>CM034531.1:53924871-54617371 GCA_020002185.1 Paraescarpia echinospica
TACAGTGCCATACCGTCCATCAAGTATGGTCTGAGAGTAAAAGAGGCCATTGCCATAGAGTACATGCACAGAGATGATGCTCTACATAGCCCCATCAACAAAGAACTATGTTAGGCAATGCACTCAGCTGGGACACAGCACAAAGACCAGAAGAGGTATGCTGCTGAAGAGACAGAAAAGAAGAGGAAGGCTCTCGCACTTTTCGAAGAGAAGCCTCTCAGTAAGAGAAGGCCAGATTGGCTCATGAGGAAAGGCAGTGCATTGCAAGGTTGGCCCATCAACTGGGAGTCCAGAAGGAATCCCGAAAAAAAGCACTGCAGGCCCTAGTGGATAAGAAAAAGAAATGACATATCCTGTAAATAATGCTTCTATCAGTGTGTGGCTTCAGACTTCACATTTATACTGAATGCTTAAACGATTTGAGTGGAAATGTCAAAATAATATAATATTTCTTCCCCACTTGATTTCTATCTGGATCTAGATGTACATCTGATGAATTGCCAAATGATTTCACAAATAAAAATAATGAGATTCAATTTCAAATTGTCTAGTCTTGTTTCAATGTCACATTTTATCCTCGATATATAGCTCTGAAAGCATTTTTCTAAGAAAACATTCCCTAACCCCCAGCTCTGAATTGAGTCGCTGTGCTCACTCCGTGATTTCCAATGATTTTATTGTTCACCTGTTCTCATCCCTGAGTATCAGCTACGACATGGTGGCTCATTTGTTTAGATCTCTAGTATCAGCTATGACATGGTGGCTCATTTGTTTAGATCTCTAGTATCAGCTATGACATGGTGGCTCATTTGTTTAGATCTCTAGTATCAGCTATGACATGGTGGCTCATTTGTTTAGATCTCTAGTATCAGCTATGACATGGTGGCTCATTTGTTTAGATCTCTAGTATCAGCTATGACATGGTGGCTCATTTGTTTAGATCTCTAGTATCAGCTATGACATGGTGGCTCATTTGTTTAGATCTCTAGTATCAGCTATGACATGGTGGCTCATTTGTTTAGATCTCTAGTATCAGCTATGACATGGTGGCTCATTTGTTTAGATCTCTAGTATCAGCTAGGACATGGCTCATTTGTTTAGATCTCTAGTATCAGCTACGACATGGTGGCTCATTTGTTTAGATCTCTAGTATCAGCTATGACATGTTGGCTCATTTGTTTAGATCTCTAGTATCAGCTACAACATGGTGGCTCATTTGTTTAGATCTCTAGTATCAGCTACGACATGGTGGCTCATTTGTTTAGATCTCTAGTATCAGCTATGGCATGGTGGCTCATTTGTTTAGATCTCTAGTATCAGCTACGACATGGTGGCTCATTTGTTTAGATCTCTAGTATCAGCTATGACATGGTGGCTCATTTGTTTAGATCTCTAGTATCAGCTACGACATGTTGGCTCATTTGTTTAGATCTCTAGTATCAGCTACGACATGGTGGCTCATTTGTTCAGGTCTCTGTAGTGTCAGCTACGACATGGTGGCTCATTTGTTCAGATCTCTGTTGTACCAACTACAACATGGTGGCTGATTTGTTCAGATCTCTGTAGTATCAGCTATGACATGGTGGCTCATTTGTTCAGATCTCTAGTATCAGCTAGACATGGCTCTCTCTAGTGTCAGCTACGACATGGTGGCTCATTTGTTCAGATCTCTGTTGTACCAACTACAACATGGTGGCTGATTTGTTCAGATCTCTGTAGTATCAGCTATGACATGGTGGCTCATTTGTTCAGATTTCTGTATTATCAGTTACGACATGGTGGCTCATTTCCTCAGATCTCTAATGTTAGGTATGACATGGTGGCTCATTTGATCACTGTAGTATCAGCTATGACATGGTGGCTCATTTGTTTAGATCTCTAGTACCAGCTATGACATGGTGGCTCATTTGTTTAGATCTCTAGTATCAGCTACGACATGGTGGCTCATTTGTTTAGATCTCTAGTATCAGCTATGACATGGTGGCTCATTTGTTTAGATCTCTAGTATCAGCTACGACATGGTGGCTCATTTGTTTAGATCTCTAGTATCAGCTATGACATGTTGGCTCATTTGTTTAGATCTCTAGTATCAGCTACGACATGTTGACTCATTTGTTTAGATCTCTAATATCAGCTACGACATGGTGGCTCATTTGTTCAGATCTCTGTAGTGTCAGCTACGACATGGTGGTTCATTTGTTCAAATCTCTGTTGTACCAACTACAACATGGTGGCTGATTTGTTCAGATCTCTGTAGTATCAGCTATGACATGGTGGCTCATTTGATCACTGTAGTATCAGTTACGACATGGTGGCTCATTTGTTCAGATCTCTAATGTTAGGTATGACATGGTGGCTCATTTGATCTCTGTAGTATCAGTTATGACATGGTGGCTCATTTGATCACTGTAGTATCAGTTATGACATGGTGGCTCATTTGATCTCTGTAGTATCAGTTATGACATGGTGGCTCATTTGATCTCTGTAGTATCAGTTATGACATGGTGGCTCATTTGATCACTGTAGTATCAGTTATGACATGGTGGCTCATTTGATCTCTGTAGTATCAGTTATGACATGGTGGCTCATTTGATCTCTGTAGTATCAGTTATGACATGGTGGCTCATTTGATCACTGTAGTATCAGTTACGACATGGTGGCTCATTTGTTCAGATCTCTATTGTTAGGTATGACATGGTGGCTCATTTGATCTCTGTAGTATCAGTTATGACATGGTGGCTCATTTGATCACTGTAGTATCAGTTACGACATGGTGGCTCATTTGTTCAGATCTCTATTGTTAGGTATGACATGGTGGCTCATTTGATCTCTGTAGTATCAGTTATGACATGGTGGCTCATTTGATCTCTGTAGTATCAGTTATGACATGGTGGCTCATTTGATCTCTGTAATATCAGTTATGATTTTTATGGTGGTTCACTTGTACAGATTTCTTATTTAGTTGTTTTTGTGAAATCACCAGACAAACTATTGAGTTATATTTGATTTGGTCTGGTCAAAATTCAGGAGAAATTGGGCAGAAGTGATTATACCTACTTTCACATTTTACATAAATCAGTTCTAAGGCACGACGTGAAGCATGGTCCTGTTTGCTAAATAATCTCGCCAGTGTTTGTAGTGCTGCCTGTCACCAACTTATTCCTGCTGTTCATAGCCGCAGACAATAGTACGATATCCTCAGTAACAACACCACGTCTACCCAAATTACCATAACATTATATGTTTTGGGATGTTAACTAGCAAAAAGAACTAATACTTAATTTAACAAATAACTGTATCAATATGACATAATTACCTCACAAGAAACTGTTTTCTCTTTTGAATATTTCCAAGAAACCAAGAAACCAGATCTTCAATCCATTCAAGGAAGATGTATCAAGTTTTCATGTCATGTCTGCAGTAGAATTATCGGATGACTATGTAGTTGCAGTACTAGATCTATTTCAATAACCAAGTTCAGTGGCTCAGTTGGTTCGTGTCACAGTGGAGTTATCTATGCTG
Organism: Paraescarpia echinospica; assembly: GCA_020002185.1. Taxonomy (NCBI): domain Eukaryota; kingdom Metazoa; phylum Annelida; class Polychaeta; order Sabellida; family Siboglinidae; genus Paraescarpia; species Paraescarpia echinospica. The sequence goes on from CM034531.1 coordinate 53,928,394, forward strand.
CTTATTCCTCATCACAATCTGTCACTTACATTCTTATTTGTCAGCGTTTCTAGTCAATTTTGATTAGGTATTCTAACTTTAACAAACACGTTCACACACACACACACACACACACACACACACACACACACACACACATACACACATGCGCGTGTGCACATACACACACAGTCGCACACACAGTCGCACACACACACACACACAGTCACACACACACAGTCGCACACACATACACACACACACACACACACACACACACACACACACACACACAGGTCATGACCTATGACCCAACAGTGGCCCAGAAGATTGGTCCATTCATGACCTATGATTCAGGTTGTACTTTTCTCTCTTCCCACTTCAGTTAGTCTTATGTTATTATTGTCAGTAGGTGGCAGCACAGGAAATTAGTAATATGTTAGTCACTAGATGCCAGCACCTGACACACCACAAATGGCACAAGTTTTTGTGAATGTTGGGATACATAACAAGTTTGTGAACTTCTTGCTTTAGGGTCATATGTATGCTGATCTAAAGGTTCAGTGTTGTGGATTTGAACATCCGAGTTACTCTTTAAACCACAAAACTACAGTTATGTTTTAACCTTAAACAAGACATATGAAACAATATTGAACTGCGGCACTGTATTGTGACTCGAGAAATGTTCCAGGGATTATTCTGTGTCTTCAACAATTAACTTTGTTGTCTTTCCTTTGAGCTGCCAGTGACCCTGCCATGTACTGTAACTCCCAGACCTTGGCCCTTACTGCCACAGATCCACGACCTTGGGGAGAATCTTCCCGCATTCATGGTAGATATATTGCGTGTAGACGTAGGCATGGCTACTACAACATTCATTTTGTCTAGTTATTTACTCAGATGTTACCGCTGTCTGCCCCCAGCATACCTCTTACAGCCACCAGTGCAACTGACAGTTGTGTTTAGTGTGGCCACATGGAGAGTTGATCCAGTGTAGGCTCCAGCTGTAGCACTGTCAGTGGCAACACCACATGGTCAGTTCTGTCTCCACTCCTACACTCCCCACATGTATGTCATGTCTGCATGACGTCAGGTTGTTAGAAGCAGTCAGACCAGGGTGTCCTACATAAATATGCAATGTTTTATCCCCTCCCCATCGCAAACACACCAACAAATTTAATTAAAATATATATTATCCAGACTGAAAAATGTATGCATATAATTTTTTAATTTAGTACCTGGTGTACTTTTAGTTGCCTGAAACAGTGTTTGAAATTTGAATATTTCATACGCAAAATATTGAAATTATAAACAAAACATTCAATTTGTAAACAGCTGTTATTTGCACATATACCAAAGACAGGCATGGTGAAATAACATGAAACGAGTACGCATTTGGCAGATGTTTTCAACAATTGCTGTAGCAGTGGATTTTTTTTATAGTTTCTGCATTGATTGTTTTCTTTTCCAAAGTTGATGGGCCCAAAAACATGTTTTGTCAGACAGCTGCATGAAGGTTAATGGGCCCAGTTTGTTTGCATATGAGAACTGGTACTGCTGATTAGAGTGTCAGGTAAACATCATTGAATAAGTATACAGAGGTGGCCGTGAGAACTCATTGGTTCAGCTTCTGTTTGTGACAGAAACATCATCTTTCACCTAACTTAAACCAAGGCTCCCTCGTTCTTGATACTAGAATAAATATGATGAAAGTATACTGCAAACAAAATTGCATTTAATAAGCCTACAACATGATTCTCAATTTGAATTTTGTGGAGGCATGCTTCCCTGCCCACATGCATATACTTTTGAAGTTGGGTGGTTCCCACACTCCTACCCATAAATTGGGACAAAGTACAATGTATTCAGCAGGGTGATGTAAATATGAGAATATGTACAACTCCACTACTGGTCATGGACTCGTGGCTCACAGGTTTGACACTATTTAAACCAGGAGATCCTGGCTTCAAACAACAGACTAGCTACCAACCGAATCTCCTTGTACAAATTGTGTACAATTTGCACATAATTTAAGATACATGCGTACTGTTTTTACCTGGTTTAAATTTGTAGGCAAAACCAATTTGATTGATGATACAAAAACCATGGTTGATGTGTCAGTGTTGGATGTCATCATCTGATTGATTGCGACATTGCTGCACAACTAGGCTAATCTCTAAGTCAGTGCTTCCACTTCTGCTTAGTTCTGTGAGACGGCAGACGGGTGAAATGATGCTGTAATCATGTCATTTGTTATGCTGGCAGTATTATTGTCTCCACTGTCACATTGGAGGCGCATATGTCATATCACACTTACCAAAGTCATCACATACCATATAGGTCTATCATTTTTGTCTCTCTCCCATCTTCTATCCTTCCTTCTCCCTCCATCCCTCTTCTTCTCCCACTCTCTCTCTTCCTCTCTCCCTCCCTCCCTCCCTCCCTCCTTCCCTCTTTCCTTACCTCTCACTCCACCCTTCAGTTCTATTTCATCCAGTCAGTAGTCAGTCCCTCTGGCCGTCTTTTCCAACACTCCCTCCCACCTTCCCTCCCCCCACCTTCCCTCCCTCCCGCCTTCCCTCCCTCCCACCTTCCCTCCCACCTTCCCTCCCTCCCACCTTCCCTCCCTCCCACCTTCACTCCCTCCCACCTTCCCTCCCTCCCACCTTCCTTCCCACCTTCCCTCCCTCCCACCTTCACTCCCTCCCACCTTCCCTCTCTTCCTGTGCCATATCTCCCCTACTCCATCCTTTCTTGCTACCTATTCCTATTTCCTCCCTCCCACCTTTACTCAATCCCTTCCAGCTACATTATCCCCATTCCCCTTCCTCCATCCCCTTGGTCCTACCTCATTTCCTCTCCCTCCTCTCCTTTGTTTTCCGCCAAGTGTCCCCCACCTTTTGACACATGACATTTCTTGATACACAGCCACAAGATAAATATCTTCCTATATATACGAGGTGTCTTGCTTCTATTGATTCATGATTTCTCTATCTCCCTCGATGGAAGACTTCCTCTCTCTCATAATCCTTTCTGCGCACCTGCTCATGTTATTCCTGATCTTTGATGGACGTTTATAGTATCCTGGGGGGTTGGCTGCCATTTGTCATGGTTGCCTGGGCGCCCTGTGTAGGTGGCAGTTCTCTTTAACCTTTGCTGCGCTGGCATTTCAGCCTTGTCCAGGTACTTTGGCATTACTAGCACCAGAGAAACTTGGCGCTTATATTCGCTTGTTCCAGTGACCCAGTTAGAGAGGCAGCCATAGCGTGACAGAAGATGCTGGCTTCATTGATAGAATGATGATGATGTCTAATGTGGGGCATTTCCTCCCAGATTGTGGTTTATGAATGTGTGAGTGGGGGATGTGTGAGAAGACTGTCATGTCAGACAGTCAATGTACATGGTGTCTAGCTGAAGGAGGTGGTAATAGCAATTGATTTGTGGCTCTACATTTCCTCTGAGGTTCAGTAGCAGCACACATTGAGGGGTGGCTGAGGGATGTCCAGCCTAAACCATCAGTCAATCTAATCCACCCTTGTGGCGTGCCTTACTGGTGCACATGTGGTCATTTGTGATGATTGCTACAAGCGTGTAGCGTGTAGCGGCTGCGTCGGCGTGTATCGGCTGCGTGTATCGGCTGCGGTCAGCGGTTACTACAGTGATTAGCGGCAGCACCAGTAGATCCCTGCCTACCTGCGTGGCAGTGGACCAGTCCCTGTGATAGCCGAGCCACTAGCTGCGGGCCATATAGCACCGCTTGCTGAGCTTGTTTCTCTCATCTTCATCACACTAGTGATGGGGGCAGACTGACAGTTCTCACGTAGAGCATGCAAGTTGTACAAGTTGTATACGGAGCACCGCGCTGGAGCGTCCCACTCTACCAGTGTGACAGTGACAACATTGCCTTGTCCCAGGCGGCCCATGGCCGTTGGTGACAACATGAGCTGTCCCATCAATGACGGCTATTTAGGTAGGTCTCTTGTCTCACCGTGCGGGTGTGTTTTGTAGAGATGTGTTGTGGAATTGCTGGATGGAGTAAGGCACTGGATGTCTGGATGAGGCAGCTTCAGTTGTCCTGGGGACCCAAACCTTTAGATCTGACAGCCAGATGGCAGTGTCGTCATAAGATTGACATTGATTTCTGTTCAGTACTGGTCCTTGGCACAGTTTTTTTCATCGCTCCAATGTTTCATTTGTTGAGTCGTCTACATAATGAGTGATTCACGACAATCATGTCCCATACTGCCATCTAGTGATTGATCATAATAAGGTCATCACATTGACATTTCTGTCATGGTTGGGTGAACATGATATGATTATGGGTTAGCTGGTGAATGCCTAATTCTCCGGTGTCATGAAATACCTGTGCCTGACAGTGACACCATTTGTGACATCACCCTTACCTGCTGTGTGACTGACAAGACTACATAACAAGACCAGTGTTGTTTGAGCGATCTCTTTACACAGGATTGCTGTCTTTCTACACAGGATCGCTGTCTTTTTACACAGGATCACTCTCTCTACACAGGATCGCTGTCTCTCTCTACACAGGATCGCTGGTGCTGAAAAAGTCGTGTTTGTTAAAGCCTGGAACCTGGCACTTGGAGAGGCGGCTGACAGTTGGTGTTGATAGTCCCTGACTCACTCCTTGGCTGTGTGTGAACGTGTGTGGTGTGAACATACTTGATCTCTCCTACAGCCCATGAATCATTACACCTCCCTGCTATGTGCTGCTCCTTCTACCAGTTCAGCCTCCTGGGCCAGCGGTAATTACTTGTTGGGCATCACCACTTTATCTGAATCTTGTATATAATCAGTTACCGGGAATGACTATTGATCAATGTCTCATATGTAAAAACTGTCCAATTTGTATCACAAAGAAATGCATCGGCGACTCGGCATTTGGCGCAGCAGCACCACGATTATGGAATGAACTACCAATGGACATTCATGCATCAGGGACACTGAATAGGTTTAGGAAGTCTTTAAAGAATCATCTTTTTATTACACATTTTAATTAATTTAAATTGTTTCATCATGGCGGATGTTATTTTATCATTTTAGTGTTATTTGTCTTAAAATTAGTGTTTCTAGTTTAATAATTAGTATTATATGTTTTAAAACCAGTGTTTAGTTTTTAATATATTAATATACATTTTATTGCTTGTACAGTGCATCGATCGCGGTAATTAGCGCTAAAGAAATACTGTATTATTATATTATTATTATTATTGCTATTGTTCTTTAGTTGACTAACCACTATATACAAACTTAAAATGAACATATGAATAATTTCTTACTGCTGGAGACTTTCCGAGAGCTATTCATTCAAATGCCTGAATCTTTTTAAGATAACTTTGATAATTTTGGTATAGTTTGTACACATTATGTTTTCGTTTTCCCAGACTGGTAAGGAAATGTACTTATATGCGAAGTCAATTATTAAGCACAGCCAGTTAGTTTGTATCATACTTATCTCAGTTCATACCAGTGTCATCTATTGGTGAACAATAGTAATAGTAGTCATTAATTTGAGTAAATTCAATCAAGTAAATTACTGTTGAGTTTCATTCATGGATTAAAATGTTTTACAACACAATAAAATGGTAAGAAAAACATTAGAGCGATTACAAAAATGTGCTATTCAGGTTAGATTGTCGTAATAGGGGTGATTTTCTTTGTGTGCATTATTCCTCCGAAAATCATCCCACCTTCTCAGTGGGGCAGTCACAGATTACACGAGCACCACGTTTATTGCCAACTGCTTTAGTGTTTCTGCATAAACATGTTGGTTGCTGACTGCATATTCTGCCACCCTCAGATAAGCTTGACATAAAGGCTGGTGTGATGTAGAGCGCTATCGTTGCCGCTACTGCTCTTGCCATCTACACATAAAATGTCAGGGGTTACCTTGGCTCGGCGAGACACGCATTCATTCTCGAATCGCTGAAAGTGCTGGGAAATGTCATTTGCCGGCTGGAGCTGTCTTTAGAATCTAATTGCTACTTTGCTGGGTGGATCCGATTCTATTAATGATGTTAATATGGATCATGTTTCAATAGTGCAGGTGAACAGTATGTTAGAAGGGGTGCATGGTCTACCACAGGCGCTGTTTCAGGTATGCCTAGAATAGAGGGTGCTGTGGCACAGTAGGTAGAACATCACCGTGTCATTTAGGTTCAAATATTCTTGTTGCTGTTTAAAGCCAGGAATATTTAATTTGTTCCACTTTAGTGCAGTTCAATCTGCTGTGTAAACCTGAATATAGACAGTGGTTGAAATATGTAAATGACTAGATGTTATGCATTGATTGCAGCATAGCTGAATACTTTCCACAGAAGTTATGTTGGAATGAGCAGTTTGGATAAGGTGTAATATTATGCTTAGATAAGGGCTATATGAAAGTCAAATCATTTGTTTTTTATGAAGCAATTAATTTTCTTATATTTATTTAAACAATTTATCCTACATTGTTCAATAATATTGTTTAAGATGCTAGTAACAAAATATAACTTAGTGTGTTTCCAGTGCTAATTACCTTCTAAAACAATGTTATTTAATCACTGGTATACTCTTTCTAGTGTATCTGTGTCCTTACGATATGGCCTCCATACCTGTACACAGTATCCTAAATGAAATGTGTAGTTGCCATTCGTAGCATGTTGGGATATTTAACAGGAGGTTCCCCATCAAATGCCCACTGACACCTGACCCCCCCACCTGATGTAGACTGCCATGTCTGCCCCACTCCGCAGGTGAGGTGTGTTGCACACCATCGAAACACACCTCACTAGCAGCCAGCCCCCAATGCTCACACACCAGGCAGTTGGGTGCAAGCAGTACAACATGTCATTTATACACTTCTCTACATAGTTGTCGATGCTCCCCCTTTGCCCCCCTTTGCCCCTCAAGTTTGTTTGTTGATTTGTTGAATTGTTGATAATATTTTTATTACATTAATCCCCGACCACTTGCAGTGTGGAAGCCATATCTTTCAGGCTATTCGGCCATGTCGATGATATTTTGTGTCCACCTGTTTCGGTCTGCAGCCATTCCCTCCCTCTCTCAGTTATTCACCCCTGCCCTTTCAACACTTGACTTGATAATATCCATTTTATTTTCTATCATCATTTATGTGGTTCCCAAATCTAGTTGATCTTATGAAGAGCTTCACATGGCTGCAGGAGTAGTAACAATATTGGTAATTAATACTAATAGTAAACGTCTTTGAAAAAACGGTAATTAATTAATAAATAAATAACATGACCAGTAGATATATATTAAGAGTATTTCAAGTGTGTAGTATAATCATATTGCAGAATGCATAAAGTGTATCATTATTGAAACTATAAGTAGAGTATAATTATAAAAAACAAGCAGGGTATCATTATTAAGAACACAAGTAGGACATAATTATATTAAAACACACATTGCTATTATTACAAACACAATTAGGATGTAGATATATTAAAAACACAAGTACGGTGCATTTATTATAAACACAAATAGGGAGTAATTATGTTAAAAACACAAGTATAAAATTATTTTATCAGTACAACTAGGACATGATTATATTTCAAACTGACATTGGGCATAATTACAAGTAGGTTGTAATTACATTAAAAAACACGCTGGGTGTAATTACCTTAAAATGCCTGGCTGCCAGTGCTTCAGTGATAGTTGCTGTACCAGCAGCCAGCAGGATGTGGCAGAGACTGTGTAATACAGATGCTATGATGGAAGTTTGTAGTTGTATCTTACGTGTCAGTTTCTTCTAAACAGCAGCGGGGGATCATTCCAGACAGTCCTGCTGCCAGCACGAAAAAAGTGGAATTTATGGCACGCAATGCAAGCAATTGAAGCCATGTAAATAGTAGTATGATTGTGTTGTTAGGTGTGTGTGGAGTAGCTCTAGTACACAGCCTCCTCCGGCAGTCTGGTTCCTCTGGCACATCTTCTCTGCTGGCTGGAGCTGGATTACTCCCGGAACCTGTCAGTCGTCTCACAGCAGAGGTTTACCTGCAGCACTCTGCCTTACATTCCTCCAGTTGTTTCTAATTGCCCATCCTCACCTGGCAGCGGCCCATATCTTGTCTGACTGACTCTGGCAGCATTGGATGACCTACCATGGGCAGCATTGGATGACCTACCATGGGCAGCATTGGATGACCTACCATGGGCAGCATTGGATGACCTACCACAGGCAGCATTGGGTAAACTGGCCAGGGAGCAGTCCAGTCTAGTCTGACACGGGCTGCATTGGGCGAACTGTCCTGGGGGCATTCCAGTCTTGTCTGACTAGGGCAGCATTGGATGACCTACCACCATGGGCAGCATTGGGTGACCTACCACAGCAGCATTGGACGACCTACCACAGGCAACATTAGATTACCTACCACGACAGCATTGGACGACCTACCACGGGCAGCATTGGATGACCTACCATGAGCAGCATTGGGCAAACTGGCCTAGGATCAGTCCAGTCTAGTCTGACTCAGGCAGCATTGGGCGAACTGGCCTGGGGCAGTCCAGTATTGTCTGACTCGGGCAGCATTGGGCAACCTACCATGGGCAGCATTGGGCGACCTACCAACCACTTCAAGTGGTGAAATTCACAATTCAATCCACAGTCATGAACATTCACTCCAAGGTTATAGATGTCAAGGTCATGATCATTTACTTAAAGGTCATGAACATGCACTTGGTGCATAAACATTCAATTCAAAGGCCATGAACATTTACTATTCTTAGATAGGCACATCTATAAGAGACACAGCAACACAGATTGTTTGGTTTTTCATTGAAATCCATTTGAGTAATTCTGTAAAGTGTCCACCGCTCTACTCCATAATGTAGCCAGCTATGACAGTCTAAAATGGTCATCAAACTACCTCAGCATCAGCCGATGTTCACTTAAAAATAAATGTAAATTATTACAGATCTTCACACCAAATTTATGACTTGTGATAACATATGCGTAGATCAGTATAAGTGTCCTATACATATTGTTCAAATAATGGTAGATCAGTATAAGTGTCCTATACATATTGTTCAAATAATGGTAGATCAGTATAAGTGTCCTGTATATATTGTTCAAATAATGGTAGATCAGTATAAGTGTCCTATACATATTGTTCAAATAATGGTATATCAGTATAAGTGTCCTATACATATTGTTCAAATAATGGTATATCAGTATAAGTGTCCTGTACATATTGTTCAAATAATGGTAGATCAGTATAAGTGTCCTGTACATATTGTTCAAATAACAGTAGATCAGTATAAGTGTCCTAAACATATTGTTTAAATAATGGTAGATCAGTATAACTATAAGTGTCCTATGCATAGTGTTCAAATAATGGTAGATCAGTATAAGTGTCCTGTACATATTGTTCAAATAATGGTAGATCAGTATAAGTGTCCTGTACATATTGTTCAAATAACAGTAGATCAGTATAAGTGTCCTAAACATATTGTTTAAATAATGGTAGATCAGTATAACTATAAGTGTCCTATGCATAGTGTTCAAATAATGGTAGATCAGTATAAGTGTCCTATGCATAGTGTTCAAATAATGGTAGATCAGTATAAGTGTCCAGTACATATTGTTCAAATAATGGTAGATCAGTATAAGTGTCCTATACATATTGTTCAAATAATGGTAGATCAGTATAAGTGTCCTAAACATATTGTTCAAATAATGGTAGATCAGTATAAGTGTCCTAAACATATTGTTCAAATAATGGTAGATCAGTATAACTATAAGTGTCCTATACATATTGTTCAAATAATGGCAGATCAGTATAAGTGTTCTGTACATATTGTTCAAATAATGGTAGATCAGTATAAGTGTCCTATACATATTGTTCAAATAATGGTAGATCAGTATAAGTGTCCTGTACATATTGTTCAAATAATGGTAGATCAGTATAAGTGTCCTGTACATATTGTTCAAATAACAGTAGATCAGTATAAGTGTCCTAAACATATTGTTCAAATAATAGTAGATCAGTATTAGTGTCCTAAACATATTTTTCAAATAATGGTAGTGAGGACTTGTTTCTATTCTCAGATTGTGCTAAGACCATTTTGAGGAACATATCCAAATGGAGACACATAGTGGTTTGGTAAACAACATAACCATAGTTTTATGTGTAGAGATAGTATGGCGAGAGCTGTTTGTCTGCACCACATGTGCTTCCCTTGTGTCCAGACACAGGCAGAAGAATCAGGCGGTTTTAGTGTCTTATTTTGTCTCATCGGAAGGATGCATGTTCGTGCAGTACCATAAATGTCTGCAAGACATTATTTATTGTATGCAGATTGCACCAAATTGGCTCGGATTAAATGGTCGATATAAAACATGCACTTATTTGAACAAAGTGCCGTGTGTGCGATAACAATATTGTTTCACCCGGCACTAGATTGATAGCTTTGCATCATGTAAGCTGGAAAATCAATGTAACATTGTTATAGGTTATTAGCATTTTGAGTGTATTCACTGCAGGGCATTGAGTGTCGCAGGGAAGGGACAGTTGATGTAGCCTCGTAATGAAGTTGACATAACTAGACATGATGAAATAAGAGATTGTTGTTGGAGGTTCGTTTAGTAAGTTGCTAATGAGAATGCCAGGAACAGCTGTGGACTTGGCCATTGCTGTAACCACCTCTCTATCTGCAGTCACACAGAACAAGGATACATGTGGCTGTGTGTTTCACTTGCATGTTGTGTGCAACAGAAGCGAGCATGACATGCAGTCTTGTAATAAGGGGTCGTCTCGGCAAGTCACACAGTCCACGCAAATGTATGATGCAGTTTTGCCTTGGTTCAGACCACCGCCCACCCCACGTCGTGTGAGACAGCTGATTTTTAGCCATTCAATATAGCAACCAAAAGTGAATTTAAGTGACGGGCTATGGTTGCCAGCGCTATACCTGTCATGCTGCCTGGCATTAATATCTGCGGTTGCGTCACTCGACAAGTGGTGCCACTGTATCAGTTTATTTACCCCATGATACATGGTGAAGACCCACCCACCACCAGCCCATACGTAATACTTTACTTATTTAGGGACCTTGTGAGCTTATTTGACCTTCCTTGGGCATGACTAAGTGCAAAAGTATTAACCGTATGATCCAATAATTATTTGCTGCAGTTGTGAATTCCATGTAGTATACCTGGCCATCCAAACCCACTTTATAATGTATAGAAATCCCTTCCATTAGCATTGTATGTCATAACCATCCCACAATGTTGAATTGCCCCAATAAATACAACCGAATGTGCATTTTATGAATCTAAATCATGACACGTACCAACTAAAACAGAATTTAATTATAAACTATGTAATTGCGTAATTGGCATAATCATGCATGGTATCTGTGCAAAGAATATCATGCACAAATTGCTTGTTTTTGCGTGGAAGAAAATGAGAGAGGCACAGAATGATACAGCCATACATGGTTGTAGAACTGTGCTGTTTGCCATGCAAGATTGTTCTATAGCAGTCTATTGTGGCGTGTGCAACTGACACCACCTGACACCGCCCCCACAATCTCATCCTCATCCCGCATGTCGTTGCCGCTCATCACTGCTCCCCTGGACCACTTTATATTCTCGTCTCACTGTCGATGCGAGCGCACTGCCGGTCTCGACACCCTCGGGAACAATTTGTTGAACTGTGTCGAGAAGTTGCAGCCCATTTAGTTAATATGCCCGGCCTTGCTTCATATGCCAGCTGTCACATGTCATGCAACTGACGACCACGCGCTTTCTCGCGATATAAATCAATACTGCACAATTGAGTCGAATCTCTCACAAGCGTTTCATTCTCAGAGCGCATCCCACATTCATGTTGGCCGACGTGGAAAATCTGCCCAGTGATGTCAGTTGTTGGGATTATTCATACATTGAATGAGGTGTTGTCACGCTGGGGTGTCTGGTCTCGACAGCCGAATGATCCGCTCTGCTAGCAGTCTCCCACCAGGGCAGTGGTGTGCGATGATTCCTTGTCTTCAAGAACATACACAGACCGGGTGCTCAAAGTCTTGACAATGATTCCTTGTCTTCAAGAACATACACAGACCGGAGTGCTCAAAGTCTTGACAGTGATTCCTTGTCTTCAAGAACATACACAGAACGAGGTGCTCAAAGTCTTAACAATGATTCCTTGTCTTCAAGAACATACACAGACCAGGGTGCTCAGTCTTGACAATGATTCTTTGTCTTCAAGAACATACACAGACCAGGGTGCTCAAAGTCTTGACAATGATTCTTTGTCTTCAAGAACATACACAGACCGGGGTGCTCAAAGTCTTGACAATGATTCCTTGTCTTCAAGAACATACACAGACCAGGGTGCTCAAAGTCTTGACAATGATTCTTTGTCTTCAAGAACATACACAGACCGGGGTGCTCAAAGTCTTGACAATGATTCTTTGTCTTCAAGAACATACACAGACCGGGTGCTCAAAGTCTTGACAATGATTCTTTGTCTTCAAGAACATACACAGACCGGGGTGCTCAAAGTCTTGACAATGATTCCTTGTCTTCAAGAACATACACAGACCGGGGTGCTCAAAGTCTTGACAATGATTCTTTGTCTTCAAGAACATACACAGACCGGGGTGCTCAAAGTCTTGACAATGATTCCTTGTCTTCAAGAACATACACAGACCGGGGTGCTCAAAGTCTTGACAATGATTCCTTGTCTTCAAGAACATACACAGACCGGAGTGCTCAAAGTCTTGACAATGATTCTTTGTCTTCAAGAACATACACAGACCAGGGTGCTCAAAGTCTTCACAATGATTCCTTGTCTTCAAGAACATACACAGACCGAGGTGCTCAAAGTCTTGACAATGATTCCTTGTCTTCAAGAACATACACAGACCGGAGTGCTCAAAGTCTTGACAATGATTCCTTGTCTTCAAGAACATACACAGACCGGGGTGCTCAAAGTCTTGACAATGATTCCTTGTCTTCAAGAACATACACAGACCGGGGTGCTCAAAGTCTTGACAATGATTCCTTGTCTTCAAGAACATACACAGACCGGGGTGCTCAAAGTCTTGACAATGATTCCTTGTCTTCAAGAACATACACAGACCAGGGTGCTCAAAGTCTTGACAATGATTCTTTGTCTTCAAGAACATACACAGACCGGGGTGCTCAAAGTCTTGACAATGATTCTGTCTTCGCACTTTAGTTTAAGAGGGACTTAGTAATTGTGCTATGAACATGAAGGAATCAAATTAAAGACGTTGAAATTACATTTGAGAAGGTTATAAGTAAATAGAAGTGCAGAATGTGCCAAAGTACTCTAGGTAGTGTTTTTTGTTTCTGGGTAAATATGAATAGCATCATGATTTCTTGGTGTTGCTGTCTCTTGCATTGGATTCATTGTCTGATGACAGGTTATTGAGTTGTTGCACCCCTTGACAGGTGTGACACATGTGATGGGCATGACAGGCATGACACGTGTGACAGGCATGTGACAGGCATGACACGTGTGACGGGCATGACAGGCATGACACATGTGACGAACATGACATGTGTGGCTGGCATGACAGGCGTGACACATGTGACAGGCATGACATGTATGACAGGCATGACATGTGTGACAGGCATGACACATGCAACAGGCATGACATGTGACGGACATGACACATGTGGCGGGCATGACACATGTGACAGGCATGACACATGTGACAAACATGACATGTGTGACAAATGTGACAGGCATGTGATGGGCATGACAGGCATGACACATGTGATGAGCATGACATCCGTGACAATGATGACAGCCATGACCTTCATAAAAATGTGACAGATCAGTAGTTCATCTATTTATAGAGCAGCTGCAATTGGAAAATAGAAATGGAACATCTGATTGAGCTCAGTGGCAGTGTGGCTGTCTGTCTAACAGCGTGAGTCTCGTAAACAGTGTTAAGAATGCACTCCCTTGCTGCGCAGTGATTGTTTGAATCAAACAAAGGTTGAATATTGTAGTCTGAGGAGTCCTAGGCAACTTCCTTTTATAGTGATCTAAAATAAATAACGTTTTTTTTCATGTTTTGCTACTTATGCATGCACACATGCATCCATGCACGCATGCACACACACAATGTGTCTTTCTCTTTAAGACGTTCAGTACAGATTGGTTGTACAGTGTATATGATAAATCAATACCTGCATATACTTCCTGCCTGGAAATATGCCATTGGATTTTAAGATGACATAAATTGTATACACAGTTCGGTGATGTGTATCTGCGCACCGCCAAGGCAGCTGGTTCATTTATCTGCATGACAACGCACACTTTCCAACTGACATATCCAAGAATAATGTCCCATAATGAATAATGTTGTGACTAGTTTTTCACTGTCCTAGAATTGTGCACAGATAAATTGGTTTCCATCACTACAGCAGATAGAAGCTAAGTAGGTTGAGACTCTGTGGCTGGCTGCAGTCATGCCGAGTTTTCATTTATCTTTAATTTGACTAATCAGCAGACCTCAAGAGTGCAGCACTGAAAGTAGAGCAGATTCTTGCCTTTAATTTATCCCTTTGAAATTGCATGTCAGTATTGTGAAATTTACAGATCTTTTTCCTAATTTTCTGATACAAGGAACTGGAGACTGAGATCAATATTTTTTATAATAAAGTGTGATAAACAAAGTGGTAAATTTTTATTTTTTGTTTTAATTGGATGTTCACGGAAAATGCAGTGTTGAAACTACCAACTTATAATACTACAACATACTTTACTCTTCAGCACTCTAAAATGTACATAATAACAAGAAAATAATAACTATTATAGCATAAAGTTGAAGTGAAAGATCCCTGTAGTTGGCAATTTCCACTGGTCACTGTCTAATCAGCGCAACTGTAAATCTATTGAAATACAATGATCTTACAAGTAGTCATCACTGCTCAGTACTTAGTGTGTTCAGAAAGGGTGCAGTTACTTTCTTGTCACTCGATAACTTGGCATCAGGGTGTATGTTGATGTGAAACTGGAACATGTTATCAGGATGAATGTTGATGTGAAACTGGAACATGTTATTTGAATGTATGTTGATGATAAACTGGCACGTATGTGTTATCAGGATGAATGTTGATGTGAAACTGGAATACCAGTTGTTTAGGTGTAAGTCATACAATATTTGGGCCATCGACACATTGGTCTTTGTGCTGTTTATTCATTCACTTACACTGTAGATGATACAGTGTATATTTGTAAGACAGTCAGTTCAGATGAAAGATGTGACACTCAGTTGCCTGTGGTTGTGAGCAGTAGCCCTGCAGCGCCCAATAACCCATCATAATGTCATCACAGGTCCGGGCACGCACAAGTCTATTCAGTCACCTGTCACGCATTTTTTGCTTGCATTGTGCGGATCAGAAGGCAGAAGCGTAAATTCACGAAGATGGGATTCATCCTAAGCCGTCATTATTTATTCATGTGGCACACATTTTTGTATGGTTCGCATAATTGGCTCAGTTAGTGAAGCGATATACTGGAGGCCGCATACAAAGTGCCAATCAATTATGTATGGAGAAATGGTTTTGGTCATTTGATGGTGCTACTGATGAAACGCACAAGCGACAGTAATGGCAGTTTCATTGTAGACGCCGTGGTTGGACATAAAATACGGATTAGGACACGCTATAAACGTAATCGAATAACCAATTAAGTACATTGAAGGACGAGCTGGTATCAGTGTACACGATAAGACCAGCTAAACACTTCTAGTAGAATTCGACCTTGAGAAGCTAAAGGGTAGTAATATTTGATTGAATATGTATTGATATTTATGTATATATGTACATTTGGACTGGTTGTATGAGAGCACACACAGACGCACATATCAACCATGACATTTGGACTGGGTTGTATTGTGCACACGCGGATGCACATATCAACCAGGACATTTGGACTGGGTTGTATGAGTGCACACACGGATGCACATATCAACCAGGACATTTGGACTAGGTTGTATTAGTGCACACGCAGATACACATATCAACCAGAACATTTGGACTGGGTTGTATGTGTACACACACAGATGCACATATCAACCAGGACATTTGGACTGGGTTGTATGAGTGCACACGCGGATGCACATACCAACCAGGACATTTGGACTGGGTTGTATTAGTGCACACGCGGATACACTTATCAACCAGGACATTTGGACTGGGTTGTATTAGTGCACACGCAGATACACATATCAACCAGGACATTTGGACTGGGTTGTATGAGTGCACACGCAGATACACATATCAACCAGGACATTTGGACTGGGTTGTATTAGTGCACACGCAGCAACAATTCTACTACATTATGTTGACCCTGGTAAGACTGGAGGCTAGAGGCTGAAGGCTGGAGGCTGGGGCATAGCCGGAGTAGCCAGGCCAAGTGTGACAGTGTGTCTTCAAGGATTGGTCTGATGTTGACCCTGGAGAGACTGGAAACTGGAGACCAGAGACCGGAGACCGGAAACAGCAGCCAGAGTAGCCATGCCAAGTCTGACAGTGTGTATCTTCAGGGACTCGTCTGCCATTGATTTCCTGCTCTTACTCAGCAGCCAGCAGCATGCACACTGGCAATGTCGTTACACCCGCCTCAAGTGAACAGTATTCAAAGGACAAAGGCAGCTCTTATGAGCAATCTCTTCACTCTGAACTTACATCTTTGTTTTGCTTTCACCGCAGCGACCTCTCCTGGACACCTTATTCCATTCACTTCCAGTCATTATTTTGCCTCAAGTGTAGAAAGTATGTTACAATTCTTATGTGGACCAGCATACCACCCCAGTAGGGCAACAGAACCTCCCACAGATCCCGCAATGGCTGCCACATACCCCCAATGAATGGTTGCCACAGACCCCCAATGAATGGTTGCGACAGACCTCCAATGAATGGTTGCCACAGACCCCCAATGAATGGTTGCCACAGACCCCCAATGAATGGTTGCCACAGACCTCCAATTAATGGTTGCCACAGACCTCCAATGAATGGATGCCACAGACCCCCAATGAATGATTGCCACAGACCTCCAATGAATGGTTGCCACAGACCTCCAATGAATGGTTGCCACATACCCTCAGTGAATGGTTGCCACAGACCCCCCAATGAATGGGTGCCACAGATCCGACAATGAATGGGTGCCACAGACCCCCCAATGAATGGGTGCCACAGATCCGACAATGAATGGGTGCCAAAGACCCCCAATGAATGGGTGCCACAGATCCGACAATGAATGGGTGCCACAGACCCCCAATGAATGGGTGCCACAGACCCCCAATGAATGGTTGCCACAGACCCCCCAATGAATGGGTGCCACAGACCCCCAACGAATGGTTGCCACAGACCCCCAACGAATGGTTGCCACAGACCCCCCAATGAATGGTTGCCACAGACCCCCAATGAATGGGTGCCACATACCCCCAACAAATGGTTGCCACAGACCCCCCAAAGAATGGGTGCCACAGACCCCCAATGAATAGTTGCCACAGACCCCATAATGAATGGTTGCCACATACCCCCAATGAATGGTTGCCACAGACCCCCAACGAATGGTTGCCACAGACCCCCCAATGAATGGTTGCCACAGACCTCCAATGAATAGTTGCCACAGACCCCACAATGAATGGTTGCCACAGACCTCCAATGAATGGTTGCCACAGACCTCCAATGAATAGTTGCCACATACCCCCAATGAATGGTTGCCACAGACCTCCAATGAATAGTTGCCACAGACCCCCAACGAATGGTTGCCACAGACCCCCCAAAGAATGGGTGCCACAGACCCCCAATGAATAGTTGCCACAGACCCCACAATGATTGGTTGCCACATACCCCCAATGAATGGTTGCCACAGACCCCCAATGAATGGTTGCCACAGACCCCCAACGAATGGTTGCCACAGATCCCCCGATGAATGATTGCCACAGATCCCCCGATGAATGATTGCCACAGACCTCCAATGAATGGTTGCCACAGACCCCAATGAATAGTTGTCACAGACCCCCAATGAATAGTTGCCACAGACCCCCAATGAATGGTTGCCACAGACCCCCAATGAATGGGTGCCACATACCCCCAACAAATGGTTGCCACAGACCCCCCAATGAATGGGTGCCACAGACCCCCAATGAAT
Organism: Paraescarpia echinospica; assembly: GCA_020002185.1. Lineage (NCBI taxonomy): Eukaryota > Metazoa > Annelida > Polychaeta > Sabellida > Siboglinidae > Paraescarpia > Paraescarpia echinospica. Next base: position 53,946,540 of record CM034531.1, read on the forward strand.
AGTTGCCACAGACCCCATAATGAATGGTTGCCACATACCCTCAATGAATGGTTGCCACAGACCCCCAATGAATGGTTGCCACAGACCCCCCAATGAATGGTTGCCACAGACCTCCAATGAATAGTTGCCACAGACCCCACAATGAATGGTTGCCACAGACCTCCAATGAATGGTTGCCACAGACCTCCAATGAATAGTTGCCACAGACCCCCAATGAATGGTTGCCACAGACCTCCAACGAATAGTTGCCACAGACCCCCAACGAATGGTTGCCACAGACCCCCCAAAGAATGGGTGCCACAGACCCCCAATGAATAGTTGCCACAGACCCCACAATGATTGGTTGCCACATACCCCTAATGAATGGTTGCCACAGACCCCCAATGAATGGTTGCCACAGACCCCCAACGAATGGTTGCCACAGACCCCCGATGAATGATTGCCACAGACCTCCAATGAATGGTTGCCACAGACCCCAATGAATAGTTGTCACAGACCCTCAATGAATAGTTGCCACAGACCCCCAATGAATAGTTGTCACAGACCTCCAGTGAATGGTTGCCGCAGACCTCCAATGAATGGTTGCCACAGACCCCCAATGAATGGTTGCCACAGACCTCCAATGAATGGTTGCCACAGACCCCCCAATGAATGGTTGCCACAGACCCCCAATGAATGGTTGCCACAGACCCCCAATGAATGGATGCCACAGACCCACAATGGGTGCCACAGACCCCCCAATTGGTAACACAGACCCCCGATAGATGCCACATACCCCCAATGAATGGGTGCCACATACACCCCAGTGAATGGATGCTATAGACCCCAATGGGTGCCAAAGATCCCTGATGAGTTCTACAGACCCCCAGTGGGTGCCACAAACCCCCCAATAGATGCCACAGACCCCCAATGAATGGGTGTCACAAACCCCCAATGAATGGGTGCCACAGACCCCCCAATGAATGGGTGCCACTGACCCTCCAATGGGTGCCACAGACCCCAAATGGGTGCCACAAAACCCCCAATAAATGGGTACCACAGACCCGCCAATGAATGGGTGCCACAGATCCCTAATGTGCTCCTTCTTTGGGAAACTGGGAGTGCTAACTGCCCCTGGGAGAGAACTGGGGAGCTGCTGAATCACCTCAACAGTGAACACTTGCACCTGTCAGTTGCATACACAAGCTGTAGACATGTGTGCATGTCAGGCAACGCATGTTTTCATGAACATCAAATTGGCAGCTGCAGTGCATATATCATTTTTACATGGCAACCTTCTGGCCAAACATTTTGTGTGTGTCGATTTATTAATTTTATATGCGTTATCTAATTGTTGCTCAATGTTTTGAGAAAGAGGCCAGATGCCTAAAAACCCACCACCGTCTTTATAACAAGTGCCACACTGGGATTATGCAGTCAACGGTGGTAGGCCTCAACAGTGTTGACAATTAGCCGTGTTAGGCCATGGTACAGTCCTCAAATATGAGATCTCAGACTCTCAACAATTGTGGCTTCCAGAAGTCTATGGGCAGTCCCTGCTTATAAGAGTTCGTGTTTGGGGATAGTGCCAGAACCTTGGAGTTGTAAACTCATGGAGTCACAGAGTACTAGCATCCAGGACAAGGCAGTCTATCAATGATTGGTCATCAATTTCCCATTTAGATTATATGAACCCTTGTATTATAACACTGAATAACACCTGGATGAAAAAGCCCATATCAAATATTACTACACATGAATTATTCAGTGACCACAACCGATATTTCCATAAGCCACACACGATCTGCTGACCACACTTTTGTGCCCCTCTAATTGGGATCAAGCCAACTAAGCAGGACCTTGCTAATTGAGGTGGTTTCAGCTGTTTCTCAATCTGGTAGGTAAGTTTGGTCCCTTCGTGCCCAAGAGCTGTAATCTCCCGGTCAGATTGGCCTCATCAGACATGTGTGCCACTAACTGCAGCCTTAAGTCGGCTGAGGCATGCTCAGAATACCTACCCTGTCCTCATTAAATTCTTGTGTGTTTGATGAAAGCTCTGCAATTACTCAAGCATTTAAGGAGGCCTGCCTTTGGAGAAATGTTGGCTTTGCCATCGTTCCCGTCAAACGTTTTTCATGTCTGCTCAATGTCTGATAGTAAACATCTTATGATTTGGTTTACATGTTTCGCTGTCAGTTTTAGAGTTTTTCTTTCCTGACGTTTCGATCACTCAGCTGTCAGCATCTTGAACCAACCAGTCTAAAGTTCATGTAAAGTAAACATCTTGTTTCCGTGCATGGGTGCCCAGGTTGTACTTTGTGTGGGCGGTGTTACACATTCATAACCCCTCAACAGTGATGTTTAAAACAGTATCAAAAGTACTTTTTATTCTTGATAAGTTCTGATTTATAAATGGAGTGTAGTGTGACGTGGACAGCCACATTACCTGTGTATATAAGAACACTGTCATCATTGAATCCATTGGATAGTGAAACTGAAACCTGTGTACGTGTTTACATTGGTGAGACGTATTGATACACTGACGGTGTCACTGACAGGTGTACATTCCTCCGTGTCACTGACAGGTGTACATTCCTCGGTGTAGATTGTTGACAACTCCATCTAATGGTCTCATGAAACATTAAATTACAAATAGCATTCACTGCATGCCAATATATGTGGCTGATAGTAAATATACCTCATGGCATCTGATAACGACGTCTGGTAACCTCTCTATAACGTCACAAGAAGCACATGTCTAACAATAACCTTCATTGGACAGCTATGCGTGTCTGTGGGCATTAACCCCAAAAGTTGCGTGTCGTTGCCTGTCAAGACATGTAATGCCTGTCTGACGTGTTACAGAGAAGATCATCAAGACGTACAGCGACCTCACTGGAGAGCTCCATCTGGTGCAGTTTGAGCGAAGCGGCAATGGCCTCGGCCTGAGTCTGGCGGGAAACAAGGATCTGAGTCGGATGAGTGTGTACATCGTTGGCATCCAACAGGACAGTCCAGTGGCTCGTGATGGACGCATACGGGTCGGAGATGAACTACTTGAGGTAGGTCTAGTTGTTGAGTTCTTTCCGCATTTCTTCCCAACACTGTCTTTCTGTGGGCATTCCCTCCCTCCCTACCTATTGTTGAAATCCCTTCCTTCCCCACCTCCTGTCCTAATCCCTTCCTTCCCCACCTCCTGTCCTAATCCGTTCTTGTTAATCCTTCCCCTCCGTCACTAAGATAACAAACTCATCAGATAATCCATCATTAAACAGAATTAGTTGGTAAATTAAAAAAGCTTTTTTAAATGCAAAATACTGCCGCCATATCACAGAGGACACTGTGTGACACACCAGTAAGAGTGTCCCGGTGACACATCCTGGCGACACCGGTAAGAGTGTCCCGGTGACACACCCTGGTGACACTGATAAGAGTGTCCCGGTGGTGCACCCTGGTGACACACTGGTAAGAGTGTCCTGGTATTGCACCCTGGTTACACACCGGTAAAAGTGTCCCCGTGACACACCCTGGTGACACACCAGTAAGAGTGTCCTGATATCGCATCCTGGTTACACACTAGTAAGAGTGTCCCGGTGGCGCACGCTGGTGACACACCGGTTGAGTGTCTCGTTGGCGCACCCTGGTGACACCGGTCAGTGTCCTAGTGGCGCACCCTAGTGACACACCGGTAAGAGTGTCCTGGTATTGCACCCTGGTTACACACCGGTAAGAGTCCCCGTGGCACATCCTGGTGACACACCAGTAAGAGTTTCCCAGTGGCGCACACCCTGGTGACACACCGGTTGAATGTCCCGATGGCGCACCCTGGTGACACACCTATAAGAGTGTCCTGGTGGCGCAACCCGGTGTTGATAGTTTTCAGTATACAATATCACTTTAAAGGTGCAAAATTGGGCTGATGAACTCATAAGAGTGTTAGTGAAATGGTCCCCTGATGAAGTCATAAGAGTGTTAGTGAAAATGTCCCGGATGAAGTCATAAGAGTGTTAGTGAAACTGTCCCCTGATGAACTCGTAAGAGTGTTAGTGAAGCGGTCCCCTGATGAACTCATAAGATTATTAGTGAAACGGTCCCCTGATGAAGTCATAAGATTGTTGTTAGTTAGACGGTCCCCTGATGAATTCATAAGAGTGTTAGTCAAATGGTCCACTGATGAAGTCATAAGAGTGTTAGTGAAACGGTCCCCTGATGAACTCATAAGAGTGTCAGTGAAACGGTCCCCTGATGAACTTGTAAGAGTGTTAGTGAAACAGTCCCTTGATGAAGTCATAAGAATGTTAGTGAAACGGTCCCCTGGTGAACTCATAAGAGTGTTAGTGAAACGGTCCCCTGATGAAGTCATAAGAGTATTAATGAAATGGTCCCCTGAAGAAGTCATAAGAGTGTTAGTGAAATGGTCCCCTGATGAAGTCATAAGATTGTTGTTAGTCAAACGGTCCCCTGATGAAGTCATAAGAGTGTTAGTCAAACGGTCCCCTGATGAAGTCATAAGAGTGTTAGTCAAACGGTCCCCTGATGAACTCATAAGAGTGTTAGTGAAACGGTCCCTTGATGAACTCATAAGAGTGTTAGTCAAATGGTCCCCTGATGAACTCATAAGAGTGTTAGTGAAACGGTCCCCTGATGAACTCAAGAGTGTCAGTGAAACTGTCCCCTGATGAACTCGTAAGAGTGTTAGTGAAACGGTCCCCTGATGAACTCATAAGATTATTAGTGAAATGGTCCCCTAATGAAGTCATAAGAGTGTTAGTGAAATGGTCCCCTGATGAAGTCATAAGATTGTTGTTAGTTAGACGGTCCCCTGATGAAGTCATAAGAGTGTTAGTCAAATGGTCCCCTGATGAAGTCATAAAAGTGTTAATGAAACAGTCCCCTGATGAACTCATAAGAGTGTCAGTGAAACGGTCCCCTGATGAAGTCATAAGATTGTTGTTAGTTAGACGGTCCCCTGATGAAGTCATAAGAGTGTTAGTCAAATGGTCCACTGATGAAGTCATAAGAGTGTTAGTGAAACGGTCCCCTGATGAACTCATAAGAGTGTCAGTGAAACGGTCCCCTGATTAACTTGTAAGAGTGTTAGTGAAACAGTCCCTTGATGAAGTCATAAGAATGTTAGTGAAACGGTCCCCTGGTGAACTCATAAGAGTGTTAGTGAAACGGTCCCCTGATGAAGTCATAAGAGTATTAATGAAATGGTCCCCTGAAGAAGTCATAAGAGTGTTAGTGAAATGGTCCCCTGATGAAGTCATAAGATTGTTGTTAGTCAAACGGTCCCCTGATGAAGTCATAAGAGTGTTAGTCAAACGGTCCCCTGATGAAGTCATAAGAGTGTTAGTCAAACGGTCCCCTGATGAACTCATAAGAGTGTTAGTGAAACGGTCCCTTGATGAACTCATAAGAGTGTTAGTCAAATGGTCCCCTGATGAACTCATAAGAGTGTTAGTGAAACGGTCCCTTGATGAAGTCATAAGAGTGTTAGTGAAACAGCCCCTGGTGAACTCATAAGAGTGTTAGTGAAAATGTCCCCTGATGAAGTCATAAGAGTATTAGTGAAATGGTCCCTTGATGAAGTCATAAGAGTGTTAGTGAAATGGTCCCCTGATGAAGTCATAAGATTGTTGTTAGTCAAACGGTCCCCTGATTAAGTCATAAGAGTGTTAGTCAAACGGTCCCCTGATGAAATCATAAGAATGTTAGTGAAATGGTCCCCTGATGAAGTCATAAGATTGTTGTTAGTTAGACGGTCCCCTGATGAAGTCATAAGAGTGTTAGTCAAGTGGTCCACTGATGAAGTCATAAGTGTGTTAGTGAAACGGTCCCCTGATGAACTCATAAGAATGTTAATGAAACGGTCCCCTGGTGAACTCATAAGAGTGTTAGTGAAACGGTCCCCTGATGAAGTCATAAGAGTATTAGTGAAATGGTCCCCTGATGAAGTCATAAGAGTGTTAGTGAAATGGTCCCCTGATGAAGTCATAAGATTGTTGTTAGTCAAACGGTCCCCTGATGAAGTCATAAGAGTGTTAGTCAAACCGTCCCCTGATGAAGTCATAAGAGTGTTAGTCAAACGGTCCCCTGATTAAGTCATAACAGTGTTAGTCAAATGGTCCCCTGATGAAGTCATAAGAGTGTTAGTCAAATGGTCCCCTGATGAACTCATAAGAGTGTCAGTGAAACGGTCCCCTGATGAACTTGTAAGAGTGTTAGTGAAACAGTCCCTTGATGAAGTCATAAGAATGTTAGTGAAACGGTCCCCTGGTGAACTCATGCTTCTTATGACACCCTTTTTTGTTATGATCCTCATTTTATATTCCTGCGTTACCTCTTTTATTTTCATGTCACACTACTTTTATTTCATTGTGACACCCCTTTTTGTTGTGACACACCTTATTGGATGTTGCTGAGGCAGATATATAGAATAGACCATCAGAGGTGTATGTCTCGGTTGTCATTTGATAGTTCTGCAATCAACAAATTATGCAACGTATCCTATTGTAGTAAACAGCAGGAAAGGTGGACTGATGCATTCTGTGGTTAGACCAACGTCTTGCCTCATCTCAGGAACACATACTTACCAGGAAACACACACTTAGAAGCAGGTGTGAAGTACCGTATACTTTGATTCTAAATAATAACTTATTGGCAATGTACATGCATTCAGTCATTTATCCTATTGTCGTGCTAAAATAGTATGCTATCAAAATGTTTGACAAACCCAAATTTCCTCAGTCTTGGATGTACACATAATAGTTTAATTATCAAATATGTGGTTGTTTCAATTTCTGACATCTGTGTTTAAAATACACCTGCCACATTTATAGGAACCTTGTGTTTGGTGCTGATGATTCTGCATTGCAGTTTTATAGGACATAACTGGCGATGTTGTGTTGCCACTGTTGGCTTGATGGTGTTTTTTAACATCATTTGTGGCCACAATCATATGCCGGCCCATTTTTGCTCTTCTCGCTAAGGCAATTTGTGGGTTTGCGGCATTTTCTCGAGGAGACTAAGCATTCCTGTCATGATCGAAGCGTCGGATTAAATCTTGTTGTGTCTGGGGGCGATATTTACACGTGCATGCCAGTGTTGTTATTCCCTCAATCTTATGGGGTCGTTACTTCGAAATGAAAGTTGCTGCAGTGTATTCTAAATGAACCCCAGTACGCCGGCTGCATACAAATGGGCTACGTGAGGTTGTTGGTTATTGTCTGTCTCAAACGTTGCATCACAATCAACGCAGTCATGCCAGAGATACCTCGACTTATTAATCACCCAACTTCACCCATCAAAACGTGTCCATTATGTTGTCCTCATCGATGTTTGTTTCTGACTAAATTGACCGTGTGAAATCCTGTGCCTGTGTGATATTTGTATTAACTTATTTTGTAATCAGAAAACAGGTTTTCACCATATGACATTCTACTCTGACCATAATTGTAAATTGAACCTTAACATACTGACCCTGTGGAAATAAAGACCAGCACAATTGCAGATTGATTTAGAAGCATTGTGGCATATATCGTTGAACCCGCTTTAATCTTAATGGGGGAATTACTAAACTTGTAACAGAAAACAATTTTAAATTGACGTGCTAGTGCTAGTGCCATTTATTCATATAGAAAGATAATTCCTCACTAGTTGTGCGTGTGAAAACTGGAGATTTCTGTGTTATTCTGTATGGCTTGTATGTCAACACCACCAACATAACTCTGTGGGTCTGCTTTAAATGTGATCCTAAATTTTGCTACGCATTTCATAAATTGTTATTACACTACAGTTGATAAAAAAAAATTCTGGAGTTTAAAAAATGATACAATAGAACACAATAACCTCTATTTGACCACAAATGGAAATTCATGTGGTAAACATTCACACTTTAACTCAAAAATATTAGTACATTTAAAGCTGAATCAACTCCATGCTATGGCTCTCCCCCACAGATGAGTATTTGTGTGCAAGCAGATAATCTGATGTGATTCTGTATGATACTGTAAGTCTATGCCAAGTCTCTGATGAAATGTATAATGTCTTTCTGTAGACAAATAAACATAAGAGATACCAGATATATACGGAGGTTGTCTTTTAATGTTCCATTATCTTTTGCAGATTAATGGCCATGTTTTATTTGGCCGAAGTCACCTGAATGCTTCAGCCATCATCAAATCAGTGAGCGCTCCCATCGTAAAGATTATCCTGCTCAGGTATTTATGCAGAAATCTCTTTTATTGTTTTATGGTCGCGATCTGATACAAAACAGGTGCTTTGCAGTAATGTGTAGTTACTGCCCATGGCTGATTTAATTTGCAGCGTGTAACATTTACACGAGGCCTGTCTGTCGTTCTGACGTCAGTGCCATTTCAAACGGTTGTTCGTAACTATGAATGTCAAACTCGCAGTATGTCGCAGGTTAACTATACTCACGGTGCTGACTAAAAAGGTTAATTAACTTGTTGTTGCTTACTAAAATGATTAACGAATGCCGTCATAGTGATGTAGTACATAGTAAACTCTTGCTGTAAGGACACCTGGGGTATGAACAGTCATGTAAAAGGACCACCTTTAAGATGCCTTTACTGGCCTGCCGTGTGTTAAGTACGTCCATGTATGTAGGAGAGATCTTGGTAAAGCAGAGGTGAAGAGCTGAGATTGGAGAGAATGACGTTGTGATAGGTGGAGATGATACATTGAGAGGCTGGGACAGACCAAGTGGTGTAGCCCCAGCCTCAGAAGGAACTATGAGAAATATATAGAATGACCCCTCTAATGCAGACACCAAGTGACTGACAAAAAATGGCCTGACTTAACTGGGTGGCCTGTGACTGATCATATCTACAGATGTGCAGTTCTGACGAATCTGTACATTTATCTGTAATAACTGATAATATTTATTTAAAAGTGAACATTTACTGATGCTGACAGTTTGTTGGCTGTTTTTCACTGTTAACTCGGCGTATGTTGTGGCAGCTTTGCAGAGTTAGATTAACACAGATTACAAATGAACAATCATTCAGACTGTCATATAGAGTTGCTGTTTTTAAGTGGTGGCCAATTCTGAGAGATGGTCGCAGTGAGTGGTTGTATTGTGTAAGGAACATTGGATGTATGGAATTGTTTGACAGAGAGACCCAATATGTTCTTTATAGCAAGTATCCACTCTAAGTCATGATTTAGCATGTCTCACACAATTCTCGCAAACGCACATCTTTTCATTGGTCTGTGTCCATGTCTTCCTACTGGTACCATGTCAACACCGGTAGACACATGTTGCCATTCCATCAGTCTGACTTCTTGTATCGAATTATTCTGCCGCGATTGATTGTCCTTTGCCAATATGACGTCTGATGTGCACGCTGCTAACATTTGCTGATAATGAAAGGCCCCATTGTTTTTGCTGCCACGTTGCCACCTGATGCCAAATCAAACCTGCGTGAATTCTTATCTCTACCACTCAAGCCGTCTGCACTTTGAAATGCCACGACCTCTAAACGTCAATATATTCTAGATATCGCAGTGTGTTTTTACATGAATTGTTTCCGTGATTATTTATGTAGCGCACTGGGTGATGGCCACCACCATCAATTTCTCAACCGCGTGCATTGCATGCAAATGTTAGACCTTCACTTGAATCAGTCATTTATTTCTTTTAAGATAATTTGTCACCTAAAATGCAATCTGCATTTACACAGTGTATTTACTATTATTATTACATATAGTGTAGAAATGTTCAGATTGAGTCGGCATTAAACCTTTGTCCTCCTTTTACTTAGTTCAAATCAGGTTAAGTTATGTAATTTAATTAATTAATTTAAGTAATCATGGACCTGTATAGTAATGTGCATGGATCTTTAAGAGGAGTCAGCATAAAGGTTTGCATCTTTTTTAACTTGACTTTGAAAGTTTCATTGTGCCCAAATGAGCTAACATGTAATTGTGGATACTAGAAACATTCAATTTTCACGACTTGAATGTGAAATTGTGAATCGAGATGATTGAAAGAATCTAATTGAGGCGGGTGCTTTAAAGGGGGTGGACATTGTTGCGAATTAAGTGGGAAATGTTCACAAAACACATTTTCAGTCATAAAAAATTACTACTCCATATTATTACTGACAAGTCACCCGCTAGCTTTCATCATCTGGTTCTATTTACCAAGATTTAAAGATGATTTGTTGACCAAATTTGAAGATTATTTATTTAGTGAATGTTTTCATTTGACAGTAGTAGAGTGTTGTATCATGTCAATGTTGATACTGTCCATTATTCACCGTTTTAGACGTTTCCTGGTAGCGGACACGATGAAATACTATGGAAGATTTGAGGTGTGTAGTGGAGGGTGTCTAATCTTTGTGTTGTAGGAGGGAGGACTGGAGAGACCACATGGCCGTGAAGCCCCTCAACCTGCCCCTAGTCCAACACAAGGTCAGTGTCTCTAGCAGCTATGTGTAGATGATTAAAATGAGTCAGTGGCTTAGTCTGAGACCGCCTGCCTGTCTTCAAGCCTGGCAGATGACTGGCCAAAACGAGTAATTACACCTGATAAGCCTGGTGGAATTTAGGGGGAGCTGGCTACTAAATTACCTAAGAGTTCTGGAGTGTAGGGGCCCACATTAATAAACCATTGGCACAACTGGTAGTGAAACAAACACAGTAGATGAGTATTAATTAAGAGAATGGCTCAAATGACACTGGTTTGTCATTTAAAAAAATAAACTTGGCAATAATGGCTGTGATTGACGTGTAACTAGCTGGCTCAAGTCTAGTAGACAAGGAACAAAGAAAATTTAATGAATTTTATTACATATATAGATAACAAAGAACTCTTCTAAAGTAATGATACAAACCCAATATCTAACCTCTTACTTTACCCTATCTCAGCTCCCATCGATGGTATCTAATCTGTAACTATCCCAGCTAATCCTTGATATTAAAGAATAATAGAATGGCCGTTTAAAAAACTAAGTACTATTAGCACTCTCAAAAGAACTGCAAGTGTCAATGCATTACCAGTTCAGGTTTGCTCGGACTCAGGTAACTAACATCGGGGAATCTATACCATCCCCAGTATAGGGAAAAACAGTCTCTTAATTACATCCGGAAGTGTTCTTCTCTGTTTGCCGTCACGTGTTCACCCAGTCCCGTTGTCCCTGCTCGGCCAACCCGCTACGTGGAGTTGCACTTCGTCTCGATAACTGTCTGTAGGCGATGTTCATCCTTGTTACAATCCCTTGACATGTGTCTCTGCCACACGCTCGCTCTGACTGCCGCCGCACCACTCAGTCTGCTCAAGCCCGGCTCTGCTCGTCCGCAACACAAACGTCAGCCCGCAACACTCACAGATCCTCCACACACTATTGGCCGCCGTCACGCTACGACAATCGTGTCACTGCCTCCCTACCTCTACAACACTCTCTTAGAGCACACCAATTTATACTGGGAACATAACCCTTCTTGCTTCCCAAACAACTTTGCATGTTTACTCTGACTACCTCTAGACAGCAGGGTGGCAGATGCCATTACAGCCCTGTTGCTTTCTTACTTTGCCTACCTCTAGGCAGCAGGATGGCAGATGCCATTACACCCCTGTTACTTTCTCACTCTGCCTACCTCTAGGCAGCAGGGTGGCAGATGCCATTACAGCCCTGTTATTTTCTCACTTTGTCTACCTCTAGGCAGCAGGGTGGCAGATGCCATTACTGCCCTGTTACTTTCTCACTTTGTCTATCTCTAGGCAGCAGGGTGGCAGATGCCATTACTGCCCTGTTACTTTCTCACTTTGTCTACCTCTAGGCAGCAGGGTGGCAGATGCCATTACTGCCCTGTTACTTTCTCACTTTGTCTATCTCTAGGCAGCAGGGTGGCAGATGCCATTACAGCCCTGTTACTTTCTCACTCTGTCTACCTCTAGGCAGCAGGGTGGCAGATGCCATTACAGCCCTGTTACTTTCTCACTTTGTCTACCTCTAGGCACAGGGTGGCAGATGCAATTACAGCCCTGTTACTTTCTCACTTTGTCTACCTCTAGGCAGCAGGGTGGCAGATGTCATTACAGCCTTGTTACTTTCTCACTTTGTCTACCTCTAGGCAGCAGGGTGGCAGATGTCATTACAGCCCTGTTACTTTCTCACTTTGCCTACCTCTAGGCAGCAGGGTGGCAGATGTCATTACAGCCTTGTTACTTTCTCACTTTGTCTACCTCTAGGCAGCATTATAGCCTTGTTACTTTCACTCCAAAATCTACAAGTGCCCCAATCTCCAAGATATCCCTTTTCATCTGACAGTTGCTTTTATACCAAGTCTTAAACAACATAACACATGACTGGATTGAGCCAATAAGATGCACGATCTGGAAAAAAATGAGCCACACCCAACTTATGCATTGTGAAAACACCCTTAGGTCCACGACGTGAGTTAATTATAACCGCGCTCCACTGAGTGGACCTGAACTCGTATATAAATTATGACATAACACAATCTGCTCTGTCTATGACTGGTGATGTACTAGCCTGACCGTTCTACTTTAAAAAAATGACAAGGAAATAAGATTCTGAAAATGTATAAATAGCAGAAATGCTACATCCTGCACGGAGTGAATCTCTAACCTCACTAAATGCCTCCCATACCCAAATCGAAGTGGCGCTACTGTGGCTGTATTCAGCAATACTATGTTGTTTGGTGGCAGCACCGATCAGTCATTCCAATTCCCTTGTTTCTGAACTATGAATAGCAGTCACATAGGCCAGTAGAGCAGCCACACGCTATGAGCTATCAGTAATGCACAGTATATATATATATATATTATATGTGTATATACACTATGTAGTAGAAGAGAGTCGTAATTGAAGTGATCCCCTCTCACAAATCACATACAATGATTTTCTTGTGAATACAATAATTAGTGTTTTCTTGCATATAAAATAAAAACATTTTGATTATTGTTTTGTGAGTGTAACTGTGTTGATCTTTCGTTTTTCTGGTCAGGCCACACATGTGAAGCAATAGATACTACATATCTTACATCCTGGCCCCAACTGTTGTCCGATTAGCATACACACAACTGAAACTGCATGATTGTTTGCTTCCTTAATACAGAATTATGACACTTGCAGTAGCACAGATCCACTATCATGTTCGGTGGTGGGTGAACATGTTTTTCAGTGTTGTTTAATGCTCGGGGGTGAACGTATTGCCATGGCAACAGGTACATATTTGCATGCCACAAAACAGGAATTTTTTGCTGACGCAGGTGTTTCACACCACTGAGCGTATGGGCACACCTGTGGAATGCCAATGTGATTCATGTTGGCAAGAGGCCAGGTTTGTGACATGCTCAGTGGCCTGGATGTGTCTTTGTACACGTTCCAAGAGTGGCACATATAGATTGATCTATCACCACAACAATATCGCCAATGTTATTGTTACTGCGTCATAATATCATTGTACAATCATGTAAACACAGTGAAGGCTAGTCATTATAATAGCATCACATTTTCTTCTTTTTATGACACTTCATTTCCAGGCAAGCTTTCCATTGTAAACTTTTAGTTCGAGAATTTTGAAGTATGACAACTTTTCAGTTACTAAGTTGTCTATTTAACCACACTTCAGTTTGTAAACTTGACAAGATTGCGTAGACAATTTTAAATTAGTAATTCTGAAAACTGGGACATTGAATATTGACCTCGGTGACTGTGGAACTTGTTCTGCATTCCAGTTGGCTTGTGTTTATCGTAAACACAACTGCATAACATCTACTTGAACCAGTTGCATAATTTTACCAGTGGTGAAGTCAGGCTGCTCCTGATCTTTGGAGCTCACCATGCTGTATTCATGAAATACATGAGGTGATTGGAATGCAGCATTATTATCTTCAAATGGAGAAAGCCCTGTGGGTTACAGCCACCTGGTTAATACTAACTGTTCATTTTCTTATCACTGTGCCTCCAGCCTGGCCAGGCTGTCATATCTGCAACCAGTCCAGTAGCTCTCCCTGTGGGACACAATCAGACCTCACCACAGGCTGAGGCAGCCTCCACTGACATCACAGGGACAGGGACAGGGCAGGTCTGCATTGAGGCATTGCTGTGTCTATTGGCCTGATGTATTTTTGAATGCTTGCTGGCTCAGAGTTGATTGGTCTGCTGATGTGAAATTGCATGGAAATGAATCTAATACTGCCCATGGTCAGTGGCAGTGAGCCAGACGCCACAGCCCTGCCACACAGTCACACTGTCTCACCTATATCTCACACGCATGTATAGACTTTCTCTTGTAGACAGTTGCAATATGCCAGCTGCATAATAGGTGCCTTGTTCATTAATGCAGAGCTTTGATATTTCTGTAATATCGCATCTGTTATCAATGAGAATATGACGAATATATGGAAAGATTTGTCTCATCAAAGCTTGCAATAGACTACTGGCCAGTGTTTAGAGACCACTTGTTATTGTCTTTTTGTCAGTTTGGAGAGATTGTCTATCTTTAGAGACTATTCTCATTGTCTTTTAGACACCATTTTCATTGTCTGTTTATTATTGTACGAGACCATTTGTCTCTACAAACATTTCTCTGATATTCTGCCATTCTGTGTCTATAGTAAGAGACCATTCTGCCATAGTCTTTGTAACCATTCTCAAACGTTTGTGGGTCTGATGTGTGGTGTCTTTAGAGACTATTCTCTCACATTCTGTGTGTCCATTGTATTAGAACTCCTGTCTTTAGAGACCATTCTCACACTTTCTGTGTGTCCATCTTGCGATACCTTTCTTTAGAGACCATTCTCACACATTATATGTGTCCATTGTATGAGACCTGTCTTTAGAGACCATTCTCATACTTTCTGTGTGTCCGTCTTGTGATACCTGTCTTCAGAGACCATTCTCTGTCATTCTGTATGTTCATCTTACAAGACCTCCTGTCTTCAGAAACCATTCTCTCTCATTCTGTATGTTCATCTTACAAGACCTCCTGTCTTCAGAGACCATTCTCTCACTTTCTGTATGTTCATCTTACAAGACCTCCTGTCTTCAGAGACCATTCTCTCACTTCCTGTATGTTCATCTTACAAGACCTGTCTTCAGAGACCATTCTCTCACATTCTGTATGTTCATCTTACAAGACCTCCTGTCTTCAGAGACCATTCTCTCACATTCTGTATGTTCATCTTACAAGACCTCCTGTCTTCAGAGACCATTCTCTCACATTCTGTATGTTCATCTTACAAGACCTGTCTTCAGAGACCATTCTTTCACTTCCTGTATGTTCATCTTACAAGACCTGTCTTCAGAGACCATTCTCTCACATTCTGTATGTTCATCTTACAAGACCTGTCTTCAGAGACCATTCTCTCACATTCTGTATGTTCATCTTACAAGACCTCCTGTCTTCAGAGACCATTCTCTCACATTCTGTATGTTCATCTTACAAGACCTCCTGTCTTCAGAGACCATTCTCTCACATTCTGTATGTTCATCTTACAAGACCTGTCTTCAGAGACCATTCTCTCACATTCTGTATGTTCATCTTACAAGACCTCCTGTCTTCAGAGACCATTCTCTCACATTCTGTATGTTCATCTTACAAGACCTGTCTTCAGAGACCATTCTCTCACTTCCTGTATGTTCATCTTACAAGACCTCCTGTCTTCAGAGACCATTCTCTCACATTCTGTATGTTCATCTTACAAGACCTGTCTTCAGAGACCATTCTCTCACATTCTGTATGTTCATCTTACAAGACCTCTTGTCTTCAGAGACCATTCTCTCACTTCCTGTATGTTCATCTTACAAGACCTGTCTTCAGAGACCATTCTCTCACATTCTGTATGTTCATCTTACAAGACCTCTTGTCTTCAGAGACCATTCTCTCACTTCCTGTATGTTCATCTTACAAGACCTGTCTTCAGAGACCATTCTCTCACATTCTGTATGTTCATCTTACAAGACCTCCTGTCTTCAGAGACCATTCTCTCACTTCCTGTATGTTCATCTTACAAGACCTGTCTTCAGAGACCATTCTCTCACATTCTGTATGTTCATCTTACAAGACCTCCTGTCTTCAGAGACCATTCTCTCACATTCTGTATGTTCATCTTACAAGACCTCCTGTCTTCAGAAACCATTCTCTCTCATTCTGTATGTTCATCTTACAAGACCTGTCTTCAGAGACCATTCTTTCACTTCCTGTATGTTCATCTTACAAGACCTGTCTTCAGAGACCATTCTCTCACATTCTGTATGTTCATCTTACAAGACCTCCTGTCTTCAGAGACCATTCTCTCACTTCCTGTATGTTCATCTTACAAGACCTCCTGTCTTCAGAGACCATTCTCTCACTTCCTGTATGTTCATCTTACAAGACCTCCTGTCTTCAGAAACCATTCTCTCTCATTCTGTATGTTCATCTTACAAGACCTGTCTTCAGAGACCATTCTCTCACTTCCTGTATGTTCATCTTACAAGACCTGTCTTCAGAGACCATTCTCTCACATTCTGTATGTTCATCTTACAAGACCTCCTGTCTTCAGAGACCATTCTCTCACTTCCTGTATGTTCATCTTACAAGACCTGTCTTCAGAGACCATTCTCTCACATTCTGTATGTTCATCTTACAAGACCTCTTGTCTTCAGAGACCGTTCTCTCACTTTCTGTATGTTCATCTTACAAGACCTTCTGTCTTCAGAGACCATTCTCCAACATTCTGTATGTTCATCTTACAAGACCTCCTGTCTTCAGAGACCATTCTCTCCTATTCTGTATGTTTATCTCACATGACCTCCTGTCTTCAGAGACCATTCTCTCCTATTCTGTATGTTTATCTCACATGACCTCCTGTCTTCAGAGACCATTCTCTCACTTTCTGTATGTTCATCTTGCGAGACCTCCTGTCTTTAGAGACTATGTTTTTTGCAGGATGACCCTGACACTTTGCTCACTGCGGAAAGATTGGAGGCGCCTAGCAAAAAATATGTCCCGGAACAAAAGGTGAGTTTGTCACATATTGAATGGTCTGTACGCTGTGGAATATATGAGGTTTGTTAAAGGGACGTTGTCTGTTCCATCATGTGATTGGTTTCAGGAAAGTCCCAATTTGGCCAGGAGTGTGGGAATGAGCCAACATCAAAGTTGTCAGTGCCAACAAGCAATAAGTGCCAATGTTGGCTGCTTACAAATTGAATGCTTTGTTTACAATTTGATCATTTCACGGGCACAACTTTCAAATTACGAACATTTCTGTCTCATTAAACACAAATTGTTTGCCTATATACCTTCAACAGATTTATCCTAGTATCAAGAATAATGAATAAGTAAATGTTGATAAGTGAGGAACGAACATCAAACTTTAAATGTACTTAGGTGGATACGTAATATCAAACATTGTTGGTCTTTTAGTACTATCAGTGTGACATTGATGTAGTGCTCTAATCGCGGCTGTGTTTACGTGTGTTGTGGATGAATGTGGTGGAAGTGATGCTATTAATAGATGTGTGACATGTTTCAGGAAGCGGAGGATGAACCTAAGAATACGTCACCACCCGGCAGTCCTGTAAACAACTTGACAAACACAAGTGTCACGAGGGACACCCGCACGGTGACGCTGCAGAAGGTCAGTTGTACATAACAACTGTCTTAACGGCTCCAGCATCCTGCCAATTTGTGGCTCCATTATTTTGGTAGAGTTCAAAAATATCCTCTGCAGTCTTCATAACAGTGTCTTATGTAACATGTTTGTTGTACTTAACATGACTGTCATGTTATGACTGTCATCGCATGTAACATGACTGTCATGTTATGACTGTCATCGCATGTAACATGACTGTCATGTTATGACAGTCATCACATGTAACATGACTGTCATGTTATGACAGTCATCACATGTAACATAACTGTCATGTTATGACTGTCATCGCATGTAACATGACTGTCATGTTATGACTGTCATCGCATGTAACATAACTGTCATGTTATGACTGTCTTCGCATGTAACATAACTGTCATGTTATGACTGTCTTCGCATGTAACATAACTGTCATGTTATGACAGTCATCACATGTAACATGACTGTCATGTTATGACAGTCATCGCATGTAACATGACTGTCATGTTATGACTGTCATCGCATGTAACATAACTGTCATGTTATGACTGTCATTGCATGTAACATAACTGTCATGTTATGACTGTCTTCGCATGTAACATAACTGTCATGTTATGACTGTCTTCGCATGTAACATGACTGTCGTATGTAGCACGACTGTCAAATGTAACATGACTTGTACATAACATGACTGTCATACTTAACATGACTGTCATACATAACATGACTGGGTAATGAGTGGGTGTTCTTCAAAACTGTTCCTTCTGATTTAGTTTTCTGCATGTTGATCTTCAAAATTACTTTATTTAAATATACAGAGGTCTCTCACTATAAGGATTCATAATGTAACGGCTGTTTAAAAGGATCTACACTGTTTGGTGTGGCCATGGATAAAAGGAACGTTGGATTAATGTCGACAGTGTCAACTTGTTGCTCACAGCAAGTGTCTGCTGTATCTAGTTGAATGTGTACAGTTAGACAGACATATGGTGTGTATTGTTTGATGTATCTCCCAGTGTCTGCTGTATCTAGTTGAATGTGTACAGTTAGACAGACATATGGTGTGTATTGTTTTATGTATCTCCCAGTGTCTGCTGTATCTAGTTGAATGTGTACAGTTAGACAGACATATGGTGTGTATTGTTTTATGTATCTCCCAGTGTCTGCTGTATCTAGTTGAATGTGTACAGTTAGACAGACATGGTGTGTATTGTTTTATGTATCTCCCAGTGTCTGCTGTATCTAGTTGAATGTGTACAGTTAGACAGACATATGGTGTGTATTGTTTTATGTATCTCCCAGTGTCTGCTGTATCTAGTTGAATGTGTACAGTTAGACAGACATATGGTGTGTATTGTTTTATGTATCCCAGTGTCTGCTGTATCTAGTTGAATGTGTACAGTTAGACAGACATATGGTGTGTATTGTTTTATGTATCTCCCAGTGTCTGCTGTATCTAGTTGAATGTGTACAGTTAGACAGACATATGGTGTGTATTGTTTTATGTATCTCCCAGTGTCTGCTGTATCTAGTTGAATGTGTACAGTTAGACAGACATATGGTGTGTATTGTTTTATGTATCTCCCAGTGTCTGCTGTATCTAGTTGAATGTGTACAGTTAGACAGACATATGGTGTGTATTGTTTTATGTATCTCCCAGTGTCTGCTGTATCTAGTTGAATGTGTACAGTTAGACAGACATGGTGTGTATTGTTTTATGTATCTCCCAGTGTCTGCTGTATCTAGTTGAATGTGTACAGTTAGACAGACATATGGTGTGTATTGTTTTATGTATCTCCCAGTGTCTGCTGTATCTAGTTGAATGTGTACAGTTAGACAGACATATGGTGTGTATTGTTTTATGTATCTCCCAGTGTCTGCTGTATCTAGTTGAATGTGTACAGTTAGACAGACATATGGTGTGTATTGTTTTATGTATCTCCCAGTGTCTGCTGTATCTAGTTGAATGTGTACAATTAGACAGACATATGGTGTGTATTGTTTTATGTATCTCCCAGGTCTGTTGGTTCTACAGTGTGCAACTATAAACGGAAATGTCCGGTTTGCTGGCTACAGAATTATATATTTAACTGCAGTGTCATTGCTCAAAGAATGTTGGTCACAATGAATTGTCTGGCATTGGTGAGTTGTTATAAAGAGAGTCACAGAGTGAATTGTTGGCACTGTTAAATGTTAAGTATAAGCAGTTGTTGGACGTTCTGTTGTATTGAGAATATTCTCAATTAATTTCTAGACATGTGTGTAATTTGGAAGAAAAAAATGAGAACAAATGTGATGTATTGGTGGATATGTTCTGTGTTGATCTGCTGATGGCAACACACACAACATCCAGGGTTAAACACGTATGGTCACTGTGAGACGTCTGTCATGTTGACTGTTGTACAACTGGTGTTGTGTAGTTGTTCCCGTGTCAGGCCCTCTATGTATCTCCTCTGTTGCCTGCAGACATCGAGAGGGCTGGGCATTGAGGTGCGAGACAACAGCTCTGATGGTCGACCCGGCATCTTCGTCAAGGCCCTCACCCCAAAGGGTGCTGCCGCCCTGGTGAGTAATTTCACAACTATCCTGATGTACTGCTCCCTGTACAAGTTATTTAGCCAATCACCAGTCATGTGCAGAAAAGTTATATGTGCAGTCAGAGTAACGAGAGAGAAAAGTTTAACATATACTGTGATTTTGGTGAATAACATTGTAATTGTCTTGTTCTTGTTCTTAATGTTCTTAATACTAGAATAAATATGTTGAAGTTATACTGCTTGCCAAGTTACATTTAATAAGCCAGAAATAGTGTTGATGATTTAAATATTGCATACGCGAAACATTCAGATTGTAAAGAAACCTTTCATAATGTAAATATCTGTTATTGGCACTTATTGCTGTGGCACACATCCCGAACGAGAACTACTTTTGAAGTTGACTGGCTCCCACACAGCAACATGGGACCAAGTAGAACTGAATGAGTGAACTTCCTGCTAATGATTGCCACCCCTGGCTGATTGTGTTCTAACAGCCTCTGTATTTGTCTAATAATTGCCACCCCTGGCTGATTGTATTTGACCAACCTCTGCTTATCTAATAATTGCCACCCCTGGCTGATTGTGTTTGACCAGCCTCTGTATTTGTCTAATAATTGCTACCCCTGGCTGATTGTGTTTGACCAGCCTCTGTATTTGTCTAATAATTGCTACCCCTGGCTGATTGTGTTTGACCAGCCTCTGTGTTTGTCTAATAATTGCCACCCCTGGCTGATTGTGTTTGACCAGCCTCTGTGTTTGTCTAATAATTGCTACCCCTGGCTGATTGTGTTTGTCTAATAATTGCTACCCCTGGCTGATTGTGTTTGACCAGCCTCTGTGTTTGTCTAATAACTGCCACCCCTGGCTGACTGTGTTTGACCAACCTCTGTATTTGTCTAATAATTGCTACCCCTGGCTGATTGTGTTTGACCAACCTCTGTGTTTGTCTAATAACTGCCACCCCTGGCTGATTGTGTTTGACCAGCCTCTGTATTTGTCTAATAATTGCTACCCCTGGCTGATTGTGTTTGACCAACCTCTGTGTTTGTCTAATAACTGCCACCCCAGGCTGACTGTGTTTGACCAGCCTCTGTATTTGTCTAATAATTGCTACCCCTGGCTGATTGTGTTTGACCAACCTCTGTGTTTGTCTAATAACTGCCACCCCTGGCTGATTGTGTTTGACCAGCCTCTGTATTTGTCTAATAACTGCTACCCCTGGCTGATTGTGTTTGACCAACCTCTGTGTTTGTCTAATAACTGCAACCCCAGGTTGATTGTGTTTGACCAACTTCTGTATTTGTCTAATAATTGCTACCCCAGGCTGATTGTGTTTGACCAACCTCTGTATTTGTCTAATAATTGCTACCCCTGGCTGATTGTGTTTGACCAACCTCTGTGTTTGTCTAATAACTGCCACCCCTGGCTGATTGTGTTTGACCAACCTCTGTGTTTGTCTAATAATTGCTACCCCTGGCTGATTGTGTTTGACCAGCCTCTGTATTTGTCTAATAATTGCTACCCCTGGCTGATTGTGTTTGACCAACCTCTGTGTTTGTCTAATAACTGCAACCCCTGGCTCATTGTGTTTGACCAGCCTCTGTATTTGTCTAATAATTGCTACCCCTGGCTGATTGTGTTTGACCAACCTCTGTGTTTGTCTAATAACTGCCATCCCTGGCTGATTGTGTTTGACCAGCCTCTGTATTTGTCTAATAATTGCTACCCCTGGCTGATTGTGTTTGACCAACCTCTGTGTTTGTCTAATAACTGCCATCCCTGGCTGATTGTGTTTGACCAGCCTCTGTATTTGTCTAATAATTGCTACCCCTGGCTGATTGTGTTTGACCAACCTCTGTGTTTGTCTAATAACTGCCATCCCTGGCTGATTGTGTTTGACCAGCCTCTGTATTTGTCTAATAATTGCTACCCCTGGCTGATTGTGTTTGACCAACCTCTGTGTTTGTCTAATAACTGCCATCCCTGGCTGATTGTGTTTGACCAGCCTCTGTATTTGTCTAATAATTGCTACCCCTGGCTGATTGTGTTTGACCAACCTCTGTGTTTGTCTAATAACTGCCACCCCTGGCTGATTGTGTTTGACCAGCCTCTGTATTTGTCTAATAATTGCTACCCCTGGCTGATTGTGTTTGACCAACCTCTGTGTTTGTCTAATAACTGCCACCCCTGGCTGATTGTGTTTGACCAGCCTCTGTATTTGTCTAATAATTGCTACCATTGGCTGATTGTGTTTGACCAACCTCTGTGTTTGTCTAATAACTGCCACCCCTGGCTGATTGTGTTTGACCAGCCTCTGTATTTGTCTAATAATTGCTACCCCTGGCTGATTGTGTTTGACCAACCTCTGTGTTTGTCTAATAACTGCCACCCCTGGCTGATTGTGTTTGACCAGCCTCTGTATTTGTCTAATAATTGCTACCTCTGGCTGATTGTGTTTGTCTAATAATTGCCACCCCTGGCTGACTGTGTTTGACCAGCCTCTGTATTTGTCTAATAACTGCTACCCCAGGTTGATTGTGTTTGACCAACTTCTGTGTTTGTCTAATAATTGCTACCCCAGGTTGATTGTGTTTGACCAGCCTCTGTATTTGTCTAATAATTGCTACCCCTGGCTGATTGTGTTTGACCAACCTCTGTGTTTGTCTAATAACTGCCATCCCTGGCTGATTGTGTTTGACCAGCCTCTGTATTTGTCTAATAACTGCTACCCCTGGCTGATTGTGTTTGACCAGCCTCTGTATTTGTCTAATAACTGCCACCCCTGGCTGATTGTGTTTGACCAGCCTCTGTATTCGTCTAATAATTGCTACCCCTGGCTGATTGTGTTTGACCAACCTCTGTGTTTGTCTTCAGAGTGGTCAGCTGTCGGTGGGGGACCAGCTGTTGGCAATAGGTGACCAGACACTTGAAGGTGTCACATTAAGCAAGGTAAGCACACTCGCACACACTACAACAACGAACCAGTGACACCACACACACACGCACACGCACACGCACGCACACGCACACACAAACAGGATCTTGCCAAATGTGACAAGTAACATTTTACGTTGCATGGCAGAAAAGGCCTTTGACCGAGCGAGATGTTTAAAATTCAAAGTATTTTTACTATAAATGTATAAATTTTTTACACAATGTTATCCAGAGTAAGACTCATTTCAGGAGTGTTTATGTTTAATTAAAAGGCTAAACTAAACAAATAAAGTATAACTGTTGCTGAGCCTTGGCAAAACAAAACTGAACACAAAAGCAGACTTGACATACTAAACCACACAGGGAAAGTATAAAAAATACAATTTTAATGTATATATCCATCTTTTGGATAAAGAAAAATAAATCATTTGTGTCTTCACTTCAGGTGCAAGAAACTGACATGACTGTTTAGAACCATGTCTTGGAAGCCTTGACACTGAGTCCATTTTAGTCCATGATACACCGTGCCAATTAGTTCTCACCCGCTTTGGGTGTTCCCATGGAAATTTATTGGAGAGCTGCTGTTGAATGTCATAATTTGTTCCGCGTTGGTGGAGCCTGTGTGAGCATTCACTTACCTGGTTAGCACTGCACACGAACAGATTTAGACAAGCGTGTAGTTGCATCGTACGCATTCAGCCATTTCTTAATGGCCTGTAATTGCGTGTTATTGCATTGGCTGATGGTGCGGCTCAGTGGACCGGCCACACGACCACCTTACTCACAATTAACTTCCTGTCCTCATCTGGTCTCGGCCACATTGTGTCTAAACAAATGACGTCACTCGGACTGTCATTGCGGGAGACATGCCATTTTCACATCGCCGCCCTCTTAGTTGTGATGTCCCCTGACATTCTTTGTTCCACATTATTTCCTTTTGTCTTTGGAGTTGTTTCGCAGTTGGTGAGATGACATTTCATACGTTCGCATGTACAGACATTACGAGGCAGTTGTGATGACCCGTTATGGAGGTTACACGGCAACAGTAGGTCTTCCATCCTGTCCAGATAACAACGTTAAGCCAGGCTCAGGAAGACAGTGTGTGTAGGCCATGCCAGAATAACAAACGGCAAAGTGAAGGTGCCACATAAACGTGTTCTGAGAAAGTATTTGGTGAACTTAGGTTTCAGAATTGCTAATTGAAAGTGGTATTGATTAACTTTTAAACAGCTATTTTGATTTATCTTAAGATGGCAAGATTAATTTGTAGAATATTCCAATTTCTGACCTTACTCTGAGACCTGAGCTCAGTGACAACGGTTAAAGTGTGGCTGTGTACACTGACATTTAATGAATACAACATTAATAAGGGCCACAAATGGTAATTATCTCGGCTTCTTTTTGACATGGCCAATTCAAGAAGATTGTAACGACGTTTCGACATCCATATTGATCGTGACGATGCCTGTGATGTCGTCGGGTATTTGTCAATGACATGCGTGCGTCATTGCA
Source organism: Paraescarpia echinospica (assembly GCA_020002185.1). Lineage (NCBI taxonomy): Eukaryota > Metazoa > Annelida > Polychaeta > Sabellida > Siboglinidae > Paraescarpia > Paraescarpia echinospica. The sequence goes on from CM034531.1 coordinate 53,971,116, forward strand.
ATTTAGCGTGTGAGTGGATCGCAGTTAATCTGAAGTGCACGCCCCGGCCATACAATGTGCCTCATTTCACCTGGAGGCAGGTGAAATCAGCATCAAAGATCCCTGCAGCAGCAGAAGGAATGCCAGGGCTCAATGGAGGAACACTGGCATTGGTGGAGAGACAGAAGGAGAAGAGAATGGTGGTGGCATTGGTGGAGAGACAGAAGGAGAAGAGAAGGGTGGTGGCATTGGTGGAGAGACAGAAGGAGAAGAGAAGGGTGGTGGCATTGGTGGAGAGACAGGAGGAGAACAGAAGGGTGGTGGCATTGGTGGAGAGACAGGAGGAGAACAGAAGGGTGGTGGCATTGGTGGAGAGACAGGAGAGACAGGACAGGAGGAGAACAGAAGGGTGGTGGCATTGGTGGAGAGACAGAAGGAGAACAGAAGGGTGGTGGCATTGGTGGAGAGACAGGAGGAGAACAGAAGGGTGGTGGCATTGGTGGAGAGACAGGAGGAGAACAGAAGGATGGTGGCATTGGTGGAGAGACAGAAGGAGAACAGAAGGGTGGTGGCATTGGTGGAGAGACAGGAGGAGAACAGAAGGGTGGTGGCATTGGTGGAGAGACAGGAGGAGAACAGAAGGATGGTGACATTGGTGGAGAGACAGAAGGAGAACAGAAGGATGGTGGCATTGGTGGAGAGACAGGAGGAGAACAGAAGGATGGTGACATTGGTGGAGAGACAGAAGGAGAACAGAAGGGTGGTGGCATTGGTGGAGAGACAGGAGGAGAACAGAAGGATGGTGACATTGGTGGAGAGACAGAAGGAGAACAGAAGGATGGTGGCATTGGTGGAGAGACAGGAGGAGAACAGAAGGGTGGTGGCATTGGTGGAGAGACAGGAGGAGAACAGAAGGGTGGTGGCATTGGTGGAGAGACAGGAGGAGAACAGAAGGGTGGTGGCATTGGTGGAGAGACAGGAGGAGAACAGAAGGATGGTGACATTGGTGGAGAGACAGAAGGAGAACAGAAGGATGGTGGCATTGGTGGAGATACAAAAGGATATATAGAGCAGTAACCCAGTTCAACATGATCATGGCAGATTGAACAAAATTAGACCAAGATAAGACATGACATTATTGAAACAGAAATTAAAGTACAATATGTAATACAAAATATAATTAAAACAAAGTGGAACATAACCAGAATGGAAGACAACTGGTGGACCTTGAGAACAACTTAATGACAACCCAGAAGAGTGAAACGAACAAAAGACAGGCCATTGAGATAATAGGATGATGATAATATTATTTTATAAGGAATAATGTGGTCCTGTAGACAAGAGAAATGAAATATAGATAAAAGTGGAAGTGTCTAGTACATGGCTACACGCTATGGGTACACAGTGAAATGTCTCAATGAAAGGATAGTCTTGGCTTGGTTAAATCCAACGTGTCAAGTGGTACAAGTGCTTTCTCTAGACCCCAACTCTAGCTAGCTCAAAGGATAAAACAGTTGTGGTCTTTTGCAACCATCTGACTTAGACAGTCGAGTTAAGTTCATCCTGAAGCCCTGACTGTGCGGCACCATCACACATGTCGACACCATTGAAAATTGTCCTCAATACACACCTTGCATATGTCCCCATTTCTGTCCCTGAAAATCCTGGCAGTATCTTCCTTAACATCTGCTGGGAATCTGTCATTTTCTGTGGGACAACCTACATATGACATACACAAGGGGGTTGGTTTTTTCGTGTTTATATTTGTACATAATTTGTGGATCCTGATATGTCCCCAAAATTTGGGATGTTCCACTTTCCCTGCGGACTGTAGACTATTAAATTTTCCCTGCAGCCTGCTAGGTCAGTAAGCAGTGCCTTATTGTGTTGTAGGCCTTGGAGCTGTTGAAACAGAGCCAGGGAAGTATTCAGCTGACGATAGAGAAGGTGGTTGATACATCAGCCGGGAGCAAGCAGGCCAATGGCCAGTACAACAGCACACACCCGATGACCCGCGAGAGACTGGCCACAGGTGAGGATGTCATCTCTGTCTTCCTCATACATCCAACACATTCTCTCTCGGAAATCTATATTTTTGACTTACAATTTCAAAAAATTGCTCTGCTAATGTCCTTCACCATATTCAATTGCAAAGATGAATCACAATTATTTGACCCGTGACATTGAAATGGGATGACTACCACCTCAGATTTGTCACTGATCATAAAACAAAGTCTCCCTAATCAGTAAATGTTCATTTACATAAATTTGTTCATCTTAACTATGATTTTCTTTATCCTTTATTTATTAATTATCATAGCCTGCTGTAATATACTACTGTACACTCAGTCGTTTACTGTATTTAGCACTACTGTACACTCAGTCATTTACTGTATTTAGCACTACTGTACACTCAGTCGTTTACTGTATTTAGCACTATTGTACACTCAGTTGTTTACTGTATTTAGCACTACTGTACACTCAGTCGTTTACTGTATTTAACACTACTGTACACTCAGTGTTTTACTGTATTTAGCACTACTGTACACTCAGTCGTTTACTGTATTTAGCACTACTGTACACTCAGTCGTTTACTGTATTTAGCACAGGTATTTGTTTTGTTATTGTTACGTTTTATTCATATTATGAATCTGTACATTTCTCACTGGTTAACCAGCATTCCTTTTCTGATTGGGTGTTATCTAACAAGCTATGAACTATACTTACATAAAACAAAATCGGCTAGGTTTCACCAGAAGTAAATGGGTAGTAACACTTGTCAGGCTATGAATAATACCCACATCAAACAATCCATTTGATGTTGCCAGAAGTGATTGAGAGGTGCCATCTGTAAGGCTACTCAGTACACCTATATCAAATAAAGCCTGCTTGGTTTTGTCACGTGTCTACCAAGCATCAAAGTATTTCCTCTTCGAATACTATAAATGTTTCATTAAATGACAGACTATAAGCTATCTTAAATACATTGTATGTGTGACTGTCTGTACAATTAAGTATCAACAACATTGTTGTTATAATTTCTTTCTAGAACATTGAAAGTAATACCAACATTAAAATAATTTATAACTGTTATAAGAAGTTTTGCATATAATTAATAATCCTTCATGTAAGTAGCTCTATGAATATAACTTGTGGTAGATTGACTTACGAGTCACACTATTTCACTGCTACAAACACAGTCTTCAATCAGTTACATTTTGCTTTTTGTAAACGGTGGTTCAAAACAAGTTTTAAAATAGACTTCAGCAATTTATGTATACAGATATATATATATACATTTGTTTGTAAAATACATTTGTGGAGAAAAGCATATTATTTATTTTGTAAAAGTGTTACAGTTTAAAAGTATTACAGTGCATGCACGCACCAGTGCACACACATTATATATATATATATATGTATATATATATATCTTTATATTTTATTGATTACACTAGCCCCATCCATAACAGACCAAGATGTGACTCTTGCATTTGGGTCCTATTCCTGGCCATTGTTACAACATCTGTTACAACATCTGTTACAACATCTGTTACAACACAACAATACGAACGTTTTATTAGTAATCCATATTGTAGTGATAAAAGAGTACTAATGATGTCATTTAAACTCCTTGTTGAAATCAATATGGGTGCAATTGGACAGCTGAATAAAAACTGAAAATGTTCAGCTGATTGTAACATCAGTGTTCGGTATTTGTTCAACATGGAGATGTGCTGAGTTAGTATAAAGGGTTGGTTCAGACAGTCCGGTGTAAATGGCATCACCTGTAAGGGATGCTTTGCATCTCAAACAGTTTATTTTCTAATCACTGTTCATAAATGTGCCTACTTGAAGTGCATGCAGTTGTGTGGTATGATGACTGAAGTGCATGCAGGTGTGTGGTATGATGACTGAAGTACATGCAGTTGTGTGGTATGACGACTGAAGTGCATGCAGTTGTGTGGTATGATGACTGAAGTGCATGCAGTTGTGTGGTATGACGACTGAAGTGCATGCAGTTGTGTGGTATGACGACTGAAGTGCATGCAATTGTTTGGTATGATGACTGAAGTGCATGTGTTTGTGTGGTATAACGACTGAAGTGCCATGCGGCAAATACAAAGTTGCTGAAGTTGCTCACAGGTCGATGTAATTCAAAATTGAATGTGAAAAAGGGTGTCTGAGCTTAAATAACATGAGTTTCACACAGTGTCAGACATTGTTGTGTTGAGCTCATCCCCAGACTGATGCATTATTTAATTTGTTGTAATCCACTGTAAGTTGCTGATACATGTCTTGTTGAAGAAGACACTAGCTGTGTAAGTCTGTCTGTCTCACAGCCCACAGCGGAGTCTTGCCAAGACGCAGCCAACTGTCATATTGATTGTGGCTGATGAGCCACATTTCCGTCGATAATTTGCCGATATAATTCAGTTGTGCTGCATCTGATTTTGCCACTAATTCACCACTTGCCCACTTCCTGCCGTCGTTCACGCCAAAGTGTTAAAACTAATGCAGCGTTAATGTAATTGCCAACTGGCTGGCGGCAACAGATTGCTGCCTGGGTCAGGATGAACCCCCAGTTGGTCCCTTTCCTTAACAGACCCCCAGTTGGTCTCTTTCCTTGACAGTCCCCCAGTTGGTCCCTTTCCTTGACAGACCCTCATTGGTCCCTTTCATTGACAGACCCTCATTGGTCCCTTTACTTAACAGACACATTGGTCCTTTCCTTTGCAGACCCTCATTGGTCCCTTTCATTGATACACCTACATTGGCCCCATTCATTGACAGATCCTCATTGGTCCCTTTCCTTGACATACCCTCATTGTCCCTTTCTTTGATGACTTATATAGACTCTCATTGGTCTCTCATTGGTCCCTTTAATCCTTCATTGGTCCCTTTGACAGTCCCTTTCATAGACTCTCATTGGTCCCTTTCTTGATCCTCATTGATCTCATTTTCATTGGTCCCTTTCCTTGACATACCCTCATTGGTCCCTTTCCCTGATAGACTCTCATTGGTCCGTTTCCTTGACAGACCCTCATTGGTCTCTTTACTTGACAGACCATCATGTGCAATGGTGCAGTGGCTAGAGCATCAGAATCTTGGGCAAGTTCATTCATTCTACGTTGTTCCAGTTCACTCAGCTGTATCAATGAGTACCTGGCTGTAGACAGTGGTGGATATTTGTGTACGAATAGTCTTCATGCATTAATTGCAGCATGGCTGGATGCTTCCCAGAGAAGTCGAGATGGTGTTCGATTGAACAGGTCTGCCAGGGAGTAAAGTGTAAAGCACTTTCAGCAGTCCTGAGGACTGGATACTGCATTATATAACAACTCACCTTTCCTTTCCACCACAGACCCCCATGCGCCATGTGCCCAGTCCCAATCGGCCAGTGAGGGAGAACAGCAGGAGGACCCTGCTACCTGTGTCATCCTCCCTGGCCACGAGATCGTTATCCAGATAGAGAAGGGCAAGTCTGGGCTGGGATTGAGCATCGTAGGAGGAGCTGACACACTCCTGGTGAGTTCAGTCATGTTGGCTGAATCCTCTTGCATGTGAGGAGGATGTACTTGGTTCTCTTGTTGGTAATCTTGGTCAGTCACTGGTGGAATGTGCCAGATGTTGAAACAGACCTGTGGTGATCCTTGAACTGTCTTTCTGTCTCTCTGTTTCCTCATCTTTCTGTCTCTCCCTGTCTGTCTGCTTCTCTCTCTCCCCCGATCTGACCTGCCGATCCGGTGATCCGTCCGATCCCCGCCGCCTTCTTCCATCGCCCTGATCTTGATCTGATCCGGATCCGATCACGTCTAATATTAAAATTCACTTTGGTGCTTCCAAATTATGCTACTGAAATGAAAATATTTATCAATATTGGCTGATTTAGCTCTTTCTTTATGAATAAACTTTCCGCAAAAATGTTTATTTGTTTCAGGAGCAATCATTATCCATGAGGTATATGAGGAGGCATAAGATGGCTGCCTGTGGTGGGGCTGCCTGTGGGGCGGGAGACCAGATCTTGGAGCTTTGTGTGTGCTCCTCCAACTACACATAAAGCTAACTTCTCATTTGTCAGTTAATTGATCAGACAAACGTCAGTGGTTTGGAACAACACCGGTTGGTAATTAATCAACCTTAAGTCATCATGCTGAATAAAAACTGAAATGTTAACTTTTTTGTGATAAGATTAATGTTTTATGAAAAAGGACTAATAAAAATAACCTTTGTACTTGATGAGTCATCAGATCATAGACCGCATTTGAAAGATTTAATATGTAGTGTTGGCGGTTGCAGTCAAGTACATATTTATATTTAAATGCAAAGTTTTTTACATATTTGTATTTGAAGTTTTTCTAGTAAAAGTCCATATTTGTATATTATTTGATTAGATACAAATGAAACACAGCAACTTGCATTTGGTGTATTTCACCTTCCTGACCGAGCACATTAGGATTTGAGATATGAGATCTAAAATATAGCATATTTGTATTATATTGATATTGCATCTTAGATGTGATATCTAAAAATATAGCTAGTTTGTATTTGAAATTAATAAAAGCAGAATACAGTCGCGCCTATAACGCGGTAGTCGGGGTCCACGAAATGAATCCACGTTATAAACGGGCGCGTTATAAACGTGGTGCGTTCCCGTATCCGCCGTCAGGGGCGCTACGATGACGACCAACACCACTGCTGCACGAAGAATGCCATCGAAGCCAAAGTGCGCACGTCGCGCAGTCTATACGCAGTTTAAGAAGCTTATTAAGCTGCCAACCAACATCAATATGTATTATGTTTAAATCTCATACACTGTTGGGTAATACCCACTGTTGAATGTTGAACTGAATAAAATTCATGAATTGTGTACCGTTTTTAAATAAACAACGGACCAACAAGCCACGGTCAACTGAACGATAATATGGTACCGCTGACGTAAGATCTAAAATAATGACCTGGCACTCAGCAGCCGAATACGCAAATGAGTTCACAAACACGGTGTTAGAGTTGATTAAGGATTTAAAGCTATAAGTACGCTCACAATTGGCTTAACTTCGTCTTTCAATCAAAATACCAATTTAGAAAGCACATTTACCGTGCCGAACAATATTACGATTCACCAATTCATATGCGGTTGATGATTTAATGTTTTGGCGCACCAGTACAGGCAGCAGTTTTGTGTTCATCGCAGCGAAAAAGCTAATATTTGTTACACAATGTTAGCTTACTGATCTTGCCTATTAATCTGTATTAAAACGTATTTAATCCATTTTTAAGCAAGGCGTATTTGTGAATTTCAATTGCACTTTACGTGCAGAAACCAGGCAAACTCGCGATCCGCGGAAGCCATGTCCATGAGCATGACTAGCAGATTGGAAACGATTCATTTGATGTCGGCGCAAAACAAACAATACCTCGCTCCACATTTACTGTTCCTCAAGTTAAAATTGACCATAATTATAGTAAAAGAAACTTATACCTTTGATGGCATTGGCAGTGCAGAATAAACAACGGCAATGTAGTGACGCGTGCCTCACACTTAATTCGTTGCAGCTGTACGTCAACGTTAAATTTATTGTCCGCCAACTAGTCTTTCAATATACACATGTCGTGGACAAAGACGGGGATAACTGCACACAAAACAATTGACAGTTATTAATGTGTTAATGTAGTTTGTCACAGTGCCCATTTTCCCCCTGGCGGCAGAAATTCAGGGTCCACGACCGGCCGCGTTATAAATGAATCCGCGTTATAACGGGGTGCGTTATAACGAGGCGCAACTGTATTGATATTTGATCCACAAATGCATATTTGACGCCAACCTCGATAAGTTCCCGTTGTTGCCACCAGGTGAACGGGGAGGACCTGCGAGATGCGACCCACGAGCGTGCGATCCAAGTACTGCGAGAGACACCATCAACTGTCTGTATGCTTGTCTTCCGAGACGAGTCCGTCTTACAAGACGAGGACATCTACGATGTGTTTGCTGTTGACCTCCTGAAGAAGCCGGGTCGCGGCCTCGGGATCAGCATTGTGGGTCGCCGCAACGACACCGGCATATTCATCTCAGATGTGGTGAGTGGTGCTGACCTCGTACCAGTGTAGAATCACTTGCTTTTTTGAAAGACACAAGTGAAGTCATTATTTGGAAGCAAATTTGGTAATTACTTAATTTATTATATACAATTTGTTTGTGTATAGTTTATTGGCATTCATGTTGTTTAATTGCTAGTGAAGTTGGCTGGATGGTTAAGGACGGTTGCATAATTTGGCTGGATGATTAAGGACGGTCACATAAGTTGGCTGGATGGTTAAGGACGGTCGCATAAGTTGGCTGGATGGTTAAGGACGGTCGCATAAGTTGGCTGGATGGTTAAGGACGGTCGCATAAGTTGGCTGGATGGTTAAGGACGGTCGCAAAGTTGGCTGGATGGTTAAGGACGGTCGCATAAGTTGGCTGGATGGTTAAGGACGGTCGCAAAGTTGGCTGGATGGTTAAGGATGGTCGTATAAGTTGGCTGGATGGCTAAGGACGGTCGCATAAGTTGGCAGGATGGCTAAGGACAGTCGCATAAGTTGGCTGGATGGCTAAGGATAGTCGCATAAGTGGGCTGGATGGTTAAGGACGGTCGCATAAGTTGGCTAGATGGCTAAGGACGGTCGCATAAGTTGGCAGGATGGCTAAGGACAGTCGCATAAGTTGGCTGGATGGCTAAGGACGGTTGCATAAGTTGGCTGGATGGTTAAGGACGGTCGCATAAGTTGGCTGGATGGTTAAGGACGGTCGCATAAGTTGGCTGGATGGTTAAGGATGGTCGCATAAGTTGGCAGGATGGCTAAGGACAGTCACATAAGTTGGTTGGATGGTTAAGGACAGTTACATAAGTTGGCTGGATGGTTAAGGATGGTCGCATAAGTTGGCTGGATGGTTAAGGATGGTTGCATAAGTTGGCTGGATGGCTAAGGACGGTCGCATAAGTTGGCTGGGTGGCTACGGACGGTCGCATAAGTTGGCAGGATGGCTAAGGACAGTCACATAAGTTGGCTGGATGGTTAAGGACAGTTGCATAAGTTCACAGAGTCCCAATGTTGATCGACACCATGTGGAGGGGGGTTGATCGACACCATGTACCATGGGGTAAATAAACTAGCAGTGCCACCTAATGACTGAAACATCTTAATGCAAATTGATGCTAAAAGCAATTTTGGATCATATAAATTGCGAGTCCTACACCAAATATTGGTGGGGAGGTGGTTTGAAGTTTGAACCTAAGCTACATGCATAACGTTTTTAGTCCAATGGCCGAAGGTCCAAGGGACTATTGCCATCACTCTGCATCCACCATCCACCGTTAGCTGCCATATCTCAGAAACCGTTCAGCAACTTTTTCTCTAATTTTGCATAGACATATCTTAGGGCACTGCCACTAAGCACAAGAAATATGTATTTGATATTTGATTGAATCATTTTAAGGGCTCCCTAGGGCCTCCAAGGACCCCAAAACTGGTGAAAATGTAACATTTTGCCTATTTTTTCAAAAACTGTTCAGCAACTTTTTTTCTAATTTTGCATAGATGCATCTTAGGGTGCTGCCACTATATACAAGAAATCTGTATTTGGTTGAATCATTCTCAGGGCATCTAAGGGGCCCCCAAAGTGCAAAAGTTTTACATTATCTGGTGATGTGGTTTTGAGAAGGGCCCTTGAGACCACCCCCAACAGTAGATGTTGTGTATTGTGCCACAAAGTCAACAGCTGTGACTAATCTTTACAGCCTAGTCCATTGAGACCTTCACTAATCTTTCATTGGTCACAGCACACAAGCACCCTGTTAGACTGAACAGTTGCCTAACACTTTTAAACTGTATCTTCAAAACTATTGATTTTCTATAATTGCATGTTGTGTTTATTTTGATGTTCATTTAATTATTATAAAATGGTGTGACTGTGGTGTCTATTGGTTAAAGATGTATTGTCTGTAGAAACCTGTAGGTGACAAACATAGAAAATTAATATTCTGGACAACTATAGAGTGAAATATCCGACACTTTATTGATATCAAATGCATTCTACTGTTCTGTCCCAGTGTCTGCTGCTATGTTTATATAATAATTATGTAGGCTTAATGATCCCAATACACCAATGTCACCAATGTTGGCACAATGTCAGATAATGGAACTAGGTTAAACATCTTAACAATAACTATAATTAGGTCTGTGGAGCTGTTTTTTTCAGTGAACAGTAAACATGTAAACATTTTACTTCCATCATAACCCTTAATGATCTGTAACTATGATTCACCAAAAAACATTTGATTAATAATTACCTACAGGGTTGTTTGATTTATGCCGGGCAGAAACTGTTTCTGCCCGGCAGAAACAGCAACAATAGGAAATACATGCCATTGATAGGCAAACGTGTTCTTTTTATAGAAAATTTCAGTTTCTTTCTGTACCTGTCTACGTATGATAACCATTTGTCCGACCTGCTCACAATAAACATCACATGAATGATAAAAGGAAGATCACTGCCACTTAACTTGTGGATTATTATTATTATAAAACTGCTCTGCTACTGCTTGGTGGACACTAAGCTGCAACTGTCTTTTAGTTTGTTTACATTTTGACAAACTACTATTTTATAGCACTAATTTTTGAATGAATCACATTTTGAGTATGCATGTCATAGTTTGCGGTGTAACTTTTGTATGCTTCATTTTCTGCTGCTACAAGTTGCATTCATCTGAAAGATTATTCAATTACCTATTCAATGATAATACATATGTTGTGGTGTTAGAAATATATAGCTTTGGTATATTGTACACGAGGGTTGTGATAGGAAACTATTGGACATTACGACAGTGCAGAGAGACAGTACGAGATGTGTCACTCAGTATATGAAGTGTGACTTTCAGATATTTCATTTTGTAGTGCTATGGATTATGATGGGCCTCTCCATTAGCTCCCTATATATTTGTAAATTAGGTGAGTAACACCTTCGAAATTCTGACAGCAGGACACCGCCTTCGGTGAAGTCGAGACAAAAGTTTTACAAAGGCTTCAATTTCAAATGGTCTATCACCGTCCAGCTGACCCATTTTTGTATATGTTGTATACAACTTTCAACACAATACCATTAATACCGTATGAAATTATCTTAGACCACAGGGAGGACCGGTCTACAAAATCAAATACTTTCTTATAATCGATGAAGGCACAATAAAGCCTTTTGCGTTGAGACAAATACTATTCAACCAATACCCCTATTTGAACACTGCCTGTTCTTCACCTATTACATTCGCTTTGTTTAGGTATGTGGTCAGTCTGGTGTTCTGAACAATCACTAAGGATTAATGAACACTTGTGCAGAATGTCACCCACTTGGCAGGTTTAATTGATCTATTCAGCAATGAGGACACTGCTTAGGCCTCACTCTGGACACTGTCACTCACAGTGTTGTGTATTGTTTTAGTTGGTGCATTGAGCTAATCTACTTGACCATGAATCAGTGGTGGCTCTGGTTGTGTATTACACCCAGCTGTGGAGCTAAGATTCTCTGCCTGCTATTGTTTGATGGAAACTGTGACTAATATGTAATTGGTCACTGGCAGTAGCTTGTGTCAACAGACAGCATTAAGCCACTAGACCCCTGTTAAACTGGACAGTTGCCTGTAGGTTTTAAACTGTGTCAAACAGTGAGTCTACCTTTTGCTCTCATATAATCTGTCCTCTTAGTTTTACACATGAAGACATAATCTGGCATAACTTGATAAGTCTTTGTAGCAGCACATTTGTACTTCCAGTGTATCATTGCAACATAACACACATATTACATTCTGTGTGCCACATTTGAATGTTGTGCATGTAATATTTCCATGCAATCCATTTGCATATATAACGTAAAACTTCAACAGCCGTTTTCTTCATTTTCACTTTTTGATCCCTACCATGTTTAATGCTCCATAACTTTGCCAATTTTTGTAGCAGTCATATTTTTTGAAACCGTGTAAAGCACCCTACCAAACCTTTATAAGGATGTAAGAAAACAATGTTACAATTTTTCTGACTTATCACTCATTTGGTCAGCCGGGGTCACATATAGACGTATTAGTCCAAAGGACTTCAGGGCCAGTTGGCCCATTTTTACTTTTTGACCCCTACCATGTTCAATGCTCCATAACTTTGCCAATTTTTGTAGCAGTCATAATTTTTGAAACCGTGTAAAGCACCCTACCCAACCTTTACAAGAATGTAAGAAAACAATGTTACAATTTTTCCGACTTATCACTCATTTGGTCAGGGATCACATATAGACGTATTAGTCCAAAGGACTTCAGGGCCACTTGGCCCATTTGTTACTTTGTGAACTTATGATACCATCTCGTACTGTCATGTCATTGCTGTGTGTGAGTGAGACGGGTAAACAAGTATCCTCTGTGTAGATCTGTGTTAGATGTAGTTGACTGTAAGTTGTTATCTGTGCCCACAGGTGAAGGGTGGGGTGGCAGACTCTGACGGCCGCCTCATGCAGGGTGACCAGATCATGTCAGTGAATGGAGAAGACATGAGAGACGTCTCGCAGGAGCACGCCGCCGCGGTCCTCAAGGTGAGAGCCTCGTGTTAGACGTCACAGCACTCGGGGACTCTGAGCTTACTGACCGTCTGCTAGAGTTATTACTGAAACTTATGTGCAGTTGAATTGAAAGAATAATTAAATATTTGCATTGACCCAAGCATGATCAAATTTTTACTAGTCCAAAAATGTCCCAGTAGATACGAGCATCTGCACACATACAGTCCAGTCCAAAGACACACAGTCCATCGTCCAAAAGACGGGTGGACAAGTTCCTGTATAAAGCTATGCATTGACAACCTAGTGAATATTATTACAGGTCAAATCAATGTAATTCAAAGTTTCATGTAGTGGGGAGAGAGGGTATGAAGTTAAATGACATCAGTTTGGTGTAGTGTCATACACCAGAGATTTGAGATGGCCCCTTAGTGTTGTCGTGTTGTTCCTGCAGACTCTCATGGGCAAGGTGAGCCTGACGGTGGGACGTCTTAAGACGGGGTCACGAACCTCACTTTCGTCACGTCACAACTCCAGTTTTAGCGGTCACAGTGATCACAGTGGACGCAAGTCTGATGTGGGCAGTCAGGGCAAACACAAGACCAGACACTCCAAAGGTACGTACGCATTCTCTCGTATGTGTGTGTGTGCACTTCCACATAACCGCGTGCGCATGTTGGCGCCTTGACCTGCCCCCACTCACTGTGTTGGCTTGTACGATTGGTGACTCACAAAGACAACCCTACTAAAGTACCCCCTTTGATGCTTGGTTCTGTTCATTTCTAGGTTCTTGGTAATCTACACAAGCATGTCCACATGCAGAACTAGCAGAGCCGCATCTTTTAGTCTCGTGTATTGTTGCAGTGCAGTGAAGTCATGTTTTGTTTATGTCTGACTTGTAGACGAATCCCACTACTCTTTCTTGTTGCGTCTTTCTAGCTTGATCAGGGTGTGTATCAGTTCCAACAAGGACAGCTAACAAAACTTTATGCAGCTTAACACTAACTGTGCACAGTTCCAACTGCATGGCCTGTTGTATTAGTAATAATAGTTCCAGTCATGTCTGAATATGTGTATTGTTTTGTGAACTATTCAAAAAATAAATACATAAATATTTATGTTAAGTGCTAAATAATTATTATAAGAAGTTAGAGAAAGTTTTGATTTGAGAGGTAATTTTTGTTTAATTCTGAAGTGACTTATTAGTGTTACACTAAACTAGAGTGATGTTTGATGTCAGTGTAGCAAACAGTTTGAAAATGAAACCATTCTTCCAAAACACTCCAAGGAATCTCTCTCTTTACCCTCAGTGAGTCATGCAAATAACACCTTTTAAACGTAAGCTGGGAGTTTCCTTCAAAAGCAACAAACTTATCATGCTATACAGTAATGTCTTAAAATCATTGGTGAAATAATTAGTTCCCCTATCTTGACCTACTCACTCCCAAACGAAATACATTTCACTTGTAGATTTGATTTGATCTTTAATAATAGACATCAACACTTTAAAAGTGGACCATAAAACACAAACCTACTGTTAAGTTATGTCAGGTTTATTATTTCCATAGCGCTGTCGATTCAGCTCTGCCGTGTTCTGTTACCTGTTTTGACGGTTTACCTTATCCTCTGTTTGTTCTCTTTCCTCTTTTCCACACAGCTGCAGGCACAAAATCCCTTTTCTGCTTCCCAAACAAACCCAAGAAGGTAACCAATGTGATGCACCCTCTCTGTGTACCCCGAGTGCTGCCTCGTTTCTCGTTCTGTTTACGTTCTCATTGCTTGCGCCATCTACATGATGTAGGAGCTGCATATAGGATACGGGATCCCTTTGTACCATGCCTACGTCTTGAGTTTCTTTGCTGATAGACACTTAACTGGAATTACTAGAACTGTTTCATTTGAGTGTTCTGTTTAGTTCTGTCAAAATATTGTATCTGAAAAAGTGTTGATGGTATACGTTGCTTATTGCACACAGCAAGCATCACATTACGACGATACAAGTGTACAAGTACAGATCATTAGAGCCAGTGTTAATGCCATTATTTATTATCATAAGGTACTAGTATTTGTAAAAAAAATAATTGATCCACCCCCACACCAAAACAATTGATCCACCCCCACACCAAAACAAATTTTAAAGTTCATATATTTCCTCCATTGTACATAATTTTATGTTTTATCAAAATGATTTGATTTTTGCATGTAAATCGTCACTATGTGTGATATTAGGCGGCATCAGCCAAAGCCAGCTGGTCACATGACCCACAGCACCGAGCAATCTGACTGGCAGTAGGACTTTTATTTTATTACGTACATTTCCACATGAAGAATATCTGTTTGAGCAGAAGATGTCACCAGTGTTCTTGTGTGTGCATGTCACTTGTCACATGTGTCTGCGTCACCACTGTCATCTCGTGTCACTAACTCTACTTGTGTCAATCACAGCGACACTGAGCATGTCGAACTCGTCCAGCAGCGGAGTCGTTCTAGTTTCGTACAAACGAATAGGTGGGTTGGTTCGGTGGTTTGCCATCATTGGTCAGTGTTGGTCATGTGACTCTGTGCGTGTCCGGCGGGGGATTGTGGCGCTGGTCTCTGTTGTAACAATTGCAGGAGTTCCAGTTTCTATCTTGTATCATTCTACGATTATGTAGAGGGATAATACTGATGTGAAATATATATATATTGGTTTGTATATGATTAGTTATGGCAGTGTATATATAATTATGGTATTATTTTTTTGTATTTATAAACTACCGGTTTTTTTAAGTAAAAGTAAAGTTACACCAACATTTTATATGACTCTTACAGATTCAAAATTGAGATGTGCTTCTAATACACCATATCAAAGAAATCATGCTAATCATATATACAGCATGCACATTTTGCTTATAGGTATATATATATTAGTTATAATTATTTTCAAACAACTGTTACCATATTTAAAGCAGCAATGATGTTTAGTTTTGGTGTTATTGTTTTGTGGTTCATGGAAAAGTTTGGGTAATATAATGTTAAGAAATCAGTTAAACATCTTGGCTATTAGTGAGTACATTTTCTCTGATGAATCAGCTAGTGTTCATCAGACAGCGAGATATTTTTTATAGAAATAGTTTAACGTTGATAATGTAATAGAGAAAATAAAGGTGAAAGGGCATTTACAGAATCAACAAATTGCAATAATTAGGGAATCAATCATCAATGTCCGGATGTCATGACATATTTTTTTAAGTAGTGTTGTCATGGAAACCAACACAAAACACTTCACTCAAAAAACTTAAATGTGATTGTTGTCCAAATACCTGGCTGTACTGCTGTTGTTGTGTGCATTTTAAGTGGGAAGATGTGGTCACTTTGACTTTGAGTATTATTAGTCTTCCCATATATTGATTCATAGTATGAAAGCATAAAAGAATTCTTTATTTCTGAATTGTCAAACTGCTATATTGGCATTGGTAAATGCTGCCTTGAGTTCATTGATTGTTAATTTTGGATGTGAGTTCATTGATTGTTAATTTTGGATGTGAGTTCATTGAATGTTAAATTTGGATGCTAGCTTACTTACTTACTTATGCCCATCGTCCCTCCTGGGGTATATAGGCCGTCAACAACAGCTCTCCAGCGTCCTTTGTCCTGGGCCCTTGTTTAAAGCAGTTTCCAGGTGTATCCTATCTTCCTGGTGTCCGCCTGGAGGTCCCTTCGCCATGTATTCTTTGCCTCTTTTCCTCTTGCCCTGGGGGGTTCCATGTCAGAGCCTGTCTGGTGGTACTTGATGCTAGATGCTAGCTCAGTGAACTTTAACTTTGGAAAGTTACATCAAAAGTTGCTCTTGGACGTGGTTTATGGAACGTTAACTTAGGATTTGAGTTAGTTGAATACTGACACTCCTCTCAATGTGGGTTGGTCATTGTGTCTATGGATGTTTCTGGTTGTATCTGCCTCACCCTGTCTGCTTTGTGACATGCAGCCATGACAGAAGATGTGTTATCTGACACACACACAGCCAAGTAGGACGAGTTGTCATATTGTTTGAGTGTCTCATTGTCTCACGCTGTCTCATTGTCTCACACTGTCTCATTGTCTCACACGCCCCAGCACTGCACCTGCACATCTCTGTCGTGTTGGTGGTGGTCTCATGTCTCACCTCACTGTCAGTGCCCGCATTATGCACTGTCAGTACCTGCACTAGGCACTGTCAGTGCCCGCACTATGCACTGTCAGTGCACGCACTGTGCACTGTCAGTGCACGCACTAAGCACTATCAGTGCTCGCACTATGCACTGTCAGTGCCCCTACTATGCACTGTCAGTGCCCGCACTATGCACTGTCAGTGCCTGCACTTTTAAAATAGCTGATTCTGTAATCACAAATTGTTTTCACAAACTCTACATGATCAGAAGTTACCAGCTACTTTTGTACTTTTGTACTTTTGATTTTACCTACAAATAAGTAACTTGCCTTTATCTTGCCTTGTAATCAGTTTCACTTCAACTTCTGGCTAGTTTTCTTCTTTTCTAAATAATGCTCAAATAGATGGATACGTCGATAAACAGTTACATTAAAATGGATAAAGACAAAATATTTATTATTAAAAATCAAGTGCCCAGCTGGCTTGGCTTGTAAGTGTGATTCTGAAGTTCTCATTTTGGAATAACATTTACCACATCTTTACCTGTATTATCCAGATGAAGTTTAATGGTATGAATTGTTGAGTTACTGTACATCTCCTTATGAACCCCGGGGATATGCCGCATTAGTAGGCCATGACATTGGTTCAAGGTCGTCTTTCTCACAATCTAACTCTTTGTATAACATACAAACACTTGACCATGTTTATTCTGCATGAATTTTGTTTTGTTTTATCCACTAATGTTTTTGAAGAAAAAACACATTTGTTACCATGGTTACAAAGAAAATTCATACATCTAAAATCAACAAATAGTGTAGAACATATAGTAATGAAATAGCATACGTGTCACTATGATATGAGATGGCACCACCACATCTAGTTGCACTAGAGGCTTTCACTGATGCATTAACTGTGTGAGTGTTCCGCTCTTAGACCCTAACAATGATCACTCGGCATCGGATTAAGTCAACTGTGATGTGACCACAGCAATGGCGACAAGACACTGCTGTGAGTGTGATGTCATGTTGGTGATAGTGGCATCATACTTATATTTTCAGGCTGAATCGTTACATTTAGGTATATCAGGTATATGAATTACATGGGGTATGTCATATTTTTATAATAACTTTCCTTTCGTTGGTGGAAGCCTTCATTGGCAATTGCCACATTAAACCCAAACAAGCTGTATCAACCTTATTCCACGTTTGTTCACAAAGCAATGTGCTAAAACTGTAAGTACAAGAGTAGTTACCTTCTGGTATCATTGCAGTAAGTGTATCTTGTAAGTTGCCTTTGCTGTAAGTACAAGAGTAGTTACCTTCCAGTGTCATTGCAGTAAGTGTATCTTGTAAGTTGCCTTTGTTGTAAGTACAAGAGTAGTTACCTTCTGGTGTCATTGCAGTAAGTGTATCTTGTAAGTTGCCTTTGCTCTGGGGGTTGATATCTTATGCCGTGTAATCATTGGTAGTATTCACTATACATAACTTTACCCACTTATCAGTTCTGTCTTGGAAGTAGCATAGACTAGTGTACAATTCAGTTTGCTAGATGACGGTAATGTTTAGTCGTAACGTATCATCTATGGAGTGGCACCATAGCTTTGACATCAGTGAATCATTCATTGCACGCTGCATTGTATAGACTTGCAAAGTTTATTTAAATATACTGTACTGATTAAAGTTTAAGTAAAACTGTAAATATGAGGTGTTGCATCACCACGCCTTGTTGCTTAAGCCCCAAACAAACTCAACTCGAAGCACAAGGCATGTCACTCATGTTGTCTCTTAATTCACCATTACAACACTTGTGATGTTCATTTTGCATGCGTTGACAAACACGCACATGTGCATGTGGTTTGTGTACAATATTTATCAATTTATTACAACTTATATCTTCCACAAACTTGTTGCATGTCCTGGTATATTTTACTTGTAAAGTTTACGGGCTGCCACTAGTTGCGGTTTCCTATGATTTTCTTTTCAAATGAAAACAGATTTTGAAATTTTATTCCTCTGCTTGTTTCACATTATTTCCAGTTTTGTGGTAAACACATTGCAATATATAAGCACCATCTTTTGGGTTCTGAAAGTGGTAATGATGTCATATCATCTCCTGTCTGGATTATGTAATAACTGTAAAGGTTAAACAACCACAATCTGACAGTGTCTATGCATAATAAAAGGTGTGCCTAAGGGTGGTGCAAACATTATACCCCAGTAGTAGTTTAGTATTCCAACAAAAGGGTTGAAATGTGGTAGGGAACCGCAGGTGTCTAGGGTGTTACACCCTTGGGTTGACCTCAACTCACAGTGGCAGTCCTGTATATATGGTAGGGTCAACACATACATACATTTGTTGTAAAACTACGACATCCTGTTGAATCTTTATTACAAAATAAACAACAACATTCCACTTCAGATTGCACAGAGTTTGTGACAATGTTTCAGGCATTTCTAAGTAGAATCTCGTGTCAGAAACTGCTGTCTTGTAGCGTGGTGGTAGTTCTGTGCCACCTCACCAGGTGGATGCGTGACATTTCCGGCACGATTCTAACTCGTGTTGTTTTCTCTTCTTCCGACAGGTCTGCCATTCTCTAAAAGCTATTAGCGCCACCTAGGGGCCAGTTGCTCAGTTAGCAAGGGAGAAACAAACAAAATGCCCTTTCAGTATTTCAAACTTGCTCACATTCACAATCACCGTCTCCATCATTGTCGCATTCGTGATTGCAACCTTTTGTATATATTTATCGGGGAGGGAGCATTCATTGCACACTTTCCACATTGCTATCTGTATATTTGTTTATGAAAATTTGTTTTTGTATTTTGGGTGCACCCCCGTTCATTGTACATTTTAAATGAGGCCGTCGTTGTACAGAGGGACGTTTCATTGGATGGCGGGACGGAGCATGCATTGTACAGACGAGCCACACAGTGCTTATGAGGGTTTGCATAACATATCAGGGAGGGAGGGAGGTAGCGTGGGTGGGAGGGAGGGTAGGTGGTAAAGGAGGTGTAGGGGAAGTCTGTCAGCAGAAAACATAGCCTGGGCAATCAGATTAGTTTGTCCAAATATTGTCAGTGGACATCCAGTCATAGTCAGGTACCGGGTATTGTCCAGTTATGGTCAGCAAACATCCAGTAATGGTCAGTGGGTGTCCAGTTATGGTCAGTGGGCGTGCGGTTACGGTGAGGGAATGGACAGAGTGGACTGCACTGAAGGTTAGCGGATCCTGTTGCTCTCTGCTGGTGTTGTGTGTATCAGTTGACGTGTTCATTGAGCCATTTTGTTCTTTCAGTGCATCTCTTTCTCTGCATGAGTCTCCCAACGTTCTCTTACATTGATTTCATGCATGTGCGGCCCCGTCTGGACTGTGTTGCTTCATTCCATTCATGTTGTCTTATTGACGTTACAGAAATGAATGCAAACGTTTTGCTTTTTATGTTTTTTTTCACAGTACTAGCATTTGTATTGTTTGGGGTGGAATGTTGTTTTGTATTGTTTGGGGTGGAATGTTGTTTTGCTTATGATGACAACATTCTGATCTGTTCATTTTGTGTTGCTTGTTTTTTTGACAACATTGTCCCCGCTAACTTCTCAGAGTGCTAGCATTAAGGCAAAGAACTGCTGTGACGGATCTACGTGGACATGGTTGCTTCTAGTTAGTTGGTTTGGTTTTAATGTGTTTTGCAGGCTGATTAACCAGCTGACGTTTCGTTGTCGCCGTGCTGTAGACCTTTCACAAACTCTGCTGTTATTTCGATGTTCAGCTGTCTGACTTTAGGAAGCATGCAATTTGTCCATGCTGACATTTGTTGAGGTGCTTCTCTTTGCCCACTAACATGTCTCTGTTGATTCTCTTATGCCGTCATTGGTTTGTTCTGCCTGTTATATTTTAAGTTGTAGGTGTGTCTTAGTTTTGTTTTGTGACATTTGTCATTGTAATTTGTCATGTTTAATAGCATATTTGTGTTTGTTGAATCATAGTTCATTGGTTTAACTTTTCTCAACTGCATGTTGGTTTTTGTATAGTTTTGTCAGAATATCTGTTTTCAGCAAAAAAACATCTTACAGAAATTATAAGAAA
This sequence comes from Paraescarpia echinospica, assembly GCA_020002185.1. Taxonomy (NCBI): domain Eukaryota; kingdom Metazoa; phylum Annelida; class Polychaeta; order Sabellida; family Siboglinidae; genus Paraescarpia; species Paraescarpia echinospica. The sequence goes on from CM034531.1 coordinate 53,991,882, forward strand.
AAATGCAGCAACAATGTGGAAGTATAGAAACCTTTGAGTAAGCTTAAGGACTGGACACCATGCTAACATACTTTTTATGAAGGTTATAAGTCCAATTTCCATAAATCATATGTATTGTTTGTACAGGAGTCATGAGAACTTGCAGTCTTTCTAGAACATAAACGTAGCAGCTGTGAATACATTGTTCCTTATTTTGTTGCAAAATAGAAGATATAGTCTGCAAAATATATGTAAATTGAAAACCACAAATGACATCACCAGTTAATAAGTGTGGCAAACTTTGTTGTTCACATTAACGATATCTCAAAATGTTTCATTCTTGACATTCCATCGATTCTTCTGTCTTCATTGGTGTGTTATGTAAGAGACATAGCAGTATTGATTTACCGAGTACTGCTTTGAACTTGGAGACATGTAATCATTGATTCATATGTCTGCCTGCAGGTGGCAGTGAAGACAATGGCTGGGAAGGTCGCGTGAGGGTCGTTGAGCTCGAGCGTGACACTCACGGTTCATTGGGCATCAGTATCGCCGGTGGAGTTGGTAGTCCACTCGGTGACATGAAGCTCATCATTGCAAGTCTGCAGCCAGGGGGCGCCGCTGAAGCCTCGGGGAAACTGCTGGTGAGTCAATAAAACATTTGTTTTGTAAATATTATAATTAGAGAGGTCAGGGGGTACGAGAAATAATTGCAGTCTAACCTTCTTGTAGTTTGGGCAGTCAAATATATCTTAAATTTGTGTGCTTTTTTAAATTAGTAACTATTTTTTGGCAATTTGCCTATAACAAACTGGCACTCTAAATAGCCAATGAGAACTACAAATAGTATCTTGCATTATGATGAAATGGAATGCTTTGAGTCATGGCGTAGTTAATATTATCAGATGGAGCAAGTTGATACAGACCACAGAAAGTAATGATTGGCCGATATTGCTTGGCAGTATGCAGCACCACCTGGTGATAAAATGTCTCAAATATATCAGACCGAGTTAAATTTCTGCCTATGTTAATTAATATGGACGAGGTATATTTAGAAGAAAGTTATGTAATTGCATTGAAACAGATCAGTCTCTTCTCAGCCAATCTAGTGGTACATGCCAGTGTTGAAGAAAATTATTAGTTACTGGAGCCACAAAGAGTGAAATGAGAGTTACCCAATAATTGCATAGGTGTAATGAATTACAAAGCGTTACACGTGTAATTGTTGTAACGCAGGTTGGTGATCAGATCGTGAGCATCAACGGAGAGAGCACGGAGGGTCTGACTCACTCGCAGGCCGTCGAACAACTCAAGGCAATAGAGGGCGCCATCAGGCTTGAGGTCATAATAGGTGGGTCTTGAGAAATGCGCGCATGCACACCTGCATGAGTGCTGTTGCTGCATGCTGCTTGATCACCAAAGTGGTGAATGACTCAGACTAACGAATGTTATCAATGTCACAACCACAAAGCTTCCTCTTAACTGACTGTCACAGTGTGAGAGAAAGCCTGCAACAACTCAACCGTGTCAATGTGTGTGCAGATGCCAAAGTGTTCATGTGTGGTTTTAGTGTCGTTCTCTGTTGACCGTTGATGTTAGGTCTATGTTAATCTGTTTGTTAAATAACGTTTACGATAGAGCCAGGTTGTGCAGTATATGAGTGACTACAAAGCAGCATATGTTGGTGTGAATGTGTGTGCGTGCGTGCGTGCGTGCGTGCGTGCGTGCGTGCGTGTGTGCGTGTGCATGAGGATTTTGTATGCATGCAGGTGTACGTGTCTCAGAGCTGTAGATGTCACCAGACATCTCCCCTTCCTTGTCCCTTCCTGTCTTCCAACTTCCCTCTAACCAGGCTGTGCAAACAACTCACTAACTATTAACCTACTGACTGCCTCCGTCTGACCAGTCATGACATCAAGTTGTTGACCGACTTTCACGAATTGATCGACCGTCACAACTCGACTGACCGTCGTGACTTGGCCGACTGTCGCGCCTTGACCGACTGTCATGACTTGACTGACTGTCATGACTGACTGTCACGACTTGACCGACCGTCACGACTTGACCAACCATCATGACTTGACAGACTGTCACAACTTGACAGACTGTCACAACTTGACTGACCATCAGGACTTGATTGACTGTCATGACATGACTGACTGTCACAACTTGACCGACTGTCACGACTTGACTGATTGTCACGATTTGACCGACCGTCACGACTTGACAGACCATCACAACTTGACTGACCATCATGACTTGATTGACTGTCATGACTTGACTGATTGTAACAACTTGACCGACTGTCACGACTTGACTGACTGTCATGACTTGACTGACTGTCATGACTTGACCGACCGTCGTGACTTTACTAACCATCATGACTTGACCGACTGTCACAACTTGACTGACCATCACGGCTTTGACCGACCGTCACAATTTGATTGACTGTCACAACTTGATTAACCATCGCAACTTGACTGACCATCACAACTTGATCGACCGTCACAACTTGACCGACTGTCATAACTTGACTGATGGCTGGACCTACCGCCCCCTCCGTAAGTGTTGCTGGAATGTTGCTGCTTGTCGCATGCCGCTAGTTGTTGGGTTTCAGGAGAGCCGCTGATACTCAACAGTCGTGCTAACTCCTGGCCAGCCAGTCACGGTGAGGACATCACGGACTACTCGGACGAAGGGTGGGTACAACCCTGTTATTTCCTGTCGCCCCCTTGTCATCTCATTAAGCAGAATCACTCATACACCAGCTTTTTTGGCAAGGTCCACTGTTGTCAAATAAAATCGAATTTATTTATACACCACATATCTCTACAAAGCAGATTCAGGAGTGTTTACAAACTGAAACATGACGTAAAAATACATTACGTAGTCATCATAATATTACTATACATGTGTTACATATGCTAATACAACTACACATTTTTATTATTATATAGGCCATATATAACATTAAGATGTATATATGCATGTATTTAAAACAAAGCCTGCAATGACTCTTATGTCTTCCTCACAGGTGACCATGACGTCAAACAAAGCCAGCAATGACTCTTATGTCTTCCTCACAGGTGACCATGACGTCAAACAAAGCCAGCAATGACTCTTATGTCTTCCTCACAGGTGACCATGACGTCAAACAAAGCCAGCAATGACTCTTATGTCTTCCTCACAGGTGACCATGACGTCAAACAAAGCCAGCAATGACTCATGTCTTCCTCACAGGTGACCATGACGTCAAACAAAGCCAGCAATGACTCTTATGTCTTCCTCACAGGTGACCATGACGTCAAACAAAGCCAGCAATGACTCTTATGTCTTCCTCACAGGTGACCATGACGTCAAACAAAGCCAGCAATGACTCTTATGTCTTCCTCACAGGTGACCATGACGTCAAACAAAGCCAGCAATGACTCTTATGTCTTCCTCACAGGTGACCATGACGTCAAACAAAGCCAGCAATGACTCATGTCTTCCTCACAGGTGACCATGACGTCAAACAAAGCCAGCAATGACTCTTATGTCTTCCTCACAGGTGACCATGACGTCAAACAAAGCCAGCAATGACTCTTATGTCTTCCTCACAGGTGACCATGACGTCAAACAAAGCCAGCAATGACTCATGTCTTCCTCACAGGTGACCATGACGTCAAACAAAGCCAGCAATGACTCTTATGTCTTCCTCACAGGTGACCATGACGTCAAACAAAGCCAGCAGTGACTCTTATGTCTTCCTCACAGGTGACCATGACGTCAAACAAAGCCAGCAATGACTCTTATGTCTTCCTCACAGGTGACCATGACGTCAAACAAAGCCAGCAATGACTCTTATGTCTTCCTCACAGGTGACCATGACGTCAAACAAAGCCAGCAATGACTCTTATGTCTTCCTCACAGGTGACCATGACGTCAAACAAAGCCAGCAATGACTCTTATGTCTTCCTCACAGGTGACCATGACGTCAAACAAAGCCAGCAATGACTCTTATGTCTTCCTCACAGGTGACAATGACGTCAAACAAAGCCAGCAATGACTCTTATGTCTTCCTCACAGGTAACCATGATGTCAAACAAAGCCAGCAATGACTCTTATGTCTTCCTCACAGGTAACCATGACATCAAAGGAAGCCTGCAGTAACTTTTATGTCTTCCTCACAGGTAACCATGATGTCAAAGGAAGCCTGCAGTAACTCTTATATCTTCCTCACAGGTAACCATGATGTCAAAGGAAGCCTGCAGTAACTCTTATGTCTTCCTCACAGGTAACGATGATGTCAAAGGAAGCCTGCAGTAACTCTTATGTCTTCCTCATAGGTGACCATGATGTCAAAGGAAGCCTGCAGTAACTCTTATGTCTTCCTCACAGGTGACCATGATGTCAAAGGAAGCCTGCAGTAACTCTTATGTCTTCCTCACAGGTAACCATGACATCAAAGGAAGCCTGCAGTAACTCTTATGTCTTCCTCACAGGTAACCATGATGTCAAAGGAAGCCTGCAGTAACTCTTATGTCTTCCTCACAGGTAACCATGACATCAAAGGAAGCCTGCAGTAACTCATGTCTTCCTCACAGGTAACCATGATGTCAAAGGAAGCCTGCAGTAACTCTTGTCTTCCTCACAGGTAACCATGATGTCAAAGGAAGCCTGCAGTAACTTTTATGTCTTCCTCACAGGTGACCATGATGTCAAAGGAAGCCTGCAGTAACTCTTATGTCTTCCTCACAGGTAATCATGACATCAAAGGAAGCCTGCAGTAACTCTTATGTCTTCCTCACAGGTGACCATGACGTCAAAGGAAGCCTGCAGTAACTTTTATGTCTTCCTCACAGGTGACCATGATGTCAAAGGAAGCCTGCAGTAACTCTTATGTCTTCCTCACAGGTAACCATGATGTCAAAGGAAGCCTGCAGTAACTCTTATGTCTTCCTCACAGGTAACCATGATGTCAAAGGAAGTCTGCAGTAACTGTTGTCTTCCTCACAGGTAACCATGATGTCAAAGGAAGCCTGCAGTAACTTTTATGTCTTCCTCACAGGTGACCATGATGTCAAAGGAAGCCTGCAGTAACTCATGTCTTCCTCACAGGTAACCATGATGTCAAAGGAAGCCTGCAGTAACTCTTATGTCTTCCTCACAGGTAACCATGACGTCAAAGGAAGCCTGCAGTAACTCATGTCTTCCTCACAGGTAACCATGATGTCAAAGGAAGCCTGCAGTAACTCTTATGTCTTCCTCACAGGTAACCATGACATCAAAGGAAGCCTGCAGTAACTCATGTCTTCCTCACAGGTAACCATGATGTCAAAGGAAGCCTCAGTAACTCTTATGTCTTCCTCACAGGTAACCATGACATCAATGGAAGCCTGCAGTAACTCTTATGTCTTCCTCACAGGTAACCATGATGTCAAAGGAAGCCTGCAGTAACTCTTATGTCTTCCTCACAGGTGACCATGACGTCAAAGGAAGCCTGCAGTAACTCTTATGTCTTCCTCACAGGTAACCATGACATCAAAGGAAGCCTGCAGTAACTCATGTCTTCCTCACAGGTAACCATGATGTCAAAGGAAGCCTGCAGTAACTCTTATGTCTTCCTCACAGGTAACCATGACGTCAAAGGAAGCCTGCAGTAACTCATTACAATGATCTCCTTGTTACTATTAAACTGGATTATTTGGCATATGTTGATAATGTGTCCAGAAATGTTTCCCCAAAAGAAATGTCAATAGTGGTTGTCCACTCGTGCTGCAATCGCCACCTAACAATAGATGACAGTCGAGTTCTGCATGGCATTTTAAATTGTAGCCAAGAAGTCATTAGACTATTCAAATCCTTGTTTATCTTCCTACAAGTGAAACATGGGCCATGCATTATATTTCCAAAGCCTGCAGACCTGTTGAATGACCCTTTCTCCTGTTTCTCTGTGTTTTGTTGACTGTGTTGTCACTAATGCGGCATGTTATCCCGGCTGAACCGCTGTGTCGCTTTCTGTGTTGTTCTCTTGGCTCCTCGTGTTCCTTGCATGGAACCAAGTGAAAGCTTTCTGCATGGTTGTCTTGTACATTTAACATCTTAATGTTGCCATATAAATTGTATTGATGTGTCCTTTTGAAGGTCTCAGTTGGTACTGGTTGTGCCGGGTTTGATTTTAGTGCATTGACCTTATCCAGACACACACTGGTGATTACATGAAAGGGATATGTTGTCTCAGTGAGATACTAGGGGAATGTGGGTAAAAATATGCACATGGCAAATAGGGTTGTTCAGTGTAATGGAGCTTGTATCATCATTGTTCAGGATACACCTTAAATACAGCTGCAATGATAAAGTATTGTTGACAAAACAAAGCAGATATGTCAGATTTGAAATGTTAAGTAATTCAGTATTACCTATTGTAAAAAAAAGTGTTTATGTGATATTCTGCAGAAGTTCACAACAGCTGTCTTAGATAAAAATGTTGTCAGAAGAAACAGTGTCTGTGTCTAATTTCCATCTTGAGTTTGTGTGTTTTCTTTGTATTTTAGCTGTACAATTTAGCAGTGTGTATTTTGTAGCAGTGAACTGCTGCCCTGAGAAAACGAACAACGAATGAATCATAGAGACAGGTTTTAATGGTCTTTCATATCAGTTTGGACGGTCTTTTCTTGTGCAGGCGTTCATTGTTCCATCTCTGTGTAAATGTAGACATTTCTCATAATAATGGGTAGGTCATATGTAGCATTTTAGCAGTTGTTTTTTTTAGTTCATAATAATGAGTTTTACCCCAAAATCTTATTATTTTAATCTGCTGACTTTCAAATAGTCAACAACAAATTGATTTATGGATATGCATAAGAGTATTCATGTAATTTGTTAGTGAATAAATCTCCTGCCATCCTGTAATTAATTTAGCCTCTTGTTCACCTCCAATTATTCATTAGTAAATTGATTTCTTGCGTCTGCTAGTAAGAGTCCATTCATTAGTCAGTAAGCATCCAGCCACATTCCAATAAGCATCCAGTTACTTGACTGCAGGTGTACCATCTTCTGTCAATAACTGTCCCATTTTGTGTCAGTAAAAAGCTCATCATTTGTCAGTAAGAATCCCAATATTTGTGAGTAAGCATCTCATCATCTGTTAATAAGCATCCCTTTATTTGTGAGTAAACACCCCATGTACTTGGAGGGTTGAACTTAATTAACCCTCCCGCTGTCTCCCTCACTGTCAAAACCAGAGATATTGTTTGTGTTCAAAGTTACCAGGTACATCATGATCCATTGGTTTTGTTGCGACATAACCAACTGCAAATAGCAACCTTCGCCTCCTGTGACTTCTGTTTGCAGTCGATGTGTACAACAGATTGAGAAACTTGTTGTGTTGCTAAAGTTGGCAATGTCAGACATTGTCACACTGACCATATTGTTGTGTAGCTAGTATATGTCCTCACCCGTGTTGTTGTGTGTGACAGGGATGCGCCTCAGATCAAGCGAATCACTCTGGAGCGCGGTGTTGATGGTCTGGGCTTCTCAATCGTCGGGGGTTACGGCAGTCCCCATGGCGACCTGCCGATCTACGTCAAGACGGTGTTCGAGAAGGGAGCTGCCGCTGAGAATGGTGTACTAAAGCGTGGCGACCAGATCATGTCCGTCAACAACGAGACGTTAGAGGGCGCCACTCACGAACAGGCCGTACAGATCTTAAAGCGGGCGAAAGGCACAATCGAGCTGATGGTATTATCCTGACACAAGGCTCGTCGCACCTGTGATGGTGTTGCCATGGCGACGGTCCGAATGGAGACGGTGAAATGTGCGGGCGGTTAGAATTGTGTGGTCATCCATGTCGTTCTCCTTGACCGATTATAACTTACCATCATCCTTGTGGCGGTCAGTCCTGGTGTGGTCAGCAGTGTTATTTATGGCGATGGATGGTGTGTTAGTCAAAATCTGGGTGGTCTGCTAAGCCACCGTATATTTGAAGACTAATAAATAATTATGTATAATATGACATTTAACAGCAAGAATCAATGTCACGAGTGGCCCAGAGAGACACCCGCGTAGGTGCGGCAATGAACATTCTGGTTTATTTAGCAACATTTCAGTACCATCTATGCAACGTAGCGTTTTGTATATTACCGAATCTTGTTTTTGTGACCATGCCTAGTAAACAGGGTTGAGATACGACCACTACACTAAGCTGCATGATACGGTCATTGTCCACAGAAGTGGGTTTGTAATGTGCACCAGTGAGTGAGTCTAGCCGGTGGCCATGCCATGCCATCACTGTGTCGTTTTAACATGGCATTGTATATCACTCTCAAACTGATGCTAGGATGTCTAGTAATTCAAAACAGCAAAATATTTGATATAATTTAATCAATCAAAAGTAACTTCAATCACTTTGTCTTTGTTCATTTAGCTGCCCTAGAACGGATTACTTGCACATCTTAATGTTAATACTTGGTCTAATGTATGCATGAATGTTTTAATTACCAGCATCTCGCATTTCGTTAACGACGGTACGTGTACAACTTTTTGTATTTTTAATTCCAGCTGCTCATTGCCAAAACTGATGTTTTAAATCTGCTTCTGCTGACGATGATGGTATTAATATACTTTGTTTCAATAAAACTATGCTAGTGTTGTTCCTTCTTATGTTTCTGGATTGCAACATTGAGATGAATGTCAACATATTTATTATACAAACATGGGGAAGATAGCGTGAAGAGGTTCGCATGCTGGTTGGTTCAAATCATTTCTCTTTACGAGTATTACAATCAAGTTACCTCTTTACGAGTATTACAATCAATTTATCTCTTCTTTTGTCATGTTTTGACTGCTCTCAGCGGGCTTCATCAGTCTACCATTAGATGGTGCCACTGTAATCATCTAGTGGGAGTCTTATAAAGCCCGCTGAAAGCAGTCGAAACATAATCAAAGAAAAAAGGTAAGTTGACTGTGATGTGTAAAAAGATAAATTATGAGGAAGATTGGTTTTTAAAATTCCCAACATTTTTGGTATGAAATAATAATCCTACCATCTTTACTGCCAAGGTAGGCAATAACATTGTTACAAGATGGAGTGTTGCAATTTTATTTTGTCTTCAATTTTATTTTGTCAGTTAAACCAGTGTGCTTCAATAATCCAAGGAAACTGCATTATTCACCTGTGTTTATATTTAAATACTTTTTTCAGCTATTTTTAAATATATATTTAAATGTACTTTTATTTAAAATTTTATTATTTTGCTATGATGTGCTATATAAAATTAGACAGAGAAGCAGATTGCAAAGAAACTGTTTGGTGTAACATAGTTACAGGAAACTAAACATTAACAGTTGGGTTAGTTTATCGAACATAAGCATAAAAGAGAATGAAAAAGTACAAAACGCTATCAGGGAAGTGAGCAAACGGGACTGTTATTATGGGGAATTATAACCATCACAAGTTTTTGGCTTCAAATGGAAATTAAATCCTTGGATTAATTAGGTGAAATATAGCGTATAAGGAAAAAGAACTAATAATAGTGCTGTACAAAACAATAGTCAGGCCTGATTTAGAATATTGTATACAAGCATGGAGGCCATATCACAAGGACATCGATATGCTAGAAAGAGTAGAGGAGAGTGATTAAAAAACTGAGGGTTCAGTTGTGAAATATGCCTAAAGACCAGGATTGGACATGTCACACGATCTGCTGACCTGGCAAAGACCATCCTCCAAGGCACAGCGAGAGGGAAGAGAAGAAGAGGCAGAACAAGAATTGGTCAAACAACATCAAAGAATGGACAGACCTCAACTTCTACGAGTCACAAATGGCAGCAAAAGACTGACAGAGGTGGAGACAGATTGTGCGATTATTGTCAGAGGTGCCCCAATGACCACACACAGTTACGGGGTTGATGATGAGGTAATTGGGGCTTTTTTAATGTGTTTATTTGCATTAGCAATTCTTGATCATTAATTGTTAATATGTTGTGAAATGCCCCAGACAATCTTAGAACTGGCACTATAGCATCAAGTAAATAAGATAAGCAAATGTTGCAACATCCATCCAAGGTTCAGAAAGGAAAGTATCAGGTTTAAACACATAACGTTTAATAAAGAGAATGTCCTATATACATACAGCAGATGATGGTAACTACCTTGGAGTATTTAACAAGTGACAAGAGAAGCAGGCAAAACACTTGACATCTGCCGTAGGAGCAGTTTGGTTGCCAAGAACGAGAACTGGTGATGATATTACGGCCGATTCTACTTTTGCTTATAAACTACTATGAACCATTCACAACAACGTGACTGAGACACAACAAAACAGATTTGCAGTTCGTTTGACACTGAATTGCCCTTAAATGAGTATACAGTTGAAATATATATATATTAATATTTGAGGGAAGGTGTTACACGTTAATCTGTACGAGTACACGTCAATAAATGTGTATCAGTACCCCCAAGTCTAGTTACATGAATACATGGCATTGCTTGTACATAATTGTCCTATACAACTGGTGTGACGCATCAATCAAATTGCTGCAGAAATCGTCATAAGCTTGTAAACACAATATATGACGACCAATAAATACTAAACTGATATAATTAAGCTATTACAAACTGTTAAATGTATTGTTTATTTTTGAAATATTCCACCCAATGACAACCCTCAGGCACTAGCTCACACAAATAATACTGTCTCCATCTGTACTTGTAATGCACACAACTGAAACCTTATTTCCTAAAAACATTCTGGATTTACCCATATCCCATGTATTAGCACCATTATTGTAGCCAAAGTCTTTATGGTTTTCATCTCTCAAGTCGCCTCTTCCTTCCTTCCGCTACACCACCCAGTGCGTGTTGCTGCAGCTGTCAGACCGGAGTCCCCACCAGTTGGTGTGACAGCCACTCCAGACGTCAGACCCAAGCCCCGACTAGTTGGTGTGACAGCCACTCCAGACGTCAGACCCGAGCCCTGACTAGTTGGTGTGACAGCCACTCCAAACTTCAGACCCGAGCCCCCACCAGTTGGTGTGACAGCCACTCCAGACGTCAGACCCAAGCCCCGACTAGTTGGTGTGACAGCCACTCCAGACGTCAGACCCGAGCCCTGACTAGTTGGTGTGACAGCCACTCCAAACTTCAGACCCGAGCCCCCACCAGTTGGTGTGACAGCCACTCCAGATGTCAGACCTGAGCCCTCACCACTTGGTGTGACAGCCACTCCAGACATCAGACATAAGCCCCCACCAGTTGGTGTGACAGCCACTCCAGACATCAGACACGAGCCCCCACCAGCTGGTGTGACAGCCACTCCAGGCCGTCAAACAGCCCTGCTCCTGTAGTTGCGTCACACGCCTGGATGTGCCAGCAGCGGTTGCAGCAGAGCTTGAACAGGTTGAACTGTTCTACCATCTCCTCCATAGAGACGCACGCTGCCACGTCCTGTGTACAGACACACAGAGTTACAGAATAACTGCTCCATCATAGTCACAGACACAGCTATTAGAACAACTGTTCCACCAAAGTTACAGACACAGCTACAGACCAATTGTTCTATCATAGTCACAGACACAGCTGTAGAACAACTGCTCCACCATAGTTACAGACACAGCTATAGAACAACTGTTCCACCATAGTTACAGACACAGCTATAGAACAACTGTTCCACCATAGATACACAGCTATAGAACAACTGCTCCACCATAGTTACAGACACAGCTATAGAACAACTGCTCCACCATAGTTACAGACACAGCTATAGAACAACTGTTCCACCATAGTTACAGACACAGCTACAGACCAATTGTTCTATCATAGTCACAGACACAGCTGTAGAACAACTGCTCCACCATAGTTACAGACACAGCTATAGAACAACTGTTCCACCATAGTTACAAACACAGCTATAGAACAACTGTTCCACCATAGATACACAGCTATAGAACAACTGCTCCACCATAGTTACAGACACAGCTATAGAACAACTGCTCCACCATAGTTACAGACACAGCTATAGAACAACTGTTCCACCATAGTTACAGACACAGCTATAGAACAACTGTTCCACCGTAGTTACATACACAGCTATAGAACAACTGCTCCACCATAGTTACAGACACAGCTATAGAACAACTGCTCCACCGTAGATACACAGCTATAGAACAACTGCTCCACCATAGTTACAGACACAGCTATAGAACAACTGCTCCACCATAGTCACAGACACAGCTATAGAACAACTGTTCCACCATAGTTACATACACAGCTATAGAACAACTGTTCCACAATAGTTACAGACACAGCTATAGAACAACTGTTCCATCATAGTCACAGACACAGCTATAGAACAACTGCTCCACCATAGTCAGACACAGCTATAGAACAACTGCTCCATCATAGTTACAGACAGCTATAGAACAACTGCTCCACCATAGTTACAGATACAGCTACATACCAACTGCTCCATCATAGTCACAGACACAGCTATAGAACAACTGTTTCACCATAGTTACATACACAGCTATAGAACAACTGCTCCATCATAGTCACAGACACAGCTATAGAACAACTGCTCCACCATAGTTACAGACACAGCTACAGACCAATTGTTCTATCATAGTCACAGACACAGCTATTAGAACAACTGTTCCACCAAAGTTACAGACACAGCTACAGACCAATTGTTCTATCATAGTCACAGACACAGCTGTAGAACAACTGCTCCACCATAGTTACAGACACAGCTATAGAACAACTGTTCCACCGTAGTTACATACACAGCTATAGAACAACTGCTCCATCATAGTTACAGACACAGCTATAGAACAACTGCTCCACCATAGTTACAGATACAGCTACATACCAACTGCTCCATCATAGTCACAGACACAGCTATAGAACAACTGTTTCACCATAGTTACATACACAGCTATAGAACAACTGCTCCATCATAGTCACAGACACAGCTATAGAACAACTGCTCCATCATAGTCACAGACACAGCTATATAACAACTGCTCCACCATAGTTACAGACACAGCTATAGAACAACTGTTCCACCATAGTTACAGACACAGCTATAAAACAACTGCTCCATCATAGTCACAGACACAGCTATAGAACAACTGCTCCATCATAGTCACAGACACAGCTATAGAACAACTGTTCCACCATAGTTACAGACACAGCTATAGAACAACTGTTCCACAATAGTTACAGACACAGCTATAGAACAACTGCTCCATCATAGTTACAGACACAGCTATAGAACAACTGCTCCACCATAGTTACAGACCAACTGCTCCATCATAGTCACAGACACATCTGTAGAACAACTGCTCCATCATAGTTACAGACACATCTATAGAACAACTGTTTCACCATAGTTACAGACACAGCTATAGAACAACTGTTTCACCATAGTTACAGACACAGCTATAGAACAACTGCTCCACCATAGTTACAGATACAGCTACATACCAACTGCTCCATCATAGTTACAGACACAGCTATAGAACAACTGTTTCACCATAGTTACAGACACAGCTATAGAACAACTGCTCCATCATAGTCACAGACACAGCTATAGAACAACTGTTCCACCATAGTTACAGACACAGCTACAGAACAACTGTTCCACAATAGTTACAGACACAGCTATAGAACAACTGCTCCATCATAGTTACAGACACAGCTACAGAACTGTTCCATCACAGACACAGCTACAGACCAACTGTTCCATCATAGTCACATACACTGCTACAGACCAACTGCTCCACCATAGTCACAGACACAGCTACAGACCAACTGCTCCACCATAGTCACAGACACAGCTACAGACCAACTGCTCCACCATAGTCACAGACACAGCTACAGACCAACTGCTCCACCATAGTCACAGACTATTAAATATATCCTTATGCATCCTGCAAACAAAATGTGTGACAGCTTTAATGAATCCTGCAATGTTATAGTCATGCACATCCTGCCAAACATGCTACATGTTACTGGGATCTCGCACACAAACAGCTACACTCAAAGGACAAATGTCAGTTGAAATGTTGCAACAGGGTGCGGAAGTTACAGATGACATGTAGATGGAAATGCCATTTCAAAAAGTTTCTATGGGTAATAATATAAAATACTGACATGTATAATAATAATAAAACTTATCTCACACCTAAATGCTCGGAAACTAGTGCAGAGGTGCATGGGAACAATGGTTGGGGATACACAGACTGCCAAAGTTGTCAACAAACAGAAGAAAATGTTAGGGACCTGAGCAGGGTAAATATAAGTCTTTACATAACTAAAATTTTACATTTCCTCCTGACCTAACTCATATCGGGAGCGAAAGAGTTGTGCCAAATGATGAAGTCCTACTTCCAGTGTTTGTTTTATAGGAAAGTGTCACAACGACAGACAGAGCAGGGTGGATCACACATATCACAAACGTGATTGAATCTGGTGTGTGATTAATCACAAAATAAGAACAGGTGGCGAGTGATATGATAAATGTTGTCAGATATAAAGGTGAGCCTCCCATTGCAAGTGACATGGGAGACACACGTCAGTCAGACCCACCTGTTTGTTGGCAAATATGAGAAGTGATGCTCCCTGTAGTTCCTTCTCCTGAAGTAGCTTGGCGAGTTCATTGAATGCTTCGTTCATCCGGTCTCTGTCACTGCTATCCAACACAAAGACCAACGCTGAAACCACAAACACCAGAGCTGAAACCACAAAAACCAACACTGAAACCGCAAACACCAACACTGAAACTACAAACACCAACACTGAAACCGCAAACACCAACACTGAAACCGCAAACACCAACACTGAAACCGCAAACACCAACACTGAAACCACAAACACCAACACTGAAACCACAAACACCAACACTGAAACCGGAAACACCAACACTGAAACCACAAACACCAACACTGAAACCACAAACATCAACACTGAAACCGCAAACACCAACACTGAAACCACAAACACCAACACTGAAACCGGAAACACCAACACTGAAACCACAAACACCAGGGCTGAAACCACAAACACCAACACTGAAAACGCAAACACCAACACTGAAACCACAAACACCAACACTGAAACCACAAACACCAGGGCTGAAACCGCAAGCACCAACACTGAAACCACAAACACCAACACTGAAACCACTAACACCAACACTGAAACCACAAACACCAACACTGAAACCACAAACACCAACACTGAAACCACAAACACCAACACTGAAACCACAAACACCAGGGCTGAAACCACAAATACCAAAGCTGAAACCACAAACACCAGGGCTGAAACCACAAACACCAACACTGAAACACAAACACTAACACTAAAACCACAAACACCAACACTGAAACACAACAGTAAGTAATAACTCGACTATAAAAGCTAGCAAAAATGCCTGTCCTCTGGTTGGTGCGACACACACACACACACACACACACACACACACACACACACACACACACACACCATACACGCATACGCACACACACACACACTTTTGTAATTACGTAAATTTGAAACAGTTGTTGCATTATCGCAAGTTATGTAAAACAACCCCAACTGGTCAGCAGTCCTCGGATCAAGTTATGTAAAACAACCCCAACTGGTCAGCAGTCCTTGGATCAAGTCATGATCAAGTTATGTAAAACAACCCCAACTGGTCAGCAGTCCTCGGATCAAGTTATGTAAAACAACCCTAACTGGTCAGCAGTCCTCGGATCAAGTTATGTAAAACAACCCCAACTGGTCAGCAGTCCTCGGATCAAGTTATGTAAAACAACACCAGTCCTCGGATCAAGTTATGTAAAACAGCACCAACTGGTCAGCAGTCCTCGGATCAAGTTATGTAAAACAACCCCAACTGGTCAGCAGTCCTCGGATCAAGTTATGTAAAACAACCCCAACTGGTCACCAGTCCTTGGATCAAGTTATGTAAAACAACACCAACTGGTCAGCAGTCCTCGGATCAAGTTAGGTAAAACAACCCCAACTGGTCAGCATTCCTTGGATCAAGTTATGTAAAACAACACCAACTGGTCAGCAGTCCTCGGATCAAGTTAGGTAAAACAACCCCAACTGGTCAGCAGTCCTCGGATCAAGTTATGTAAAACAACACCAACTGGTCAGCAGTCCTCGGATCAAGTTAGGTAAAACAACCCCAACTGGTCAGCAGTCCTCGGATCAAGTTATGTCAAACAGCCCCAACTGATCAGCAGTCCTCGGATCAAGTTATGTAAAACAACCCCAGTTGGTCAGCTGTCCTCGGATCATTCACAGAAAATATATGCAACATTATGAATAATTTATTTATGTCTGTCTGTTGTCCTGTACAAATCCTTAAACTAGTAGAAAAATGTTTAATCTATTGGATATTTTGAAAGATGGGTTTCTTTTTTTCCGAGCGATCACACATTAATCCCTGAAAGTTTGGTCCCCAATGTTCAAGCCCTCAAGGAAGAAAGACTAACATACCAACATACATATGCTAGCTCAATCATAGTTAGATGCCAACAGTTGGCCGGTCAAAGTTAAATAAAATATTATCTTTACTGGCAATAGTAATACTCTCACAGGAAGGACAAGTAATTAAAATTGATTGTCTATGATAATAACAGGATATTTTATGGGTACTAATTTACAGATTTCAGTTTAAGCAATATTGATTATATTCGTTCCAGAGAATTGTTCATGGGATATTTACAGATGCTCATTAATGCAGTAGTTTTCATCTAGCGGTCGCACAAATGATAAAGTCCAGAAGAATTATGAAGATTATACATTGCTATATAATACAGTGGGAAGAACTGTGACCAGGCAGATGGTTGCTGACAGATCTAACATGAACCTAACACAGCAAGAAAGATGGAGAGAGAATGATATGTACCTTGGGTGTTGAGGTAATAATGTTTCCAGAGCGGCCTCAGTTTCTCTTGACCTCCAACGTCCCACAACGTGAACTTGAGATTTTTGAACTCAACCGTCTCAACGTTGAAGCCTGCAGTCATAACGGTCAAACTGCTGTGGTTACTGAACATGGGGAGGGGTAGGGTATTTTAACCCGTCATTAGGTAGAGAAAAAATTAATGAGAATTAAAGTTGTCATGATGAAGACATAGTTGCTATCCACAGAGTATATCGACTATCTGAACAAAAAGAGTTATTCTCAAGCTGGTTCCATTCAATTGGTTCCAATGTCAAACAATTTCAATAGTGATGCAGTTTTCACAAAAGGCCCTAGCGATGTTTGCGTCACACTTCATTCGACTTTGGTAAATATGTTGTGGTATTCTTTGACAGTGTTTAGTGAGCCACATCTGTGTGTCGTACCTATGGTGGGAATTGTTTCTATGAAGTCGTTAAGCTTGAGACGAAACAGTATGCTGGTCTTGCCGGAGTGGTCAAGACCCAGAACTACGACTCTCATCTCCATCTTGGGGCCAATGTGGACTCGGTTGTCCTGTAGAGGTAACGCACAGAAGGGATGAGAGGACGAGTACAGGTTTCAGCAGCATCAATAGTCATTATAAGGAGCAACATTAACATTCAAGAAATTATTATTATTAACATTCACTAAATTACATCATTGTTACAGGCCATCCTGAGGAAATTATTATTATTAACATTCACTAAATTACATCATTGTTAAAGGCCATCCTGGAGGAAATTATTATTATTAACATTCACTAAATTACATCATTGTTACAGGCCATCCTAGAGGAAATTATTATTATTAACATTCACTAAATTACATCATTGTTACAGGCCATCCTGGAGGAAATTATTATTATTAATATTCACTAAATTACATCATTGTTACAGGCCATCCTAGAGGAAATTATTATTATTAGTATTCACTAAATTACATCATTGTTACAGGCCATACTGGAGGAAATTATGATTATTAACATTCACCAAATTACATCATTGTTACAGGCCATCCTGGAGGAAATTATTGTTATTAACATTAACTAAATTACATCATTGTTACAGGCCATCCTGGAGGAAATTATTGTTATTAACATTAACTAAATTACATCATTGTTACAGGCCATCCTGAAGGAAATTATGATTATTAACATTCACTAAATTACATCATTGTTACAGGCCATCCTGGAGGAAATTATGATTATTAACATTCACTAAATTACATCATTGTTACAGGCCATCCTGGAGGAAATTATTGTTATTAACATTAACTAAATTACATCATTGTTACAGGCCATCCTGAAGGAAATTATGATTATTAACATTCACTAAATTACATCATTGTTACAGGCCATCCTGGAGGAAATTATTGTTATTAACATTAACTAAATTACATCATTGTTACAGGCCATCCTGGAGGAAATTATTATTATTAACATTCACTAAATTACATCATTGTTACAGGCCAGCCTGGAGGAAATTATGATTGTTAACATTCACTAAATTACATCATTGTTACAGGCCATCCTGGAGGAAATTATTGTTATTAACATTAACTAAATTACATCATTGTTACAGGCCATCCTGGAGGAAATTATTATTATTAACATTCACTAAATTACATCATTGTTACAGGCCAGCCTGGAGGAAATTATGATTGTTAACATTCACTAAATTACATCATTGTTACAGGCCAGCCTGGAGGAAATTATTGTTATTAACATTCACTAAATTACATCATTGTTACAGGCCATCCTAGAGGAAATTATGATTATTAACATTCACCAAATTACATCATTGTTACAGGCCATCCTAGAGGAAATTATGATTATTAACATTCACCAAATTACATCATTGTTACAGGCCATCCTGGAGGAAATTATGATTATTAACATTCACTAAATTACATCATTGTTACAGGCCATCCTGGAGGAAATTATGATTATTAACATTCACTAAATTACATCATTGTTACAGGCCATCCTAGAGGAAATTATGATAATTAACATTAACTAAATTACATCATTGTTACAGGCCATCCTGGAGGAAATTATTGTTATTAACATTAACTAAATTACATCATTGTTACAGGACATCCTGGAGGAAATTATGATAATTAACATTCACTAAATTACATCATTGTTACAGGCCATCCTGGAGGAAATTATGATTATTAACATTCACTAAATTACATCATTGTTACAGGCCATCCTGGAGGAAATTATTGTTATTAACATTAACTAAATTACATCATTGTTACAGGCCATCCTGGAGGAAATTATGATTATTAACATTCACTAAATTACATCATTGTTACAGGCCATCCTGGAGGAAATTATAATTATTAACATTCACTAAATTACATCATTGTTACAGGCCATCCTGAAGGAAATTATGATTATTAACATTCACTAAATTACATCATTGTTACAGGCCATCCTGGAGGAAATTATTGTTATTAACATTAACTAAATTACATCATTGTTACAGGCCATCCTGGAGGAAATTATTATTATTAACATTCACTAAATTACATCATTGTTACAGGCCAGCCTGGAGGAAATTATGATTGTTAACATTCACTAAATTACATCATTGTTACAGGCCAGCCTGGAGGAAATTATTGTTATTAACATTCACTAAATTACATCATTGTTACAGGCCATCCTAGAGGAAATTATGATTATTAACATTCACCAAATTACATCATTGTTACAGGCCATCCTAGAGGAAATTATGATTATTAACATTCACCAAATTACATCATTGTTACAGGCCATCCTGGAGGAAATTATGATTATTAACATTCACTAAATTACATCATTGTTACAGGCCATCCTGGAGGAAATTATTGTTATTAACATTAACTAAATTACATCATTGTTACAGGCCATCCTGGAGGAAATTATAATAATTAACATTCACTAAATTACATCATTGTTACAGGCCATCCCGGAGGAAATTATTATTATTAACATTCACTAAATTACATCATTGTTACAGGCCATCCTGGAGGAAATTATGATTGTTAACATTCACTAAATTACATAATTGTTACAGGCCAGCCTGGAGGAAATTATTGTTATTAACATTAACTAAATTACATCATTGTTAAAGGCCATCCTGGAGGAAATTATTGTTATTAACATTCACTAAATTACATCATTGTTACAGGCCATCCTGGAGGAAATTATGATTAACATTCACTAAATTACATCATTGTTACAGGCCATCCTGGAGGAAATTATGATTAACATTCACTAAATTACAACATTGTTAAAGGCCATCCTGGAGGAAATTATTGTTATTAACATTCACTAAATTACATCATTGTTAAAGGCCATCCTGGAGGAAAGCACATGGTTTATGCCACTTCAAAGATGTTTTTCTGAATACTGTTATGATCAGTTTATATAATGTTTAGAAAATGAACTGGTAAATCAGATGGGCATTAACTAAATTACATCATTGTTAAAGGCCATCCTGGAGGAAATTATTGTTATTAACATTCACTAAATTACATCATTGTTACAGGCCATCCTGGAGGAAATTATGATTAACATTCACTAAATTACATCATTGTTACAGGCCATCCTGGAGGAAATTATGATTAACATTCACTAAATTACAACATTGTTAAAGGCCATCCTGGAGGAAATTATTGTTATTAACATTCACTAAATTACATCATTGTTAAAGGCCATCCTGGAGGAAAGCACATGGTTTATGCCACTTCAAAGATGTTTTTCTGAATACTGTTATGATCAGTTTATATAATGTTTAGAAAATGAACTGGTAAATCAGATGGGCATGAA
This sequence comes from Paraescarpia echinospica, assembly GCA_020002185.1. Lineage (NCBI taxonomy): Eukaryota > Metazoa > Annelida > Polychaeta > Sabellida > Siboglinidae > Paraescarpia > Paraescarpia echinospica. The sequence goes on from CM034531.1 coordinate 54,012,621, forward strand.
TATACAATCATGAATGCTGTGATATATGACTTTAATGAATGTGTTAATTTATTACCTTCATTGTATCAGTGACATTGTTAAATGTATTGATTTGTGACCCTGATTATGTAAGACTCTGTCCTTGAAATTTAACAAATAAATAACTTCACTTAAAATGTTTAATCATGCCACTAGACACATAGCCAACCCAGGTCACAATAAGGAATAACATTTTCTAAATGTTTAATCATGCCACTAGACACATAGCCAACCCAGGTCACAATAAGGAATAACATTTTCTAAATGTTTAATCATGCCACTAGACACATAGCCAACCCAGGTCACAATAAGGAATAACATTTTCTAAATGTTGAATCATGCCACTAGACACATAGCCAACCCAGGTCACAATAAGGAATAACATTTTCTAAATGTTTAATCATGCCACTAGACTCATAGCCAACCCAGGTCACAATAAGGAATAACATTTTCTAAATGTGAAACCATAATTTGACTGTATATAGGTTTATTTATATAAACTAGGATTTTTGCTTGCTAACATTACTTTTTTCAATTCATAGTTGATTTATCTCTCTTATATATGTTTATTTCAACATCAACAACAATTACAAAGAACAAAAATGCCAAGTATACAATTGTAAATCAGTTTTGAAGTTAAAAAAGGGCAAGAAGTGTGTCACTTATAACACTTGCCCAAATTACAATTGATATATTTACAATCAAAAATATATTACAATGTGCAACATACGTGATTACAACATACAATTTATATTTTAAGAGAATGAGACATCTATCACCAAAACCATTTGTGTTAATGAATAACAATTTGTGAAGTCCAATATAGACAATACATTTTAGTAGGTAAGCAAAATATTATCAGTGTATTTTTTGGTTAAGACAATGGATGTTTCAGAGAATTCCATAGTGTTACATCTGGAAACGAAAGACACATTTTCTTTAAATTGGTGTGAGCAAAATGTTGTTTAAAAGTTGGGCTTTGTCTAGTTACGTAGACAGGATTGTACAAAGTAAACAACTTTTGTATATTCACTGGTAGCAAATTGCTACTTGCCCTGTATATAATTTTGTTTCTTAGACACAGTGGAACCTCGGTATTACTCTCTCCCACGGGACTGCATCAAAGTGACCTTAATAGCGAGGGGACCTTAATACTGAATTGTGGACTGATGCATCATGGGAATTTTAATAGCAATGAACATTAAGCAATGAAGTATGTATTGTCATGTGGGGTGTAGCGGACATTTTGTTAATGGATACGATTATTTGTCTGACTAATTAGTATATTGGTGTATTAATGGATGCATTCTGTTGTATTGGTCAACAGGAACTTTGATTACAATTAACATTTAGATACACACACGCTCATATGTATGCACCATGCATGATGCTTGTGAATTTATGCTACTGATTGCGTTGTCAATTTTGTTATAAATTATGGGGCCCACAAATTATATCACTAAGCGTCATTCTTAGTACAACATATTATTTGCTGACTTGATATTTCTTTTGATATTTGCTGATTAAGATCAAACAGGCCTTGTCGTGAATGCAGTTCGAAGTCTCTTAATTTTAGATTATGTTTTATATTATCCACCACAAGTGCCACAAAATATTTTGGGTAACCTATTATCACTCAATCACGCCAGTAAAATAACATGATGATTTAGTTTTATAACAACTTAGAAAACACATTGTTATATCATTCAAAATCAAGACACCTATGCTACTCCAAACAGACTTCTTTGATCGTTAAGCAAACACCCAGGCACCTAACAGATGGTGCTATATTGTCAGAGTCGAAGAAGAAGCCCATTAGCTTTGCTTCGGCATCATTGCATTAGTCTGTAAAATCTGCTCAGTCACTAAGAATTTGACTTCCAAGTGCAACACAAGGGCAAAAGTAAACTGGGGACTTGTATCTTTTATATTGTTTTTAATACGCCAGTTGCCTAGTAAACATCCAGACGCCAAGATCATGGCTTCGCATTGTCGGAGTCGCCTTTGGTGGGTGGGTGCCTGGCTGCTGATCGGCCATGTCAGGAGCCAGTCTTGGATTCCCGCCTGTGACTGACCGTAAGTGTGGGGGTAATCTGTGGGTAATCTCGTCGTTTTGCACTGGGTTACTGACCGTATATTCCTGAATAGTGAGGTGATTGGATTAGCAGGACTAACGTCCTATCTTTTACTGGGTACATAATTTGGGACTGTCCCAATGTGACCATAAACTGAGGTTTGTCTGTATTATGATGATCTTGTAAACACCCATGAATAGAGCATTAGTCCTGGATGTGATGGTGTCTAAATAAAGTTTATTATCATTATCTTTGGGAAGGTCACCTTGAGACACGACTGACCTTGGTGAAGGTGATGGGGATGTTGGGGTCGAGCTGTAGTTGGTCTGGCAGCTCAGCAAAGTGCGTCTGTTGAGTCTGGACTGTCTCAGACAGTGTCTTCACTTCCGCTTTCGCAAGAAGCACCTTTGCATCGTCCTATAACCACACAACAGGAGGAAACAAGTTAGTTTTTAATTTATTGCCACATCATTCTTTTAAAAACAGGTCAAGTGAAACTCGTATCAAGAGACACAGAGTTCTTATGACAGCAATGAAAATTGTATATGTAATCCAACTCTAACTAAGTTGCCGTTTAACACAGTTGGCAATGCCACCTGAGGTCGCCTGTGAAAGCCACCTTTATCTGGTCTGAATGACAAGTTGAGCAGTGATTTATTGTTTGATCTTATAAAAATAAGTCCACAGATGATCATATCTCACCACAGATGGTTGTATTTCAGTTTTCTGTTGTATTTCTGAGGTTTCACACTAAAGGGAAATTCTTATATCCAGTTAAAAATGCTTCACATGTCACCTCATGACAGATCTGTTCATTCAAACGCCAACTTGATTTTTCTGGGAAACATTAAGAAACACACCAATTACTACACAAAGGATTATTCATCCACCAAAATTTATAGTGTGAAAAGGAGGAGATCTGAGACAGAAGGACTCCCCTATCCTTAAGTCCTTATGACCTACCTCTTGTAGCATCTTCTCACACTGATGACACACGGTGGAGATCTGAGACAGAAGGACTCCGATATCCTTAAGTCCTTATGACTTACCTCTTGTAACATCTTCTCACACTGATGACACATGGTGGAGATCTGAGACAGAAGGACTCCCCTATCCTTAAGTCCTTATGACCTACCTCTTGTAGCATCTTCTCACACTGATGACACACGGTGGAGATCTGAGACAGAAGGACTCCCATATCCTTAAGTCCTTATGACCTACCTCTTGTAACATCTTCTCACACTGATGACACACGGTGGAGATCTGAGACAGAAGGACTCCCATATCCTTAAGTCCTTATGACCTACCTCTTGTAACATCTTCTCACACTGATGACACTTGGTGGAGATCTGAGACAGAAGGACTCCCATATCCTTAAGTCCTTATGACCTACCTCTTGTAACATCTTCTCACACTGATGACACACGGTGGAGATCTGAGACAGAAGGACTCCCATATCCTTAAGTCCTTATGACCTACCTCTTGTAACATCTTCTCACACTGATGACACATGGTGGAGATCTGAGACAGAAGGACTCCGATATCCTTAAGTCCTTATGACCTACTTCTTGTAACATCTTCTCACACTGATGACACACGGTGGAGATCTGAGACAGAAGGACTCCCATATCCTTAAGTCCTTATGACCTACCTCTTGTAGCATCTTCTCACACTGATGACACACGGTGGAGATCTGAGACAGAAGGACTCCCATATCCTTAAGTCCTTATGACCTACTTCTTGTAACATCTTCTCACACTGATGACACACGGTGGAGATCTGAGACAGAAGGACTCCGATATCCTTAAGTCCTTATGACCTACCTCTTGTAGCATCTTCTCACACTGATGACACACGGTGGAGATCTGAGACAGAAGGACTCCCATATCCTTAAGTCCTTATGACCTACCTCTTGTAACATCTTCTCACACTGATGACACATGGTGGAGATCTGAGGCAGAAGGACTCCCATATCCTTAAGTCCTTATGACCTACCTCTTGTAACATCTTCTCACACTGATGACACACGGTGGAGATCTGAGACAGAAGGACTCCCATATCCTTAAGTCCTTATGACCTACCTCTTGTAACATCTTCTCACACTGATGACACACGGTGGAGATCTGAGACAGAAGGACTCCCATATCCTTAAGTCCTTATGACCTACCTCTTGTAACATCTTCTCACACTGATGACACACGGTGGAGATCTGAGACAGAAGGACTCCCATATCCTTAAGTCCTTATGACCTACCTCTTGTAACATCTTCTCACACTGATGACACACGGTGGAGATCTGAGACAGAAGGACTCCCATATCCTTAAGTCCTTATGACCTACCTCTTGTAACATCTTCTCACACTGATGACACACGGTGGAGATCTGAGACAGAAGGACTCCCATATCCTTAAGTCCTTATGACCTACCTCTTGTAACATCTTCTCACACTGATGACACACGGTGGAGATCTGAGACAGAAGGACTCCCATGTCTTCCTGTTGTTGTTTCAGCATACACAGTCGCTCTCGTAAGTGAGTGTCAACAACTGTCAGAGCAGACACCTCCTGACGTTTCAGCATCTCCTTCAGCTCAGCGAAGTACTGCGTCACTCGCATTCGAACCTGCTCAGCTGTGCCCTGAACCTGCATAGTTAACAGACCATTTCATGTTATCTTACTTTCATGAACACATCAAAACATTGGTTTCTATTAGTGTAAACTAGAGGATGTGTCTATTTATTTATCTGCCCGACCATATAATCCATCAGCTGAAAGATATGTTGCAGGATGTATACAGATGTTTTGAGTAGTTTTGATGTTATTGTAGTTTGCGTGTGAATGCAAATGCTAGCCAGGATATAACTGCAATAACTAGTGAACACCATATGTTGCCCAAAGATGCTATAGACGTCTATCATTTATCAGGAACCAAGATTTACATTGTACCAAAATGTATCATTTTGGGTGTTGCCCCAGATTTAATCTACATCAAGGTTGTCGTAGAAACTAAGCCAAGGGGGCAGCTCTCCCTAAGACTTAATTTGCAGATATCTACTGACTTAAATGCAGCTTTATTTAGAAAATATATTTCCCCTGGGCAAAGCCAAGTAACTCAGCTAGTTATATAAGATGAAAAAGAAAACACATGTATCATTGTGATGAACTGTTCAATATTATGTAATGTTCATCAAATGTACAAATATATTGTGAAACTGTTTTGTACATCTATGTATATGTAGTGCCCTCTGGCATCAAATAAAAGACTTGGTCGATTGACCTAACCATGATGATTATTACCTGATGATCTCTGAGTCTCAGGCAACTTATCCTGTCAGGAGGATGGGTTTTTTGCTACATAAAAATTAATAAATTAAGATACGTATTGAAGTGAGCCCCCACCTCGACAGTGTGCTGGTGTCCGTCTGGCAACTGTACGAGTTGGGAGCCTCCCTCCGTCTGCTGCACCACTGCTGCCAGCTTCCTCTCCGTTGTCATCACCTCCTCCGCAAAACTACGCATGTGACGCATTGCAGTCATCAGGGACGACCTCACATTTGCAGCCTCCGTCTCCAGGAGAGTGTGCTGCAGCAAGACATGGGCCACATGATGATTGGTTAATATTGGTTTACACAGCTTGCACTGTGTGTGCGTGAGTGCGTGCGTGCGTGCGTGCGTGCTTGCGTGCGTGAGTGTGTGTGTGTGTGAATGCATACATTTGCATGTATATGTGGATGTCTATCCATGTCTTTATAAATATGAACATGCATAATACAGTTATACTTTGATAAACATTTTGGCTCTACATACAAATAAAAAATAAATTGTTTCCTGCAATTAGTTAATACATTTTTTCTCTCAGTTCCCTAACATCAGATGTTTACTACTACACGTTGTAACCAAACATTTCTTTAATTGTAATTATAATCAAAACATTTTTGATAGCGTAATGGTAATGAAGATTTTGTAAATTAATCCAATCCTTCTTATAATCAAAGTTAGTACAGTAAGTTACTGGTACTCTACATTTTGTAAACTCATTAAACTGCCAATCAAAACCACAAACTTCCTTCAGTGTTGTTCCCACCTTATGCTGGACGTGTCGCCCGTAGTCCTTGCAGATGTAGCACATGAGTGGTGCCCCCTGGCACTCTTCCTCGAGACAAGCGAACTCGACAAGGTGCATGGGATGACGTGTGCACTTCGGGTATTCCTGTGGCTTCTCTGACAGTGGCACACGTTTGTGTTTCGCCAGTGTTCGTGTTGAGTGCGTCATGGTTGAACACTCGAGACACAGGTGTGTGCTGCATGTCACGCAGTACAGTACTGCAGTGTGTTGCTCATTCTCATCACATGGCACATTCAGCTGCAACACAACCACTTTATTTATAGGTCCTGAAATTTACACATAAGTTCAGTCATGAAGACTGATGGTGTACTTTTAATACAGGCATTTGTGTGCCAAATATTACATCATGTTTAACGATATAGCTAAAATTATCGATGCATATGTGGAAATAAGTGTTATTACAAAGAAACATTAAACTTGAAATGTGGTATATTTGTTTTAAACGTTTTTGAATTCAGAAACAATGTTTTTGAAACTTTTTTCACAGTATTATTAATGTAATCAAATAATTGGATGAACTAACCTTTTTCTGGCTGGCTATCGCTGTAACATCCCAGTTATTCGATAGCTGCCGGAAGGGATACTGCAACTTCTCAAACAGTTCAATGAGAGCGAAGTTCTTCTTCAGTCCCCAGACGCCAGTATCATCGAGACAGGTCGGCTGACGGTCGAACGGACACAGTAGAGTGTCACTGTTTACGGGGAGTCGCGTGAGACATTGGTGACATACAGTGTGACCACAGTGCAGCAAGCGCGGCACCTTCTCCCCCTGCAGGTGATACCTGTCATTGCACACCCGACACTCCACCTGAAACAGGGGTGATGTGTCAACACCATGACAGCATAGGATGCAGCACAGGGTACGAGTAGATATTTACTTGTCTGTTTGGGATGATATGTCCCATTGCCAGTGTGTTGCATGCAAGTGATGCAACATTCTACTTCTTGCACCAAATGTTGGAGTGTGCATCACTGGGAAGGAGTGTTACTTATATTAAATGTGTTATAATATTTATAAATATATTATTGTCTCTAGCTTAAATTAAATACAACTGCAAGACATTAAAAAAACAGTAGTGCTGGCATTAACTTGCTGTGTGGGAAGGTATATCGCGGCACCATTGTAAACTCCATCATGGATTGTGGCATGTTACTTTATATTACATTAATGAGAATCTTCTCGTCACCCACACTCTATTTTAAAACATTTATTTGGCTGTGAAAAACTGGATGTCTTCATAAAATGTGACACAAGATTGCATGTAGTGAGTCACATTTTCTGTATATTTAATTATGTATTTTAAGTGCATCCGAATGGATTTATCTAGATTTATAAGTTTATAAGTGTTCTTCTTCTTATTATTGAAGACGGATATGTTTTGCATAAGAGTTTTTAATTAATAATGAACATTTCAAAGATGGTTTATATGAGCTTATCTTAGTGGTATAAATATTAGTATACACTGGATGCTGCTTAGTGTGTTCAATGGTAGCATTATGTCATCTAGTGTTTGTTCAAAATTACTGACATAAGTTGGTCATATAGCCAATGTAGTCATCAGACAGAGGGTACTGGTGACTGAACATTTAACGATGTGGCACAATATGCCAATAACAACATTGATATTGTAAGCTTTCATTAAAGAACACATAGGTTATTAGTGGTCATACTTTTTTCGCTTAGATATTGGTGTAACAGTTCTCGACATCAGTTTCTGACCTGGTGCTACTCTAGGCCTAGACTAGACCCTGGCCTAGCCTAGGCCAGGGCTAGAGTCTAGACTAGACTAGTAGATACTAGAGTAGGCACTTCAAACGATTTTGCTCGCTACATAATTTTCCGTGCGCCGCGATCCGTTCACGATTTAGCCGTGTCGTTTACGCACCGCCCGGGTAGTGCTTTGTTTTAACTCTTGGATTCGCGCGCTTTATCTAGTCGTTGACGTCATCTGCTGATGGATTCATTTTGCTGGTAAGTCGAATTTTATTTACGTGTCTTTCTTTTTCAAATTTGACCAAATAATCTGCTAGATTTTATCGATTTGCCGACATAGCTGTTTTTCATTAGTAAAGTTAGCACATTTGCATTAGTATAAGAAGAAATCGTTTGTGTTTAGCAAGATCTACTAGGTTTATATTAGTCTGTGTTGAAAAATCTTTGGCGGAATCGGGCGCCATCTATGATTTTGAACCGTTCCAAAAAATTGAAGTTTCACCATTGTCAGGCATTGCGTTTCGATGAAATCGCATGCGCGTATACAAAACCAGGTCGGATTAAGCTATATAAGTGTGTCTAAGAGAAAAGATTTAGTGTTTAGCCTGATCTATAGGGATTTATGCTAGTCTGTGTTGAAAAATCTTTGGCGGATTCGGGCGCCATATATGGTTTTTGAGCCATTCAAAAATCATGATACGATTATTTGACCGATCTGTGACTATTGGTTAAGCCACTTGCGCCGCGTCATCGACATCGTGATGATGTCATCGGAGCCATATTGTGACTTATTCCACATTACTGAAATTAAATCACTACAACACAACAGTCAAAGTAGTAGTTTAGAGTTGCTAGACTTTCACTTTGTTTAATTAATAGCCTATTACTATGATACTATGGGCCAAGCATGGTAGTCTTAGACTTAGGCTAGCCTTAGCCTAAGCTCAGGCTTAGCCTAGGAAAGGGCTGGTTACTGCTTACTCTTGCCTTGGCAGTCTTGACTTGGGTTTGGCATGGCTTATCATTATGCCATTATTTATGGTTATGCTTTTATTTAGACTTATAAATAATATAAATTTCATTATGCAATAATTTTTAATAATTGTTGTTACATATTAAATCAACAATTGGTTAGAATTTTTGTTTACATCAAATACGTAAATTATCCGACTTAATTTGTTTAAAAAAATATTTCATGATAAACAGTCACTGCACAACATTTTGTAAAATGTAATATAACCCATAATGCCTTGGACAGATGTAATATAATTCGTTTAATTGTGTGACAACTGACATAATGCATTATTATAGAATTTCACTCTGCTCTCTTGAGTAACAGTTGCAGGGATAAGAAAATTATTTCACAAGATTTGCATGCAGAATCAAAACAGTTATCAAAATATGGTACACGATGGCCTTTTTATTTCAGATATTCGCAATTACATGCAGTGACACTGATCTTACACTGATCTGTGTCTGACTGTGAAGGTACCGAGCCACAGAGTCGTCTGAATATGACATTCATCACATGCCTGCATACATACACATCTTGCTGATTATATATCTGATATCTAGATTGAACGGTGTCCATTCAACACGACATGAACATTACTTATAGACATCATGTTGACGAACACAACGTTTTTCTACAAGATACTGAAATATGAACCTAGCTGCACAGATCTTGCAGTCTACTGGCATTAAACTATGAGACAATCAACTGCCAATATTACAAAAAGACTATTGTGAGCACACCAGACTTCATCTTCAGGACTTGACTCCCATGGGGAGTAACACAGAAAGCAGTCTTGCGTTTGGCGCATTTGGGCTCAGCGACGGAATACTGTGAACAATTTATGAACATTACTTCATCAAGTTCATGTTGAAATGCAGAACATTACATTATGAAACAGTGACAATTTATTACTGGACTGTACTGAGCCTGCAACATTCATCCAACCTGTCAGGACACAGTCACACATAGACACAGTGAAGTATGACTACTATATTGATCTGTTGAGTTTGTGTGCTATTTAGCCAATATTTACTTATTAATAAAGTTATTGTTAATGATATATATGACTTGTTAATGTATATTTATTATAATGTTTAATGTGGTGGTAAACATTGCATAAATTATATAACTGTCTTCATAATTATGGACATTCTAGCCTTTTATCGAAATGTATTGGTCAGTCATTAGCGTGCTAATATTAGCCAATATTAACTTATTAATTAAGTTACTGTTAATGTGAAATGACTGGTTAATGTATATTTATTACTATAATTAATGTGGTTTACTGCTTTCATAAATGATACAAATATCTTCATAATCATGGACATTATGGCCTTTTACTGAAATGTGTCCGTTTGTCGAGGTTGCGCACTAATTAGCCAATATTGACTAATTAAATCAATTATTAAATAATTTGTTAATGTATATTTATTACCATTATTAATGTGGTTATACACATTGCATAATATGTATAAATATCTTCATAGTCATGGACATTATGGCCTTTTACTGATATGTTTTGGTCTGTCGAGGTTGTGCGCTAATTACCCAATATTGACTAATTAATTAAATTATTATTATTTTTAAATTCATATTTATTACCATTATTAATGTGGTTATACACATTGCATAATATGTATAAAATCTTTATAATCATGGACATTATGGCCTTTAAATGGAGCGTTTTTGTCTGTTGAGTTTTGCATGCTACATAACTAAAATTAACTAATTAATTGCATTAATTTGGTTATAATTAGTACTAAAAATATTAAATATTATAAATTTATTACTCTTGTCAATGTGTTTGAAAACCCTGAAGACAGTATTGAAATATCTGTATAAATAAAAAAGTTATTACATTTTAAAGCAAATATTCACCTATAGAAAACACAAAAATGAGTTCATTTTGCCATTGTAAGAGATACACAAAAATGACGCCGTTTTTCCGTCTTAAAATCGCAATATCTTTTGATCTATTAAAGGTATCTTAATAAAGTAAACAGTTATGTGATCCTTAACCTATTACCTTTAATTTAAGCCCATTCCCAATGTTTTAGCATGATATTTAATTTTTTGTTGAAGTGCCTAACTAGAGTATGACTTGATCACAGACTTAGTCTTAGCCTAGGGAAATTTCCATTCCAGAATTAAAACAAAACTGTAGTCCGTGTAGATTGGGGAGGAAGTAATAACTGGCCCAAATTAGCTTTGCTCTCAAGTACAGACGCAACTAGAATATGCCCTAAAAGCCTAAAATAATGTAGTTTGATACATTAATATACCCAACACACGGTGGAGCCACCGTCACTGAATGCAAAATGAATGAAAGTCTTCCCTGCAATCTGGAATGTGGCAGGTACGTCGAGTATTTACAATGCATAACAGTACACAGTATCATCACACATCAACCTAAAGGCTTTACTCACAGTATCTAAATCGGTATTCGTGTACAAAAACGACAAGTTAGTTACACTAGAAGTGCCGGATGCCATGACACTTTATTGACATCTTCTGCAGGTATTCTGACATTTTGGTGTGATTGGTATTTTATTATTTATTTTATCCCTGAAGATATGTCATTACAATTCCTAAAGTCGCCATAAATTGGTGACACAATATTTGTCATAATATTTAACACGTTTCGTTTATGCAGGCTAATTTTATTTTTGTAAATATATTATTGAAATATAATCCCGCAATAATAATATTTACTTATATTTGGTATGACAGCATGTTTGCAATATAGACATAATTAAATAAAAGATGTGTGTATATTTGGCATATTTCAAGCGTATGTGCTATGTGGGTTGATAATTGCAAAGATCAGCAGGCGACTTGCTTTATTTCACTGATTTGTTTGGGAGTGAAGTCATTGTTCATGGGGATAATATTTGTTAGCACAACGACTAAATTATTCACTGCAATCCTATAATTACAATATGGAGGCCGGCAGAGAAAAAGAACATTTGTTGACTTTAAGAGGTGATCACGTTTTAAGCAGTTATACAATTTAATCATGCATCAGTTTATGTATGAACTGAACGATTTCTCACGTTTCTTCATAATACTACTTTCATTGAACACCTAACATAATGGTCTCACGACTCCGTCCTCGGATGGTTTTAGGCCTTGGCCACGCCTCCTATTCACGACCATTGATGATTGACTGAGTGATTGAATCTTGAGACCGAGTTCTAGTTCTATTTCTAGTCTAGGTAGTAGGCTAGGCCTAGTCTAGCCTGAGGCCCTATTACTCCTGACTAACCGGCTAGCTCACCGCCTGCCACAACAGGGCTCGAGTCGTCTACTCCACATTTTATTTACTATACAGCCTGCCTTCTAGTTCTAGTTAGACATGCACTGCAGTGCGCAAGGGCTTGGGTGTATTAATTAATTAAAAGTAGCACAAACTGTCAGGGGTGGGCAAACGCACAAATTGCATGCACAACGCATGGCAGTAAGAATCCACCAGTCGACACAGCAAATCTTGACTGATTCAGCAACCTACCAAAACATCTGGCGCTCGATCGGATGAAGATGATACATGACAAGAACACACTACTCGAGACAGACAGCTGACAGTGGCTGCATGATGGTTCATGTTTTTATAACTCCAAACAAATACCAGATCGATTATATATATGAGTGACCAGTACTATACTATCATTGCACTTGCCAGAAGACATCATTGGACATCGCAAGATACACGCTGTCTATGCTGAATTGGTGCTGATAATTCAAAACTCACATGCTTTGCGAATAGGGCAACACTATCTGCAAGCCCGGAGGGAATGATAAAAACAAAAGTATCGGCAAGGTGATGCCACAGGCGGTATTATAGCGTTTTTAAAGTGCTCGTTCATTACTGCATATAGGGTATGCATATATATTAGGCAGTGTACCACAAATGGTAACTACAATATATGATAATATAAGAGTACCATGTTCAAGGCTGATGCAGCCTGCACTCATCTATCAGCATCTGTACCTTGTGGTTGAGATGCCAATATTATTATTACCAAATCCACTCAAATGCAAGTGCAGTGACCACACACAAATGTCACGACCAGTCAACTTTCATAATACCTCGCTGTCATTAAACAAATATCTGAGTGCAATGACCAGTCAGTTTTCACAATAAATCGCTGTTATTTTAAAAACTGATAGTTGTTTTTATATAAAAAAAATGCACTTTATTCTAATGTGTGCTGGACTCATGGTTCCGAATCCATGTGACAGGAACAGAAACAAGAGTGACACATTGTTTCTAAAATATTCTATCCAGCGTAGACTTAAGACTTGTTGATGAAGATATAATTGTACTTGTTTGTTGCAGTGATGCGGCTGACGAAGCCATCACTGATGATGGCCCAGCCGATCCTGTGCAGCCCCCAAGACCTGCCCCAAGGCACATTCTCAGAGACACTGCAGAAGGACCTAGCCGTCGTGAAGGGACTCGAGCAGTTTGCCCTCGGGGAATTACTCACCCTGCCCCAAAACTTTGGGTGAGACTATCTGCTCTGACCTTTTGTGGTGATTTCCTTCTGTTGACAACTTTAATACGGCTTATCAATTCTGAGATTGACTAATGCTTTTGTATTGATGCACCTTTAAGCTTGGTTTCCGAGGATTTAGGTGCAAAAGAAGTTACCTTATTATTATATTATTTTAAAATCTATATAAACATGGAGGAAACATTTTTATAATGTAAACCAATGATGTCTCTAAGGATCTTAACAATTCTACTAATTTCTAGGGTCATCCATGGGTATAGTAATATAATTTGTTACAGTAAAACATTCACCATAGTAAATCAGATGTACAGTATTGTGAATCTGTTAGTTTTCTCTGAAGTCCCACACATCTGTCTGTTTATTGTTTCTGTAAGAACAATTGCAATGAGTTATACTGTATCTTCTAGCCACGACTTGTGGCTTAATTGTCACTGGGTGATAATTTATAATTAATGAAGTTTTATTTTTAAAAACATCTGCTGTACAAAGTACTTAACAGAAATGTGACTGGTGTGGTTGTTTAGAATACAGGACCTTTATGACATAATGATATGTCTTCTGCAGGAACATATTTCTTGGTGAAACGTTCTCGAGCTATATCAGTGTGCACAACGACAGCGCACAGATGTGTACAGATGTGCAAGTGAAGGTAGGTAGCGGTTGTGACGTGAAATCATGGATGGCATCTCACAACCTTCTTCTTAATGAGAGTAAAACAAAAGTTGTCATCATTTTCGCTGTGTGTAACCATAAACATGTTCAGCCTCCTGTTGACTTAGCCATTGGTGTCTGTGGCTGCTATATCCCACCGAAACCATGTATTCAGGACATCAGTGTTACTATTGACGACACTATGGCTATAGTTTTTGTCAGGTGGCATACTGCCATATTCACAGCATCGCCAGTCTCAGGAAATGTTAAACTACTGCTGCGTGCGAGACAATAGTCCATGCCTTAGTTATGTCTCGCGTCGATTATGGCAATGCACTACTTTATGGTTTGCCTGAGACGCTGCTGCATAAGCTGCAGATGGTCCAGAATTCTGCAGCGCTGCTCATTACTGGGACCCGCAGAAGAGATCACATCACACCAGTTCTGTTCAGTCTTCATTGGTTGCCAGTTCGCCAACTAATTAAATTCAAGATTCTCCTACTCGTGTATCGCGCTTTTCACCACCTCGACCCAGAGTATCTGACGTCACTGGTGACACCGTACTCATCGACCTGACCATTGAGATCTGCTGATCAAGGTGTGTTGACAGTACCGCGGTACCACCTTGAGCGGTCCTTCTCGGTGGCAGGACTGACATTGTGGAACAACCTACCTCCTGCTGTCAGAGACGCTAACTCAGTGGCAACATTCAAAATATTGCTAAAGACACATCTCTTCCGAATAGCGTATATATGTATGTTGCCAGCTGAAGTGACATTTAAGTGAAGTTGACTATTTATTCATTTTTAACTAAATTAATAATATAGATTTCTTTTAAATTGTGCTTGTCTTAATATTTATGCATATCTAATTTACCAAGTCAATTTACTATTGTATTCTATTTATTTATTTTATTGAATTAACTCATTGATTTTACCTGTTATTTAACATATTATTTAACCTATTTATTAACTTATTTATTTAGCTTATATCTATACAGTAGTCCCTCTCTTCAGTGGACCCTCTGACGAGGGGACACCTGCTATGTCGGGACAGTTTGTCAATGTACGGACCGTTCTGCCATGTTAATGTCCCTCTGATGAGGGGACACCTCGTGTACGCGGACAGGATATTTTGGTTATATGTCCCTCCTAAGACGGACAGTATTCATTAATTCGAAGATTTTTTTGCCGAATTTGTTTAGAAAATGGCGGACGTACAGCTTGGCCTTGGTGTTTGTCAATGGTAACACCAAGTACACGTGTACCCGTAATAACGAGCTTGTCTTCCTTGCTGTAATCGTTGTGTTTGTCTGTTGAGTTCCTTTGATTACGGTTAATTTTATGATTAATTAATTTTGTGCTGTTATCAATCACATTTGCCGCCAGCGATGCCATGATGGCTTCCCCGTTCGCGCCTCCAGCCCCAGTCAGGGCTTCGGCTTGGCGTCACCTTTTCATCTTGTAAATTGCAATTAAGATTCACAAATACAATGTATAAAAGGTTCAACTCAATTGTTTTCAATGTAGTCCAACATTAAGCCTAAAGTGAGGTGAAATAATAAACAAGCATCATCAAATTATGCTGTGCTACGCCAAACGGCAAATATTACCAGTGCCTTGAAAAGATGAACTGGTTACCAGCGTATGAAATGGTGGAACGCATTATCAACTGACACACAATTTGTGCATTAATGAATGTTTCGAAATTGGATGAAAATTGAAGTGAGACAATTAACGATTGTACCTGTTACCGTTTTTAATATTTAATTAACGTTAACGCTGCATGTAGCAACTGATTTGAATATTCGGTTGATTATTTCCAGGTTATTATTTTAGCCGGTAGGGGGCAGCAAAATTTGTCAACTTGCGAATTACTTACAAAGTATTTTAACTACAGAATATCTAAATCGTTCGAGAATACCAATTTATCAAATGTTGTAACGGAGATGTTTTGTTCGACATTTTTGGTTGAATGCTGCCATACGCACAGCAAATTCTACTGCAACGCCAGGTCGATACCGTTGCGTAAGCTAGTGGCAGTGAGTGAGTGACCAGTGCGCGGACGCGGTTGAGGAAAATCTTAGATCGACAGAGGGAGTCGAGCGGACGATGCCAGGCGGACGATATGACTTCATGACCAACTGTTTATTTTTTAATACATCACAGTGATAATAAACATATATATATATAGTGCTTAATTCCTATCTGTCAATGCGTTGACATAATGCCACATCTTTACCATGTGTCGGTTTTACTGGTCTGAACTTTCCGATGAGCAGACACCTGCCATGTCGGGACACTTATGCTTGGATACAGATGTGTCCGCTGAAGAGAGGGACTACTGTATATATGTTTACTCTTACGAAAATTGCAAGTATTTCACTAAAACCAATTTGTCTAACAATTTGGTTGCATAGCATGAAATAAATAAGTGGTAGGAAGTTACAACAGGGATCTATTTCACAAACGTTTCTTTAGATTTTTTATAAAAAAAAAGGCATTGTTTACATTCCGGGCTTATAAGGGGACCATAGTCGTCATGCCCAGTAAAAGACAGTATGATACACATAATATTTAGCAGTATAATTACGAACATGGGCACGTTTAGTATCCGAGCCCATCTCAATTTTGTCGATAGAACTTTCCACCATTCAACATCATCCCAGGCATATTTGTGTTACAAAAATATTGCATCTTAAGTAAACTTTTGAAGCCAAGAGAGTGACCCGTTTTGCGCCAGTCTGCACAGCTGCGGCAGTGCATTACCGTGATATATTACAGTATGTTGATGCAAACCGGGTCGCTCTTTGGACCGTAAAAGCGCACTAAGATGCAATATTTTTTTAACATAAATAGTAACATCCATCCAAAAAATAATTCCAAACGACTTCCCGCTCGGTGATCTTTTTTTTATAGAGGTCAGCGTTGACGCACTATCCCAAAGCGAGGTTTATATGCAAATATGATTACGACCTGGCCGGTGAATCGGCAATAGGATCCCCCTGGCAACTAGACACGGAAATATTGTAACGAAAATATTTCGCTATGTAAACGAAAGTAACAAAGTAAGAAGTATTGTTACTTTTCATAAACTACTTTGTTACAAGTAAAAATACTTTATTAAAATTGTACTTCGTTACATGCCGATTACTTAAAAAAAAAACTTAAATATTGTAACAAAGTATTTATAGTTCGTTACATGCGCCACCACTGTATATGTATTTACTTGTTTTATATTGTTAGTGCCTTTGAGCAGGTTTTTAACCCGGAGATATTGCACTTTATAAATTCTTCCTAATAATAATAATAAATAATACGTCTGACAAAATTGGCAGTGTCCCATTAAATATATATTGAAGTGATATTGGCAGTATCCCATTAAATATGTATTGAAGTGATATTGGCAGTATCCCATTAAATATGTATTGAAGTGATATTGGCAGTGTCCCATTAAATATGTATTGAAGTGATATTGGCAGTGTCCCATTAAATATGTATTGAAGTGATATTGGCAGTGTCCCATTAAATATGTATTGAAGTGATATTGTCAGTGTCCCATTAAATATGTATTGAAGTGATATTGGCAGTGTTCCATTAAATATGTATTGAAGTGATATTGGCAGTGTCCCATTAAATATGTATTGAAGTGATATTAGCAGTGTCCCATTAAATATGTATTGAAGTGATATTGGCAGTATCCCATTAAATATGTATTGAAGTGATATTGGCAGTGTCCCATTAAATATGTATTGAAGTGATATTGGCAGTGTCCCATTAAATATGTATTGAAGTGATATTGGCAGTGTCCCATTAAATATGTATTGAAGTGATATTGTCGTAATTTTCGTAAATACTGTTTTTAATGCTAGATCTTCAGTTACGGACAGTTGGCTATAAATACAGTAATCTTCTAAAAATGGATGACGATCTGATGAAATTGGTGATCCGAGTGTGTACACGTGTATCCAATTAACCTCCCTGTTATGTATCAACCAGACAGTAAGTGAAAATACAAGATATATAAAGTATAAACAAGATGTATTCCGTGCATGCTCTGTGTTGCCAGGTGGACCTGCAGACGAGCTCCCAGCGACTGTCTCTGTCTCGGAGTAGCAGCGAGCCAGTGGCTCAGCTCGGACCCAGTCTCAGGATAGACGATGTCATCTACCACGAGGTGAAGGAACTCGGCACTCACATGTAGGTTCACATGCACAGCTCATGTTCACAACACATGTTCATACAACGTTAATGCATTGTGTTTGTGATGATGGTTAATTTTCATCTTTGGAATAATTTTGGCAGGTTTTGTGGAATACATAATACATTGTTATGTCAACTTCAGTGTATAATCCTAGCAAAATTGCTTTATCTTGCATGAAGCCAGTGGTAAATGTGTACAGAGGACACCATTTGGAACTCGTTATAGATGCCATGAAGACAGGAAAGAAGTAATAAACTAACTTTAACCTGCCACCAGATCATTATTGTGGGTTGTAGGTGCCAGTACCAAATTAGTCAAATATAGTCATGCACCTGGGCTGCAAGATATATATATATGTTGATCAGTTAAAAAATTAAACTGATGATTCATTGCATAAATTAATATATAGAATGTATTAATTATGTCATGACATAGTGCTGCGAATAATATACGTTATCGTATGTAAATTAAAACATTTTATTAGCCAATCCTAGTAGACACTTGTATGAACAATGTTAGTAGACACTCGTATGAACAATGTTAGTAGACACTCGTATGAACAATGTTAGTAGACACTCGTATGAACAATGTTAGTAGACACTCGTATGAACAATGTTTGCATTTGCTCAAAATTAGTAGAAGTTCCATAAAGCTGTGTGGTCTGGATTGGCCAGTCAGAACCCACAACTCTTTCATTTCATTATGTGAATGTACGCCTTTATGCCTCCTCTTCCAGTCTTGTCTGTGCAGTCAGCTACTCTTCCAATACAGGCGAGAAGATGTACTTTAGAAAATTCTTCAAATTCCAGGTGAGTTGATCCTATTTGTGGCAGTCAGTTACGGCAGTCACAGCGTATCAGTTGGGATGCCTAGGTTGACAGTACGCCAAATGTGGAATGTGGATGGCAACGTTTACCATCTGTACCATGATCTGTACCATGATCTCTTATGGACAGCATATGAATCTGTTTATTGTAACAGACAAACACTTTGAAGTAGTAACATCATAACATCATTAGTGGCAACTTGTACAAAAAGCCCAAAAGACCTATTAAATATATACTCTTTTGTGTTAAAATGTGAACATGTAAATATAGTGATGGTTGTGTAAAATAAAAAAATCTTTTCTCTCAACATGTAAACGTTTCCATTTCTCTGTGTGAAGGTGTTGAAGCCACTGGATGTGAAGACTAAGTTCTACAATGCAGAGGTGAGTCTTTTATTTGATGTCGTGTGCAAGGCAGGGGATGTGACGGGAAACTGTAATTCCTCATTTTCAACAGGCTGTTATATCACCATTTAAAGCTGTGGTATTACACAAGGTGATACACATTTAAATGCCACACACTGATGTGTCTGTTTTTATTGTAAAAAATAAATGAAAATTAATAAAATCCGAGCTACTAAAGGAGCATATCAAATGTAGAGCATTTAAAATATATCCTGAATGCAAAGTTACGAATCACAGTGTTCTGAAAATCACAACACTAATATGTTCATGCTTGCTCATTTAAACATCTAAACATGCCATAAAACCACACAAAATGTGCTAAATTCGTTTTATTTTGTGAAATAATGTCCATCTAAACGATAATTGAGTATCAGTGTATTGTTTTCATCAAGGCAATTTTATCCAATGGTGTAATTTTTACAACACGTATGGTGGCATTTAAAAATGGAGTGTTAAAGAAATACCATTGATTTATATGGTGAGATGCCTGAGGTACATTGACGGAGGGATACTCCTCTCGCGCCATACACAGTTCCATATTAGTGGTTATCATCAGTCTCATTTGCTTTTTTATTATTGTAAATGTAATGAATTTATATATTTCAGTATTATCGTTGTTGATTCCAATTTGCATGAATGAATTTTTTACCACTTAAAGGCAAGTGTATGGCATTGGCATGATCAATGTGACGTGTGCATAAACTTACGAAGTTACGAATTTGTGCATTTTGAGTGTAATTTTGACTTACTGGCTAGCGAAATGTATGTGTCTTCGCATGTTGGTTGGTGTTTGCGATGACAAATGTTGTGCTTTACCATTTGTCGTGTTCATCTTTTCATGCAGGACTTTGTAGTAAGTTTCCGTGTTTCTTTCACCGTCTAAATCACTGCTTATTGTGTTATAGTTGAGTTCATGTTGTTTGTCTTGCACTGTAGAAAAATATATACATTAGTTTGCATTTCAACTAAATCACTGTTATCACAAAGTCACTTGAACACACTTAATAGTTTTGATTTACTGGGATAACTTCGCTTAAGTTAGCTTTCCATGAGGCTTGGCACTTTCGAGGCTATATTTGGCGGAGATAGATCGTTGAAATTGGTGGTGTATCAAAGTTCATAAGCAAGTGGAATTACTGATTGATAAGTATTATTCTTGCCTTAATATCATTCATAAAGTAGCAGTAAACATATATTGAGTAGCAGTTGTGCTTAAAGTTAGTTAGATAAAGTATTTTAGGACACTTTAGTCTAGTGAGTGATAATAGGGTATGTTAGCTTACGGCTACGATAAGTTTGTAAACAAGATTTAACAAACCTCGTTATGTGGTAGAATATATAGGTGATAAAGTAACAACCATAAACTATCTACATAAGATAATATCTGTGTAAGTCAGTACCTGCTAGACATTTTGATAAGGTAGCTTTGTTGTTAAAATTAAGCATTTGCGATAATCGGGCGAACTAAGTTTATGTAGCTAGTGTCTCTCTTATTCGCTAGGGCGCTGTATAACCTAAATAAATAAGGCAGTCTAGCGTACGCAATCTTACGAAAAGTGTAACATTTGTGCACAGAAAACAGTCTTCTTAAAGACTACATAGACAGTGAATAGTGTAAACACAGTTGACAAAACTATTTTAAATAGCTAATTAGATTATTATTATTAAATAAATTCTGATATGGCGCCTTGCAAGCGGCAAGTCAAGGCAAAGAGACACTTGGTGTGCGACGACTGCCACAGTTGGGTGGATTTTGCCTTGTCCGGCTGTACGAAGTCATGGACAGAAACCAAGGAAGAGGGATTCACCTTTCAGTGCGTGGGGTGTTGGAAGGTGAAATGTCTGGAGAAAGAGGTAGCTAGGTTGGTAGATATTGTGAAGGGGATGGAGATGAGAATCAGCAAGGAGACAGATGGAATGGAGAGAGACGACAGGGATAAAGTTGGGAATACTGTGAAACTGAAGGAGCAGAGTAGTGGCAACAAGACCGAGGAAAGGAGACTGAGAGGAGGGAAGGTGATCGGAGGGGAAGAAAGTGGAGGATCGACGGCAGGAAATGTGACAGGTGTGAAGGTGGCAGGAGAGAAAGTGACCGTAGAGAAAGAGGTAGGAGGGAAAAAGAGACGGAGAGGAGAGAAGGAAATGCAATGGGAGGAAAGATGACGGGAAGAAAGGAAGTGAGAGTACATGTGACAGAAGAGAAGTCGGGAGGGACGATGACAGGAAGAAAGGTGACAAGAGAAACAGCGTGGAACGGACGAGATTGTGACGGGAGAGCAGAAGACAGGGGAACAAGATTACAACCAGACAGATGCAAACCGTAGAAAGAGCTACACTGAGGCAGTGATTGAGGGGGCAATGAGGAAAGAGAGGGTGTTTATGGGCGATTCGATTATGAGAAAGACAGATAAGACTCTAAGCGAGGGGGAGGACGTCGTTGTTTGTCTACCGGGGGCTAGGATAGAACATGTAACTGAAAGGGTAGAGAAGGTACTGGGGCATGGCAAGGGAGGGTCTATACTAGTACATGTAGGGACAAATAACGCAGAGAGGGAGGGAACAACTGGGATAGTTCAGAAGTACAGACAGTTAGTGAAGAAGTTAAAGAAGACAAGAGTAGAACAGATTATCCTCTCAGGAATTTGGCCAGTAATGGGAGGAAGGGGGCCGACATATAGAAACTGCAAGAGGATGGCGATCAACGCACTAGTTGAGCAGATGTGTAAAGAAGAGGGGGTGGGATTCGTAGATTTATGGGGATACTTTGTTGGGAGGGAAGATATGTACATGAGAGATGGCCTACATCTAAGTGGAAAGGGGGCAGCAGTTTTCTCAGAGAACTTGCTGCAATCTGTTGACAGTGGGACAGGCTGCATCTATTTAAACTAGATTCGCAGGGGGGATTCACAGAGAAGCCTGAAACTGGAGGCATAGATAAAGACAGCAGAAATAATCGGCAAAGAACAGCCTGGAAAACTGTTCTGAATCAGGATATAAATGCATTTGTTTAAATGCAAGGAGCATAGTAAACAAAAGAAGTGAACTAAACATTATGGTAGAAGATATTGACCCTCACATAATAGGTATAACCGAATCGTGGGCCACCACTGATATATCAGATGCCGAATTGGGACTAACAGGATATGTAATGTTTAGGAAAGATAGAATAGGAAGAAAGGGAGGTGGAGTTATTTTATATATTAAAGAATCTATCCAGGCTTATGAAATAAAATTAGAAAGAGAAGCAGATTGCGAAGAAGCTGTTTGGTGTAACATAGTTACAGGAAACTCAACGTTAACAGTTGGGTTAGTTTATCGAAGTCCAAACATAAGCATAGAAGAGAATGAAAAAATACAAAACGCTATAAAGGAAGTAAGCAAACGGAACTGTATTATTATGGGGACTTTAACCATGGGCATATACAATGGAAATCTCTACAGAGTATGGGGAGTGAGGACCACAAGTTTTTAGTTTTAGTACAAGATAGTTTCCTTTCTCAACATGTGCTAGAACCAACCAGGGGAGAGAATGTGTTAGACTTAGTTTTGTCCTCACAGAAAGAATTAGTTGACAATGTCAAGATATGTGAGCCACTGGGGAGTAGTGATCACAACCAGATACATTTTACCATCAAAGTAAAATCAGAAAGGAATAGTAAAAAGCAGTATAGGAGAAATTTCCACAAAGGAAGGTATAAGGACATGAGGAAATATTTAGCAAAGATAGACTGGAATAACACACTGAAGAATAAGACAGCAACCGAATGCTGGAATATCTTAAATAGTGAAATTAAGTGCATAGTCGATAAATTTGTACCTTTCAAAAAACAAGGGAAACGGTCTAAAAAGAAACACTTATCGAAAGAAGCCATTAGAAAAATTAAGTATAAACAAATGATGTGGAAGTCATATAGATGTACTGGAAATGATGAAGACTACAACATTTATAAAGAAGCACTTAATCAAGCTACAGCTGAAATTAGAAATTCAAAGAGAAGCTATGAAAAAAAATTAGCTAGTAATATAAAACATGACAGTAAGAGTTTTATGCGTATATTCGAAGCAAACAGAAAGTTCAGGATAAGGTCGGTCCTCTAGAAGATAGTGCTGGAAATACAATATCAGAGGGATTCTTAATGGCAGAAGACCTGAATGAGTATTTTAGTTCAGTGTTTACCAGGGAAGATATTAGTTCACTGCCAGTACCAGAGGCTAAGTTCAAGGGGGCAGATTCAGACTATTTAGGACAGTTAGTTGTAACCTCGGAAATGGTAGCTAAGAAAATAAGGGCTATGAAGGATAATAAATCACCTGGAGTGGACGGGATTCCGCCCAAACTACTATTGGAAATTGTAGAACAAATTAGCGTACCGCTTGCAACAGTTTTCAATTTGTCATTAGAAGAGGGAGTGGTTCCTTTAGAATGGAAAGAGGCAAACATTATACCGTTATTTAAAAAAGGTTCGAGAAATAAGTCGGAGAACTATAGACCAGTGAGTTTAACATCAGTGATTTGCAAATTATTAGAAAGACTAATTAAAGATCACATGGTGGATTTTCTTGTTAAACATAACTTGATAAACCCATCTCAACATGGGTTTTAAAAGCGAGGTCATGCTTAACAAATATGTTATGTTTTTTGGAAGACATCACTAGGTGGGTAGATGAGGGATCACCAGTAGATATCATCTATTTAGATTTTCAAAAGCTTTCGACAAAGTACCACATCAAAGATTACTCCTTAAGCTAAAGGCCCATGGCATAGGAAATGGTATAATAAACTGGATAGAAAAATGGCTGAATGACAGAAGACAACGTGTAGTAGTTGATGGGGAGGCTTCAAACTGGAAATCGGTATTGAGTGGGGTACCACAGGGATCAGTACTAGGACCTATATTATTCTTAATATATATCAACGATTTGGACGATGATATAACAAGCAAGGTGTTAAAATTTGCGGATGATACAAAAGTGTTTAGAAGGATTAAAAGTGATGGAGACAGACAGCATTTACAAGATGATCTTGATAGGTTGATCAAATGGTCTGAAAAGTGGCAAATGCTGTTCAATTTTGGGAAATGTAAATGCCTCCACACAGGTCACGGGAATGAAGAGGTAAAATATAAAATGGGGGGTACTGTTCTAAGTACTACTGTAAAAGAAAAGGACTTAGGGTTAACCATTAGTGCTGATATGAAGGTTTCAGAGCAGTGCGGAATTGCAGCGTCAAAGGGAAATCAAATCCTTGGATTAATTAGGCGAAATATAGCGTATAAGAAAAAAGAATTAATAGTACCGCTGTACAAAACAATAGTGAGGCCTCATTTAGAATATTGTATACAAGCATGGAGGCCATATCGCAAGAAGGACATAGATATGCTAGAAAGAGTACAGAGGAGAGCGACTAAAATGATACCAAATCTGAGGGATCTTAGTTACGAAATACGCCTAAAAGAATGTGGTTTAACAACACTAGAGACCAGGAGATTGAGAGGAGATCACATAGAAGTGTTTAAAATATTGAATGGTTATGAAAATATTGATAGAAACATTTTTTTCTCAGTTAAGAAAGATAGAAGGACCAGAGGACATGAAGCTACATTAGTAAAGGAGCAGTGTAGATTAGATATAAGAAAGTTATCATTCTCACAAAGGACTGTAAATGAATGGAACAGATTATCTCCTGATTGTGTTGGTGCTAGTAGCGTGAATATGTTTAAAAATAAAATCGACACACCTAAAAAAGGCGGGATACATGTAGATAAAAAGTATTGGACTCTCGATAAGTCAAAAGGCTTCCTTGTCCACCTGCCATCCAGAGTAATTTTCTGGATGGCAATCTTGTTAAATCTTGTTAAATCTAAGCTCGATGTATTTTGGTGTTGCTGCGACACAATCGCGATGAAGGAAGCCATGCCTGTCAATGGGCCATATTTCGGTTTTCTGGAACCCATTGACAACAGTCAGCATTGTTGCTGCTCGAAGGCATGCACTTCTGAATAGCCCTGCGGTCTGGAAGGTTGTGACCACTCGCCCAGGGTGATTGCGCAGCCAGTTCTCGATCGATTGCGTATAGTAGGTCACGAGCAGCTTCATGAAACTGACGTCTGCATCCGGTGACTGCAGTGCGAAGGTAGGCACATGGTTATTGCGTGTCATTTCAATTAAGGGCAGATTATTTGTGTGCGTCTTGTGACCGTCAAGAATTAGCAGCACTGGTCTCTCGCTGGTCGGATTAGCATGCCGCATGAAGTGCTCGAACCACTTCACGAAGAGCTCGCTCTGTATCCATCCCGACTCGTGAGGTGAGGCAATGACCCAAGGAGGTGCGTTTTCCATGAGCTCGTCCTTCATCCTTTTTCGCAGGAAGATGAATATGGGAGGGACAAATTCTCCCGCAGCGCTCATGCAGATTTCGACGGTCACCAACTGGCCTCGCTCTGTTGAAGAAAGAGCCTTTTTGTGCTATCATTCGTGAGGGCCTATTTGGAACAGTTGTAATCCCAGTCTCGTCCACATTGCATATTCGATCAGGCGTAAAATTCTTCTCGTCCTGAATCTTCTCTAAGATGTCGAACAATGCGGCAATGGATACTTCGTTGAATGCTCTTGCCCTCGCTGCAGACGTGGCCTCTGGCAAACGCAGCGACAGTTCGTCACTGTGTCGGCACATGAAGCAACGAAGCTACTGCTTGCCGGCTTCCTTTTGCTCGCGACTGAACTGGTGCTCGATGTTGTTCAGCTCAGCAAATTGGAATGCTATTTTCCGCAGCTGTACTCCAGTAAAACCGAACAACATGGATTCTATATCCCAAACGTGCTTCACAAGCTCTGTCTCCATCGTTGGAGTAAACGTCACTTTGAATCGCCCTAGCCTTTTGACAGCAGATTATTTTGCTGTTGACACTTAGTCCAGTCAATATTTGGTTCAACCTCAAACAAATTGCAATAGTAAGTTTTGAGGCATTTTTAGATTCTACTGTATATTTATGTTACCAGAAAAAAGTCCACCAAAATCCACTTGGTGGAACATTGTAATTTTTGCATATTGCCAAGTGGTCGTATGTCTCACTGAAATTTAGGGAGGTACACGTAATTAATGTTGTATAACTTAGTTTCTGTGAGAATACTATAAAGATGATGTTTATCGTTGGAAAGGCAATGCATTTAGCTGTGTAAAGGTATTTAACAAGTGTCATTGCACTGGATATTAAAGTCAGAATCGCATTCTAAACACATTTGCAAATTATCGCAATTTACATGTACCCCGATGTTTGGCCTAGTCCAGTCAATCTATAGTTTAGCCTCAAACAAATTGTAGCAATCATTATGGCGTTTTTAGTTAGCACTATATGTCTGCATTATTAGATAAAAAGTCCACAGAAATTCACGTGGTGGAACATTTTCATTTCTGACGATAATGACAAGTGGTCGAAAGTCGCTGCCGGTCACTTTTGTCATAATAAAATCTATATGATATTCTATATTATATACACCATTGGAAGTGGTATTGATATATTAATACAACGATATACATCAAGTTTAATTCCATCTAGTAATAACATGAAAATAATTGTCTAAACACAGTGAAACCCGAATTTTAGCAGCCACGGGGAGAAGCTTTGCGATAAAAATATTTTGGCTTACATATTATAGTCATAAACCTGTTTATTTCAACACAGTTTATGTCCTTAGCACTTTTACTAAATAGTAACACCGATTTCATGAATATGTTAGTATGCTTTGTATTTGTTTGATATTTTAACTCGGGTATTTATTCCAATATCAGTTATCTTCACCAAAACCATACGCTATAAAAATTGCAGTGAGGTGGGTGCGTACATCCTTATTATTGCTTAACATGACACTTTCAAACACTGCTGTCGTTGAGAGCTTCCACGGAGATGTTAGTTGCAATTTGACACACCACGCACGCACAGAAGTACACTCAAATTCGTTCTTTCCGCAACTACATCCCAAAGGATTGTAGTTTGTCTTTGCCAACAGTTCACTCGGTCGCATGTTGAAATGTATACGTATGGCACAATCACTCGCTGCGTTTGTCAACAAAGATACAAGTATACAAGGCTGTCGTCGTCAATCGTCACTACCCTTTTGTATGGGGTAGAGGCGTGGTTCCTCTACAGTACAACTGCTTGAACGGTTCCACCAGGGATGTCGGCGCTCCATCACGGGACTGCATCGGCAGGACTACGTCTCCAACAAAGAAGTCCTGGAAAAGGCAAACCTCCGGAGCATCGAAACCATGTTGATGCTCCGACAGTTCCGCTGGGCAGGCCACGTCTCGCGCATGGATGACATCAGAATGCCATAAGTTGTATTTTATGATATAGAACCCCCCACAGGCGCTAGAAGGATCAGCTGAAACGCCAACTCTCCCTGGTAAGACCACAAAGGTTGGCAACAGAGCGACTACCATGGGAGCTGCCCAGGACGTTGAGCATTCCAGAAGAGAAGCAGACGGGGAGAAGCGTAGGCGGAGGAAAGAATCTGCGTCTCAGGCACCTTCAGGCCAAGAAAACCTTTGCCCAACCTGCTCCAGAGCCTGCAAATCCAGGATGGGCCTCTGTAACGACCAGAATGCGTGCCGCCGTCCCTCCAGGGACAGGGATCTTCCCACCGATCTTCATAAGCGAACAATCTGCCCCACACAAAGTCCGTGGCTTTTAGAGTTTTCTTGGATCCTTTCAACTGTTGGTTCTGAGAATTGATCCTGCGGCTGTGATAGTGGGCAGCAGTTGATTTACGGGGTACTTTTATCCCTGTGCGTAAGCTGCGCTTGATGCTACATTTTCAATGAAGTGCTTGTACAGCAAACCATCCAGGTTTTTGCCAATGTTCCCACATTGGAAGCACACAATAACCTGGTTTTCTGCAGTAACCAATTCTTCAACTGTTGCGGTGGTATCATATCTTAGCTCACAGTTGGGCCCGAATATTCTGTAAGAGCTCTGATGTACCAGATCGTTATTTACTTGTTCTACTATGTTTTGTTTATGTTCTGGCATTAAGAATACACCAAAGAGCTCCTGCTGAAAGTGGTAACACAACAGCACTAGCAAATCGGTGTATTCACCAATGAGGATATTGTCGGTTTTGTCTGATTAGTTCAGTGTTGTCTAACGATCATTACTTTAGCGTCCTCTGCATGAAAACGACAGCACCCAGCTTTCTCAAGCTCATTGCTTAGTAAGTTGATGAATATATGTGCTTGTTTTCTCTGTTGGATGAAAAAACTCTTCCTTTTGGAGGAAGGAGGACCTTGCTGATCATGCAGCCGCCTTCCACAGCATCATCTGATGATGTGCCCTCCGCACATAATGTGCCATTATGTGCGGAGTGTGCACTGGCTTCCCATTCTTTCTCTGATCATCAAGGTCTTCCTTATTTGGACATCACGCAGTTTGTGTGGGTGAAGGACGGTATCCCGTCTTCCAGCTTTGACATTGAACCCTCGGATCCTCCAGGTCTGACTGATGTCATAAGCTGTGTTTGGAAAGCAGAGAGCAAGACATTGCCACGGCATTAATATGTCGTGTACCATCAATTGTGCGTGTACAGCTGGCGATGTGTGTTGTACACCCTCTCACGATTGGGGACGATGCGTATGTAATATATTTGAAATAGTCGCACCTGAAAATCTATCTTTTAAGAAGAAGAAGAAGAAGAATTTGTTTTATTTGACCCAGACATTTCAAATAATTCATACAATACATCCATGTAAAAAAAAAATAATAATACAAATATATAACCTTATAGTAAACATTGCATAATGTATGATAAATAACGAAAAGTAGGGTCAGGAGACTCCTCTAAGACTATGGTAGTCGCTATCGATGAGTCACCCTTTGTAATAAAACTTTAACTGAATCAATACATCACCTAATCAAATTCTTCCAGAATAAGAAGAAAAAAAATGTATGCATGTGTGTAGTGTGAGCAATCTTACATGCTTATTGAGTTTGTCGTTTAGGCACTGTCTTGTACTGTATCAAGTTGACAGGTGGTTGTCGGTTCTTAATTTTGCATACATATATAGCAATTTTGCCTGGTGCATGTTTCTTGATAGTTTTGTAAAAAATAAAGTTTAACATACTTGGCAAATCCTTGTGAACTGTGTGTACTAAGCTTTTCTTTGACAATATCAGGAATGTTATTAAGTAAAAGTGGTAAATTATGCCTAAGGCATTTCTTAGCAAATTCGTGTTTAATTTTATAAATGTATATTTTATTCTTGACTCTTGTATTGTGATTACGTACCTCATAGTTAAACATTATCCTCCAGTTTTGTAAATAAACTGGTAAGTCATTGTGTAAATATTTATAGTAAAATTTTAATTGTTGTAATTTAAGAATGTCATCTACTTTTAACAAGTTGAGTTTTTGTGAAGTGGTTCTGTGTGGGAAGTATAATTACTTAAGGTAATAATTCTCAGGGCTTTTTTTTAAAGTTTTATTATTCTATTTGATTGAAAGCCCCACGCCATGATGCAATAATTAATGTGTGGCACTATTAAAGAATTATATAACATTATTTTAATATGAAGAGGTAACACATGTTTCAATTTATTTAAAATGCCAATTTTTTTAGAACAAGCATTTAATATTTTTTCAGTGTGCTTTTTCCAGTTTAGATTTGTATCTATAATTAAACCCAAAAAAATAAATTCTTTGACTTGTTCAATATTTACATTGTCTATCTTCAGAGTAAGTGTCTGTATATTTTTCTTTGCCTTTTGAAATGTCATGTATTTCGATTTTGCTATGTTTAACGATAATTTATTTATTTTGAGCCATTCGTTTATTTTTTAAAGTTCTTCATTTATTAAGGATTCTAAATTTTCGTCATGTATGTTATCGCTGAAAGTGTTTAGTGTACTTGATAGAGTTGTATCGTCAGCATAAATTATGACATCAACATTACGGCTCTATGTGTTGTAGGTCTTTAGTTATAGCCATAAATGGTTTTGATGGGCGCCATCTTTAAAAATGGCGGATTTATGAATGTTAGCAAAGGTCGTGTGGAACATATTTGAAATTGCTGATCATATTTGGTAAGATATTGTGACATTTGTTTTGACGACCGCCATCTTTAAAAATGGCGGATCTGAAAGTCGGAGAAGGCCAAACATAAAATATTTGAAACCTCTGACTTCTAAAACCCGTGTTTTGATACAAAGATTAAGGTTGTAGGTGATGCAGTTGTTAAGATATGCAACAATTTTGTAAAATGGCTGCCATTTCTTTAAAAAGAAAAAGAAAAATTGCCACCTCAGCTTTTCTGCTGACTGAAACACTGTAGATGACATTCGTGCAAAAAAATTGCTTTTGACAAGCACATTGCACGGGAAGGCATGGTTCAATGCACTGAATTGGGAATTAGAATAGACACTTGTTTGCATACAACCACTGTGAACTATGTGGATTGATAACTATTTACCTTGTGTTGGGCAACACTACTACAACGAGATTCACAATGTGTTTTCTGTTGTTGATAGTGCTATTATTATTATAGGGGCATAGCCAATAGATGCGAATCAAAGTCATTGGAGATATGCACAAACATTGCATTGGATATAAGCATGCAATAAGATCCTTGCAGCCATTTATACATCTAGTGATGTGTTTATTTTAAACGTTGACCATGAAAATATCGGTTTTGACACCAGTTTTGTGACATTATTATGCATAGTTGCAAAGCTATTGAAGAACATATGTATTTCAGTAATGAAGGCCCTGATTTGCATATTTGAAAAAATGCCCTAGGTTGTCCCGAGGACAACCAAGCTGAATTGCTTCAGGGACACCATGGGATAGAAAATCCATCAAAACATTATACTATAGAGCATCCATTTATTCAATTGCAAATGGATATAGTCAACGTTAGATCGCAACGCTATTTCCCTCATAGCGGCTAAAAATCACTGTGCTTATTGATTGTTCACATTAATATTCAACTAAGTTATACTTATTATATATCGCTTGGTAGACTAATCCATTATCTTGCCAATGGTATGCAAAATGTGTATGAAATATGCAAAGAAAAAATATATCACAGCCTAAATAACGCCTACCCCTACATTTCACTAAGCCAAAACGTCACTGGCAGCGACTTTTGACTACTGGTCATTGTCGTCAAAAATTACAACGTTCCACCACTTGGATTTCGGTGGACTTTTTTTGGTAATGTAGACATATAGTACTAACTAAAAACACTGTCATAATTACTATTGCAATTTGTTTGAGGTTGACCCTCTTTTGGACATAGATTGACTGGACTAACTGTACGATATCGCCGTTGCAAAGTTGATCTCGGTACGTCAAACTGTTGCCTCGCACGCTTAAGCGCCAACAGCTTCGATTGCTTGCTGCATATTGTCAGCATTTCATTTGTGCTGCGTTGTCTTATGCTTGTTTACCATTGCACGGAATAGCCAGTAGAGTAGATCTATGGGAATAGTAATTAATGGGAATAGTAATTAATTTTATATATTCAAGTAGAAGCTTGTATTGTCGTCCTGGGTGAGATAATTGTATGTGCAGTATAGAATTCTACATGTCTAGTTGTCTACCATTCTTGATTCGTATTAATCTGGTAGCATTATTAAATGCGTAATTTAGTATGGTATGTTTGACTTAACATATATCGATTATGACACAATGGTGCGGCAGTCACCAGTCAGTGTAATGTAATATACATAATATTACCGTTATCAACATTGTTAGCTTGTATAATCTTGATTGTGGCGTTTCATATCGAGACATACCGGATCCATCAATCGCATGTCGTTTTGGAAAATAAAATATTATATGTGCGCGGTTCGTTGGTTGGATGATTGGGTAAGGTGGTGACCTGCAGGCAGACGGGTTGGCAGGTGTGCTGGCTGGCTAAAAATATTGCCAACCATTCCATGATACAATTGTTTGGTTATATCTGAGAATTACAATTAGAAGTTAGCACTGGGATTTGATTAATTGGGCAGTGGATATTATACTTACTGTGATATATTCGCGTGCACATGCAGACACATGAACGCAATGAAACCAATGAAAAACAGCGCCAAGTAAACTGATCCTGGCACCACTAGGCCTACGTTAAATAAGGATTTATGCCAAAAACGAAGAGAAGGCAGGTTGGATTAGCTGTGGCACGCACGCTCACACGCTTGCACGCACACACGCACGCACGCACGCACGCACTCACACACACACACACACATCACACCTCGTTTAAAGCAGCGATTCTCTAAACTAGGGGTTGTGTGCGGGTGTGCATGCGTGCATGTGTGTGCATGCGTGTGCATGCGTGCGTGCAATCCATGCATGTGTGTGCGTGTGCTTGTGCGTGGGCGTGCGTGCGTGCGTGCATGTGCGTGCGTGCGTAGGGCGCGTGTGTTACTTAGCTGGTTACTTTGCAATAATTCGACAGCAACTCATAATACTACACGCGATTGTGTGTATATTTCCTTCCACAAATAGTTCAAGAAGCGGTCTCTGCCTAAAGGGGGTGAGCAGTTGTTTACGAATCCTTTCTCTGGTTTTCCTTGGCATCTGCTATGCACAACGTAGTTTAAATTATGACAGTTCGCACGACGAAACAGATAATTAACAGCAGGTGTTCGGTCTAGTGTTATCGACTCGTTTTGTTCTGTTTTATAACACAATCGACAGTGGCCAATGAATAATATCGTCAATCGACACATTTCAATCAGTTACATCCACGTAATAGGAAGTGTTGACATTCAGTATTCGTCAATTCTCTTCCGGCCGAATGGAGATAGCAGTGCAGGAACAACGAGGGGAAGAAAAAGAAAACAGAAATCAAGGACCATTGTTCATGCCTGCCTCACCCCGGACATAGAGTGAAACAAGATAACCGACCGGCAGACGTTAAGATGTTCCCAGAAAAAAAACAGCAACTTCTGGCCGACAGGCAGACGTTGAGATTTTCCCAGAAAAAACAATGTCTGGCCTATTAAGAATACAACAAGTATATTAATATACACGTGCCCATAGTATGAGGAACACTACCGTACGCTTTAGGCATATATGGTGGTCAACGAAGAAGGAACACTAGTATTGGCTTGGGCTTGGATATATATACGGATTACACGTTATTTTGATATATTAACCGCTATATCATTGGATGAACAATTAGTAATGTATGTATATAGCGTTAGTGCAACAACTACTCACGCACATGTCATGCTTTATTGTAGTCTATGTATGCACATCAGCTGATGTGCTTTGATCACACTGTTCCATTTGATAATATTGTTTGATATATTATATTATTTGATAGAGGGGCAATACTCTTACGGTAAGCTAATGTAATAGCTACATTACCTTTATATGTGTACATCAACAAATGTGCGTCATACGTGTTTTTTTTAAATAATTTAAAGGGTGATAGCCTTAAAGCACACGTGCGACTCTATGCGTTGTGATCCACGAGTAAAAGAGGGCTTTGCGGCTTTCGTAAAAAAGAAACAAAAAACTATATTCTTGAAATATAAACCAGGTGTGAAGATGTATTCATATAAAATGAAGGTGAGGCGGCTGAGTAATTACTGGAACAGTTGGTAAGATAATTAATGCACTGGTAGATGTAACCCGCGGGGGTGCTGGGATGGTACTAATTTGATGTAATTGATGTAAACCATCTCATTAGTTACACAACCTAACGGTAAGTGCGGGGAACCTCCTCTGTTAATGCAATTCGAGCGAGACTATTAGTTGTTAATGAAAAGAACGCTATACCGGAGTCCTTATTACTGAATTTGTTACACGCGACACGCGCGTGGTGATGACGCAGTTACCAGCAAAGACGAATCACCTCAGTGAGATAGCGATTACGTGGCAACGAGTCGGGCGGAAAGACGTCGTTATACGACGTAAACAAGTGTTTGACTAGCGTGGACTGCGCTGACTTTTTGAGCTGAGCCCATGCATCGTCGCGCGCCAGGGATCGCTGCTGCTGATTACGTCAGTGCCAGCCAGCAGTACCCTATGGCTGGTCGCTTTGCGAAACTCTGAATTTAAGCCGAGCCTATGAAATCACTCACTAGATCAGTAGATGTAGTCAGGTCAGGTGTTCATAATAAAACTAATTTCAACCAACCGTGGCTCGTGTTACATGCAATGTTTAGGAAGTAGAAGCAATTATTCGAATACACAATACAGCTCAGCTGCTCGTGCTAATGGGCGAACGGGTCATTATATATTGGGATTCCCAGAAGTCGTTTATCCGTCTTCAAATTGGGGCGGGTATTTGCGCTGTTATTTTTCAAATCAGTTACAATTACACCAATAAGGTTTCAATTACAATTACAGATGCGTTAATGGGACCGACATGCACAGGTATGTAGGTCGGTTTTCATTTCACTCAAATAGAGATGGTCTCTATTTGAGTGAAATAAAAATAATAAAAATAAATTGAATTGAAGTAACTAAGTGAGGTACAAAGATTTTTTTCGTAATGAAATATGAAGTTTTTGCACGTTGATGACATTGAAGCCACAAAGGCCTCATTTCAAGGGGCATACTTTCCCAATCAGAAACCTCAACTTAAAAAAATAATTAAAGTTAAATTAAGCCAGGAAATGTGTAATAAAATGACTTTGTTGCTCTCAGAAGACACAGTGCAAACTGCTAAGATGTGCTAGAATCTTCTTCTGAAGAAATACTGTGACTCAGACCAGTATAGCCACTTAGCAGTGGTACCGCGCAGAACAAAATCCAGTCTCTGGGCAAACAGTAGTCTTGGACACTGCCGGGGTAATTAGTACTAGTTGGTGAATGACACATTGGAGTCACAACTTAGGAATTGGGTAGATTGAAAACAATCTGTGGGAGAGCTGTTTTAAGTAGTTTTTAAAACAAAGCGTGTGATGTCAGAAAAATCTGTAATTGGCTGTAATTGATTGTAATTGGTGTAATTGTTTCAGTTACACAAAATACTCAATTAGGCCTACAATTACAGAATAATTTCAAAACCACAATCAATTACAATTACAGTATTTGTATGTAATCAATTACAAATACAATTATAATTACGTAATTGGACCCAGCCTTGTTGGTGACAGATGATTCGTAAAAAAAACAGTGTAAACAGTAAAGGTAAGTTCATATATAGCGGAGTATCCAGTCTTCGGGACTGCTCAAAGCGATTTACACTGTAGCCTACTCCCTGGCAGACCTGTTCAATCGAACACCATCTCGACTTCTCTGGGAAGTCCCAATCCTCGCAGGGTCGTCGCCCACTTAACTGTTAATCGCCGCCAGTTTCTATTCTCTCACGACAAATTTAACTTGACGTCGTTTTGGTGGGAATGTGTGCATGCATGTGCGTGTGTGTATGTGTGTGGATGTGCGCGTGCGTATGCGTATGCGTTTGCGTATGAGCGTGTGTGTGCATGGGTGCGTGTCATATACATTATAAGCATGCAATATACATTATTCTCACTACAGACGGTGAGCTTGAGCAGCCTGTTACAGTCCAATACAATAAATACTAGGAGGTATTTTATGTTCATATCCAGAATAATAATGATGTCAAACATTAGCCCAACGATGTTATTAGAACATTCAATGCTTCGTAATTAATCGTCACTAATAACCTTTACACATCTAAACTGATTTCTTTAAGATTATTTTTAAAATGTCGCTACATAGTTTCAATGTTTTAATAAATAATCACCACTGTATGTATCTGTACACTATTTTACCCTAATTGTAGCGCATATATTGTTAACGAGTATTCTCTGCGGCTACTTGGAAGTTATTTTGTGCTACATCCACAACTGTGAGAAACGATGCGTAAGATTAATTTATGCCCATTTAATCCACAAGCCTACGCTTCTCAGAAATCATGCGGAAATTCAGAGGTTGTGCACAAGAGGCAGATGCACCGATTTGGAAAGCTTTTATGTCACATGCCTTTCAAAGACACGGGTGTAAATGTGCGTGAAATAGTCCCACGTAGGTCATTATTATGACACGTTAACGAGCTGGTAAACAGTGTGCCTAGAGGGAGAGAGGGAGAGAGGGAGAGAGGGAGAGAGGGAGAGAGGGAGAGAGGGAGAGAGGGAGAGAGGGAGAGAGGGAGAGGGGGAGAGGGAGGGAGGAGAGGGAGAGGAGGAGGGAGGAGGGAGGGAGAAGGGGAGGAGGGAGGAAGAGGGAGGAGGAGGAGGGAGGAGAAAAGGGAGGGAGGAGAGGGAGGAGGGGGAGGAGAAGAGGGGAGGAGGAAGGGAGAAGGAGAAGGAAGAGGGGAGAAGACATGGAGAGGAGGAAGGAGGAGGGGAGGAGGGAGGGAGGAGGAGAAGGAAAGAAGGAGAAAATGAAGGAAGAGGGGAGAGGAGGGAGAAGTGGCGAGAAGGCGGATTAATAATGAATAGACGAACGACTGAGCTACTGAGAGCGAGAGTACGCTGGTGTGTGAATATGTAAGTGAACGGACGAAAGAATGTGTCATCAAATGAGCGAGTGCGTGAACAAGTGAGTGAGGTGAATGCGTGAGCACTTGTGTGAGTTATGGGGTGAGTGAGTAACTGTATAAATGAGTTTATAAAAATAGATGGTTGTTGTTAATGAATAAATCAATGTAAGAATGTATGAATGAATGAATGGATGGATGGATGGATTGATAGATGAATGAATGAGTTAAAGAATAAAAAGTGAACCTGTGAATGAACGATGGAGTAAATAAGTGAGATAATGATTGAATATATGAATGAATGATGGAAAGGGTGAATGAATGCATGTGTGGGTACATACAATTACTGACATCGAAAATCTACTGTGATAAGGATTACTGTCCTGTATCATAATTATGTTCCTACGAAATGAACCAACGCATTCCTCGTGGAACTGGCGACATATACAAAAAGATAACTGAGAGCAAAGCAGGAGTGGCAGCGGACGAGAGCTCTTGATCTAGAATTGTGTGCGCGCGTGCGTGTTCTTACTCCCGACGATTGTTCAGTACTTTGACAAAGACATCCCCAGTCACTGACAAAGCCGGATTTCTTGCAAGGCCGCAACGAATGCCCATAATTCTAGATTAGCTTACACGCAATCACCCCCACATGACGCAATATACAAAGGGCAGCAGTTATCACAGTATTTTGATCTTATATTCGTTTACAGTGACGCTGGTTGGACAATTGATTCAACACCCTGATGTAGGAGAAAGACCCTCAAGAAAATCAGAACACATTGCAAACACGTAAGTAAATTACTCCAAATAAATAATAGTGTGGTGTCTCTGTTATAATTTGGTCGCCAGTTGATAGATAACAGGAAGCGAATGTGCAGAAAAGAGGTAAGCGGACCTCGGCGCTTGGGAAGTGATACTGTTAAAAAGTTAACATGTTTATATGTACGCGTTTATGGCCACAGTGAAGAGTTGTAATGCTCTGGCCACGCTGCCTCCAAATTGAACTCGAGAGAATGTTTTACAAATCAAAAGTAAACCACTCTGAATGCATTCTCTCCCTCAACCCAAAACCGAAAGTGCGTAGGAACGTTCATCAAAGGTCGCCGACACTCAACCAGAGTTGACACTCAGGAGAAAGCGCTTCGACTTATCATCGACGTTTACGGTCTATTTATAATATATATATTATATATATATATATATATATATATAATTACATTATATTATATACCCACATATGTCAATTTCTAACTACGAATACTTGCTTGAGAATGAATACATACATACATGTATATATATATATATATATATTATATATATTTGTAATACACAATACTATTTACATTATATATACACATATATATATATATAATTAGATTATATTATATATAATTTATATTGACGTTATATATATATATATATATATTATACATAGATATATGTATACCTTATATGTAATATATATATATATACATATATATATATCACATACATACGTGCGTGTGTGTGTAATATGCAATACTATTTATATTATATATATATATATAATTATATGTACAATTTATATTGACGTTATATATATATATATATATATATATAATATAGATATATGTATATGTTATGTAATATATACATATATATATATATACATATACATGTAAAGTGTGTGTGTAATATGCAATACTATTTATATTATATATATATATATAATTATATGTACAATTTATATTGACGTTATATATATATATATATATATATATCTTATATGTAATATATATATATATATATATATATTCACATATAAGGTATATATATGTATAATATATATATATATATATATATATATAATCAATATAAATTGTACATATAATTATATATATATATATATATAATATAAATAGTATTGCATATTACACACACACGCACGCTCGCACACACGCACGCACCCACACACACACACACACACACACACACACACACACACACACACACACACACACACACACACACACACACACACACACACACACACACATTTATATGTATATATATATATATATATATACGGTAATCTCGGTGCACCATGCTCCGGATAATGACATAGTGTGAGGTACTCACTGAGTCGAGTGTTGGCCTGGTCCTCTGGCAGCGCCGTCATTCACTGCAGCCTCTCGGCAGAGGTCTACCAGCGAGGCGGCGACCTCGCTCGGGCGTCGGCCGTGCTAACAGCCAACGCAGCCGATCAGCGGCGGCAGCAGCGATGACCGGCAGGATAGACGCGAGACGACAACAACGTTGACACCGACGTTCACGCAACGCGCAACTCGTGTCGAACGCACAACGACAGGTAATACGGTGTTGTTGTCTGTGGTGATTAGTCCAGCTACGTCATTGACAGGTGAGATTCAGCCGCCGGTTTACGCCGAGAAAATCGCCACGAACCATTGCTGCGATCGTGCGGTCGCCCGATCGCCAGCTCTCGTGACCGACAGCGACGCCGTGGCTCGTTACGAGGAAAATCGATTTTCCGTCGAGATACTGCGAGCTGGTTCGTCGAATCTACGACGAAAATCTGCCAGACGAAGGCCAAGTATCGGAACCGCGCCGTCTCGTTAGGATGAATGCAAGTCATTTAAAAAAAAAAAATCGTATTGTCTGCGATGCTGTATTAGTGCTACTGGATTTCGGTAACGTGAGATCCGTTGTAAAGTGCGTCGTTATTGTCCACACCTGGTCGTTGTTTGTGAGATTACAAAAATCGGAGATAACACGACGAGACGATGCCCGGCAATGTTATGAATTCCCATAGATGTTGTACATGTTTACAACAGTGAAGGTTTCAAACAATAACATTATTATTATTATTGAGAACACTCTTATGTCAAGTATATACACATTATTTGGAAATTGTTCTGTCGGTATGCTCAGATTTATTGTAGAACTATTTCCAAAGGCGATCACCTAGCTGTTGTGACCTCCACGCTATTGCAAACATCCCGACATTACCATCATCCCGGTATTATAACCGCCTCGATACTATAGCCACCCCAGATCAATGACCACTCCTTATAGTCCTATACAACCACTTTATTCGAGTCGTTCGAACTAATTCGCTTATGTCAGAGTATGGTTATTTAACTGCATTTTAAAGAAGTTACCCGGAACTCCACGGCTGATTTGATACGCGTTTTGTGTTTGATAATAACGGTTAGTATAGTGCCAGTATCCGCCCAGACAGGTTATTGGCGCCAACTCCACTATAAGAACAAGTGCTTTGGCAGAAGCAACGTTAAGGCTTTGCAGACCGATGCCATTGGCTCTGTGAGTTTGCAATAGTTTTTTTTCTTCCGGATTTGCTACAATTGAACTTCGCTTTATAGTCACCTCGGTAATACAAACACTTCGTAATTAAGGTCACCATGCGACAAATTATTTCTATATACAAAAGTAAAACAAATTAGTTTCGCTAACACGGTCACTTCGCCATGCATGTCACTTTTGCCCGCCCCATGGGTGGTATTAAGGATGCTGCCCCTGGTTTAGTCATACAATCCAGAAACACATGGAATTTTACGAGGTTGTGCTTTATTCAAATTCGATTCTAATGATACATTGTCTAGAGTTGACATACCTATAACAAATTTACATCGGAATGAAGACACCCACCGTTTATGCAATAAACGGTCCAACTGGTGACCAATTTTTACCAATTTGAACCTTGGTAAACTTACTTGATTATCACCTCTATTACAACAGTTTGACTTATTTCTGTAGTGTGATCATCAATACAAATAAATATCTATACAATTTCTCAAAATATATAATATTTTTAACACATTTTCGCTATTTCTTAGAGGAAATACGATAAATTTCCGAGGGCAGACAAAATTGCCATTTAAAAAAAATGTCCCATACAATTATTTTGTAACCAGAACTCTTAAAGATTTGGCACGATTAGAGATTAATATATTTCAAACCTAATAATAACATAAAAATGGTACCTCTCCAGGTTTTTTGTTTTTAACATACATGCATTATGTTTTATACTATTTGAATATTCTGTGGACAAAATAAAAAATGTGATAAAATAAACCAAAAAACTCGTTATTACAATTTTTATATTATAATGAGAAAAAAGTATGATTAATTGGTGTTTTAACCATTTCTTAATTCTCAAAGCCCAAATATATTACAAAAAGAACAAATTCAATTTAAATGTAGTATATTTTCTTGTTATTATTTACATGAAATAATGTCCTATTCGGTCGAAGAAATTCCTGCT
The DNA here is from genome assembly GCA_020002185.1 of Paraescarpia echinospica. Taxonomy (NCBI): domain Eukaryota; kingdom Metazoa; phylum Annelida; class Polychaeta; order Sabellida; family Siboglinidae; genus Paraescarpia; species Paraescarpia echinospica. The sequence goes on from CM034531.1 coordinate 54,053,906, forward strand.
CAGAATACCTGCTCAGAATACATTGACCAAATATTACACGGCAATAGTTTCCATATATAGCATTTAGATTCTATGGTGTAGTACACATTCGTTTCCATAAGACAAAACCATGGATCTGACAAAAACAAAAGTTCCCCGGTACCCCATATTTCACAGTAATACATAAATTAACAAAAGTTGTCATTCTGAATTGGATCATAGCGAATTATATACTATTTATTCTGTCACCCATTGGCATACTATGTACATGATTATACTGTGTATAACCCTATAATGACATGATCATTGTAGACACCAGCCGTCAGGTAGAGCCATGAAAGACATGCGCAGAATATGTGCGTAGTAAACTAGGGGCGGTCTCCTTAATAGTTCCACTGTTCTTCCACCAGATAGAAAAGTCCAACGGTGTCTGATTTCCTATGAAAGACACAGGCAATGTGGGATGAACGAAAGTGCTCAAGTTCCGAACCGTTCTAATCGCGAGACCACCGCTCCAACCGCTAGACCACTGCTCTAACCGCTAGACAACCATGCTAACCGATAGACCACCGCTCTAACCGCTAGACCACCGCTCTAACCGCTAGACAGCCGCTCTAACCGTTAGATAACCGCTCTAACTTCTTGACAACCGCTCTAACCGTTAGACCACCGCTCTAACCGCTAGGCAACCGCTCTAACCGTTAGACAACCGATCTAACCGCTAGACAACCGATCTAATCGCTAGACAACCACTCTAACCGCTAGACAACCGCTATAACCGCTAGACAATCGTTCTAACCGCTAGACAATTGCTCTAACCGCTAGACCACCGTGCTACCCGATAGACCACCGCTCTAACCATTAAACAACCGTTCTAACCGCTAGACCACCGTACTAACCATCCTCCGGAAGACGCTACGTATACATTCATGCATTGAAGACAGTTTCTCGTTGTATATAATGCAATGGCAAACAAGGAAATTTGAAACAGTTTTTCGCGTTTACACCTGATACGGCTGATCGGCGCTCTTCGGAACAACTGCAATCGATTTGCATTCGTGTAGCGTATTATGCCTCCTCTGAAACCGGTAAAAGCCTTCAACAACGGCGAATTTCGAAAACTGCATTGCTCTTCTTGCGATAGGTAATGGATTAATCCCAGTTTGGTGCATAAGATACAAACCATCTAGGGGAAAACGTTGACATACCTACACAGGCACACACGCACGCATGCACGCATGCACGCATGCACGCATGCACACTCCCATGCACACACACACACACACACACACACACACACACAATACCAACAATAATAATAACAATAACACAATACCAATAATACACACAATACCACAATACTAATAACAATACCACACACACACAATACACACACACAATACCACAGACACAGAATACCAATAATACCACAATAATACCAACACACACACACATAACAACACCACACACACACACACACACACACACACACACACACACACACACACACACACACACACACACACACACACACACACACACACACACACACACACACACACACACACACACACACACACACACACACACACACACACACACACACACCTGATTTATGTTGCAAAATTCAAGTCTAAATATGTGATGGTTTGACGGAGATTGGCTAGGCAACAGTTCACCCGACCGGTTGCCTAACAAAACCTCCTTCAAGCGATCAAAAATGGATGCCGAACACGTGGTCGGTTCTGACATTCCGTATATATTTTATTGAAATTATAGTCCCAAAAGTGTTTCTTTATGACAAATATGTAAGGAAAAGTTGTTAAAGTAACAACTGTATGCGGGAATGTTTTATTTGATTAATGAGATGTCACGCAGCAATATAATGTAAGTCACGTATATAATAAAGCAGAAGAACCGTTATCAACATTGTTCGCAGAGGCAAAGCTTGACAAAATGTTGCTTGTAACCTAAGCACACCGCGACGTACTGGATACATCAATTAAAAAGAACTACACATTTACTTATTATTAGACTGCCATGATCTCGCTCAGTGACGTCTCCTGTCTAAATATAGGCTCCTTGATTGCCATCCAGAGCAAATACCACATGATGACAAGATGCGACTTATCTAGATTTCAACAACATTTTTGTGTAGATCTCTATGTAAACCACCGTCCTAAGATATTTGACAATTATGTTTTAAAATATATTCATGCTGCTACCATTTAACAATAAACATACAACGTTTACCATACAGCTTAGATCCTCTGTTTGAATAAATAATTTATTATATATAATCTACACTGCTCTTTAACTCATGTAACTTCGCTTCATCTTGTCCACCTATAATTCTGATTAGGAACACAATGTCTGTATCAATATTGTCATAGCCATTTCGTATCACTTAATGTATATTTGATTTCATCGTGACATCCTTGTATCAAGGGTTATCACACCCCATTCTCCAGAGGCGTAGCAAATATACCGAAAGTGGTCCGACCTAACGAACGAGGTCATCGAAAGGAATGGATTTGGGAACGGACATCCCCCTCCGTGGCGTGAGAAATTTTGAAAATGGAAAACACACACACACGTTACTAGTTTTCATAAATTAGACTTAGGGTGAATAAATTTATTTAGGTGGACATTTGGTTAAACTGAGCATTTTACTAAGCCGGAGTCGTTGTCATAGTCAATTAAGGTGACGGACTCAACTAGGAACACGCATTCCTCTTTTCCAGCGAGATAGTTTGTCACCATTAAGTGCAGGATTGGAAGAATTATGAATAATTTGCCTTGTTGATTAAACATGTAAATTTGGGCCATATAGTCCAATATGATGTAGTTCTTTTATAACTGAACGGAAAGTCTAATTGAATGGAAAACGTTGTCTTTTTTATCGTGATGGTGCCATGTTTCGGACAATGCCCCAATACTGTGTCCTTGTATAGCTTACTTTGCTTTTTTGATAACGGAACGTAGACTTTTATGGCTAGTACGCTTTTGTGACAAAGGCATGGCGGATTGACTGTCGATGTCCGTAGGCTGCTATAGACCTGGCATAAAAAATATGATAGATCAATCAATATATATTCGAAGAGATGCCAATTTATATATATATATATATATAAAACCCCTTTGGCTTTGGGGTCAACTCAACTTAGGCTATTGAAACATATTGTGCAACCACTGTGGTAACATGACAATTGACAAACTAATGTATCACTAAGCTATCTAGGTAATGTGAAATAAAAACATTGTTAGAAGATGCAGATTTGTGTTCTAAATGAAACGAGTTATATTTTGCAGTGATGTATCTACTGTAGTAGGTTCGGAGGAGTGAGAACTATTACGATATGAACAAGAACACGATGTTTATTTGACACCAAATCAAATTATACAGTGTGCAGTTTCTGAGTATAGTACTATATGCAGAGCTTTCAAGTTGAATGAACCTAAATAGGGAGATCTCTCTATATTCTATCAAAACACAATAGGGAGATTTTACCGTATTTTTTTAAAGGGAACTCGTATCGAAAGCCACCTAAACTGAAACACACATATACCAACAAAACCTACAACATTAAAAAATGTAGATGTATAGTGCAAAACATGAAAAATGAGACAAACAAAAGACTGCCATCGCCATGCAATCGTCACATTATTATTGCTTTTGCAACATGGTGTTGTAAAGGTGAGTCGCCTTTCCAACCGACTCTAGCAAACCTGGCGACATCTGCAACCGGTAGTACGCAGAAGAAACATTGATTTTGCACGCCAGTAAGGCACTCAGAGACTCATGCCCTAGCGACGGTCGAAACTTGGTGTCGATCTTTCCCATCATGCTGAACACCCTTTCCACCGGAGTCTGGTCGGAGGGGAGGATGAGGAGCGCCTGGACGAGGCGACCTAGGCATTTGAAGCGCGGCTGTCCGTCAGGCCGCTTCATCTTCAAGACGGACGCCCACCACAGGTCGATGTGGTCGTCGGTGAAGGAAGGCAGGTCCTGGGCCACCGGGAAGTCCTGTCACTCTCCCAGCAACTCATCCGACTCCTCATCGGACAGTGACTGGAAGGTGTCCGCGATCTTCAGAACTGAACATACACTACTGCTAAGTTAATGACCATGCATTAGTCGCATGATGAAACCAGCAACTTTGTGCATAGCTGGCCATGACACATTATATATATATATATATATATATATATATATATATATATTTATATAGGACAGTTGCAGTAGCGTAGTGTCATATTATACTGCCTACGTTGACCTGATGTCAGTTTCTTGTCCCAAACTGTAATGCAGAATACACGCCGACAGTATGGAAATAATATTTGCCTAATTATTTTATACTGGCGGCGTTTACTTTCTACAAGGAGCGTATTAGGTTCATTAACCTGTCAAAGTTGTCTTATGTGTCTCTTTTGTTAGCAATGGTTGATGACTGGCTATTTAAGCGCAAACATTAAATCAACCGATTACGACAAATTGTGCACAGCCAGTTAGTTCAACGAGTGCTGGGCGTACGCTGCTAAACTTGTGTAGTGAGTAGTTCGAGTGGACGACTAGCAACGATTTTCCTTACCGTGGTTGTGTGACTGTGTCACCGTACACTGTTACATTGTGCGACTCTATGCGACTGGTCAGAGTACACTCACTATACAACAAAAATATAGCGTGCGCCTTACCGCGATCGTTTATATAGTGTTGTGTTAAGGCCCGTTACTAGTTGTCGGATTAATTGAGCAACACCGAGTTGGCGAACTAATCCGACAACTAGTTGTTCGTGTAAACGGGCCTTTAGATTATGGAACTGCATAGGCGCATCCCTATAGTCATGTGGCTTCGTGTGAATCTGACACACACCAATATGCGTTTAGTCTTGGCCTGCTTATTGCTGTGAAAGTGGTGTTTTCCCCAGTAAAAAAGTTGCTAATGTAATCATCGCATTTATGTCTGCACGAAAGACGTAGACCTATATAACACAGGTGTATATTAAAAACATGCATGTATCGCTACTTCCACAATTCTAAAGAATCCTTGGAAAAATAGGGTTAAGACGATATATAAATTTAAAGCTAAAGAGGGTTTAAAATACCTGTTTATCAATACTAAAATTAAATCTTTTCGCAGATGAAACAAATATGTTTTATTGTGTGAAGAATCCTGTCCATCTCAGCAAATATATACAGTCATTTGCAAAAGTTTAAGACCAGGCACGATTTTTAAGCATTTTATGGTATGGCATCAGATTGCATCAGATAATGTCTGGATTGCATCATCCTATTTGGGCCTTGAAGCAATACGCCTAGTCAGTACTTCCAGGTCATTTGTTTGCTGCTGTCAGTATCGATTAGGTGTTTTTCAGTTTTGTCTTCATCCCTGAAATGGGCAAAAAATCGTCTTTGATAGAGGTTCAAAGGGCACAAATAATGACTCTACATGGAGAAGGATATACGGAAAGAGACATTAGTGCTAAATTACGTTATTCCAAGACAGCCGTGCACAACGCCATCGTCAAATTCAATACTGATGGCACTTTTCGTGACAGTAAAAGGAGTGGTCGTCCACGGAAAACTACGCTCAGGGATGACCACGCAATGAGACGCATCGTGGTGTGCTCGCCAATGAGCTCATGCAAGAAAATTCGGGCTGCTTTACGCTTAAAAGATACGGAAATAAGTCTCAGTACTGTTTCGAGACGTCTCAGCAAGGAATTTGGGCTCAAGTCCCGCAAGCCGGCCCGGAGGCCACGCCTGACACCTGTGATGCAAAAAGAGACTGGACTTTGCCAGACGACATCGCCACTGGACTCTCGCGCACTGAAAGAAAGTGTTGTTCTCAGATGAATCGACCATGCAACAGTTTATACCTCGCAAGAGGCACGTTAGGCGGCCAGTAGGTAAGCGATTTGATTAGAAATATACAGCAGCCACAATGAAACACCCGCCAAGTCAGATGATTTGGGTGCCATGTAATGTTTTGGCCTTTCTGGTCTGTATTTTTTCCACCTAACACCACTATGAATGGACCTAGGTACGTGGAGTTGCTGAAGGAGAAGCTGAAACTGCATATGGACATCCACAAATGTACGATTTCCATGCAAGATGGCGCTCCTTGTCACCGATCCAAGGTAGCCACTGATTTCCTCAAGAAGAACAAAATCTCCGTGCTGGAATTTCCTGGGAACAGCCCAGATCTAAATCCCATTGAGAACATGTGGACTATAATGAAGGATAAGGTGGCAGACAAACAACCATTAAGCGCTCAAAACTTGAAACAAGCTATCAAGGACGTTTGGGTCACCGAAATCACCCAGGAGTACTGCGAATCTCTAGTTTCTAGCATGCCACGTCGCATCCAGGCGGTCATTGACAGCAAAGAAGGCCAAGCTAAATATTGAAAAGTAGAGACACTGACACTTTTGGACGACATAAAGTTTCATATTATGTTGTACTACGTTTATTTGGCGAAATAAACTGATATTTCATGTTATGTGAAGGCCAAAAAATCATAGTTTTGTCAAATTTCTTCAAAAAATCGTACCTGGTCTTAAACTTTTGCAAATGACTGTATATAAATAGATGGCTTTGCGTACCTTGGCGGAATGGTATAAAAAGTAAATTATATATAGCGCGGTATCCAGTCCTCGTGACTGCTCAAAGCGATTTACACTTTATTTCGTGGCAGACCTGTTCAATCGAACACTATTTCGACTTATCTGGGAAGCATTCAGCCTCCATGGTCAGAGAGAGAGAGAGAGATATATATATATATATATATATATATATATATATAGAGATATATATATATATATATATATATATATATATATATATAGAGAGAGAGAGAGATAAAATAGAGTGAATCATATATATATATATATAAGAGAGAGATAGAGAGGAGAGAGGGGGAGGGAGAGGGAGAGAGGATATGTAAGAGGATATAGAGAGAGGGAGGGAGGGAGGAGAGGGAGATATATATATATATATATATATATACAGAGAGAGAGAGAGAGGAGGAGAGAGAGAGAGAGAGAGAGAGAGAGAGGAGAGAGAGAGAGAGAGAGAGGGAGGGAGAGAGAGAGAGAGGGAGGGAGAGAGAGAAAGATGGCGAGAGACGGAGGGAGAGACGGGGAGACCATTTCTATCCCCAAATAAAAATTGACCAATTACAACACATTGTGCATAGACCACTCGAATTTTCTTAGAAGACACATTTATTTTGTCAGGTGTCAGATAATTTTTAATTTCCGATAAATCTAATATTTTGTAATAGACGGTCGGTTGTTTATTGTTGTGTGTTCGACAACAGTAACATTATTTTCTGGCTATATTATACTTATTTTGTGCACGCACTTATCTTAATCACATTTAAAGTATAGTCTTCTTTGCAAGAAGTTAATTATGATATGGATGTCCTAAATTAAACGTAATATTTTCCCATCCGTTTCGTACTAATGGATATTAGATCAGTTCGATTTTGCAATGATTGATTCTGAGATGAGACGAGCGAGAAAACAAGCTACATGAATATATCTCATTGTCGTTGTGTGTGTGCGTGCGTGTGCGTGTGCGTGTGCTTGTGCGTGTGCTTGTGTGTGTGTGTGCTTGCTTGTGAATGGTTATGGAGGGGGTGCGTTCTTCGTGCGTGCGCATGTGTACTTGATAAACATTTAGAAGAACTGTAATAGTATGATATAATACTAGAAATACTAATGTTATGGACGCAGGAGCTATACTATCCGAGGAAGATCCAGACGAAATCTAGGCCTATCAATAAACAAACATTACTATGCAATTGTGTACCCATGATATTTTAATGAGGCTATCGTTATCAACTTATATTTACATAGAATGGCTCTAAACACAAAACTGAAAAAAGTCGAACCATTTTTACTTAGTCGTCAGGACGGACCTGTTAGTCCCATGGGTATGAGGTCTTGATTCGTTCCGCTGCATACGTAGCCTAAACCCGTAAGACTGGGAGTGCGATGGAGGCGTAGAAACCCTCCGCTGAGGCAAAAGAGTTCCGCATTGGGGTTAGTAGTTTCGTTTGGAGGAGAGTAATTGTGCTTGAATTAACGTTGTTACGTTATGTTTTATTAAGACGTCTAATATCCTCTCGGCCAGGAACATGTCTAACACTACCTCCCTCGACCTGGAAAATCTCAAACACTACCCCGTCGCCACAGCAAAAAATATCCCAGGCTGAAAAAACCGCATCTCCCCCAAAACCAACCACGCCACCGGCCTGGTAGGTCTAATCCTAATAATATCTTCGTACACTGATAATATATGTTCTTATGTTGACGTCTTTCATTGCCATTACTCACACATAGTTAAGGTATTCTCTTCACAGACACGTTGTAGAATAAACAAACAGCAAGCACACAACAGTAGTATCTATAATTATAACAGAGATTATAATATACTATTATAATAATAATATGAACGCAAAATAAGTTTTGTGACGAGTAACTATAGCACTTTCCGTTGTAGGGGACACAGTGCGTTTGGTTACTACATATTGTCTAATCGGTGGCATGTTACGAGAAGACGGTCAAACACCTGCGTGATGAAAAATCACAGATGTCCATCAGAAATAGTTCACTGCTGTTCGTCAAGATTTAGCAATATCCTTATTCAAACAACAAGTAGCGGAATAATAGGGCTTGCTTCTATAGCACAGTAACTGTTGATCTAAATCATGGCACACTACGTAATAAATACACATCTTGTGACTGCGAGTTCGTCAACAAGTGGCGCCACTCAACGGATAATTTATAGCTTAACGTCCGTGCGTATGCTCTATCTAAACTATGTAATGAACAAAATCGAACCAAACAATGATTCTTTAGATTTTATACTGCACATAACCTTGATATGTAATTAAGCCAACAAATCCAATAGTTTGCAATTCTTCAAGATATTTCTGATGTGCATACAATTAACATAGATTATCTTTACAATACACCACGCACCTGCATTCCACCAGAGTGACACAAGTACATTTACCCGGGATAAAGGTATACTATATAAGATCATACTTTTAGGGATCATTTCTATAGTATGCATCGCCAGGACGTCAGGTAAAACTGACTCCGGACCGTAAACCTCGATGATGAGTCGAAGCGTTTTCTCCTGAGCGTGAAGCTGGATGCCGAGTATCAACTCTGGTTGAGTGTCGGCGTCCTTTGAAGAACGTTCCTCCACATTTTCGGATGAGGTTGGAGGGAGAGAACGCATTCAGAGCGGTTTACTTTTTACTTACAAATAAAAAGATTCCCATGCACACATAGACATGCGCCGATTAGCAGACTGTATATGTTATGTATATGTTATGTATATGTTATCTATACCCAGCGAGTACCCTTGTATCATAGAAGACGAATTGCTAATTTGTAATGTTTATAATTATTTGATATTGTAGAATCGATGTGGAATTGACTAATTGGATGGGTGTGGTTAAATTTATAAACGCTGGCTGGCTACATCTACGCATGTTTCAACAAATCGCCTCCACCGGTTCGGCAAGGCATGTATTGGTTAAGACACGGAGCAGGACACACTGTATATAAGATTAACCTCCGCGGTCGTAATCTGCTGTAGAAAGACTTGCACGATGCAGGAAATATGGGGGACGTGACATATTTCCGACGTTATTGTAATGTCCACTTGCTGTCAACCAAATGCGCTTTGCTCGTACATTTTATGGCAGTCACCCATTGGACACATACTAAATCTGTTGACCGCACGCAGTCCAATTTAAGTGATTGCATGACATCAAAGAATACACCATTACAGTGTTCTGTGAAACATCAGTCGATGGTAAGTAACATATTGTCCGTGTATCACCGATTGATGATGCACATTATTTTACTATATCACACCCAAACATAGCAGAATATTGAACTTACCACGTAGACGACAGTGTTGTGTTTGACATCTTGCATGCAAAATGGTGGCGTAACACAAATTACTGTCACAGTCTAGCGCGTCCGGCCGATGCCGCGCCTATGACAATGCGTTCTTCTGAGAGGTCTCTACCGGCGACAATTACGTAATTGTGCCAGTGTTTTCTGCATTGGCATTGCGTGCAGAAATGTCTTGTCATAAACAATTGGGCGCGTGCGACATTTGCAAAGGCCTTACTTGAAAATGCAATAACTGTAATTGCACATTAAGTTTAATGAATGAGTAAAACACGTGTTGTGCGTTGCTCTTCGGCATACCTATATATTGTTAGTAGTTTTATTCTAAAGTTGGCTTAGGTCACTCTGCATTGAAACACGTTAATCAAGAACTCATGCAACCCGGGTGCGATTGATGCAAAACGTATAAGCGAAGCAGTCACTGAAATAAATTAAAACCAATCCTTCCAGATTCTATTCATATTTTGGAGTAGGCCGTTACTGATTATAGAAAAGGTGTCCGATGAGTGGCGCCACTGTCATGCCTACTACTTGGAATTTGGACTGCCGCAGGAATGAGCTCCACAAAGAATTGCCACATGAGCTCGATTTTTATTTTATTACATCAAAACATCTATGCAAACCTTCATACATTATTACGTCAAATAACAATATATTACACAACTTCTGAATATATACGATATATCAGTTAAATCCCATTGTAAACATCTGTAGTATAAAATCTACACCTACGTCTCAGCTTATGGGCAAGAGCTCCGGACTCTCGACTGAGAGAACGCGGGTTCGAATCCTGTGCCTACTATTTTAAATGTATCTCTTAGAGAGCACTATGTGGGATTCCATGTGTGTCCCTCATATTTTGATTCAATTGTAGTAGTGTTTTGGGTGAATAAAACAATATTTATAAAATCACACTCATTTTCCTTTATTAATTAACAAATATACATTTTATGTAAATTAACTGTACTTATATAATGGGAATTTATACGTGATATTGAACAATCTGCCTGTGAGTAACGCTAACCACATGTTTACTACGGCAAATGTAAAATCATGTGAATGTGTCATAAAAACAGCTATTTTGAGTATTATGACTACGATTGACATATCGCTGAATCATATTATTCAGAGCTGTATGTCGCAGTTGTGGCATATATGGGTCCTGGCTTTGTATAATTTTTTAAATATACTGTTTTCGTCGATGTATTTTTATATTGATATACTGTTTTCATCGACGTTTTGTTTTATATGGACATACTGGTTGTTTGTCTGAAATAGAATTATTATTATTTTTAGTTACAAGTACTACAATAATATTGGAAATATTTACCAGCTAGAATACGTAAGGAGCAAGTCGAAAATTAATAGTTGCAAGTCAGAATAGCGATTTAAGACTAAATATCCGGTTTTTCATATAATTATCGAATCACATTTCTCAGTTAGAATATGCACGCACCATACAATACAACTAATATGCACGCATCATACAATATAACTATTGTCGATTTCCCGGTCAGAATACGCAAGACCAAAATAGTTATAAGACAGGATAGCGACTGCAATAGCAACAGCCTGTTTCCCAGTTAGAATACGCATGTCGCAAGTCAGATTTTACAACACAAGCGGATAGGTCGCCCACAATAGCACCGGGTTCAGCCGCTATATAAAATAGTTGAATCGGCCACGCGATCGCAAACGGTTCACCTTTAACGGCTCCTGTGACGTCATATCCGGCACCCTTTATTATAAGTTTTTTTATCAGCAGGCCGTTTCTCAGTAATACAACACCCGTACTATAGAATAACATTCATTTATACTTTTATTTATCAAAAATAAACCCCTCTGAATGCATTCTCTCCCTCCAACTTCACCCGATGGTGTGGAGGAAAGTTTATCAAACGACGCCGACACTTGTGCCAGGAGGTATGACATTAGTAGTAAAAAAGTAAGTTCTTATATAGCGCAGTAACCAGTCCTAAGGACTGCTCAATGTCCTTTATTTACACTTTATTCCCGGGCAAACCTGTTTAATCGAACACCATCTCGACTTACCTAGGAAGCATTCAGCCAAGCTGCAACTAATACGCGAATACTACTCGTACACAAAAATCCACCACTGCCTGTCGCAAGGTATAACGCTTCATATATAATTAAGTGCAAAATCAATACATCATAAACTACACAAACGTATTTCAAATATTACTGAATCTTACGTTAATATTATTTAGTATAAAAGCACGCACCTGCATCTCACCAGAGACTTTTCTGTACATTAAGCTAGGCTAAACGTATACTAGTTAAGATCATACTTTTAGGGATCATTTCTAAAGTATGCCTCGCCAGGATAACGTCGTTTGATAAAACTGACTCCGGACCGTAAACCTCGATGATGAGTCGAAGCGTTTTCTCCTGAACGTGAAGCTGGATGCCAAGTGTCTAATCTTGTTGAGTGTCGGCGTCCTTTGAAGAACGTTCCTCCGCATTTTCGGGTGAGGTTGACAACGCATTCAGAGCGGTTTATTTTTGATGAATAAAAATGAATGTGAATTGTTATTCTATTGTACGGATGCTGTATTACTGACCTTGTTTTAATTTATTTCAATGACTGCTTCAATAACACGTGTCGTATCCCTCGCACCCAACTGCAGACTGTGAGCTCTTGATTACAGTGTTGTGATGAAAAATGGCATACGCCGTTTTTGGAATTAAACTACAGAGATACTTGTATGATAATTATATGCTAACATAATCACATGCAACATGGTTGGTTTATGATATTATCATTCACTAAAATTACTGTTCAAGAAATCTAGGCTTAATTACAGTTTCAATTAAGGGACTCTAACATGAATCACGCATGCACGTTAGTGTCAAAGCCCATTTGTTTAAAACCTGCATTTTCTGCACACAACACCAATGTAATACCGAAAGCAAGCTAAGACACACTGCGTATACTTTGCCAACACAAAACAACAATTCGCAACATTACGCCACAACGATAAGAACATATGTGTCGAGCACTTCGTTCTCATGGAGCGCAGTGATGCAGTGACTAAAGCATCAGACTCTCAATCGAGAGATCCCAGGATTGATTCCTGTGCTGGTGTGTCAAATCTTGGGAAAGTTCGTTCACTCTACGTTGCTTCAGTCCACTCTGCTGTATGAATGAGTACCTGCCGACAGATAGTGGTGGATTTTTGTGTACGGATAGTCTTCGCGTATTAGTTGCAGAGTGACCGAATGCTTCCCGGAGAAATCGATATGGTGTTCGATTTTTGAACAAGGTTGCCAGGGAGAAAAGTGTAAAGTACATTGAGAAGTCCTAATGACTGGATACTGCGCTATAGAAGAACTTACCTTTTGCGAACTTGTCAAAATGACGTAATTGTGACCGGTAGAGATCCACCAGAACAATGCATTGTCGTAGATACTACATCGGTCCGAAGCGCCAGACGGTAGCAATAGTTTGTGTTGCTCTGTTTTCGATCGCAGGTGTTTGAATCTGAATCTGAATGGTTACGTCGAAACAATCCACTATTGGCTATGGTTTACGACGGGGTGGTAAGTTCAACAATCTGTCTAGTTTAAGTTTCACAATTTCGGTTTTAATGCACACCAGCAGCCATACAGTAAAATGTTAGTTTTTTATAGCGCGCTGTCCAGGTCAGCTCAGAGCGTGTTTTATTTCACAACTTGGCAGACCTGTCCAATCCACATATGCTCAAGTCGTGCTCATGGTCATTACATCACATATATATATATATATATATATATATATATTTCTTCCAAATGCAACCTCTCGTCAGACTCACGCAAAACCTGCAACTGCCGAAATAATCGTGGGCAATACATATTTCAAGTCACCCCTCCCAAAATATTACTGAAGGGGGTTCAGTTGCGATACATATGCATTTGCTAAATATCCATGTGGCACGTTGGTTTGCGGTCGTATTTCAAAAATACCTCAAAATAATTACAAACGTATCATTTTGATATTGATACTTTATGCCATGATGTGTGAACTTTACTTTTTTTACTGTTCAACTGTTTACATAATGACAACATTTCTTTGTCGGAAGCAATAGCATACCTGTTATAGGTCTAATCAGCGTTCTCAAGCACATGTAGCAATGCCACACCTGAGCTGTTTTACTTGCTGTTTTTTTCAACAATGACCTTAATATCGTTATTACCGGCCAAGCTAGCGCTGCATGGGTAGACGACTCTACTGAGGAGGATCCAACGTGACCGCCTTCAGCAAGAGAGGTCCGTTGCTATAACCGCGCAAACGGGAATAGCTACGACCCACGTGGACGATTAAGTCATGACATTGCACAGTTGGGCAGGTTTAGAGGAGTACAGTTTTTTTCAGATTCGTGTGCAAGCCTCCTTTTGTAATGGTATGCATACATGCACGAGCACAGACATCCACGCACGTTCGTTCGTTGAGCCGAGTGACACGAACGTAGGTGATGACACCACGATGGCACCTGAAGAAAGGACGCTGAACTGTCTTTTTTGTGACTTTTTACATAAGTAGACATTTCAATGCAGTGACTAGTGATTTCCTTATAAGGACCAACTGGCAGATAGAGTATATATTAAGGCTTTTAAAGGTTTTATATAACTTGTCTAAGACTTTGTATGCTCTGTAGTTTAGTACTCTTTGTTAATAAAATGTAATTTCATTTTTGATTAATGTGTCTGCTTTCCAGAATAAAAAACTTTCCGGTTATTATAGTAAGCGAAACAAGTCCTTACTTACAATATAATTGCGGTCAGTTTCCCAAGGATAATACGTATTCAAGTCGAAATAGTTGGTAAGGCCTTTAAAAAGTAATAGTTATGTGTGCTCTATGGGTAAATTATAGAAAAGCTAATTTTCAGCAATTTATTGTTGCCTATAGTAATTCAGGATATTCCACAATCTGCGTACGTGAAAATGATATGTAGTGCTAGCCACGTGTTTGCTACTGCTAATATCAAATCATGTAAATATATCATCAAAACGGCTATATTTAGAACTATAACGTGGATTGACATATCGCTGAATCACATTATTCAGAGCATTGTATGTATTGTACTACATAATTGCGGCATCTGTGGTTCATGGCTTTGTATAACTTTTAGGTATACTGTTTTTACCGATGTATTTTTTTGGATATTGATATACTGTTTTTATCGATGTATTTTTATATGAACATGCTGATTGTTTGTCTGAAATAAAAACATTACTATTATCATCATTATTATTATTAGTTGCATGTAATACAATAATTTGCGAAACGTTCAATAGCTGAAATACGCAAGACGCAAGTTAAAATAGTTGCAAATCAGGATAGCAATGTACAAATAAATATCCGATTTTATTAAAATGATCCAATAATTTTCCGTTTAGAATACCCATGTACTTTAGACCAAGGTCGATTTCCCGATATAGTTCGCAAGACAGAAACAGTTATAACACAAAATAGCGAATGCAATAACAACGGTCTGTTTCCCAGTTAGAATGTGCGTGTCGGAAGTCGGATTTTAGAAAACAAGCAGGAAGGACGCCCACTAGCACCGGTTGGATAAAAAAAATTTTGTTTCGGCCTACTCGATCGCAAACGGGTCACCTCATCGTCGACTCCTGTGATAACAAATCCTGCACCATTTAATTAGTAGCTTTTATCAGTAATACAGCATCCGTACAATAGAATAACAATTCACATTCATTTTTATTCATCAAAAATAAACCGCTCTGAATGCGTTGTCAACCTCACCCGAAAATGCGGAGGAACGTTCTTCAAAGGACGCCGACACTCAACAAGATTAGACACTTGGCATCCAGCTTCACGTTCAGGAGAAAACGCTTCGACTCATCATCGAGGTTTACGGTCCGGAGTCAGTTTTATCTAACGTCCTGGCGAGGCATACTTTAGAAATGATCCCTAAAAGTATGATCTTAACTAGTATACGTTTAGCCTAGCTTAATGTACAGAAAAGTCTCTGGTGAGATGCAGGTGCGTGCTTTTATACTAAATAATATTAACGTAAGATTCAGTAATATTTGAAATACGTTTGTGTAGTTTATGATGTATTGATTTTGCACTTAATTATATATGAAGCGTTATACCTTGCGACAGGCAGTGGTGGATTTTTGTGTACGAGTAGTATTCGCGTATTAGTTGCAGCTTGGCTGAATGCTTCCTAGGTAAGTCGAGATGGTGTTCGATTAAACAGGTTTGCCCGGGAATAAAGTGTAAATAAAGGACATTGAGCAGTCCTTAGGACTGGTTACTGCGCTATATAAGAACTTACTTTTTTACTACTAATGTCATACCTCCTGGCACAAGTGTCGGCGTCGTTTGATAAACTTTCCTCCACACCATCGGGTGAAGTTGGAGGGAGAGAATGCATTCAGAGGGGTTTATTTTTGATAAATAAAAGTATAAATGAATGTTATTCTATAGTACGGGTGTTGTATTACTGAGAAACGGCCTGCTGATAAAAAAACTTATAATAAAGGGTGCCGGATATGACGTCACAGGAGCCGTTAAAGGTGAACCGTTTGCGATCGCGTGGCCGATTCAACTATTTTATATAGCGGCTGAACCCGGTGCTATTGTGGGCGACCTATCCGCTTGTGTTGTAAAATCTGACTTGCGACATGCGTATTCTAACTGGGAAACAGGCTGTTGCTATTGCAGTCGCTATCCTGTCTTATAACTATTTTGGTCTTGCGTATTCTGACCGGGAAATCGACAATAGTTATATTGTATGATGCGTGCATATTAGTTGTATTGTATGGTGCGTGCATATTCTAACTGAGAAATGTGATTCGATAATTATATGAAAAACCGGATATTTAGTCTTAAATCGCTATTCTGACTTGCAACTATTAATTTTCGACTTGCTCCTTACGTATTCTAGCTGGTAAATATTTCCAATATTATTGTAGTACTTGTAACTAAAAATAATAATAATTCTATTTCAGACAAACAACCAGTATGTCCATATAAAACAAAACGTCGATGAAAACAGTATATCAATATAAAAATACATCGACGAAAACAGTATATTTAAAAAATTATACAAAGCCAGGACCCATATATGCCACAACTGCGACATACAGCTCTGAATAATATGATTCAGCGATATGTCAATCGTAGTCATAATACTCAAAATAGCTGTTTTTATGACACATTCACATGATTTTACATTTGCCGTAGTAAACATGTGGTTAGCGTTACTCACAGGCAGATTGTTCAATATCACGTATAAATTCCCATTATATAAGTACAGTTAATTTACATAAAATGTATATTTGTTAATTAATAAAGGAAAATGAGTGTGATTTTATAAATATTGTTTTATTCACCCAAAACACTACTACAATTGAATCAAAATATGAGGGACACACATGGAATCCCACATAGTGCTCTCTAAGAGATACATTTAAAATAGTAGGCACAGGATTCGAACCCGCGTTCTCTCAGTCGAGAGTCCGGAGCTCTTGCCCATAAGCTGAGACGTAGGTGTAGATTTTATACTACAGATGTTTACAATGGGATTTAACTGATATATCGTATATATTCAGAAGTTGTGTAATATATTGTTATTTGACGTAATAATGTATGAAGGTTTGCATAGATGTTTTGATGTAATAAAATAAAAATCGAGCTCATGTGGCAATTCTTTGTGGAGCTCATTCCTGCGGCAGTCCAAATTCCAAGTAGTAGGCATGACAGTGGCGCCACTCATCGGACACCTTTTCTATAATCAGTAACGGCCTACTCCAAAATATGAATAGAATCTGGAAGGATTGGTTTTAATTTATTTCAGTGACTGCTTCGCTTATACGTTTTGCATCAATCGCACCCGGGTTGCATGAGTTCTTGATTAACGTGTTTCAATGCAGAGTGACCTAAGCCAACTTTAGAATAAAACTACTAACAATATATAGGTATGCCGAAGAGCAACGCACAACACGTGTTTTACTCATTCATTAAACTTAATGTGCAATTACAGTTATTGCATTTTCAAGTAAGGCCTTTGCAAATGTCGCACGCGCCCAATTGTTTATGACAAGACATTTCTGCACGCAAAGCCAATGCAGAAAACACTGGCACAATTACGTAATTGTCGCCGGTAGAGACCTCTCAGAAGAACGCATTGTCATAGGCGCGGCATCGGCCGGACGCGCTAGACTGTGACAGTAATTTGTGTTACGCCACCATTTTGCATGCAAGATGTCAAACACAACACTGTCGTCTACGTGGTAAGTTCAATATTCTGCTATGTTTGGGTGTGATATAGTAAAATAATGTGCATCATCAATCGGTGATACACGGACAATATGTTACTTACCATCGACTGATGTTTCACAGAACACTGTAATGGTGTATTCTTTGATGTCATGCAATCATTTAAATTGGACTGCGTGCGGTCAACAGATTTAACAAGATTTAACAAGATTTAACAAGATTGCCACCCAGAGAATTAACTCTAGGTGGCAGGTGGACAAGGAAGCCCTTTGGCTTATCGAGAGTCCGACCCTTTTATCTATGTGTATCCCGCCCGTCTGAGGTATGTGTCGATTTTATTTTTAAACATATTCACGCTACTAGCACCCACACAATCAGCAGGTAATCTGTTCCATTCATTTACAGTCCTTTGTGAAAATGAAAACTTTCTTATATCCAATCTACTCTGCTCCTTTGCCAATGTAAGTTCATGTCCTCTAGTCCTTCTATCTTTCTTAACTGAGAAAAAAATATTTCTATCAATATTTTCATAACCCTTCAATATTTTAAACACTTCTATCTGATCTCCTCTCAATCTCCTGGTCTCTAGTGTTGTTAAACCGCATTTTTTTAGGCGTATTTCGTAACTAAGATCCCTCAGTTTTGGTATCATTTTAGTTGCTCTCCTCTGCACTCTTTCTAGCATATCTATGTCCTTCCTGCGATATGGCCTCCACGCTTGAATACAATATTCTAAATGAGGCCTAACTATTGTTTTGTACAGCGGTATTATTAGCTCTTTTTCCTTATACGTTATGTTTCGCCTAATTAATCCAAGGATTTGATTTCCCTTTGAAGCTGCAATTCCGCACTGCTCTGAAACCTTCATATCAGCACTAATGGTTAACCCTAAGTCCTTTTCTTTTACAGTAGTACTTAGTACAGTACCCCCCATTGTATATTCTACTTCTTCGTTCCCATGTCCTGTGTGGAGGCATTTACATTTCCCAAAATTGAATAGCATTTGCCACTTTTCAGACCATTTGATCAACCTGTCAAGATCATCTTGTAAATGCTGTCTATCTCCATCACTTTTAATCTTTCTAAACACTTTTGTATCATCCGCAAATTTCAACACCTTGCTTATTATTTCATCATCCAAATCGTTGATATATATTAATAATAATATAGGACCTAATACTGATCCCTGTGGTACCCCACTCAATACTGATTTCCAGTTTGAAGCCTCCCCATCAACTACTACACGTTGTCTTCTGTCAATCAATCATTGTTCTATCCAGTTTATTATACCATTTCCTAAGCCATGGGCCTTTCGTTTAAGCAGTAATCTTTGATGTGGTACTTTGTCGAAAGCTTTTTGAAAATCTAAGTAGACGATATCTACTGGTGATCCCTCATCTACCCACTTAGTGATGTCTTCCAAAAAACATAACATATTTGTTAAGCATGACCTCGCTTTAAAAAAACCATGTTGAGATGGGTTTATCAAGTTTTGTTTAACAAGAAAATCCACCATGTGATCTTTAATTAGTCTTTCTAACAATTTACAAATCACTGATGTTAAACTCACTGGTCTATAGTTCTCTGACTTGTTTCTCGAACCTTTTTTGAATAACGGTATAATGTTTGCTTCTTTCCATTCTAAAGGAACCACTCCCTCTTCTAATGACAAATTGAAAACTGTTGCAAGCGGTATGCTAATTTGTTCTACAATTTCCAATAGTAGTTTGGGTGGAATACCATCCACTCCAGGTGATTTATTATCCTTCATAGCCCTTATTTTCTTACCTACCATTTCCGGGGTTACAATTAATTGTCCTAAGTAGTCTGAATCTGCCCCCTTGAACTTAGCCTCTGGTACTGGCAGTGAACTAATATCTTCCCTGGTAAACACTGAACTAAAGTACTCATTCAGGTCTTCTGCCATTAAGAATCCCTCTGATATTATATTTCCAGCACTATCTTCTAGAGGACCGACTTTATCTTGAACTTTCTGTTTGCTTCGAACATACGCATAAAAACTCTTGCTGTCATGTTTTATATTACTAGCTAATTGTTGTTCATAGCTTCTCTTTGAATTTCTAATTTCAGCTGTAGCTTGGTTAAGTGCTTCTTTATAACTGTTGTAGTCTTCATCATTTCCAGTACATCTGTATGACTTCCACATCATTTGTTTGTACTTAATTTTTCTAATGGCTTCTTTCGATAAGTGTTTCTTTTTGGACCGTTTTCCTTGTTTTTGAAGGGTACAAATTTATCGACTATGCACTTAATTTCACTCTTTAATACATTCCAGCATTCTGTTGCCGTCTTATTTTTCAGTGTGTTATTCCAGTCTATCTTTGCTAAATATTTCCTCATGTCCTTATACCTTCCTTTGTGGAAATTTCTCCTATACTGCTTTTTACTATTCCTTTCTGATTTTACTTTGATGATAAAATGTATCTGGTTGTGATCGCTACTCCCCAGTGGCTCACATATCTTGACATTGTCAACTAATTCATTCTGTGAGGACAAAACTATGTCTAACACATTCTCACCCCTGGTTGGTTCTAGCACATGTTGAGAAAGGAATGTATCTTGAACTAAAACTAAAAACTTGTGGTCCTCACTCCCCATACTCTGTAGAGATTTCCATTGTATATGCCCGTGGTTAAAATCCCCCATAATAATACAGTCCCGTTTGCTTACTTCCCTTATAGCGTTTTGTATTTTTTCATTCTCTTCTATGCTTATGTTTGGACTTCGATAAACTAACCCAACTGTTAACGTTGAGTTTCCTGTAACTATGTTACACCAAACAGCTTCTTCGCAATCTGCTTCTCTTTCTAATTTTATTTCATAAGCCTGAATAGATTCTTTAATATATAAAATAACTCCACCTCCCTTTCTTCCTATTCTATCTTTTCTAAACATTACATATCCTGTCAGTCCCAATTCAGCATCTGATATATCGGTGGTGGTCCAGGATTCGGTTATACCTATTATATGAGGGTCAATATCTTCTACCATAATGTTTAGTTCATTTCTTTTGTTTACTATACTCCTTGCATTTAAACAAACACATTTATATCCAGCTTCAGAAGAGTTTTCCACACTGTTATTTGCTGATTTATTTGTGCTGTCTTTATCTATGCCTCCATTTTCAGGCTTTTCTGTGAGTCCCCCCTGCGAATCTAGTTTAAATAGATACAACCTGTCCCACTGTCAACAGATCGCAGCAGGTTCTCTGAGAAAACTGCTGCCCCTTTCCACTAAGATGGAGGCCATCTCTCATGTACATATCTTCCCTCCCAACAAAGTATCCCCATAAATCTGTGAATCCCACCCCCTCTTCGTCACACATCTGCTCAACTAGTACGTTGATCGCCATCCTCTTACAGTTTCTATACGTTGCCCCCCTTCCTCCCATTACTGGCAAAATTCCTGACAGAATAACCTGTTCAACTCTCGTCTTCTGTAGCTTCCTCACTAACTGTCTATACTTCTGTACTATCGCAGTTGTTCCCTCCCTGTCTGCATTATTTGTTCCTACATGTACCAGTATAGACCCCCCCTTGCCATGTTCCAATACCTTCTCTACCCTGTCAGTTACATGTTCAATCCTTGCCCCCGGTAAACAAACAACGATGTCCTTCCCCTCGCTCAGTGCCTTGTCCGTCTTTCTCATAATGGAGTCGCCCATAAACACCCTCTCTTTCCTCATTGCCCCCTCTATCACTGCCTTAGAATAGCTCCTTCTTCGGTTTGCATCTGTCTGCTTGTTGTCTTTCCCCCCTGTCGTCTTCTCTCCTGTCACATGCTCTTCCGATCCATTCTTTCCTGTCGCTTTTTCTCTTGTCACCTTCCCTTTTATCGACTTCTCTTCTATCACATTTTCTCTCACTTCCTTTCGTCCCTTCTTCGTTCGTCCCATCTCGTTTTCCTCTCTCCTCTCCCTTCCCATCTTCCCTCCCTCCTTCTCTACGGTCACTTTCTTCCCTGTCACCTTCACGCTTGTCACGTTTTCTGTTGTCGATTTTCCAATTTCTTCTCCTCCAATCACCTTCCCTCCTCTCAATCTCCTTTCCTCAGTTTTCTTGCCACTGCTATTCTCCTTCAGTCTTGCAGTATTCTCACCTCTCTCCCTGTCGTCTCTCTCCATTCGACCTGCCTCCTTGCTAATTCCCATCTCCATTCCCTTCACAATATCTGTCAACCTAACTATCTCCTTCTGCAGACACTCCACCTTCCAACACCCAATGCACTGAAAGGTGAATCCTTCCTCCATGGTTTCTGCCCATGACTTCCCACAGCCGGACAATGCAAAATCTACCCAGCTGTGGCAGTGATCGCACACCAAGTGTCGCTTTGCCTTGACTTGCCGCTTGCAAGGCGCCATATCCCGATCAGAAATTATTTAATAACTTAACTAACTTAGTCTTTATAAAGACTGTTTCCTGTGTACTACAGCACACTTTAGGTTACAAATTTCAATTACACAGCCAACTATTTATCCTGACACGAACGCTAACATTACCGGTAGTGACCTAATTTAAATACAATCAATTACGTTACGTTAGGCTGCTTTATTTATTTAGGTTACGCCGCCCGACTATCGCCCTTGCTTAATTTTAACAACAATGCTACCTAATCAAAATATCTAGCAAGTACTGGCTTACACAGATATTATCTTATGTAAGTAGTTTGATGGTTGTTATTTTATCTCCTATATATTCTACCACATAATCAGGTTTGTTAAATCTTGTTTTCAAATTATCGAAGCCTAAGTGAGTTACCCTATTATCACTCACTATACTAAGGTATTCTAAAATACTATAACTAACTAACTTTAAGCACAACTGCTACTCAATATATGTTTATTGCAACTTTATGAATGATATTAAGGCAAGAATAATACTTATCAATCAGTAATTCCACTTGTTTATCAACTTTGTGTGTGTCCAATGGGTGTCCAATGGGTGACTGCCATAAAATGTACGAGCAAAGCGCATTTGGTTGACGGCAAGTGGACATTACAATAACGTCGGAAATATGTCACGTCCCCCATATTTCCTGCATCGTGCAAGTCTTTCTACAGCAGATTACGACCGCGGAGGTTAATCTTATATACAGTGTGTCCTGCTCCGTGTCTTAACCAATACATGCCTTGCCGAACCGGTGGAGGCGACTTGTTGAAACATGCGTAGATGTAGCCAGCCAGCGTTTATAAATTTAACCACACCCATCCAATTAGTCAATTCCACATCGATTCTACAATATCAAATAATTATAAACATTACAAATTAGCAATTCGTCTTCTATGATACAAGGGTACTCGCTGGGTATAGATAACATATACATAACATACATAACATATACATAACATATACATAACATATACAGTCTGCTAATCGGCGCATGTCTATGTGTGCATGGGAATCTTTTTATTTGTAAGTAAAAAGTAAACCGCTCTGAATGCGTTCTCTCCCTCCAACCTCATCCGAAAATGTGGAGGAACGTTCTTCAAAGGACGCCGACACTCAACCAGAGTTGACACTCGGCATCCAGCTTCACGCTCAGGAGAAAACGCTTCGACTCATCATCGAGGTTTACGGTCCGGAGTCAGTTTTACCTGACGTCCTGGCGATGCATACTATAGAAATGATCCCTAAAAGTATGATCTTAACTAGTATACGTTTATCCTAGCTTGATGTACAGAAAATTCTCCGGTGAGATGCAGGTGCGTGCTTTTATACTAAATACTATTAACATAAGATTTATTAATATTTCAAAATACGTCCGTGTAGTTTGTGATGTATTGATTTTTGACGTAATTATATATGAAGCATAACACAAAACATACATTTGTATATGTAATAACATGCAAATAAATTGGTTTGGCGAATTCCAAAAACTTGGCCAAACAGTGGCGCCGCTCATCGGGCGATATTCATTTAAGCAGCAACGGGCTATTTTCTTTCTATTCAAGTAGATGTCTACTCAGAATTCTCAATAGTGACTGGTACAGAACTTGTTTTAATTCATCTCAATGACTGCTTCAATAACACGTGTCGTATCCCTCGCACCCATCAGCAGACTTTTGTGAGCTCTTGATTACAGTGTTGTGATGAAAAATGGCATACGCCGTTTTTGGAATTAAACTACAGAGATATTTGTATGATAATTATATGCTAACATAATCACATGCAACATGGTAGGTTTATGATATTATCATTCACTAAAATTACTGTTCAAGAAATCTAGGCTTAATTACAGTTTCAATTAAGGGACTCTAACATGTATCACGCATGCACGATAGTGTCAAAGCCCATTTGTTTAAAACCTGCATTTTCTGCACACAACACCAATGTAATACCGAAAGCAAGCTAAGACACACTGCGTATACTTTGCCAACACAAAACAACAATTCGCAACATTACGCCACAACGATAAAGAACATATGTGTCGAGCACCTCGTGCTCATGGAGCGCAGTGACGCAGTGACTAAAGCATCAGACTCTCAATCGAGAGATCCCAGGATTTACTCCTGTACTGGTGTGTCAAATCTTGGGAAAGTTCGTTCACTCTACGTTGCTTTAGTTCACTCTGCTGTATGAATGAGTACCTGCCGACAGACAGTGGTGGATTTTTGTGTACGGGTAGTCTTCGCGTATTAGATGCAGAGTGGCTGAATGCTTCCCGGAGAAGTCGATATGGTGTTCGATTGTTGAACAGGGTTGCCAGGGAGTAAAGTGTAAAGTACATTGATAAGTCTTAATGACTGGATACTGCGCTATAGAAGAACTTACCTTTTCCGAACTTGTCAAAATGACGTAATTGTGACCGGTAGAGATCCATGAGAACAATGCATTGTTGTAGATACTACATCGGTCAGAAGCGCCAGACGGTAACAATAATTTTAGGTGCTCTGTTGTCGGTCGCAGGTGTCTGAATCTGAATCTGAATGGTTACGTCGAAAGCATCCACTATTGGCTATGGTTTACGACAGGGTGGTAAGTTCAACATTCTGTCTAGTTTAAGTTTCACAATTTCGGTTTTAATGCAAACCAGCAGCCACACAGTAAAATGTTAGTTTTTTATAGCGCGCTGTCCAAGTCAGCTCACAGCGTGTTTTATTTCACAACATGGCAGACCTGTCCAATCCACATACGCTCAAGTCGTGCTCTCGGTCATTACATCATATATATATTTCTTCCAAATGCAACCTCTCGCCAGACTCACGCAAAACCTGCAACTGCCGAAATAATCGTGGGCAATAAATATTTCAAGTCACCCCTCTCAAAATATTACAGAACCCCCGGTTGCGATACATATGCAGTTGCTAAATAGTCATGTGGCACGTTGCAAAAATACCTGAAAATAATTACAAACGTATCATTGTGTTATAGATACTTTATGCTATGATGTGTGAACTTTACTTTTTTTTACTGTTCAACTGTTTACATAATGACACTATTTCTTTGTCGGACGCAATAGCATACCTGTTATAGGCCTAACCAGCGTGCTCAAGCACATGTAGCAATGACACACCTGAGCAGTTTTACTTGCTGTTTTTTCAACAGTGACCTTAATATCGTTATTAACGGCCAAGCTAGCGCTGCATGGGTAGACGGCTCTACTGAGGAGGATCCAACGTGACCGCCTTCAGAAAGAGAGGTCCGTTGCTATAACCGCGCAAACGGGAATAGCTACGACCCACGTGGACAATTAAGTCATGACATTGCACAGTTGAGCAGGTTTAGAGGTGTACAGTTTTTTTCAGATTCGTGTGGAAGCCTCCTTTTGTAATGGTATGCGCACATGCACGAACACAGACATTCACGCACTTTCGTTCGTTGAGCCGAGTGACATCAACGTGGGTGAGGACACAACGAGGGCACCTGAAGGATTGACGCTGAACTGTCTTTTTTGTGACTTTTTACATAAGTAGACATTTCTGTGCAGTGACTAGTGGTTTCCATATAACGACCCACTGGCTGATAGTGTGTATAGTAAGGTTTTTAAAGGGTTTTTATATAACTTGTCTAAGACTTTTTATGCTCTGTAGTTTAGTACTCTTTGTTAATAAAATGTAATTTTATTTTTGAGGAATGTGTCTGCTTTCCAGAATAAAAAAACTTTCCGGTTATTATAGTAAGCGAAACAAGTCCTTACTTACAATACAATTGCGGTCAATTTCGCAAGGATAATACGTATTCAAGTCGAAATAGTTGGTAAGGCCTTTAAAAAGTAATATTTATGTGTGCTCTATGGGTATATTACAGAAAAGCTAATTTTCAGCAATTTATTGTTGTCTATAGTAATTCAGGATATTCAACAATCTGTGTACGTGAAAATGATATGTAGTGCTAGCCACGTGTTTGCTACTGCTAATGTCAAATCATGTAAATATATCATCAAAACGGCTATATTTAGAACTATAACGTGGATTGACATATCGCTGAATCACATTATTCAGAGCATTGTAATTACCGATGTGTATTATACTTCGCAATTGCGGCATCTGTGGGTTATGGCTTTGTATAACTTTTTAAGTATACTGTTTTCATCGATGTATTTTTTTTTTTATTGATATACTGTTTTGATTGATGTATTGTCTTACATGAACATGCTGATTGTTTGTCTGAAATAAAAGCATAACTATTATTATCATTATTATTATTAGTTGCATGTAATACAATAATATGCGAAACGTTTAATAGCTGAAATACGCAAGACGCAAGTTAAAATAGTTGCAAATCAGGATAGCAATTTACAAATAAATATCCGATTTTATTAAAATGATCCAATCATTTTCCTTTTAGAATCCGCACGTAATTTAGACCAAGGTCGGTTTCCCGATAGAATTCGCAAGACAGAAACAGTTACAATAACAACGGCCTGTTTCCCAGTTAGAATGTGCATGTCGTAAGTCGGATTTTAGAAAACAAGCAGGAAGGTCGCCGACTAGCACCGGTTGGATAAAAATTGTTGTTTCGGCCTATCCGATCGGAAACAGGGTCACCTCATCTTCGACTCCTGTGATAACAAATCCTGCACCATTAATTTTAGTAGCTTTTACTAACGAGCTTTTTTGTCTGTAATACAGCATCCGTACAATAGAATAAGAGTTCATATTCATTTGTTATTAATCAAAAGTAAACCGCTCTGAATGCGTTCTCTCCCTCCAACCTCATCCGAAAATGTGGAGGAACGTTCTTCAAAGGACGCCGACACTCAACCAGAGTTGACACTCGGCATCCAGCTTCACGCTCAGGAGAAAACGCTTCGACTCATCATCGAGGTTTACGGTCCGGAGTCAGTTTTACCTGACGTCCTGGCGATGCATACTATAGAAATGATCCCTAAAAGTATGATCTTAACTAGTATACGTTTATCCTAGCTTGATGTATAGAAAATTCTCCGGTGAGATGCAGGTGCGTGCTTTTATACTAAATACTATTAACATAAGATTTATTAATATTTCAAAATACGTCCGTGTAGTTTGTGATGTATTGATTTTTGACGTAATTATATATGAAGCATAACACAAAACATACATTTGTATATGTAATAACATGCAAATAAATTGGTTTGGCGAATTCCAAAAACTTGGCCAAACAGTGGCGCCGCTCATCGGGCGATATTCATTTAAGCAGCAACGGGCTATTTTCTTTCTATTCAAGTAGATGTCTACTCAGAATTCTCAATAGTGACTGGTACAGAACTTGTTTTAATTTATCTCAATGACTGCTTCAATAACACGTGTCGTATCCCTCGCACCCATCAGCAGACTTTTGTGAGCTCTTGATTACAGTGTTGTGATGAAAAATGGCATACGCCGTTTTTGGAATTAAACTACAGAGATACTTGTATGATAATTATATGCTAACATAATCACATGCAACATGGTAGGTTTATGATATTATCATTCACTAAAATTACTGTTCAAGAAATCTAGGCTTAATTACAGTTTCATTTAAGGGACTCTAACATGTATCACGCATGCACGTTAGTGTCAAAGCCCATTTGTTTAAAACCTGCATTTTCTGCACACAAAACCAATGTAATACCGAAAGCAAGCTAAGACACACTGCGTATACTTTGCCAACACAAAACAACAATTCGCAACATTACGCCACAACGATAAAGAACATATGTGTCGAGCACCTCGTGCTCATGGAGCGCAGTGACGCAGTGACTAAAGCATCAGACTCTCAATCGAGAGATCCCAGGATTTACTCCTGTACTGGTGTGTCAAATCTTGGGAAAGTTCGTTCACTCTACGTTGCTTTAGTTCACTCTGCTGTATGAATGAGTACCTGCCGACAGACAGTGGTGGATTTTTGTGTACGGGTAGTCTTCGCGTATTAGATGCAGAGTGGCTGAATGCTTCCCGGAGAAGTCGATATGGTGTTCGATTGTTGAACAGGGTTGCCAGGGAGTAAGGTGTAAAGTACATTGAGAACGTGGATTGACATATCGCTGAATCACATTATTCAGAGCATTGTAAATAGCGATGTGTATTATTCTTCGCAATTGCGGCATCTGTGGGTTATGGCTTTGTATAACTTTTTAAGTATACTGTTTTCATCGATGTATTTATTTTTATATTGATATACTGTTTTGATTGATGTATTATCTTACATGAACATGCTGATTGTTTGTCTGAAATAAAAGCATAACTATTATTATCATTATTAGTTGCATGTAATACAATAATATGCGAAACGTTTAATAGCTGAAATACGCAAGACGCAAGTTAAAATAGTTGCAAATCAGGATAGCAATTTACAAATAAATATCCGATTTTATTAAAATGATCCAATCATTTTCCTGTTAGAATACGCACGTAATTTAGACCAAGGTCGGTTTCCCGATAGAATTCGCAAGACAGAAACAGTTACAATAACAACGGCCTGTTTCCCAGTTAGAATGTGCATGTCGTAAGTCGGATTTTAGAAAACAAGCAGGAAGGTCGCCGACTAGCACCGGTTGGATAAAAATTGTTGTTTCGGCCTATTCGATCGGAAACGGGGTCACCTCATCGTCGACTCCTGTGATAACAAATCCTGCACCATTAATTTTAGTAGCTTTTACTAACGAGCTTTTTTGTCTGTAATACAGCATCCGTACAATAGAATAAGAGTTCATATTCATTTGTTATTAATCAAAAGTAAACCGCTCTGAATGCGTTCTCTCCCTCCAACCACATCCGAAAATGCGGAGGAACGTTCTTCAAAGGACGCCGATACTCAACCAGAGTTGACACTCGGCATCCAGCTTCACGCTCAGGAGAAAACGCTTCGACTCATCATCGAGGTTTACGGTCCGGAGTCAGTTTTACCTGATGTCCTGGCGATGCATTTTTTTTTCTTTCATGTGTTTATTCATATTATTGTACATATATTTACAGTATAAAAGTTGTATCAATAATTGAATAAACTAAACGTGGAAAATATACTGTGTACAATCACCTGGTTTTACACTGTTGTTGTCAGTTTGAAATGGACATATACTAGGCAATCGGGGTTGCAAACCATATAATTCGCCTGTTATATATACAGTTAATATATGAGAAATAGCGTTAATTTTTAAAACAAATCTCGACACGGTATATATTTATCCTTTACCTGCAGTGGTAGGCGGACTTGCAGGAGTTGACATCCCCATCTATCGTTACAATAATGAAAAGGATGAAAATAATATTGAATGGTGTAGCTTACGGGCTTTTTACGGCCGCGCCAGTGGCAGAGTGGAGGACCGGTGTGGTTAGACCCCCTTCAGGGGTCCACCCAAACCAGCCCAAACACAATGACTTGAGATGAAGTGGAAAATAACATGAAATGTTGTAGCTTACGGGCTTTTTACGGCCGCGCCAGTGGCAGAGTGAAGGACCGGTGTGGTGAGACCCCCTTCAGGGGTCCACTCAAACCAGCCCAAACACAATGACTTGAGATGAAGTTGAAAATAATATGAAATGTTATAGCTTACGGGCTTTTTACGGCCTCTCCAGTGGCAGAGTGAAGGACCGGTGGGGGGACCCCCTTCAGGGGTCTACCCACACCAGCCCTAACACAATGACATGAGATGTGTGAATTATAACTGATCATACAGGTTCAAAGATATATCATACCATGTCAAGAATTATAATTTAGGTATATAAGTATTCATCAGCTTATGCATACCTGAGCAAATGCGCTCATTCATACACATTAGACATACTTATATACATTACAGAACATATTCCTGTAGAGTAAAGAATATCGAAATTAATATTTTCAAAAGTCATTGCCCTAAATGGCCTCAGAACAACAGGCTAATTATGTAGTGTCTACATCACCCTTTTGCAACACCTTTATCCAGTGTGGAAATGTACTAAGTAATAACAGACCAGCCGTTAAGAAAACAATCATAATAATGTATGTTTGACAGGTCATTATGTCAACATTGAATTAATGCTTCTCTTCGTGGATAAGCATATACCATTTACTTGTCCTTTGTATAATGTAATGAGGTGTCAAATAATCGTGAATTTAAATAATATTCATGTACACATAACTCCATATACTTGTATTTAAGTGTACGTTATAGACACTGTCTGCTTTGACTGTTCTGATCAGACAGTACTGTTCGCTGAAGCGGTAATAACACTCCAAGTCGCGAGTATGTCTTGGCCGCGGTGAATAACATTTTGACCTGGCCGATTAGAGGCGACTTCGGTCACTGGCGTTGTACAAGTATTCTTGTACGAATGCACATGTATAATGTATAAATACATACATCAATATATAATGTAATAGAGTATCCAATGTCTAATTAATGTTCACTATATGCGCACACGTCAGTATAAAGTGTCAATCACAGTGTATTTAAATAGTGTTCATTATATGTGCATCTGATATCTTATACAGTGTATGTTGTCGACTCTGCGTTGACAGTTCCAGTTAGACGATACTGCTCACTGACGCGGAACGAGAGAGAGAGAGAGTGACCGCAATGAATGTCTTATTGTCCGGGCCGAGTGGTCACTGGCTTCTCATGCTCTTCCAGTAGTTACGAGTTTTCCAAGGTGCGAATGACTGGTCTCGGATTACGCTTAGACAGCCCTTGTTATTGACTGGTGTTTTCTGGCTGTACACGTGTTTGTGGTGGTCTGAAACACTTTAACAAACATTTATTTATCATGTTCTACGTCAGTTTGTGTGGACTCTTCTAAGCGACGGCCAGAGAGAATCTTTTGGAGTCGTCCTGACATCATGGAGTAACGGCCTGTCGCTCCGACTGGACCTTCCAGACGTAAACAATCGCACTGACTTTCAAGGTGGGTGCAGACGTAACATTAATTGAATTGTATTGCCTTCCACACGAGCAACAGCTTCGTTTCGACACCAGTATTTCGAAAACATTTCTTTGTCAAATCTGTTAAAATCCGCCTTAATGCGTAAAGAGAGCGTTCTAATAAATAGCGCTTTAATACTTAACGTTGTTACTTTCAGAAATTCATGCTTCGACTGATTACGTTTTGTCCAAATACAAAATTTTAATAGATTAATCATATACATTAATAATTCATTAAAATGTGTTACAGAGTGTGTTTTGAATTTATTAAATAATATCGCATTAAGATAAATATGTACTTGACACCCTGTCAGTTCTAACAAGACTGACGCAACGAAGGTCCACAAACCACTGAGCACGGGGCATTCGTAAAATAAATGAGTTAAAGTTTCTGTTTTTTGTTTACACAAGTAACATTTTAATATTTTTGTAATGTTATACTTATACAATATACTTTGAATTGGTAAAATTTGGTGAGCAATACGCCAGGCAAGATATCTGTACTTTGGGTCTATAAACTTGCAATGAACCCACTTCCATACTTCCGAGAAATTAATTGTCGGGTGTATACCAAGTATACGCGGTGGTTTTAGTCGTGTTTCTACGATATTCTGATATATAAATTTTGTTGTAACGGTTTGACGGGACATAAAATTTGGAACAAGTTTCTCGAATTGGCGAAAACAAGATAACGCAATTTGATAATAAGCTGGTATACTTTCTGAATGTGGAATAATAAGTGATGCGAAGGATGATACATATTTTCTCAAATGTAACCCTATCCAATAAACAGCTAAGTATTTCCACTTTGCTTTATTTCCTTTAATTAATTGTAAGACTTGCATAATCCGAAAAGATTCTATTTTACTTTTAATGTCTACCACATTCAGACCTCCATGTTGATAGTCATTAAGGAGGGTTTCTCTCTTAATAGCTTCCGGCTTATTATTCCAGAGAAACTTAAAGAGAAGTTTATTTAGTTTGGCAAGAATACATTTCGGCATTGAAATCAGACTACCGACATACCATATAGAGCTGCAGAGGACTACATTTAAAATTGTGCTTTTCCCTTTTAAAGACAAGTCCCTTCTGCTATATAAGTTAACACACTTTTCAAATTTGGAAATTACCTTATCCCAGGTCTTTATATTGCCTGCTTTATTTCCCAAATATATACCGTAAAATTTATTACACTCGCTTGTCCAATTTAGGCCAACCGGTTGGTCTAATCGACCTCTCCATCTACCTAGCCACATTCCAAACGTTTTCTGTTTATTTAATAATGCCCCGGAAGCCAGCTCAAATAATTCAACCAAAATTAATATCTTTCTAACCGACTTTAAATCTGTAATAAAAATATTTGTATCATCAGCATACTGACTTATTTTACAGTCTTCTTGTGCACCCGGCAAAGGGATCCCTCTAATCGTCTGATCCATTCGGATTTTGTGAGCAAACGGCTCCATGCAAAGAACATATAAAAGTGGAGACAAACTACAACCTTGTCTCACACTACATTTTACTGGAAACTCTCTACTCACAAAACCATTTACAAGAACACTGGAATATATGTCTGTATATAACAGTTTTACCAGGGATATAAATTGAGGACCAAATCCAAAGCTGTATAAAACTTTAAATAAATATGCATGTGACACTCTGTCAAAAGCCTTCGACTGGTCCAGAGAAATAATTGCGGCTGGCATATTCTTATGATTGACATATTCAATTAAATTCCTAATTAGATGTACATTATCTTGAATCGTACGACCTGGTACTGAACATGTTTGATCCGGATGTACAATTTCTTCCAATACTGTTCTTAATCTTAATGAAAGTACTTTAGACAATATTTTATAGTCGCAATTTAATAGAGAAATAGGGCGCCAATTTGATAATATGTCTGCATTATCTTTATCTTTACAAATTAATGTTATTAAGCATTGTCTTTGAGTCTGTGGAAGTGTCCCTTCTAACCAAACACGATTAATTAGTTTTACGAAAGCTTTACCTATATAAGGAAAGGCAAAGTTATAAAATTCTTTCGTTAGACCATCTGGACCAGGGGATTTATTATTTTCCATTTCTTTCAGTGCCCGCTTACATTCTTCTAGCATGATATCACCTTCACAGTGTTTTGAACTTTCTGAGCTTAATGTAGGAATATCTTGCAGAAAATATTGATCTAACGAACTATCAACTTGTTTTTTGCTATACAGCGTTTCATAGAATTTGCTGCATTCTTCTTTAATTCCGCTGTTTGTTTTGATCGATTCACCTTTATCGTTCTTAAGAATTTTGATATATTTATCAGAAGCCGACTTTTTTTCTTTTTGTAAGAAGAATCTCGTAGGTTTTTCGTTTGTCTCTAACCATTTGGCTTTGGATCTAATTTTCGCTCCTTCCATGAAAGTTTCGTTTAATGTATCTATCACACTTTGTGCTTGTTTAATTTGGTTTATTAATTCTGGTGTTGTTCCTGTATTTTCTTCGCTTCTAATTAAATTATTTAGATCTCGTCTTGCTTCTTTTAATTCTACTTTGCTAATACGCGATAATCTCATAGAATGACATATAATTAACTTTCGAAAATGCAGTTTACATTTGTCCCACCAATGTGAATCTTGTTCAGGTATCGACTCTAAAGATTCCCATAAATTTTTAAAGTCTTCTTGAAAATGTGGATCTTTTAAGGTATTATTGTTGCATTTCCAATAACCTGGCCCTTGGTTAACTTCTTTATCTAGTGTGATATCCATTTGTACAATATGATGATCAGAAACCATGTAGCTAATAGGTTCATGTTTAACATACTTTACATTATTTATGAGAGATTCTGAAATATAAAAGCGGTCTAATCTACAACATATAGAATGCAGTGAATTTCTCCATGTATATTCTTTCTTTTGAGGATTCATTTTTCTAAATATGTCTACCAATTGATTATCTTCACAAACTTTAATTAGATTCTCACTCGCTAAATTGCCGTATAGGTCATTTCCGCCACATTTGTCTAGATTGACATTGGTTACGCAATTAAAATCACCTCTAAATTGTGGGATATTTTCCTTGTAAAAAATATTTAAAAGATTCAAAAAATGTTTTACGTTCTCTCGGAATAACGGGGGCATAAATATTAACTAATTTCAATATTTTACCATTTATGTTCACTAATAAACATATTAACCTTCCTTCATTGTCTCTGTCTGTAGATATTATATTAAATTTAAAGCCCGGTCTAAACCAAATACCAACCCCTTTCGACCTATCTGACCCATATGACCAAAACAATTTCCCTCCCCACTGTGTAGTCCAATTTGTTCCAGTTTTTTTGGAAGAACAATGGGTTTCTTGGAGAAAACAAATATCTACTGAACTAGTTTTTAAATTTTGAATAATTGAAACACGCTTTTTGAAATCTTTTAAACCTCTACAGTTTAGTGAAACCACTCTCATTATGTTGTTGTTTCCCATTTGGTTTTTCCTTTAGTCCCCGCATTTCTTCTTGTTTGAAATGGACTCCAACTCCTGACATGAGTTGTGATCGGAGTCCTCCTCCGCTATCACCAGCTCACCCGTTGGAGGGCTAACCGGCGAGGGTGGAGGAGAGACACTTCGTGATCTTTTTTTCCGTTTTACCTCTTCCCAGCTCATCTCTCCTTCCTCGGGAGACATGTTCTCTGTTTCCTCATTCGAGAACACATCTCCCGACACCGGGGTCGATCTTTCAGGCAGTAAACTACTTTCCTCAGCATTATCTGCTGGTGGGTTACTGTCTTTATTCCCTTTGACTGGTGAAGGATTGCTACTATCCCCTCCCTTCTGTTGTAACACTAATAGTTCTTTCTCTCTTCTAAGTCTATGTCTTGTTGCTTCCTCTATACGTGGAATATCTAGCTTCTGGATACTTTCAGCGGCCACAAGCCACGCCTTCTTCTCCTCCTTAGATAAACCATCTAATGCTTTTCGCAATTGTTGCGACAGCGTTTCTACCTGTTGTTCTCGGTTACTAGCGTGATCTATGTTGGCCCCCACGTAGGCTACATTGGCCCCACTTACTTTGTGCATTGTCACCGTCTTACCGCTGGCGCAGTCTCTGTCTGCGTTGTTACATAACGCTGCATTGTTTGGCTGCTCTATTGCTGTCGTGGCGTCCGGGGCTTGCTGCAAAGAGGTCGTCTGCCGCTCCTCCGTCACCTCTGCCTCGCTGAATTCCATGTCTTCTTGTCTCTCTTCGTTTTTCCTCAAAGCCCCTGCATAGCTTCTTGCTTTCAGTTCGCTACAACTTTCCGTAGTATGTCCGTACTCGCCATGGTGGCGGCAGTACGGCGTTTTGCAATCTTTACGATAATGCCCAGTTTTACGGCATTTTAGACAAAGGGGTGGTCTACCTTTTACTGTGACCGGAAGTTCATAGCGTTCATATGTTTCCGGGTTAGAAATGGTGATAAGATGAGGTATTTCTCGCCTATCTCCTACCATGGACACATCACGTACACCTGTCGCCACCCCTTCGAACCCTGGACTTTGTGATTTCTCAAAGGTAATTGAAGTTACTTTTGCGTAACTGGACAGTTGATCAACAATAGCCGCATTGTTAACATACGGCGGAGCCCAGTGTACACGGGCAACAAAGTGTCTGGTGTCTGCAGACTTGATTCTAAACCTTTTACCTTTCACTTCCAATGTCCCTGCTACTATTAGCTTGTGTTTGACTTCTACGCTATGCACAGTCAAATACCATTCATTGTAAAGGACCAAACGCTAACACATTCTCACTTACTTTCCCTGTCAAGATTTCAAGACTGTGGAGGAAATCCTCTCTGGTATATGGGCGGCCATCGAAAGGTCCGACCAAAATAACACTGCATTCCTGGACTTTCTCCCATTCGTCGTCCAAATGGACCGTCATACCTGGAACAGAAAAAGACACGATATTAAGCTGATTAGAACAGATACGCCCTGGGAGAACCTTGGTGATCAAGGTATCTCCTGTGCCAGGTAAGTATCCGTGTATTTATTTTTATATTGATATACTGTTTTGATTGATGTATTATCTTACATGAACATGCTGATTGTTTGTCTGAAATAAAAGCATAACTATTATTATCATTATTAGTTGCATGTAATACAATAATATGCGAAACGTTTAATAGCTGAAATACGCAAGACGCAAGTTAAAATATTTGCAAATCAGGATAGCAATTTACAAATAAATATCCGATTTTATTAAAATGATCCAATCATTTTCCTGTTAGAATACGCACGTAATTTAGACCAAGGTCGGTTTCCCGACAGAATTCGCAAGACAGAAACAGTTACAATAACAACGGCCTGTTTCCCAGTTAGAATGTGCATGTCGTAAGTCGGATTTTAGAAAACAAGCAGGTTGGATAAAAATTGTTGTTTCGGCCTATTCGATCGGAAACGGGGTCACCTCATCGTCGACTCCTGTGATAACAAATCCTGCACCATTAATTTAAGTACCTTTTACTAACGAGCTTTTTTGTCTGTAATACAGCATCCGTACAATAGAATAAGAGTTCATATTCATTTGTTATTAATCAAAAGTAAACCGCTCTGAATGCGTTCTCTCCCTCCAACCTCATCCGAAAATGCGGAGGAACGTTCTTCAAAGGACGCCGACACTCAACCAGAGTTGACACTCGGCATCCAGCTTCACGCTCAGGAGAAAACGCTTCGACTCATCATCGAGGTTTACGGTCCGGAGTCAGTTTTACCTGACGTCCTGGCGATGCATACTATAGAAATGATCCCTAAAAGTATGATCTTAACTAGTATACGTTTATCCTAGCTTGATGTACAGAAAATTCTCCGGTGAGATGCAGGTGCGTGCTTTTATACTAAATACTATTAACATAAGATTTATTAATATTTCAAAATACGTCCGTGTAGTTTGTGATGTATTGATTTTTGACGTAATTATATATGAAGCATAACACAAAACATACATTTGTATATGTAATAACATGCAAATAAATTGGTTTGGCGAATTCCAAAAACTTGGCCAAACAGTGGCGCCGCTCATCGGGCGATATTCATTTAAGCAGCAACGGGCTATTTTCTTTCTTTTCAAGTAGATGTCTACTCAGAATTCTCAATAGTGACTGGTACAGAACTTGCTTTAATTTATCTCAATGACTGCTTCAATAACACGTGTCGTATCCCTCGCACCCATCAGCAGACTTTTGTGAGCTCTTGATTACAGTGTTGTGATGAAAAATGGCATACGCCGTTTTTGGAATTAAACTACAGAGATACTTGTATGATAATTATATGCTAACATAATCACATGCAACATGGTAGGTTTATGATATTATCAATCACTAAAATTACTGTTCAAGAAATCTAGGCTTAATTACAGTTTCAATTAAGGGACTCTAACATGTATCACGCATGCACGTTAGTGTCAAAGCCCATTTGTTTAAAACCTGCATTTTCTGCACACAACACCAATGTAATACCGAAAGCAAGCTAAGACACACTGCGTATACTTTGCCAACACAAAACAACAATTCGCAACATTACGCCACAACGATAAAGAACATATGTGTCGAGCACCTCGTGCTCATGGAGCGCAGTGACGCAGTGACTAAAGCATCAGACTCTCAATCGAGAGATCCCAGGATTTACTCCTGTACTGGTGTGTCAAATCTTGGGAAAGTTCGTTCACTCTACGTTGCTTTAGTTCACTCTGCTGTATGAATGAGTACCTGCCGACAGACAGTGGTGGGTTTTTGTGTACGGGTAGTCTTCGCGTATTAGATGCAGAGTGGCTGAATGCTTCCCGGAGAAGTCGATATGGTGTTCGATTGTTGAACAGGGTTGCCAGGGAGTAAAGTGTAAAGTACATTGAGAAGTCTTAATGACTGGATACTGCGCTATAGAAGAACTTACCTTTTCCGAACTTGTCAAAATGACGTAATTGTGACCGGTAGAGATCCATGAGAACAATGCATTGTTGTAGATACTACATCGGTCAGAAGCGCCAGACGGTAACAATAGTTTTAGTTGCTCTGTTGTCGGTCGCAGGTGTCTGAATCTGAATCTGAATGGTTACGTCGAAAGCATCCACTATTGGCTATGGTTTACGACAAGGTGGTAAGTTCAACATTCTGTCTAGTTTAAGTTTCACAATTTCGGTTTTAATGCACACCAGCAGCCACACAGTAAAATGTTAGTTTTTTATAGCGCGCTGTCCAAGTCAGCTCACAGCGTGTTTTATTTCACAACATGGCAGACCTGTCCAATCCACATACGCTCAATTCGTGCTCTCGGTCATTACATCATATATATATTTCTTCCAAATGCAACCTCTCGCCAGACTCACGCAAAACCTGCAACTGCCGAAATAATCGTGGGCAATAAATTTTTCAAGTCACCCCTCTCAAAATATTACAGAACCCCCGGTTGCGATACATATGCAGTTGCTAAATAGTCATGTGGTACGTTGCAAAAATACCTGAAAATAATTACAAACGTATCATTGTGTTATAGATACTTTATGCTATGATGTGTGAACTTTACTTTTTTTACTGTTCAACTGTTTACATAATGACAATATTTCTTTGTCGGACGCAATAGCATACCTGTTATAGGCATAATCAGCGTGCTCAAGCACATGTAGCAATGACACACCTGAGCAGTTTTACTTGCTGTTTTTTCAACAGTGACCTTAATATCGTTATTACCGGCCAAGCTAGCGCTGCATGGGTAGACGGCTCTACTGAGGAGGATCCAACGTGACCGCCTTCAGAAAGAGAGGTCCGTTGCTATAACCGCGCAAACGGGAATAGCTTCGACCCACGTGGACAATTAAGTCATGACATTGCACAGTTGAGCAGGTTTAGAGGTGTACAGTTTTTTTCAGATTCGTGTGCAAGCCTCCTTTTGTAATGGTATGCGCACATGCACGAACACAGACATTCACGCACTTTCGTTCGTTGAGCCGAGTGACATCAACGTGGGTGAGGACACAACGAGGGCACCTGAAGAATTGACGCTGAACTGTCTTTTTTGTGACTTTTTACATAAGTAGACATTTCTGTGCAGGGACTAGTGATTTCCATATAACGACCCACTGGCTGATAGAGTGTATAGTAAGGTTCTTAAAGGGTTTTTATATAACTTGTCTAAGACTTTTTATGCTCTGTAGTTTAGTACTCTTTGTTAATAAAATGTAATTTTATTTTTGAGGAATGTGTCTGCTTTCCAGAATAAAAAAACTTTCCGGTTATTATAGTAAGCGAAACAAGTCCTTACTTACAATACAATTGCGGTCAATTTCGCAAGGATAATACGTATTCAAGTCGAAATAGTTGGTAAGGCCTTTAAAAAGTAATAGTTATGTGTGCTCTATGGGTATATTACAGAAAAGCTAATTTTCAGCAATTTATTGTTGCCTATAGTAATCCAGGATATTCAACAATCTGAGTACGTGAAAACGATATGTAGTGCTAACCACGTGTTTGCTACTGCTAATGTCAAATCATGTAAATATATCATCAAAACGGCTATATTTAGAACTATAACGTGGATTGACATATCGCTGAATCACATTATTCAGAGCATTGTAACTAGCGATGTGTATTATACTTCGCAATTGCGGCATCTGTGGGTTATGGCTTTGTATAACTTTTTAAGTATACTGTTTTCATCGATGTATTTATTTTTATATTGATATACTGTTTTGATTGATGTATTGTCTTACATGAACATGCTGATTGTTTGTCTGAAATAAAAGCATAACTATTATTATCATTATTATTATTAGTTGCATGTAATACAATAATATGCGAAACGTTTAATAGCTGAAATACGCAAGACGCAAGTTAAAATAGTTGCAAATCAGGATAGCAATTTACAAATAAATATCCGATTTTATTAAAATGATGCAATCATTTTCCTGTTAGAATACGCACGTAATTTAGACCAAGGTCGGTTTCCCGATAGAATTCGCAAGACAGAAACAGTTACAATAACAACGGCCTGTTTCCCAGTTAGAATGTGCATGTCGTAAGTCGGATTTTAGAAAACAAGCAGGAAGGTCGCTGACTAGCACCGGTTGGATAAAAATTGTTGTTTCGGCCTATCCGATCGGAAACGGGGTCACCTCATCGTCGACTCCTGTGATAACAAATCCTGCACCATTAATTTTAGTAGCTTTTACTAACGAGCTTTTTTGTCTGTAATACAGCATCCGTACAATAGAATAAGAGTTCATATTCATTTGTTATTAATCAAAAGTAAACCGCTCTGAATGCGTTCTCTCCCTCCAACCACATCCGAAAATGCGGAGGAACGTTCTTCAAAGGACGCCGACACTCAACCAGAGTTGACACTCGGCATCCAGTTTCACGCTCAGGAGAAAACGCTTCGACTCATCATCGAGGTTTACGGTCCGGAGTCAGTTTTACCTGACGTCCTGGCGATGCATACTATAGAAATGATCCCTAAAAGTATGATCTTAACTAGTATACGTTTATCCTAGCTTGATGTACAGAAAATTCTCCGGTGAGATGCAGGTGCGTGCTTTTATACTAAATAATATTAACATAAGATTTATTAATATTTCAAAATACGTCCGTGTAGTTTGTGATGTATTGATTTTTGACGTAATTATATATGAAGCATAACACAAAACATACATTTGTATATGTAATAACATGCAAATAAATTGGTTTGGCGAATTCCAAAAACTTGGCCAAACAGTGGCGCCGCTCATCGGGCGATATTCATTTAAGCAGCAACGGGCTATTTTCTTTCTTTTCAAGTAGATGTCTACTCAGAATTCTCAATAGTGACTGGTACAGAACTTGTTTTAATTTATTTCAATGACTGCTTCAATAACACGTGTCGTATCCCTCGCACCCAACAGCAGACTTTTGTGAGCTCTTGATTACAGTGTTGTGATGAAAAATGGCATACGCCGTTTTTGGAATTAAACTACAGAGATACTTGTATGATAATTATATGCTAACATAATCACATGCAACATGGTAGGTTTATGATATTATCATTCACTAAAATTACTGTTCAAGAAATCTAGGCTTAATTACAGTTTCATTTAAGGGACTCTAACATGTATCACGCATGCACGTTAGTGTCAAAGCCCATTTGTTTAAAACCTGCATTTTCTGCACACAACACCAATGTAATACCGAAAGCAAGCTAAGACACACTGCGTATACTTTGCCAACACAAAACAACAATTCGCAACATTACGCCACAACGATAAAGAACATATGTGTCGAGCACCTCGTGCTCATGGAGCGCAGTGACGCAGTGACTAAAGCATCAGACTCTCAATCGAGAGATCCCAGGATTTACTCCTGTACTGGTGTGTCAAATCTTGGGAAAGTTCGTTCACTCTACGTTGCTTTAGTTCACTCTGCTGTATGAATGAGTACCTGCCGACAGACAGTGGTGGATTTTTGTGTACGGGTAGTCTTCGCGTATTAGATGCAGAGTGGCTGAATGCTTCCCGGAGAAGTCGATATGGTGTTCGATTGTTGAACAGGGTTGCCAGGGAGTAAAGTGTAAAGTACATTGAGAAGTCTTAATGACTGGATACTGCGCTATAGAAGAACTTACCTTTTCCGAACTTGTCAAAATGACGTAATTGTGACCGGTAGAGATCCATGAGAACAATGCATTGTTGTAGATACTACATCGGTCAGAAGCGCCAGACGGTAACAATAGTTTTAGTTGCTCTGTTGTCGGTCGCAGGTGTCTGAATCTGAATCTGAATGGTTACGTCGAAAGCATCCACTATTGGCTATGGTTTACGACAAGGTGGTAAGTTCAACATTCTGTCTAGTTTAAGTTTCACAATTTCGGTTTTAATGCACACCAGCAGCCACACAGTAAAATGTTAGTTTTTTTATAGCGCGCTGTACAAAGTCAGCTCACAGCGTGTTTTATTTCACAACATGGCAGACCTGTCCAATCCACATACGCTCAAGTCGTGCTCTCGGTCATTACATCATATATATATTTCTTCCAAATGCAACCTCTCGCCAGACTCACGCAAAACCTGCAACTGCCGAAATAATCGTGGGCAATAAATATTTCAAGTCACCCCTCTCAAAATATTACAGAACCCCCGGTTGCGATACATATGCAGTTGCTAAATAGTCATGTGGCACGTTGCAAAAATACCTGAAAATAATTACAAACGTATCATTGTGTTATAGATACTTTATGTTATGATGTGTGAACTTTACTTTTTTTACTGTTCAACTGTTTACATAATGACAATATTTCTTTGTCGGACGCAATAGTATACCTGTTATAGGCCTAATCAGCGTGCTCAAGCACATGTAGCAATGACACACCTGAGCAGTTTTACTTGCTGTTTTTTCAACAGTGACCTTAATATCGTTATTACCGGCCAAGCTAGCGCTGCATGGGTAGACGGCTCTACTGAGGAGGATCCAACGTGACCGCCTTCAGAAAGAGAGGTCCGTTGCTATAACCGCGCAAACGGGAATAGCTACGACCCACGTGGACAATTAAGTCATGACATTGCACAGTTGTGCAGGTTTAGAGGTGTACAGTTTTTTGTCTTCAGATTCGTGTGCAAGCCTCCTTTTGTAATGGTATGCACACATGCACGAACGCAGACATTCACGCACTTTCGTTCGTTGAGCCGAGTGACATCAACGTGGGTGAGGACACAACGA
Organism: Paraescarpia echinospica; assembly: GCA_020002185.1. Taxonomy (NCBI): domain Eukaryota; kingdom Metazoa; phylum Annelida; class Polychaeta; order Sabellida; family Siboglinidae; genus Paraescarpia; species Paraescarpia echinospica. The sequence continues at coordinate 54,097,103 of CM034531.1, forward strand.
GGGCACCTGAAGGATTGACGCTGAACTGTCTTTTTTGTGACTTTTTACATAAGTAGACATTTCTGTGCAGTGACTAGTGATTTCCATATAACGACCCACTGGCTGATAGAGTGTATAGTAAGGTTTTTAAAGGGTTTTTATATAACTTGTCTAAGATTTTTTATGCTCTGTAGTTTAGTACTCTTTGTTAATAAAATGTAATTTTATTTTTGAGGAATGTGTCTGCTTTCCAGAATAAAAAAACTTTCCGGTTATTATAGTAAGCGAAAAAGTCCTTATTTACAATACAATTGCGGTCAATTTCGCAAGAATAATACGTATTCAAGTCGAAATAGTTGGTAAGGCCTTTAAAAAGTAATAGTTATGTGTGCTCTATGGGTATATTACAGAAAAGCTAATTTTCAGCAATTTATTGTTGCCTATAGTAATCCAGGATATTCAACAATCTGAGTACGTGAAAACGATATGTAGTGCTAACCACGTGTTTGCTACTGCTAATGTCAAATCATGTAAATATATCATCAAAACGGCTATATTTAGAACTATAACGTGGATTGACATATCGCTGAATCACATTATTCAGAGCATTGTAAATAGCGATGTGTATTATACTTCGCAATTGCGGCATCTGTGGGTTATGGCTTTGTATAACTTTTTAAGTATACTGTTTTCATCGATGTATTTATTTTTATATTGATATACTGTTTTGATTGATGTATTGTCTTACATGAACATGCTGATTGTTTGTCTGAAATAAAAGCATAACTATTATTATCATTATTATTATTAGTTGCATGTAATACAATAATATGCGAAACGTTTAATAGCTGAAATACGCAAGACGCAAGTTAAAATAGTTGCAAATCAGGATAGCAATTTACAAATAAATATCCGATTTTATTAAAATGATGCAATCATTTTCCTATTAGAATACGCACGTAATTTAGACCAAGGTCGGTTTCCCGATAGAATTCGCAAGACAGAAACAGTTACAATAACAACGGCCTGTTTCCCAGTTATAATGTGCATGTCGTAAGTCGGATTTTAGAAAACAAGTAGGAAGGTCGCCGACTAGCACCGGTTGGATAAAAATTGTTGTTTCGGCCTATCCGATCGGAAACGGGGTCACCTCATCGTCGACTCCTGTGATAACAAATCCTGCACCATTAATTTTAGTAGCTTTTACTAACGAGCTTTTTTGTCTGTAATACAGCATCCGTACAATAGAATAAGAGTTCATATTCATTTGTTATTAATCAAAAGTAAACCGCTCTGAATGCGTTCTCTCCCTCCAACCTCATCCGAAAATGCGGAGGAACGTTCTTCAAAGGACGCCGACACTCAACCAGAGTTGACACTCGGCATCCAGCTTCACGCTCAGGAGAAAACGCTTCGACTCATCATCGAGGTTTACGGTCCGGAGTCAGTTTTACCTGACGTCCTGGCGATGCATACTATAGAAATGATCCCTAAAAGTATGATCTTAACTAGTATACTTTTATCCTAGCTTGATGTACAGAAAATTCTCCGGTGAGATGCAGGTGCGTGCTTTTATACTAAATAATATTAACATAAGATTTATTAATATTTAAAAATACGTCCGTGTAGTTTGTGATGTATTGATTTTTGACGTAATTATATATGAAGCATAACACAAAACATACATTTGTATATGTAATAACATGCAAATAAATTGGTTTGGCGAATTCCAAAAACTTGGCCAAACAGTGGCGCCGCTCATCGGGCGATATTCATTTAAGCAGCAACGGGCTATTTTCTTTCTTTTCAAGTAGATGTCTACTCAGAATTCTCAATAGTGACTGGTACAGAACTTGTTTTAATTTATTTCAATGACTGCTTCAATAACACGTGTCGTATCCCTCGCACCCAACAGCAGACTTTTGTGAGCTCTTGATTACAGTGTTGTGATGAAAAATGGCATACGCCGTTTTTGGAATTAAACTACAGAGATACTTGTATGATAATTATATGCTAACATAATCACATGCAAGATGGTAGGTTTATGATATTATCATTCACTAAAATTACTGTTCAAGAAATCTAGGCTTAATTACAGTTTCATTTAAGGGACTCTAACATGTATCACGCATGCACGTTAGTGTCAAAGCCCATTTGTTTAAAACCTGCATTTTTTGCACACAACACCAATGTAATACCGAAAGCAAGCTAAGACACACTGCGTATACTTTGCCAACACAAAACAACAATTCGCAACATTACGCCACAACGATAAAGAACATATGTGTCGAGCACCTCGTGCTCATGGAGCGCAGTGACGCAGTGACTAAAGCATCAGACTCTCAATCGAGAGATCCCAGGATTTACTCCTGTACTGGTGTGTCAAATCTTGGGAAAGTTCGTTCACTCTACGTTGCTTTATTTCACTCTGCTGTATGAATGAGTACCTGCCGACAGACAGTGGTGGATTTTTGTGTACGGGTAGTCTTCGCGTATTAGATGCAGAGTGGCTGAATGCTTCCCGGAGAAGTCGATATGGTGTTCGATTGTTGAACAGGGTTGCCAGGGAGTAAAGTGTAAAGTACATTGAGAAGTCTTAATGACTGGATACTGCGCTATAGAAGAACTTACCTTTTCCGAACTTGTCAAAATGACGTAATTGTGACCGGTAGAGATCCATGAGAACAATGCATTGTTGTAGATACTACATCGGTCAGAAGCGCCAGACGGTAACAATAGTTTTAGTTGCTCTGTTGTCGGTCGCAGGTGTCTGAATCTGAATCTGAATGGTTACGTCGAAAGCATCCACTATTGGCTATGGTTTACGACTGGGTGGTAAGTTCAACATTCTGTCTAGTTTAAGTTTCACAATTTCGGTTTTAATGCACACCAGCAGCCACACAGTAAAATGTTAGTTTTTTATAGCGCGCTGTACAAAGTCAGCTCACAGCGTGTTTTATTTCACAACATGGCAGACCTGTCCAATCCACATACGCTCAAGTCGTGCTCTCGGTCATTACATCATATATATATTTCTTCCAAATGCAAACTCTCGCCAGACTCACGCAAAACCTGCAACTGCCGAAATAATCGTGGGCAAAAAATATTTCAAGTCACCCCTCTCAAAATATTACAGAACCCCCGGTTGCGATACATATGCAGTTGCTAAATAGTCATGTGGCACGTTGCAAAAATACCTGAAAATAATTACAAACGTATCATTGTGTTATAGATACTTTATGTTATGATGTGTGAACTTTACTTTTTTTACTGTTCAACTGTTTACATAATGACAATATTTCTTTGTCGGACGCAATAGCATACCTGTTATAGGCCTAATCAGCGTGCTCAAGCACATGTAGCAATGACACACCTGAGCAGTTTTACTTGCTGTTTTTTCAACAGTGACCTTAATATCGTTATTACCGGCCAAGCTAGCGCTGCATGGGTAGACGGCTCTACTGAGGAGGATCCAACGTGACCGCCTTCGGAAAGAGAGGTCCGTTGCTATAACCGCGCAAACGGGAATAGCTACGACCCACGTGGACAATTAAGTCATGACATTGCACAGTTGAGCAGGTTTAGAGGTGTACAGTTTTTTTCAGATTCGTGTGCAAGCCTCCTTTTGTAATGGTATGCGCACATGCACGAACACAGACATTCACGCACTTTCGTTCGTTGAGCCGAGTGACATCAACGTGGGTGAGGACTCAACGAGGGCACCTGAAGGATTGACGCTGAACTGTCTTTTTTGTGACTTTTTACATTAGTAGACATTTCTGTGCAGTGACTAGTGATTTCCATATAACGACCCACTGGCTGATAGAGTGTATAGTAAGGTTTTTAAAGGTTTTTTATATAACTTGTCTAAGACTTTTTATGCTCTGTAGTTTAGTACTCTTTGTTAATAAAATGTAATTTTATTTTTGAGGAATGTGTCTGCTTTCCAGAATAAAAAAACTTTCCGGTTATTATAGTAAGCGAAACAAGTCCTTACTTACAATACAATTGCGGTCAATTTCGCAAGGATAATACGTATTCAAGTCGAAATAGTTGGTAAGGCCTTTAAAAAGTAATATTTATGTGTGCTCTATGGGTATATTACAGAAAAGCTAATTTTCAGCAATTTATTGTTGTCTATAGTAATTCAGGATATTCAACAATCTGTGTACGTGAAAATGATATGTAGTGCTAGCCACGTGTTTGCTACTGCTAATGTCAAATCATGTAAATATATCATCAAAACGGCTATATTTAGAACTATAACGTGGATTGACATATCGCTGAATCACATTATTCAGAGCATTGTAACTAGCGATGTGTATTATACTTCGCAATTGCGGCATCTGTGGGTTATGGCTTTGTATAACTTTTTAAGTATACTGTTTTCATCGATGTATTTATTTTTTTATTGATATACTGTTTGGATTGATGTATTGTCTTACATGAACATGCTGATTGTTTGTCTGAAATAAAAGCATAACTATTATTATCATTATTATTATTAGTTGCATGTAATACAATAATATGCGAAACGTTTAATAGCTGAAATACGCAAGACGCAAGTTAAAATAGTTGCAAATCAGGATAGCAATTTACAAATAAATATCCGATTTTATTAAAATGATGCAATCATTTTCCTTTTAGAATACGCACGTAATTTAGACCAAGGTCGGTTTCCCGATAGAATTCGCAAGACAGAAACAGTTACAATAACAACGGCCTGTTTCCCAGTTAGAATGTGCATGTCGTAAGTCGGATTTTAGAAAACAAGCCGGAAGGTCGCCGACTAGCACCGGTTGGATAAAAATTGTTGTTTCAGCCTATCCGATCGGAAACGGGGTCACCTCATCTTCGACTCCTGTGATAACAAATCCTGCACCATTAATTTTAGTAGCTTTTACTAACGAGCTTTTTTGTCTGTAATACAGCATCCGTACAATAGAATAAGAGTTCATATTAATTTGTTATTAATCAAAAGTAAACCGCTCTGAATGCGTTCTCTCCCTCCAACCTCATCCGAAAATGCGGAGGAACGTTCTTCAAAGGACGCCGACACTCAACCAGAGTTGACACTCGGCATCCAGCTTCACGCTCAGGAGAAAACGCTTCGACTCATCATCGAGGTTTACGGTCCGGAGTCAGTTTTACCTGACGTCCTGGCGATGCATACTATAGAAATGATCCCTAAAAGTATGATCTTAACTAGTATACGTTTATCCTAGCTTGATGTACAGAAAATTCTCCGGTGAGATGCAGGTGCGTGCTTTTATACTAAATACTATTAACATAAGATTTATTAATATTTCAAAATACGTCCGTGTAGTTTGTGATGTATTGATTTTTGACGTAATTATATATGAAGCATAACACAAAACATACATTTGTATATGTAATAACATGCAAATAAATTGGTTTGGCGAATTCCAAAAACTTGGCCAAACAGTGGCGCCGCTCATCGGGCGATATTCATTTAAGCAGCAACGGGCTATTTTCTTTCTTTTCAAGTAGATGTCTACTCAGAATTCTCAATAGTGACTGGTACAGAACTTGCTTTAATTTATCTCAATGACTGCTTCAATAACACGTGTCGTATCCCTCGCACCCATCAGCAGACTTTTGTGAGCTCTTGATTACAGTGTTGTGATGAAAAATGGCATACGCCGTTTTTGGAATTAAACTACAGAGATACTTGTATGATAATTATATGCTAACATAATCACATGCAACATGGTAGGTTTATGATATTATCAATCACTAAAATTACTGTTCAAGAAATCTAGGCTTAATTACAGTTTCAATTAAGGGACTCTAACATGTATCACGCATGCACGTTAGTGTCAAAGCCCATTTGTTTAAAACCTGCATTTTCTGCACACAACACCAATGTAATACCGAAAGCAAGCTAAGACACACTGCGTATACTTTGCCAACACAAAACAACAATTCGCAACATTACGCCACAACGATAAAGAACATATGTGTCGAGCACCTCGTGCTCATGGAGCGCAGTGACGCAGTGACTAAAGCATCAGACTCTCAATCGAGAGATCCCAGGATTTACTCCTGTACTGGTGTGTCAAATCTTGGGAAAGTTCGTTCACTCTACGTTGCTTTAGTTCACTCTGCTGTATGAATGAGTACCTGCCGACAGACAGTGGTGGGTTTTTGTGTACGGGTAGTCTTCGCGTATTAGATGCAGAGTGGCTGAATGCTTCCCGGAGAAGTCGATATGGTGTTCGATTGTTGAACAGGGTTGCCAGGGAGTAAAGTGTAAAGTACATTGAGAAGTCTTAATGACTGGATACTGCGCTATAGAAGAACTTACCTTTTCCGAACTTGTCAAAATGACGTAATTGTGACCGGTAGAGATCCATGAGAACAATGCATTGTTGTAGATACTACATCGGTCAGAAGCGCCAGACGGTAACAATAGTTTTAGTTGCTCTGTTGTCGGTCGCAGGTGTCTGAATCTGAATCTGAATGGTTACGTCGAAAGCATCCACTATTGGCTATGGTTTACGACAAGGTGGTAAGTTCAACATTCTGTCTAGTTTAAGTTTCACAATTTCGGTTTTAATGCACACCAGCAGCCACACAGTAAAATGTTAGTTTTTTATAGCGCGCTGTCCAAGTCAGCTCACAGCGTGTTTTATTTCACAACATGGCAGACCTGTCCAATCCACATACGCTCAATTCGTGCTCTCGGTCATTACATCATATATATATTTCTTCCAAATGCAACCTCTCGCCAGACTCACGCAAAACCTGCAACTGCCGAAATAATCGTGGGCAATAAATTTTTCAAGTCACCCCTCTCAAAATATTACAGAACCCCCGGTTGCGATACATATGCAGTTGCTAAATAGTCATGTGGTACGTTGCAAAAATACCTGAAAATAATTACAAACGTATCATTGTGTTATAGATACTTTATGCTATGATGTGTGAACTTTACTTTTTTTACTGTTCAACTGTTTACATAATGACAATATTTCTTTGTCGGACGCAACAGCATACCTGTTATAGGCATAATCAGCGTGCTCAAGCACATGTAGCAATGACACACCTGAGCAGTTTTACTTGCTGTTTTTTCAACAGTGACCTTAATATCGTTATTACCGGCCAAGCTAGCGCTGCATGGGTAGACGGCTCTACTGAGGAGGATCCAACGTGACCGCCTTCAGAAAGAGAGGTCCGTTGCTATAACCGCGCAAACGGGAATAGCTTCGACCCACGTGGACAATTAAGTCATGACATTGCACAGTTGAGCAGGTTTAGAGGTGTACAGTTTTTTTCAGATTCGTGTGCAAGCCTCCTTTTGTAATGGTATGCGCACATGCACGAACACAGACATTCACGCACTTTCGTTCGTTGAGCCGAGTGACATCAACGTGGGTGAGGACACAACGAGGGCACCTGAAGAATTGACGCTGAACTGTCTTTTTTGTGACTTTTTACATAAGTAGACATTTCTGTGCAGGGACTAGTGATTTCCATATAACGACCCACTGGCTGATAGAGTGTATAGTAAGGTTCTTAAAGGGTTTTTATATAACTTGTCTAAGACTTTTTATGCTCTGTAGTTTAGTACTCTTTGTTAATAAAATGTAATTTTATTTTTGAGGAATGTGTCTGCTTTCCAGAATAAAAAAACTTTCCGGTTATTATAGTAAGCGAAACAAGTCCTTACTTACAATACAATTGCGGTCAATTTCGCAAGGATAATACGTATTCAAGTCGAAATAGTTGGTAAGGCCTTTAAAAAGTAATAGTTATGTGTGCTCTATGGGTATATTACAGAAAAGCTAATTTTCAGCAATTTATTGTTGCCTATAGTAATCCAGGATATTCAACAATCTGAGTACGTGAAAACGATATGTAGTGCTAACCACGTGTTTGCTACTGCTAATGTCAAATCATGTAAATATATCATCAAAACGGCTATATTTAGAACTATAACGTGGATTGACATATCGCTGAATCACATTATTCAGAGCATTGTAACTAGCGATGTGTATTATACTTCGCAATTGCGGCATCTGTGGGATATGGCTTTGTATAACTTTTTAAGTATACTGTTTTCATCGATGTATTTATTTTTATATTGATATACTGTTTTGATTGATGTATTGTCTTACATGAACATGCTGATTGTTTGTCTGAAATAAAAGCATAACTATTATTATCATTATTATTATTAGTTGCATGTAATACAATAATATGCGAAACATTTAATAGCTGAAATACGCAAGACGCAAGTTAAAATAGTTGCAAATCAGGATAGCCATTTACAAATAAATATCCGATTTTATTAAAATGATGCAATCATTTTCCTGTTAGAATACGCACGTAATTTAGACCAAGGTCGGTTTCCCGATAGAATTCGCAAGACAGAAACAGTTACAATAACAACGGCCTGTTTCCCAGTTAGAATGTGCATGTCGTAAGTCGGATTTTAGAAAACAAGCAGGAAGGTCGCTGACTAGCACCGGTTGGATAAAAATTGTTGTTTCGGCCTATCCGATCGGAAACGGGGTCACCTCATCGTCGACTCCTGTGATAACAAATCCTGCACCATTAATTTTAGTAGCTTTTACTAACGAGCTTTTTTGTCTGTAATACAGCATCCGTACAATAGAATAAGAGTTCATATTCATTTGTTATTAATCAAAAGTAAACCGCTCTGAATGCGTTCTCTCCCTCCAACCACATCCGAAAATGCGGAGGAACGTTCTTCAAAGGACGCCGACACTCAACCAGAGTTGACACTCGGCATCCAGTTTCACGCTCAGGAGAAAACGCTTCGACTCATCATCGAGGTTTACGGTCCGGAGTCAGTTTTACCTGACGTCCTGGCGATGCATACTATAGAAATGATCCCTAAAAGTATGATCTTAACTAGTATACGTTTATCCTAGCTTGATGTACAGAAAATTCTCCGGTGAGATGCAGGTGCGTGCTTTTATACTAAATAATATTAACATAAGATTTATTAATATTTAAAAATACGTCCGTGTAGTTTGTGATGTATTGATTTTTGACGTAATTATATATGAAGCATAACACAAAACATACATTTGTATATGTAATAACATGCAAATAAATTGGTTTGGCGAATTCCAAAAACTTGGCCAAGCAGTGGCGCCGCTCATCGGGCGATATTCATTTAAGCAGCAACGGGCTATTTTCTTTCTTTTCAAGTAGATGTCTACTCAGAATTCTCAATAGTGACTGGTACAGAACTTGTTTTAATTTATTTCAATGACTGCTTCAATAACACGTGTCGTATCCCTGGCACCCAACAGCAGACTTTTGTGAGCTCTTGATTACAGTGTTGTGATGAAAAATGGCATACGCCGTTTTTGGAATTAAACTACAGAGATACTTGTATGATAATTATATGCTAACATAATCACATGCAACATGGTAGGTTTATTATATTATCATTCACTAAAATTACTGTTCAAGAAATCTAGGCTTAATTACAGTTTCATTTAAGGGACTCTAACATGTATCACGCATGCACGTTAGTGTCAAAGCCCATTTGTTTAAAACCTGCATTTTCTGCACACAACACCAATGTAATACCGAAAGCAAGCTAAGACACACTGCGTATACTTTGCCAACACAAAACAACAATTCGCAACATTACGCCACAACGATAAAGAACATATGTGTCGAGCACCTCGTGCTCATGGAGCGCAGTGACGCAGTGACTAAAGCATCAGACTCTCAATCGAGAGATCCCAGGATTTACTCCTGTACTGGTGTGTCAAATCTTGGGAAAGTTCGTTCACTCTACGTTGCTTTAGTTCACTCTGCTGTATGAATGAGTACCTGCCGACAGACAGTGGTGGATTTTTGTGTACGGGTAGTCTTCGCGTATTAGATGCAGAGTGGCTGAATGCTTCCCGGAGAAGTCGATATGGTGTTCGATTGTTGAACAGGGTTGCCAGGGAGTATAGTGTAAAGTACAATGAGAAGTCTTAATGACTGGATACTGCGCTATAGAAGAACTTACCTTTTCCGAACTTGTCAAAATGACGTAATTGTGACCGGTAGAGATCCATGAGAACAATGCATTGTTGTAGATACTACATCGGTCAGAAGCGCCAGACGGTAACAATAGTTTTAGTTGCTCTGTTGTCGGTCGCAGGTGTCTGAATCTGAATCTGAATGGTTACGTCGAAAGCATCCACTATTGGCTATGGTTTACGACAGGGTGGTAAGTTCAACATTCTGTCTAGTTTAAGTTTCACAATTTCGGTTTTAATGCACACCAGCAGCCACACAGTAAAATGTTAGTTTTTTTATAGCGCGCTGTACAAAGTCAGCTCACAGCGTGTTTTATTTCACAACATGGCAGACCTGTCCAATCCACATACGCTCAAGTCGTGCTCTCGGTCATTACATCATATATATATTTCTTCCAAATGCAACCTCTCGCCAGACTCACGCAAAACCTGCAACTGCCGAAATAATCGTGGGCAATAAATATTTCAAGTCACCCCTCTCAAAATATTACAGAACCCCCGGTTGCGATACATATGCAGTTGCTAAATAGTCATGTGGCACGTTGCAAAAATACCTGAAAATAATTACAAACGTATCATTGTGTTATAGATACTTTATGTTATGATGTGTGAACTTTACTTTTTTTACTGTTCAACTGTTTACATAATGACAATATTTCTTTGTCGGACGCAATAGTATACCTGTTATAGGCCTAATCAGCGTGCTCAAGCACATGTAGCAATGACACACCTGAGCAGTTTTACTTGCTGTTTTTTCAACAGTGACCTTAATATCGTTATTACCGGCCAAGCTAGCGCTGCATGGGTAGACGGCTCTACTGAGGAGGATCCAACGTGACCGCCTTCAGAAAGAGAGGTCCGTTGCTATAACCGCGCAAACGGGAATAGCTACGACCCACGTGGACAATTAAGTCATGACATTGCACAGTTGTGCAGGTTTAGAGGTGTACAGTTTTTTGTCTTCAGATTCGTGTGCAAGCCTCCTTTTGTAATGGTATGCACACATGCACGAACGCAGACATTCACGCACTTTCGTTCGTTGAGCCGAGTGACATCAACGTGGGTGAGGACACAACGAGGGCACCTGAAGGATTGACGCTGAACTGTCTTTTTTGTGACTTTTTACATAAGTAGACATTTCTGTGCAGTGACTAGTGATTTCCATATAACGACCCACTGGCTGATAGAGTGTATAGTAAGGTTTTTAAAGGGTTTTTATATAACTTGTCTAAGATTTTTTATGCTCTGTAGTTTAGTACTCTTTGTTAATAAAATGTAATTTTATTTTTGAGGAATGTGTCTGCTTTCCAGAATAAAAAAACTTTCCGGTTATTATAGTAAGCGAAAAAGTCCTTATTTACAATACAATTGCGGTCAATTTCGCAAGAATAATACGTATTCAAGTCGAAATAGTTGGTAAGGCCTTTAAAAAGTAATAGTTATGTGTGCTCTATGGGTATATTACAGAAAAGCTAATTTTCAGCAATTTATTGTTGCCTATAGTAATCCAGGATATTCAACAATCTGAGTACGTGAAAACGATATGTAGTGCTAACCACGTGTTTGCTACTGCTAATGTCAAATCATGTAAATATATCATCAAAACGGCTATATTTAGAACTATAACGTGGATTGACATATCGCTGAATCACATTATTCAGAGCATTGTAAATAGCGATGTGTATTATACTTCGCAATTGCGGCATCTGTGGGTTATGGCTTTGTATAACTTTTTAAGTATACTGTTTTCATCGATGTATTTATTTTTATATTGATATACTGTTTTGATTGATGTATTGTCTTACATGAACATGCTGATTGTTTGTCTGAAATAAAAGCATAACTATTATTATCATTATTATTATTAGTTGCATGTAATACAATAATATGCGAAACGTTTAATAGCTGAAATACGCAAGACGCAAGTTAAAATAGTTGCAAATCAGGATAGCAATTTACAAATAAATATCCGATTTTATTAAAATGATGCAATCATTTTCCTATTAGAATACGCACGTAATTTAGACCAAGGTCGGTTTCCCGATAGAATTCGCAAGACAGAAACAGTTACAATAACAACGGCCTGTTTCCCAGTTATAATGTGCATGTCGTAAGTCGGATTTTAGAAAACAAGTAGGAAGGTCGCCGACTAGCACCGGTTGGATAAAAATTGTTGTTTCGGCCTATCCGATCGGAAACGGGGTCACCTCATCGTCGACTCCTGTGATAACAAATCCTGCACCATTAATTTTAGTAGCTTTTACTAACGAGCTTTTTTGTCTGTAATACAGCATCCGTACAATAGAATAAGAGTTCATATTCATTTGTTATTAATCAAAAGTAAACCGCTCTGAATGCGTTCTCTCCCTCCAACCTCATCCGAAAATGCGGAGGAACGTTCTTCAAAGGACGCCGACACTCAACCAGAGTTGACACTCGGCATCCAGCTTCACGCTCAGGAGAAAACGCTTCGACTCATCATCGAGGTTTACGGTCCGGAGTCAGTTTTACCTGACGTCCTGGCGATGCATACTATAGAAATGATCCCTAAAAGTATGATCTTAACTAGTATACTTTTATCCTAGCTTGATGTACAGAAAATTCTCCGGTGAGATGCAGGTGCGTGCTTTTATACTAAATAATATTAACATAAGATTTATTAATATTTAAAAATACGTCCGTGTAGTTTGTGATGTATTGATTTTTGACGTAATTATATATGAAGCATAACACAAAACATACATTTGTATATGTAATAACATGCAAATAAATTGGTTTGGCGAATTCCAAAAACTTGGCCAAACAGTGGCGCCGCTCATCGGGCGATATTCATTTAAGCAGCAACGGGCTATTTTCTTTCTTTTCAAGTAGATGTCTACTCAGAATTCTCAATAGTGACTGGTACAGAACTTGTTTTAATTTATTTCAATGACTGCTTCAATAACACGTGTCGTATCCCTCGCACCCAACAGCAGACTTTTGTGAGCTCTTGATTACAGTGTTGTGATGAAAAATGGCATACGCCGTTTTTGGAATTAAACTACAGAGATACTTGTATGATAATTATATGCTAACATAATCACATGCAAGATGGTAGGTTTATGATATTATCATTCACTAAAATTACTGTTCAAGAAATCTAGGCTTAATTACAGTTTCATTTAAGGGACTCTAACATGTATCACGCATGCACGTTAGTGTCAAAGCCCATTTGTTTAAAACCTGCATTTTTTGCACACAACACCAATGTAATACCGAAAGCAAGCTAAGACACACTGCGTATACTTTGCCAACACAAAACAACAATTCGCAACATTACGCCACAACGATAAAGAACATATGTGTCGAGCACCTCGTGCTCATGGAGCGCAGTGACGCAGTGACTAAAGCATCAGACTCTCAATCGAGAGATCCCAGGATTTACTCCTGTACTGGTGTGTCAAATCTTGGGAAAGTTCGTTCACTCTACGTTGCTTTAGTTCACTCTGCTGTATGAATGAGTACCTGCCGACAGACAGTGGTGGGTTTTTGTGTACGGGTAGTCTTCGCGTATTAGATGCAGAGTGGCTGAATGCTTCCCGGAGAAGTCGATATGGTGTTCGATTGTTGAACAGGGTTGCCAGGGAGTAAAGTGTAAAGTACATTGAGAAGTCTTAATGACTGGATACTGCGCTATAGAAGAACTTACCTTTTCCGAACTTGTCAAAATGACGTAATTGTGACCGGTAGAGATCCATGAGAACAATGCATTGTTGTAGATACTACATCGGTCAGAAGCGCCAGACGGTAACAATAGTTTTAGTTGCTCTGTTGTCGGTCGCAGGTGTCTGAATCTGAATCTGAATGGTTACGTCGAAAGCATCCACTATTGGCTATGGTTTACGACAAGGTGGTAAGTTCAACATTCTGTCTAGTTTAAGTTTCACAATTTCGGTTTTAATGCACACCAGCAGCCACACAGTAAAATGTTAGTTTTTTATAGCGCGCTGTCCAAGTCAGCTCACAGCGTGTTTTATTTCACAACATGGCAGACCTGTCCAATCCACATACGCTCAATTCGTGCTCTCGGTCATTACATCATATATATATTTCTTCCAAATGCAACCTCTCGCCAGACTCACGCAAAACCTGCAACTGCCGAAATAATCGTGGGCAATAAATTTTTCAAGTCACCCCTCTCAAAATATTACAGAACCCCCGGTTGCGATACATATGCAGTTGCTAAATAGTCATGTGGTACGTTGCAAAAATACCTGAAAATAATTACAAACGTATCATTGTGTTATAGATACTTTATGCTATGATGTGTGAACTTTACTTTTTTTACTGTTCAACTGTTTACATAATGACAATATTTCTTTGTCGGACGCAATAGCATACCTGTTATAGGCATAATCAGCGTGCTCAAGCACATGTAGCAATGACACACCTGAGCAGTTTTACTTGCTGTTTTTTCAACAGTGACCTTAATATCGTTATTACCGGCCAAGCTAGCGCTGCATGGGTAGACGGCTCTACTGAGGAGGATCCAACGTGACCGCCTTCAGAAAGAGAGGTCCGTTGCTATAACCGCGCAAACGGGAATAGCTTCGACCCACGTGGACAATTAAGTCATGACATTGCACAGTTGAGCAGGTTTAGAGGTGTACAGTTTTTTTCAGATTCGTGTGCAAGCCTCCTTTTGTAATGGTATGCGCACATGCACGAACACAGACATTCACGCACTTTCGTTCGTTGAGCCGAGTGACATCAACGTGGGTGAGGACATAACGAGGGCACCTGAAGAATTGACGCTGAACTGTCTTTTTTGTGACTTTTTACATAAGTAGACATTTCTGTGCAGGGACTAGTGATTTCCATATAACGACCCACTGGCTGATAGAGTGTATAGTAAGGTTCTTAAAGGGTTTTTATATAACTTGTCTAAGACTTTTTATGCTCTGTAGTTTAGTACTCTTTGTTAATAAAATGTAATTTTATTTTTGAGGAATGTGTCTGCTTTCCAGAATAAAAAAACTTTCCGGTTATTATAGTAAGCGAAACAAGTCCTTACTTACAATACAATTGCGGTCAATTTCGCAAGGATAATACGTATTCAAGTCGAAATAGTTGGTAAGGCCTTTAAAAAGTAATAGTTATGTGTGCTCTATGGGTATATTACAGAAAAGCTAATTTTCAGCAATTTATTGTTGCCTATAGTAATCCAGGATATTCAACAATCTGAGTACGTGAAAACGATATGTAGTGCTAACCACGTGTTTGCTACTGCTAATGTCAAATCATGTAAATATATCATCAAAACGGCTATATTTAGAACTATAACGTGGATTGACATATCGCTGAATCACATTATTCAGAGCATTGTAACTAGCGATGTGTATTATACTTCGCAATTGCGGCATCTGTGGGATATGGCTTTGTATAACTTTTTAAGTATACTGTTTTCATCGATGTATTTATTTTTATATTGATATACTGTTTTGATTGATGTATTGTCTTACATGAACATGCTGATTGTTTGTCTGAAATAAAAGCATAACTATTATTATCATTATTATTATTAGTTGCATGTAATACAATAATATGCGAAACATTTAATAGCTGAAATACGCAAGACGCAAGTTAAAATAGTTGCAAATCAGGATAGCCATTTACAAATAAATATCCGATTTTATTAAAATGATGCAATCATTTTCCTGTTAGAATACGCACGTAATTTAGACCAAGGTCGGTTTCCCGATAGAATTCGCAAGACAGAAACAGTTACAATAACAACGGCCTGTTTCCCAGTTAGAATGTGCATGTCGTAAGTCGGATTTTAGAAAACAAGCAGGAAGGTCGCTGACTAGCACCGGTTGGATAAAAATTGTTGTTTCGGCCTATCCGATCGGAAACGGGGTCACCTCATCGTCGACTCCTGTGATAACAAATCCTGCACCATTAATTTTAGTAGCTTTTACTAACGAGCTTTTTTGTCTGTAATACAGCATCCGTACAATAGAATAAGAGTTCATATTCATTTGTTATTAATCAAAAGTAAACCGCTCTGAATGCGTTCTCTCCCTCCAACCACATCCGAAAATGCGGAGGAACGTTCTTCAAAGGACGCCGACACTCAACCAGAGTTGACACTCGGCATCCAGTTTCACGCTCAGGAGAAAACGCTTCGACTCATCATCGAGGTTTACGGTCCGGAGTCAGTTTTACCTGACGTCCTGGCGATGCATACTATAGAAATGATCCCTAAAAGTATGATCTTAACTAGTATACGTTTATCCTAGCTTGATGTACAGAAAATTCTCCGGTGAGATGCAGGTGCGTGCTTTTATACTAAATAATATTAACATAAGATTTATTAATATTTAAAAATACGTCCGTGTAGTTTGTGATGTATTGATTTTTGACGTAATTATATATGAAGCATAACACAAAACATACATTTGTATATGTAATAACATGCAAATAAATTGGTTTGGCGAATTCCAAAAACTTGGCCAAGCAGTGGCGCCGCTCATCGGGCGATATTCATTTAAGCAGCAACGGGCTATTTTCTTTCTTTTCAAGTAGATGTCTACTCAGAATTCTCAATAGTGACTGGTACAGAACTTGTTTTAATTTATTTCAATGACTGCTTCAATAACACGTGTCGTATCCCTGGCACCCAACAGCAGACTTTTGTGAGCTCTTGATTACAGTGTTGTGATGAAAAATGGCATACGCCGTTTTTGGAATTAAACTACAGAGATACTTGTATGATAATTATATGCTAACATAATCACATGCAACATGGTAGGTTTATTATATTATCATTCACTAAAATTACTGTTCAAGAAATCTAGGCTTAATTACAGTTTCATTTAAGGGACTCTAACATGTATCACGCATGCACGTTAGTGTCAAAGCCCATTTGTTTAAAACCTGCATTTTCTGCACACAACACCAATGTAATACCGAAAGCAAGCTAAGACACACTGCGTATACTTTGCCAACACAAAACAACAATTCGCAACATTACGCCACAACGATAAAGAACATATGTGTCGAGCACCTCGTGCTCATGGAGCGCAGTGACGCAGTGACTAAAGCATCAGACTCTCAATCGAGAGATCCCAGGATTTACTCCTGTACTGGTGTGTCAAATCTTGGGAAAGTTCGTTCACTCTACGTTGCTTTAGTTCACTCTGCTGTATGAATGAGTACCTGCCGACAGACAGTGGTGGATTTTTGTGTACGGGTAGTCTTCGCGTATTAGATGCAGAGTGGCTGAATGCTTCCCGGAGAAGTCGATATGGTGTTCGATTGTTGAACAGGGTTGCCAGGGAGTATAGTGTAAAGTACAATGAGAAGTCTTAATGACTGGATACTGCGCTATAGAAGAACTTACCTTTTCCGAACTTGTCAAAATGACGTAATTGTGACCGGTAGAGATCCATGAGAACAATGCATTGTTGTAGATACTACATCGGTCAGAAGCGCCAGACGGTAACAATAGTTTTAGTTGCTCTGTTGTCGGTCGCAGGTGTCTGAATCTGAATCTGAATGGTTACGTCGAAAGCATCCACTATTGGCTATGGTTTACGACAGGGTGGTAAGTTCAACATTCTGTCTAGTTTAAGTTTCACAATTTCGGTTTTAATGCACACCAGCAGCCACACAGTAAAATGTTAGTTTTTTTATAGCGCGCTGTACAAAGTCAGCTCACAGCGTGTTTTATTTCACAACATGGCAGACCTGTCCAATCCACATACGCTCAAGTCGTGCTCTCGGTCATTACATCATATATATATTTCTTCCAAATGCAACCTCTCGCCAGACTCACGCAAAACCTGCAACTGCCGAAATAATCGTGGGCAATAAATATTTCAAGTCACCCCTCTCAAAATATTACAGAACCCCCGGTTGCGATACATATGCAGTTGCTAAATAGTCATGTGGCACGTTGCAAAAATACCTGAAAATAATTACAAACGTATCATTGTGTTATAGATACTTTATGTTATGATGTGTGAACTTTACTTTTTTTACTGTTCAACTGTTTACATAATGACAATATTTCTTTGTCGGACGCAATAGTATACCTGTTATAGGCCTAATCAGCGTGCTCAAGCACATGTAGCAATGACACACCTGAGCAGTTTTACTTGCTGTTTTTTCAACAGTGACCTTAATATCGTTATTACCGGCCAAGCTAGCGCTGCATGGGTAGACAGCTCTACTGAGGAGGATCCAACGTGACCGCCTTCAGAAAGAGAGGTCCGTTGCTATAACCGCGCAAACGGGAATAGCTACGACCCACGTGGACAATTAAGTCATGACATTGCACAGTTGTGCAGGTTTAGAGGTGTACAGTTTTTTGTCTTCAGATTCGTGTGCAAGCCTCCTTTTGTAATGGTATGCACACATGCACGAACGCAGACATTCACGCACTTTCGTTCGTTGAGCCGAGTGACATCAACGTGGGTGAGGACACAACGAGGGCACCTGAAGGATTGACGCTGAACTGTCTTTTTTGTGACTTTTTACATAAGTAGACATTTCTGTGCAGTGACTAGTGATTTCCATATAACGACCCACTGGCTGATAGAGTGTATAGTAAGGTTTTTAAAGGGTTTTTATATAACTTGTCTAAGATTTTTTATGCTCTGTAGTTTAGTACTCTTTGTTAATAAAATGTAATTTTATTTTTGAGGAATGTGTCTGCTTTCCAGAATAAAAAAACTTTCCGGTTATTATAGTAAGCGAAAAAGTCCTTATTTACAATACAATTGCGGTCAATTTCGCAAGAATAATACGTATTCAAGTCGAAATAGTTGGTAAGGCCTTTAAAAAGTAATAGTTATGTGTGCTCTATGGGTATATTACAGAAAAGCTAATTTTCAGCAATTTATTGTTGCCTATAGTAATCCAGGATATTCAACAATCTGAGTACGTGAAAACGATATGTAGTGCTAACCACGTGTTTGCTACTGCTAATGTCAAATCATGTAAATATATCATCAAAACGGCTATATTTAGAACTATAACGTGGATTGACATATCGCTGAATCACATTATTCAGAGCATTGTAAATAGCGATGTGTATTATACTTCGCAATTGCGGCATCTGTGGGTTATGGCTTTGTATAACTTTTTAAGTATACTGTTTTCATCGATGTATTTATTTTTATATTGATATACTGTTTTGATTGATGTATTGTCTTACATGAACATGCTGATTGTTTGTCTGAAATAAAAGCATAACTATTATTATCATTATTATTATTAGTTGCATGTAATACAATAATATGCGAAACGTTTAATAGCTGAAATACGCAAGACGCAAGTTAAAATAGTTGCAAATCAGGATAGCAATTTACAAATAAATATCCGATTTTATTAAAATGATGCAATCATTTTCCTATTAGAATACGCACGTAATTTAGACCAAGGTCGGTTTCCCGATAGAATTCGCAAGACAGAAACAGTTACAATAACAACGGCCTGTTTCCCAGTTATAATGTGCATGTCGTAAGTCGGATTTTAGAAAACAAGTAGGAAGGTCGCCGACTAGCACCGGTTGGATAAAAATTGTTGTTTCGGCCTATCCGATCGGAAACGGGGTCACCTCATCGTCGACTCCTGTGATAACAAATCCTGCACCATTAATTTTAGTAGCTTTTACTAACGAGCTTTTTTGTCTGTAATACAGCATCCGTACAATAGAATAAGAGTTCATATTCATTTGTTATTAATCAAAAGTAAACCGCTCTGAATGCGTTCTCTCCCTCCAACCTCATCCGAAAATGCGGAGGAACGTTCTTCAAAGGACGCCGACACTCAACCAGAGTTGACACTCGGCATCCAGCTTCACGCTCAGGAGAAAACGCTTCGACTCATCATCGAGGTTTACGGTCCGGAGTCAGTTTTACCTGACGTCCTGGCGATGCATACTATAGAAATGATCCCTAAAAGTATGATCTTAACTAGTATACTTTTATCCTAGCTTGATGTACAGAAAATTCTCCGGTGAGATGCAGGTGCGTGCTTTTATACTAAATAATATTAACATAAGATTTATTAATATTTAAAAATACGTCCGTGTAGTTTGTGATGTATTGATTTTTGACGTAATTATATATGAAGCATAACACAAAACATACATTTGTATATGTAATAACATGCAAATAAATTGGTTTGGCGAATTCCAAAAACTTGGCCAAACATTGGCGCCGCTCATCGGGCGATATTCATTTAAGCAGCAACGGGCTATTTTCTTTCTTTTCAAGTAGATGTCTACTCAGAATTCTCAATAGTGACTGGTACAGAACTTGTTTTAATTTATTTCAATGACTGCTTCAATAACACGTGTCGTATCCCTCGCACCCAACAGCAGACTTTTGTGAGCTCTTGATTACAGTGTTGTGATGAAAAATGGCATACGCCGTTTTTGGAATTAAACTACAGAGATACTTGTATGATAATTATATGCTAACATAATCACATGCAAGATGGTAGGTTTATGATATTATCATTCACTAAAATTACTGTTCAAGAAATCTAGGCTTAATTACAGTTTCATTTAAGGGACTCTAACATGTATCACGCATGCACGTTAGTGTCAAAGCCCATTTGTTTAAAACCTGCATTTTTTGCACACAACACCAATGTAATACCGAAAGCAAGCTAAGACACACTGCGTATACTTTGCCAACACAAAACAACAATTCGCAACATTACGCCACAACGATAAAGAACATATGTGTCGAGCACCTCGTGCTCATGGAGCGCAGTGACGCAGTGACTAAAGCATCAGACTCTCAATCGAGAGATCCCAGGATTTACTCCTGTACTGGTGTGTCAAATCTTGGGAAAGTTCGTTCACTCTACGTTGCTTTATTTCACTCTGCTGTATGAATGAGTACCTGCCGACAGACAGTGGTGGATTTTTGTGTACGGGTAGTCTTCGCGTATTAGATGCACAGTGGCTGAATGCTTCCCGGAGAAGTCGATATGGTGTTCGATTGTTGAACAGGGTTGCCAGGGAGTAAAGTGTAAAGTACATTGAGAAGTCTTAATGACTGGATACTGCGCTATAGAAGAACTTACCTTTTCCGAACTTGTCAAAATGACGTAATTGTGACCGGTAGAGATCCATGAGAACAATGCATTGTTGTAGATACTACATCGGTCAGAAGCGCCAGACGGTAACAATAGTTTTAGTTGCTCTGTTGTCGGTCGCAGGTGTCTGAATCTGAATCTGAATGGTTACGTCGAAAGCATCCACTATTGGCTATGGTTTACGACTGGGTGGTAAGTTCAACATTCTGTCTAGTTTAAGTTTCACAATTTCGGTTTTAATGCACACCAGCAGCCACACAGTAAAATGTTAGTTTTTTATAGCGCGCTGTACAAAGTCAGCTCACAGCGTGTTTTATTTCACAACATGGCAGACCTGTCCAATCCACATACGCTCAAGTCGTGCTCTCGGTCATTACATCATATATATATTTCTTCCAAATGCAAACTCTCGCCAGACTCACGCAAAACCTGCAACTGCCGAAATAATCGTGGGCAAAAAATATTTCAAGTCACCCCTCTCAAAATATTACAGAACCCCCGGTTGCGATACATATGCAGTTGCTAAATAGTCATGTGGCACGTTGCAAAAATACCTGAAAATAATTACAAACGTATCATTGTGTTATAGATACTTTATGTTATGATGTGTGAACTTTACTTTTTTTACTGTTCAACTGTTTACATAATGACAATATTTCTTTGTCGGACGCAATAGCATACCTGTTATAGGCCTAATCAGCGTGCTCAAGCACATGTAGCAATGACACACCTGAGCAGTTTTACTTGCTGTTTTTTCAACAGTGACCTTAATATCGTTATTACCGGCCAAGCTAGCGATGCATGGGTAGACGGCTCTATTGAGGAGGATCCAACGTGACCGCCTTCAGAAAGAGAGGTCCGTTACTATAACCGCGCAAACGGGAATAGCTACGACCGACGTGGACAATTAAGTCATGACATTGCACAGTTGAGCAGGTTTAGAGGTGTACAGTTTTTTTAAGATTCGTGTGCGAGCCTCCTTTTGTAATGGTATGCGCACATGCACGAACACAGACATTCACGCACTTTCGTTCGTTGAGCCGAGTGACATCAACGTGGGTGAGGATACAACGAGGGCACCTGAAGGATTGACGCTGAACTGTCTTTTTTGTGACTTTTTACATAAGTAGACATTTCTGTGCAGTGACTAGTGATTTCCATATAACGACCCAATGGCTGATAGAGTGTATAGTAAGGTTTTTAAAGGGTTTTTATATAACTTGTCTAAGACTTTTTATGCTCTGTAGTTTAGTACTCTTTGTTAATAAAATGTAATTTTATTTTTGAGGAATGTGTCTGCTTTCCAGAATAAAAAAACTTTCCGGTTATTATAGTAAGCGAAACAAGTCCTTACTTACAATACAATTGCGGTCAATTTCGCAAGGATAATACGTATTCAAGTCGAAATAGTTGGTAAGGCCTTTAAAAAGTAATAGTTATGTGTGCTCTATGGGTATATTACAGAAAAGCTAATTTTTAGCAATTTATTGTTGCCTATAGTAAATCAGGATATTCAACAATCTGTGTACGTGAAAATGATATGTAGTGCTAGCCACGTGTTTGCTACTGCTAATGTCAAATCATGTAAATATATCATCAAAACGGCTATATTTAGAACTATAACGTGGATTGACATATCGCTGAATCACATTATTCAGAGCATTGTAACTAGCGAAGTGTATTATACTTCGCAATTGCGGCATCTGTGGGTTATGGCTTTGTATAACTTTTTAAATATACTGTTTTCATCGATGTATTTATTTTTATATTGATATACTGTTTTGATTGATGTATTGTCTTACATGAACATGCTGATTGTTTGTCTGAAATAAAAACATAACTATTATTATCATTATTATTATTAGTTGCATGTAATACAATAATATGCGAAACGTTTAATAACTGAAATACGCAAGACGCAAGTTAAAATAGTTGCAAATCAGGATAGCAATTTATAAATAAATATCCGATTTTATTAAAATGATCCAATCATTTTCCTGTTAGAATACGCACGTAATTTAGACCAAGGTCGGTTTCCCGATAGAATTCGCAAGACAGAAACAGTTACAATAACAACGGCCTGTTTCCCAGTTAGAATGTGCATGTCGGAAGTCGGATTTTAGAAAACAAGCAGGAAGGACGCCCACTAGCACCGGTTGGATAAAAATTGTTGTTTCGGCCTACTCGATCGGAAACGGGTCACCTCATCGTCGACTCCTGTGATAACAAATCCTGCACCATTAATTTTAGTAGCTTTTACTAACGAGCTTTTTTGTCTGTAATACAGCATCCGTACAATAGAATAAGAGTTCATATTCATTTGTTATTAATCAAAAGTAAACCTCTCTGAATGCGTTCTCTCCCTCCAACCTTATCCGAAAATGCGGAGGAACGTTCTTCAAAGGACGCCGACACTCAACCAGAGTTGACACTCGGCATCCAGCTTCACGCTCAGGAGAAAACGCTTCGACTCATCATCGAGGTTTACGGTCCGGAGGCAGTTTTACCTG
Source organism: Paraescarpia echinospica (assembly GCA_020002185.1). Lineage (NCBI taxonomy): Eukaryota > Metazoa > Annelida > Polychaeta > Sabellida > Siboglinidae > Paraescarpia > Paraescarpia echinospica. The sequence goes on from CM034531.1 coordinate 54,120,726, forward strand.
ACGTCCTGGCGATGTATACTATATAAATTTTTTTCTTTAAATGTTTATTCGCATTATTGTACATGTATATAGAAGGTAAAAGTTGCACGAATGATCGAATAACCTACCTTCGATATAACTTGTATACAGTCCCCTGCTGTAAGCGGTTAAAGAATGGAATTTTTGTGCACAATTTATCAATTGAAATAAAAAAAAATTTAAGGATCTCTTTCACGGTATATGTTTATTCCTCATCCAATGATTTGGTTTGCGGACTTGCGGGAGTTAATCCTCCATTGGTCGAAATGACGAATGAGTGATGACATTACTGACTTCAATATGATATGAAGTAGCTGGGGGCTTTTTAGGGCCGCGCCAGTGGCAGAATGAAAGAACGTGTGACGGTAGACCCCCTATAGAAGTCCTCCCTCACAAGCCTTGACAAAATGACACGAAATGAGAAGTCAGGCTCTTTGTGGCTGTTCCCACTCAGTTGATCATTGGATGATGTTAGGACATATCCTACCGTGCAGGAAAGCGATTTAGAATTTGTATAACCATATGTGCGACTCTATGTATACACATATATGCACTCATAAACGCGCACACTTTTATACATTCATAATGGGCCGGTACCCTTAAAGGTGAGTCGAAAGTACAAGTCCGAAAATGTTAATTAGAGGTACGATTACAACAGGTTATATGTACCAGAATACGTAGACGTTTCTGTAATGATTCTGAAGGTGTCCATAATATTATTGTACTGAGTTGTCACACAATTCTGCAAATGTTGTAATTAATCTCTAAAGGTGTAGTACACCAAGAGGTAGCGTCCACCTGATGCAATCATATATATATACATATACACCCACATACGTACATATATACACACACACACGCATATATATATATATATATATAAACATACATACATACACATATCTAATCAAGCAATTATATTAACTACATCAATAAATGTCACGATACATTGTTTGATACAACACTATGTCTAACATATATAATTAAAGGTAAATGACTGAATTCAAATTCAAATTCTTTAGTGTAGTCACTTCATAAAGCTGCCTCTACAATATAGGCAGAAGATAAAAAACATCACCGTGCGAAGCTAATAATGACACTGTATGCTTGCAAGTGTTCACTATGTGAGTAGACGGACGTCGCATTGTAATTATTGGTCGAGCGACACTGTCCGAAATTGCGTAACGATTTAGCCGGGCCGATCAGGTGACTTTGATCGTTAACACTTCGCGAGACACTCCTGTCGCTACGAGGCACGACTGTGATGACAGGCCACTCGTGGTATCGGCTGTGAAAGTGTTCTGACTCGAACGAGCAACATTGGTCGGTGTTGTTTCCGCAAACTTCCCGGACTTTATGAGTTGCGTGTCACAAGGCGGCCGTGATGTTTAACGGTCTTTCTGCGTGAGTGTTTGCGTGTTAGGCCTGCCGGTCGAACGACACTGCTCGTTGTGGCGTTGTGAAACTTCCGAGGGAAGCTGGCGGCTGCTTGAGGTGAGTCTCCTTTAGGACGTGGGTTGTTGACATCTAGCGAGCACTCCCAAATGCTACGAGTCGAGGCTGGGTTTGAATGTTACACTGCTTGCTGTTTCCCAGCCTTCTCTGAGGAGCGACTGGTTGGTCTCACGGTGAATTTGTTGTCCTTGTGGTTTCAACTGAAACACTCCTATGACATATATTTAAACGGTTCTAAGGCGGGTGTACGCACAATAGGGTCTTAATTGAATTGTCTTCAACTCAGACAACATAGTTATCTCGGCATCTAAAAGAATACTTGCGAATGAAAGCATTAATATTTAATGCTTTTACTTTTTTAAGTCTTGTTTACATAAATTTCTTATATTCCAAATACAGTATTCTAGTAGGTTATTCAATAGAATAAGCAACTTACGGTGGATGAAGCCTCAACAGAATGTTAATGTTATCATTATCCATGTAAGCTATATTCCTGTTTCTGCACCAGTATTTTGTTAACTTTTCTCTGTCGAATCGGTGGTAATCTGTTTTAATTCGTGATTCTAAGCATCTAATAAAGAAACTTCTTATACCCAAAGTTGTCACCTTCTTTTTGTCATATTTGACTTCATTTCTCTTTGTCCACATGCAGTACTTATTGTTGCTGTTCACCAAGAACAGCAACATTTCATAAAATTGTGGGACATTCATTTTTTTGTAAAGATTGAATACTACAAGTTTCTGGTCTATGTGGAAATTAATTCCTGTTAACCGTTCAAACACAGCTTCAACGAAATTCCAATTTTCTTGTACTAAAGTACACCCAAAAAATAAATGTGTTAAGGACTCGTCGTTTCGCACACATAGATTACACTTGGGTGTTTTACTAAGTTTGTAAGTGTGCAACTTTATTTGCGTCATCAATGCTTGGTGTGCAATTCTCCATGCTAAATCTCTATATTTTGGATTTACAAACTGACAATGAATGTTTCTCCAGGCCAGTTCAAATTCGATTGACGGGAAAATTGATTTGACATATGGTGGGTGCACTTTCATTAGTTTATTATATATAATCTTTGTAGTCACATTTCAGTTCCACAATAATTGGGAAATTCTTCAACGAAACTGCGGAAAAGCTTTAAGGCATCTCTATAAAACTTGGCTGCTGACTCTGAATGTGGTTTGGTTTTGTCAGCTAGAGAGGAATTATATGTCCTTAATTGCAACCCTATCCAGTACTGTGCAAGAATACTCCATTTTGCTTGACTTCCTTTTATTAATGTCAACACGTGTTTAATTAATAATGCATTCAATTTAGTTCGTAAGTTTACCACATTCATCCCTCCTTCATAGAAACTGTTTTGCATTGTCTTTCTATTAACCATTTCTACTTTGTTTTTTCATATGAATGAAAATAATTGTTTGTTTAACCGTGTTTCCACGTATGCAGGCATAAGTAATACACTTCCTGCATACCAAATGGAATTACAGATAACCGTATGTAAGATAACGCTTCTGCCTTTAAATGTCAAGTCTCTGTTACTAAATAAATTTACATTTTTTCCAATTTTCGAAGCAATTTTTCCCCAGTTGTTACTTTCAGCATGTTCTGACCCTAAATAAATCCCATATTTTGTTTAAGTTCACTCGACCATTTTAAACCAAAAGGCTGGTCTTTTCTATCTCTCCATTTACCTAACCAAGTTCCAAATGTTTTTTGTTTGCTTAACTTCGCTGCTGATACCAACTCATACAATTCTATTAGCATTAGTATTTTCCTAACTGAACTGTCATTCGTTACAAATAAAGTTGTATCATCGGCGTACTGAGATATTTTTGCCTCCTCTTGTGACCAAGGATGTGAGACTCCTTTGATCATGGGATCATTGCGTATGCGTTGAGCAAAAGGTTCTATACATAGCACATACAACAAAGGTGACAGGTTGCATCCTTGTCGTACACTACACTGAACTGGTAAGGACTCTGTAATGAATCCGTTTACTAATATTTGACTTGACACGTCAGCGTATAATAGTTTGACCAAGGAAATGAATTGTGTTCCAAACCCAAAATCTTCTAGTACAGTAAATAAATATGTATGTGATACTCTATCAAACGCTTTAGATTGATCTAATGATATAATGGCACCTGCCATATTCTTCCCATTTATATATTCTATAGCATTTCGAATCAGATGTATGTTATCTTGGATGGTACTTCCTGGAATTGAACATGTTTGGTCTGGTTGTACTATTTCATTAATTACTGTCCGTAGTCTTGAAGTTAGAGCTTTAGAAACAATTTTGTAATCACAGTTTAATAAGGAAATAGGACGCCAATTTGTCAAAAGTTTTGCGTTTTCTTTGTCTTTACATATTAGTATTATTAAACACGGTCTTTGGGATGGTGGAAGTTTTCCTTCTAACCAACAACGATTTATCAGATTTACAAACGATTTACCAATGTAAGGAAAAGCGAAAGTGTAAAATTCTTTGGGTAATCCATCCGGTCCTGGGGATTTATTATTCTCCATTAGTTTTATTGCTTTCTTACATTCTTCCAACGTTATTTGTCCTTCACACAGTTGTGAACTCTCTTCACTCAGTTTTGGAATGTCTTTAAAAAATACTCATTTAGGGAAACGTCAGTATCTTTTCGTCTATACAATTTTTCATAAAATTGTCTACATTCTTCTTTTATTTCGTCATTAGTAGTAAATATTTCTCCTTTATCATTTTTTAAGAATTTAATATATTTCTCTGTCGCCGAATTTTTCTCTTTACGTAAGAAGAAAGTTGTAGATTTTTCATCATTTTCTAAGAATTTAACTTTGGATCTTATTTTTGAACCTTCTAACAATGTATTATTAATAGAATCTACCAAGCTTTGTGCTTTTTTAATTTGGTTTTGTAAATCTTGTGATATTCCGTGTTTGTTTCCGAGTCGGTTTAGTCTTTTTAAATTTAGTTTTGCTTCTTGTAATTCAGATTGTTTAACTCGTGATAATCGCATAGAGTGGAACATTATTAATCATCGGAATTGTATTTTACATTCTTCCCACCACTCGGTGTTATGTTGAGTACTTGTTTCTAATGTTTCCCATAAATATTTAAAATCAATTTGGAAGAATGGATCTTCTAAAGTTTTCGTATTGCATTTCCAATACCCTGGTCCAGTCTCTTGCAGAACATCACCCAAAGTAACATATAATGACACCATCTTGTGATCTGAAATATTATTGCCTAATGAGTCATGTTGTACTGAAATTACTCTTTTTAAAAGTGTGTCTGATACACAAAATCGGTCAAGTCTGCATTGTATTGAGTTTGAGTTTTTCCAGGAATATACTTTTTATGAGGGTACAATTTTCTAAAAGCATCTTGTAGTTTATTTTATTACAAATAGGTAATAGGACATTACGACCCCGAACTCCGTTCATGTCATTCCCTCCACTCTTGTCTAATTTTAGATCAATTACACAGTTAAAATCTCCTCCTCATATTATGGGGAATTTCGCATCTAGGTACTGATGCTGAAGGAAGTAAACAATTCTTTACGATTGGCGGGAATTGTTGGAGCGTAAATATTTAACAATTGTATTGTTTGGTCATTAAGTGATACCCGTAAACATAGTAATCTTCCTTCTGTATCTCTTTCTATTGATTTAAATTCGAATTTTAAATTCGTTCTAAACCAAATGGCTGTCTCGTTTGAATTTGATGATCCAAGTGACCAATGCATTTTCCATCCCCATTTTTGTTCCCAATTTTTACTAGAGGAAGTATTACAACAATGTGTTTCTTGTAATAAACAAATGTCTACTTTATTGGTTTTTAAATATTGAATAATTTTTTCTCTCTTCCGAAATTCGTTTAGACCCCTGCAATTTAGAGACGAAACTCGTAATTTGTTACTCATTTAAGTTTTGTTCTAGTTTTCTTTTTCTCTTTAGTCGTCGGTTCCACATTTCTTCTTATTTGAGATGTCAGACTCCGGTTCATAACCTGAGTTATGATCGGACTCTCCCTCCACTATCACCAGTCTGCCCAATGAAGGGCTCGCCGGCATTATCTCCCATTTCCCCTCCCCGTCATCGGGAGACATGCTCTCCGCACTATCATCCGAGAACATGTCTCCCGACACCGGGGCCGAGTCCTTCCGCTGAGGGCTACTTCCCCCTGCCTTCTCTGGTGACTGGGCATTTTCTTCACTCCCCTTAACTGGTGGGCTCTGTGTGTTTCCCCTCTCCAGTTCAGGCTCCTTTGGTGCTGGCCCCATCCTATTTCTATTCCTTCTTAGTTCAGCTAGTCTGTCTAAATCTAATCTTTGGATGCCTTCCGCGGCAACCACCCACGCTTTTCTTTCCTCCTTAGACAAACCATTTAATGCTGAACGCATTTGTTCGGTTAGTGTATCTATTCTTTGTTCGGAATTGACCGCGCCTTGTAGGTGGTCTCCCACATAGGCGGTGCTTACCTCGTCTGTCGTCTTTGTCTCCGCCGCTACCGTGCGTGCCGTCTCTGTTGTTGCGTAACTGGGCGTTGTCTGTCGCATTTTTCATTGTCGTCTCAGCTTCTGTTCTTTCTTGCGAAGGGGTCTCCGCGACTGTCTCTTCGTCTACACACATCTTCTGCCATTCCTTCTCTGGCTTCTCCCTCTCCACTCTTCTTCCCACGAGTAGCTTTGGCGTACGTTGCCTTCTTCGCACTACACCCCTCAGTCGTGTGGCCATACTCACCGTGGTGACGACAGAAGGGTGTAATGCACTCTCTGCGGTAGTGACCTGTTTTCCGACATTTTAAACAAAGTGGCGGTCTGCCTGTTATGGTGACCAAACATTCATATTTCTCATAGGTAGTCGGATTTGTTATTACAATGATATGCACCGATCATCAATACTGACCTCACTCATGTTGCCACACTTTCAAAATCTAGACTAGACGATTTCTCATAGTTTATAGAAGTTATACGACAAAAATCGTCGAGCTGCTCTACGACGGCCTCGTTAGATATGAAGGGCGGGGCCCAGTGAATTCGGGCAGTAAACTGCCTATTATCTGCTGATTTTATCTTGAAAAGCTTTCCTTTCACCCTCATAATCACTGCCTTTAGAAACGCATCTTTCGCTTGCTCAGACATGGCGGCCAAGTGCCATACATTACTTTTTTTTAACGGCCCAAAAGCTAACACATTTTCGCTCACCTTTCCCATGATGTTTACTATTGGTGATAAGAAATCATCTCGCAGATAGAATGTTCCGTCATACGGGCCTGTCAAAACTACAGAACATCGCTGCACCGCCTCCCAACCATCTTCCAACTCCACCATCATCAGTAGAGTCGTCTACCCATGCATCGCTAGCTTGGCCGGTAATAACGATATTAAGGTCATTGTTGCACAACGAGAACGGAAATGTTATTGCGCCATACAAAGAAATGTTGTCATTATGTAAAAACTTGAACAGTGAAAAAAGTAAAGTTCACACATCATGGCACAAAGTATCTGAAGAGAGGTTGCATTTGGAAGAAATATATGTATGATGTAATGACCGAGAGCACGACTCGAGCGTATGTGGATTGGGCAGGTCTTCAAGATGTGAAATGAAACGCGCTGTGAGCAGACCTAGACACCGCGCTATATAAAAACTCACCTTTTATTGTGTGGCTGTAGGTGTGCATTAAAACCGAAATTATGAAACTTAAACTAGACAGAATGTTGAACTTAGCACACCGTCGTAAACCATAGCCAATAGTGGATTCTTTCGACGTAACCATTCAGATTCAAATTCAGACACCTGCGACCGACGACAGAGCAACACAAACTATTGTTACCGTCTGGCGCTTCGGACCGATGTAGTATCTACGACAATGCATTGTTCTCATGGATCTCTACCGGTCACAATTTCGTTATTTCGACCAGTTCGGAAAAGGTAAGTTCTTTCATAGCGCAGTATCCAGTCTTTAGGACTGCTCAATGTACTTTACACTTTATTCCTTGGCAACTCTGTTCAGTCGAACACCATCTTGACTTCAATTGGAAGCATTCAGCCACGCTGCAACTAATACGCGAATACAACGCGTACACAAAAATCCACCACTGTCTGTCGCCAGGTACTCACTCACACAGTTGAGTGAACTGGAGCAACTTAGAGTGAAGGAACTTTCCCAAGATTAGACACGGCAGCACACGATTCAAACCTGGGTTCTCTCGATTGAGAGTCTGATGCTTTATCCACTGCATAACTGCGCTCCATGAGCACGAGGTGCTCGAAACATATGTTCTCTATTGTTGCGGCATAATATTGCGAATTGTTTTGTTTTGTTGGCAGATTATACCCAGTGTATCTTAGCGTGCTTTCGGTATTACATTCGTGTTGTGTGCGGAAAATGAAGGTTTTAAACAAATGGGCTTTGACACTAACGTGGATGCGTGAAAAATGTTAGAGTCCCTTAATTGAAACTGTAATTAAGCCTAGAATTCTTGAACAATAATTTTAGTGAATGTTAAAATCCTAAACTTACCATGTTGCGTATGATTGTTTAGCATATAATTATTTTAGTTATCTATGTAGTTTAATTCGAAAAAACGGCGAAGGTCACTTTTTTATCAAAACACTGTAATCAAGAGCTCACAATCTACTGATGGGTGCGATGGATACAATACGTGTTATCGAAGCAGTCACTGAAATAAATTAAAACTATGTGTGTACCAGTCTCTATTGAGATTTCTGAGTAGACATCTACTTGAAAAGAGAAAACAGCCCGCTGCTGGTTAAATATATATTGTCCGATGTGCGGCGCCACTGTTTGGCCAATTATTTGGAACTCGCCAAACCTATTTATATGCATTTTATTACATATGCGAAAGAATGTCTGTATAATGCTTCATACGTAATTACGTCGAAAATCATTACACACAAACTACATGACCGGATTTCAAATATTAATAAATCTTACATTAATATTCTTTAGTATAAATCCACGCACCTGCATCTCACCAGAAATTTTCTGTACATCAAGTTGGGCTAAACTTATACTAGTTAAGATCATACTTTTAGGGATCATTTCTATAGTATGCATCGCCAGGACGTCAGGTAAAACTGACTCCGGACCGTAAACCTCGATGATGAGTCGAAGCGTTTTCTCCTGAGCGTGAAGCTGGATGCCGAGTGTCAACTCTGGTTGAGTGTCGGCGTCCTTTGAAGAACGTTCCTCCGCATTTTCGGATGAGGTTGGAGGGAGAGAACGCATTCAGAGCGGTTTACTTTTGATTAATAAAAAAAGAATGTGAACAGCTAATCTATTGTACAGATGCTGTATTACTTATAAAAAGTTCGTCAATAAAAGCAACTAATTAATGGTGCAGGATTTGTTATCATTGGATTCGTTGATGAGGTACCCGTTTACTATCGAGTAGGCTGAAACAACAATTTTTTATCCAACCGGTGCTAGTGGGCGTCCTTCCTGCTTGTTTTCTAAAATCCGACTTCCGACGGACACATTTTAACTGGGAAACAGGCCGTTGTTATTGCATTCGCTATTTTGTGTTATAACTGTTCTGTCTTGCGTATTCTAACCAAAAAATCGATTTCGGTTGTACAGTAGAGTGCGTGCGTATTCTAATCGGAAAATTATTCGATCATTTTAATAAAATCGGATATTTTTTGTAAATTGCTAGTCTGATTTGCAACTAATAATAATAATGATGATAATAGTAATGTTTTTATTTCAGACAATTAATCATGCTAGCATGTTCATGTTAAACAATACATCGATAAAACATTATATCAAAATAAATAAATATATCGATGAAAACTGTATACTTAAAAATGTGCAAAGCCATGACCCACATATGCCACAATCGCTAGCTACAATGCTCTGAATAATGTGAAAAAGCGATATGTCAATCCTTGTTATTATTCTAAGTATCGCCTTTTTCATTATATATTTACATGATTTGACATTAGGAGTAGCAAATACGTGGCTAGCACTACATATCATTTACACGTACACAGTTTGTTGGATATCCTGAATTACTATAGGCAACAATGAATTGCTGAAAATTAGCTTTTCTATTATTTTCCCATAGAGCACACATAAATATTACTTTTGAATGGCTTTACCAACTATTTCGACTTGACATGGTATTATCCTTGGGAAATAGACCGCATCTGTATTGTAAGTAAGCATTTCTTTCGCTAACTATAATAACCAGAAAGTTTTTTATTCTGGATAGCATACACATTCGTCAAAAATAAAATTACATTTTATTAACACAGAGTATACAAAGCCATTGATATGGCGTCTTAGAATAGTTATTAAAAAACCTTTAAAAGTCTTACTATATTCTTTATCAGCCGAAATCACCAATCACTGCACTGAAACGCATTCAGAGCGGTTTACTTTTGATGAATAAAAATGTAAGTGAGTGTGAACTGTTATTCTATTGCTGTATTACTGATAAAAAGCTCGTTAGTAAAAGCTACTGATTAAGAGTCGACGATGAGGTGACCCGTTTGCGATCGAGTAGGCTGAAACAACAATTTTTTATCCAACTGGTGCTAGTGGGCGTCCTTCCTGCTTGTTTTCTAAATTCCGACTTCCGACATGCACATTCTAACTGGGAAACAGGACGTTGTTATTGCTTTCGCTATTTTGTATTATAACTGTTTCTGTCTTGCGAATTCTATCGGGAAATCGACCTTGGTCTAAAGTACGTGCGTATTGTAACCGGACAATTATTGGATCATTTTAATAAAATCGGATATTTATTTGTAAATTGCTATTCTGATTTGCAACTATTTTAACTTGCGTCTTGCGTATTTCAGCTATTAAACGTTTCGCAAATTATTGTATTACATGCAACTAATAATAACAATGATGATAATAGTAATGTTTGTATTTCAGACAAACAATCAGCATGTTCACGTATAATAATACATCGGTAAAAACAGTATATCAATATAAAAATAAATACATCGATGAAAACAGTATACTTAAAAGTTATACAAAGCCATGACCCACAGACGCCGCAATTGCGAAGTACAATACATATCGCTAGCTACAATGCTCTTAATAATGTGATTCAGCGATATGTCAATCCTAGTTATAATTCTAAATAGAGCCGTGTTGATGATATATTTACATGATTTGACATTAGCAGTAGCAAAAACGAGGCTAGAACTACATATCATTTACACATATGCAGATTGTTGTATATCCTGAATTACTATAGGCAACAATAAATTGCTGAAAATTAGCTTTTATATAATATACACATAGAGCACACATAAATATTACTTGTTAAAGGCCTTACCAACTATTTCGACTTGACTACGTATTATCCTTGGGAATTTGACAGCAATTGTATTGTAAGTAAGCACTTGTTTCGCTAACTATAATAACCGGAAAGTTTTTTATTCTTGAAAGCAGACACATTCGTGAAAAATAAAATTACATTTTATTAACAAAGAGTTCTAAACTACAGTGCATACAAAGCCATTCATACAAAGCCTTAGACAAGAATCACTGCACTGGAATGTCTATTTTTATATCTGTGCGCGTACCACTACAAAAGGAGACTTGCACACGAATATGAAAAAATGTACACCTATAAACCTGCCCAACTGTGCAATGTCATGACTTAATCGTCCATGTGGGTCGTAGCTATTCCAGTTTGCGCTGTTATAGCAACGGACCTCTCTTGCTGAAGGCGGTCACGTTGGATCCTCCTCAGTAGAGTCGTCTACCCATGCAGCGCTAGCCTGGCCGGTAATAACGATATTAAGGTAATTGTTGAAAAAACAGCAAGTAAAACTGCTCAGTTGTGTCATTGTTACATATCCTTGAGCACGCTGATTAGACCTATAACAGGTATGCTATTGCGTCCGACAAAGAAATGTTGTCATTATGTTAATAGTTGAACAGTAAATAAAGTAAAGTTCACATATCATGGCATAAAGTATTTATAACACAATGATACGTTTGTAATTATTTTTAGGTATTTTGGAAATACAACCGCAAACCAACGAGCCACATGGATATTTAGCAACTGCGTACGTATCGCAACCGGGGGTTCAACAATATTTTAAGTGGGTGTGGCTGAAAATATGAATTGCCAACGATTATTTCGGCAGGTGCAGGCATTGCGTGAGTCTGGAGAGATTGCAGTTGGAAGAAATGTATGCATGATGTAAACACAGGGAGCATGATTCGAGCGCGTGTGAATTGAACAGGTCTGCCAAGATGTTAAATAAAACGCGCTGTGAGCAGTCGTAGACATCGCGCCATATCATTTTACTGTGTGGTTGCAGGTATGCATTAACACCGAAATTATGAAACTTAAACTCGACGGAATGTTGAACTAACCACCCCGTCGTAAGCCATAGCCAATAGTGGCTTCTTTCGACGTAACCAATCAGATTTAGATTCGGACACCGACGACAGAACAACACAAACTATTGTCACCGTTTAGAGCGTTGGGCCGATGTCGCATCTAGGACAATGCATTGTTCTTGTGAATCTCTACCGGTCACAATTACGACATTTTGACATGTTCGGAAAAGGTAAGTTCTTTCATAGCGCATTATCCAGTCCTTAGAACTATTCAAATACCTTTCCAAAGAAGTCGAAATGGTGTTCAATTGAACAGGTTTGCCAGGGAGTAAAGTGGCAAGCGCTTTGAGCAGTCACGAGGACTGGATACTTCGTCATATAAGAACTTACCTTGATTAGTTTTACTATTGTCACCGTCTGGCGCGTCGGGCCGGTGTCGCATCTACGACAATGCATTGTTCTGATGGATCTCTAACGGTCACAATTACGTCATTTTTGACAATTTCGGAAAAGGTAAGTTTTTTATAGCGCAGTATCCGCTCATTAGGACTGCTCAATGTACTTTACACTTTACTCGCTGGCAACCCTGTTCAATCGAACACCATCTCGACTTCTCCGGGAAGCATTCAGCCACTCTGCAACTAATACGCGAAGACTACCCATACACAAAAATCCATCACTATCAGTCGCCAGGTATTCATTCATACAGGTGAGTGAACTGAGGCAACGTAGAGTGAACGAACTTGCTCAAGATTCGACACGGCAGCACAAGATTCGAACCAGGGTTCTCTTTATCCACTGCGTAACTGCACTCCATAAGCATGAGGTGCTCAAAACATGTGTTCTTTATTGTTGTGGCGTAATGTTAGGAATTGTTGTCTTTTGTTGGCAATGTACAGTATACGCAGTGTATCTTAGCGTTTTTTCGGTATTATATTGGTGTTGCCTGCAGAAAATGCAGCTTTGAAACAAATGCGCGTTGACACTAACGCGCATGTGTGAACAAATTCCAGAATAGTAATTTTAATGATTGTTAATATTCTATACCTCCCACGTTGCGTGTGATTGTTTAGCATACAATTATTTTATAGTTATCTATGTAGTTTAATAAAAAAAACGGCGGAGGTCACTTTAAAAAAAAAACCCCACTGTAATCAAGAGCTCACAAACTACTGATGGGTGCGATGTATACAATACGTGTTATCGAAGCAGTCACTGAAATAAATTAAAACAATTGCTTTACTAGTGTCTATTGTGATTTCTGAGTAGACATCTACTTGAAAAGAGAAAATAGCCCGCTGCTGGTTAAATAAATATTGTCCGATGTGCGGCGCCACTGTTTGGCCAAGTATTTGGAACTCGCCAGGCCTATTTATTTGCATTTTATTACATATACGAAAGTATGTCTGTATAATGCTTAATATGTAATTACGTCGAAAATCATTACACACAAACTACATGACCGGATTTCAAATATTAATAAATCTTACATTAATATTCTTTAGTATAAATCCACGCACCTGCATCTCACCAGACATTTTCTGTACATCAAGCTAGGCTAAATTTATACTAGTTAAGATCATACTTTTAGGGATCATTTCTATAGTATGCATCGCCAGGACGTCAGGTAAAACTGACTCCGGACCGTAAACCTCGATGATGAGTCGAAGCGTTTTCTCCTGAGCGTGAAGCTGGATGCCGAGTGTCAACTCTGGTTGAGTGTCGGCGTCCTTTGAAGAACGTTCCTCCACATTTTCGGATGAGGTTGGAGGGAGAGAACGCATTCAGAGCGGTTTACTTTTTACTTACATAAAAAGATTACCATGCACACATAGACTTGTGCCGATTATGCAGACTGTGTATGTTATCTATACAGATCGAGTCCTTGTGTCATAGAAGACGAATTGCTGAATTCGTAATGTTTATAATTATTTGACTCGGTTAAATGCAACTATCAGTTCTGTGTAAACAAAGAACGACAGTTGACATACAACAATACAATTCCGCGTTGCTATGAAATTTTGCGAGACATGAAGGTAGATCATACAACAACACCATTAATTTTCCAATTAATTTACTTTTAATTGAAACACGGTATCGATGCCGTGTGTCCTGTTATTGTGATGCTATTTGCGTAGTTGTATTGTAATTATGATGTATTAGGCGCACATGTGGCGTCACCTATTTGGAGCACAAAGGAAGTCTCAGTGCGGGCAGACATCCCCAATAGGTTTGACTTTTCACAGTGACGTTGTCTGTCCAGGGATGGTAATTGTTAACAGGAAGTACGCCGAATCATTTGTATTTAATCCAATTTGCGACCGGTCTCGTTCAAAGTTGTGAAACCGTCAAATAGCGATCACTGGTTCGGGATTATTATGTACAATTTTAAAAACCTTTGACATATTTGTTTATTGAACTCATATTGGCGGGAACTTCCGGTGGTGAATTGGTTTGAATTTGGTATAGCAAACTTGCGAGAATATAAGAATATTTGATAAAAAAGAGATATTATTGAGTGTATATCATGCATAACGTAGTTGTAGATATACATTAAAGGAAATAAAAACAAGGCATTAGCTAAAATCCGTTTTCCATGTGTACACAAAGTTTAACATTGTTCGATTTTAAACCCGTCTGTGTAGCGATTCCCGCGGAAAAAAAAAATGAGCTAGGCGATCACGTGGTATCGTAACGTCACGTACGACCCACATTCGCAGCAGGCCGACCCTTTCCATGCATTTAGAGCATGTTTAGAAGGATAGTTTTTGGGTCGAAACGAGCGTCAGAATGAGTTATTGTGCAATATTCCGATGTAATACAAACACTATTCATCATAGAGGAACAAGCAGTTATCTTACGGTTCCACATGAGTCCAATTTTATTCAAAACAATGAATGCGAATGAGCCTACAAGTCGACTAGGTATCGCCGAGCTTGGGCTCGTTTTCAGAATAATTATATCGAATGCAATCAACGGGAGATAATGTACATCAATATACATACATAGCAAACATATATCGTATCCAGCTACAGAAAGTAACGTGAATAATCTCATAATATCACTAGAATATCGGTGTAGGAAGGAGGAGTTGTACAATTTATCATAACAACTTAAATCAGTCAGCGAATTTCGGTCGGTCCTGCTAGCTCAGTTGGTAAAGGCGATGGTTCCTTGGCATGTTTTTTGCAATCGGGCGACGCCGGTTCAATCCCGACACCAAACCATTGATTTTCTTTACACGTTTTTTGTTTATGTTTTCACGAAGTAATATAAACCAAATCATTTTCGAAGTGGATGTATTTCATCAGTTAATGGGACAAGACCCGTCGAAACGTCGGCGACGTCGGGTTTTGAAGCTTGGAGCAATGCCGACGATATTTAGTTACAGACCACAGCCGTCGAAACGCCGCACATTTTCCGTCGAGCGCGCTGCCAAGCTAAGTCAGATCGCAAGAAGGTTAGTATTGAGTATTCAGTACCTAAATGACAATCTTGTACCATTTCATATTGCAGGATCTGATGTTATATACGTTAGTTAGCTAACTTTCTAGTTTTGGAATGGTGTCGGCAGGAACTGAACCTCAGACAGACTTAGCCTCAGCTCTGTCTCTGGCTGTGAGGAATGCATGCCTTCCACCGGGAATTTGACGGTTATTATTATTTGATTTGGTCTTACTTTGATTGGTATCACGGCCGCGTGAACAAGGGCATAGCCATAGATAAGCTGGAAATAATCTAGAACTACATGACACATTGAAGACTAGAAGAAAGCCGACGACTAGCAAAAGTTAACGGCAATCAATTCGCGTGGGCGATAATATAGCACTTTGATTAACGTCACCGGACAGAAAAGTCTGGAATTGTCGCTGTGACCCCATCAGAATGTTTTGTAATAACATTTCAAGGCAGAATGTGTTTAAATGAATTTGTTGTAAATACATTCTGCTGAACATTTGTCTTATAAAAATCACTAACTGATGACCATTGATAAGGGTTCCACTAACACTAACAGTTGCGTGACTAACTACCCATCAATCAGCAGCAGGGAAATGCTGGATAATCAGCTCCCATTACATAACAGTGACAATGTTTTTATTTCATTAAAAGTTAGTGACAATTCTACCGGGGTATTTGGAGTGATAATTGACAATTTGACAACTTTAATTTGATTTTACAAACATTCGTAGGCTCCAGATGCACAGCTATCTTGTTATAGTTAGAGGAAAGAAAGTAACGGACACAATGTAACGGTATACAAAGTAACACACTGTTTATATTATTATTATTATTACTATTTTATATATTATTAAAGTACTTTTGTATTAAAATAAAGTGTGTGAGGTAAATCTTTAAAAAAAAAATTTAGTGTCTTATAATTTATTTAAATGCCAGTGAATAAGTGTCACTTTTATGATGTCGAAATTCAATCAATATATATACAATAAAATGTGTTATGTTTTGTATTCGCAAATTCACCACCTGTTTCAAATTTTAACAAATCATTAAAAATAATTACTTTGAAAGCCTAATCTGCAATTCAGGTAATTAGCTCATCCATCACTTGAGATGCAACAAAGATCAAGTCCTTCAAACCCACTTCTCCATAAACCACTTGGTAGGCAGGTACCAATTGCAATTACCAGTCAGGTTTTAGGCTGGGAATAAAACTGGTATAAATAGGGAATTTAGGGACTGAAAGAGCAGATAAGAGAAATGATGAACAAAGGAAACCAGCCTGGGTCATGTAAAGGGGCAGTACAGAAGGATTTTATCCTGGATTCATGTCACCCAGGTGTTGTCAGATGATAAAACCCGTTGTGTGTGTACTGGGACTGTTACCATTTATAAATATAAATTGATATAAGAAATCATTGTAAATGCAGTAAACCTCGCCTAAGTCGGATTCACCTAAGTCGGATCTTCGCTCAACTCGGACAGAATTCCAAGGAACGGTTGATTTGTAATGAATTTCCCATAAAAATATCTTTGTGTAACTGAGTCGGTCCATTTGATCCGAGATAATGTGTTTTTCCTCGCCTAAGTCAGATCGCTGTATTCAGCAAAATCACTTGGTAAGCTATAACCTTAGAGATCCGTGCCAAAATGAAGCCTAAAACTGTTTTAATACTGCATGATGTTGTATGTTGCTTGTGGACATCAACATTTATAGAGTTACCACGTTATTTACAGTTACCTAAGGGCGTTTTGAGGGTTGCCTTTGGCACTGGGGTATGTCATCTTCGGCTAAGTCAGATTTTTGCGCTACTCGAATTAAATCACTCGGTCCGATTGAATCCAACTTAGGCGAGGTTTATTGTAATTTGTTTTGATCAGTTCATTCAATTCCAATTCAATCTGTTTTGATTTTTTATTCAAATTTATGTGTATGTTTTATCAGTTCAATTCCAAATAAAATAAGAATTGATAGTATGTCTGCGACAAACTATCCTTTTCACATGAGACGGGTTTAATGGCTGCTTGCAGACTATTGAACCTAAACTCCCATTGGTGTGAAAAATATCACAATATTATTTTTGTACTGGTTTTACAATTTGTACTTGAACTGATATTTATCTGTCAACCAAGCAGTAGTGTAGCAGTATGATTTAATTGGTTGTCAGAAAACTACATAAAAAATAACAAGAATTAAAGTAACATAAAAGTAATATTATTGATATTATGAATTATTGATATCAGAATTATTGGTTACCTTCACATGGAATGTCCCAATATATGACCATATTATTAATGATAACAAACACTCCATAATTAATCCAGACATGATCTTTATTCAGTATCTGTCTCTATTGCAGACCATTACACAACCATTGTCCACTCGCATTCTGCTGTCCCCAGTGCCTACTACATCAAGCAAGTCTACTGCACATCACATCAAGTCGGTATGTACTGCATTATTCACATGGAAACTCTTATCGATTTCTCGCTTGAAAAAAATGAACTCTACATTATCTTTTTTGTAATGTGATAATTTAGCAAATGCTTTACCGTAATAGTGCACAAACACAATGTCATGTTTTACAGATTCCACGAAAGAGGGTTGCTCCTACTTCCACCATTACACCACGACATGTTCTGCAAGCTCTTCCCCACCTGACAAAGTACTGCCACACTGGACAACTTGAAGTATTTCACAGTTACCTGCTCAAGTACTGCTCCAAAAGACAGCACTTCATCTATGAAGGTAGGACAGAATTCATACATCGCAACTGACCTCAGTCATTCTAATAATAGCACCACTAACTTATTGTGGCATGATAACATAGTGGTTAGATCATCAGAATCTTTTAAGTCTCTGCCATTTCAAAGCTTGTGGTGTTTTGCTCACTCCACATTGCTCCAGTTCACGCGGATATATAAAGGAGTACCTGACAATGGTACTATTTTCGTAGTATGTGCTGCGTGGAGCTGAATACTACCCAGAGGAGGATGGTGGTTGAATGGACAGAACTGTCAGGTGTTAACTATGTCACAGAGATGGCGTGAATACTTCACAACTGTATTCACTTATTTTAGTATAATAAATTCTCCATGTAATAGTAACGATAACAAAATACAGTCACTGTATATACCATATATAAGATACATGACTAAAACGAGTCATGATAAATGCAATTGTGGAAGACTGTCATAATGGGATGCCTTGTTTGCAAGGATCAATATTATTTTTTTAAGGTCTGATTATGAATACTTGGCCGTTTGAGTACGATTCAAACAGTCAACATTTTTAAACACGATTACCGAGTGCAATTATAGAAGACATATTTATACATTATTGTCATTTGGAAATGGTCGGCGTTCACTGAAAGCTGACCAGTCGTAAGGAAAGTAATTCACAGCAGCAATATATAGATGATGATGGGTTTGCTGCTTTTTGTTGGTAAGAATTTTATTTCAATACTGATGTCCTGTTTATTATAGGGACGAAAGCATGGCTCATGCTGTCTGCTCTGGTATGGAACTTCTGGCCAAGCCCTAGCGCAGACAACCCTGTTAACGTGGCGGATGTCTGGTCAAGAAGGCGCAAGCAGTGGGTGCTGCGAAAGACAACACAGCAACAGATTTACTTGCAAACCCACCTGCCCATGCTGATGGAAAGAGTGAATGATGTATTTGTGAGAAATCTGAAACAGTCAGGAATCACTGTCCCAACTGGAATTGCAGTCTTTGGGGCAGATGTGCCCAAGCCAATGAAACATGATCTGCTGGCATCAAGAGGCAGCCGATTTGTAAATAAATAGTCAATCCAACTATTTATTTACAAATCGACTGAAAATTGACAAGGACGTTTCAAGGGACTGGCTGTTTTGTTTGCATTTCCACCTACAGCCATAGTTTTGTATAAGGTGACAAATGCACCCTCTAGTTTAGTCTAGTTCAGTCCTCAAGTGCCAAGTGGAATCCCTCATGTTGTGTCCCATCGAGTGCAGGGAAGTGTGATCGTATTTGATGGCTGGCACACGCTGGTATAACTCTCCGTAACTTTTCGGCCCAGCCTGCCATGGATCCACCAGATGAATTGCCTATATGCACCCCACCTGAGAGACCTGAAATAAAATAAGGCTCAAATAAATTTACTAACATTGTCAGCAGGTGATGTATGAAAATGGGTTTGAGGTAGTTCATTTCCTTGTCAAATTGGTATATATCAACAAGCAGTGTTGTATGAAATCATTTGAACATTTCTTCAATTCTCACATAGGCATGCTACTCAAAATTTTCTACAATGATCCTATGTTGTTTACTATTAAACATTAAAAAATGTTGGCAGATTTCTACTAACTATGCCTAGTATATACAGTTTATGAAACTTCGTACATATATGTTTATACATTTTAAAATTGCTGTTGCTTTGCTTGATGTTCTGGTTACTGTAGTATTATCTTCATTGTTCATATGTCAATACATATTTGACAACACATTTCACTGCTGTTATAACACATGGATATATACTTACTTGTTCGTTGGCGGGTCTAGTTGCCAGTTATCTACTCGAATGTGATTCATAGCAACTAGTATATTTCCTTTGCCATTCGTAACTTGTTGCAAGTCCACTTGCAACAAAGAACCAAGCGTTTAAATGAAAGTATTACATGAATGATAAACAAACAGGGATTGTTATTACCACAGTGGAACCTCGCTATATGGTCACCGTGGTAATACAGCCTCAGTATGTATAGTATAGGATATCAGTACTACCGTTAGTAAGATAAGTTTTATCCAGTCCCAAGGGTGACCTTAAAATTGAGGTTCCACTGTACATTATTTCAGCTAAAAACCAATCGCATTATTATTCTGAGTGAAGCCAATTTCACAAGAAGCATGGATTAGGATTGTCTTTCTGAATTTATACAAGAATTATGCCCCCTCTCTATAAAATTAAATTCAAGCCTATTAAGAGAACAATTAATACTGCCACACATTTTTCTCATACGGTGATATACATGCATAGACGTTACTATAAATATAACAATGGGGACACAACAGTTAACCTGTTTCTTTTCTATCATAGCCGTGGACAATTTGGAACTCGGTTCCTGGAACCGTTTTTAAAAGGACGAAGCTATAACCTTTGGTAATATTCCCATAAAATGTAAAACTGGACACTCAGACAACGAGCCAACGGCACTGGCATGAAAACTGATGACTGTCTTGCAATACTGGCCCTTGTCTTTGCGGTTGAAACCGATATCCAGCTACTTCTGAATCCATTTCATCAGACGAAGAATCAGAACCGTAACGACACGCCATCTTGTCTAAACTCAGTGGGTAACATCGCATAGCGTCACCTGACGTTTTTTGGAAACACTAGTACACATAAAATTTAGAAAAGTACGCAACATTGCCTACGTCATGTTCTGTTCAACAATGGCGCGATTCATGAAATTCGATAGAGTGTGTTCAAATATTTTTTACTAGTAAACCACTGACGTTAAAAATATGATTATAGTTGGAAATAGTTAGTTTGCATTAACTCTTTTAGGTGCTTAATACCAAAAAGTTCCCTTATGTTTCCCTTTAAAAATAGGCGATTTGCGAGCGATAATTGGGGACGTTAATGTAATCGGAACGTTGTTTACAAAGTAGGTCACTGGCTAAGTCCACGCGAGGGGGGGACGTCGTTGTTTGTTTACCGGGGGCTACGATAGAGCATGTGACTGAAAGGGTAGAAAAGGTACTGGGGCATGGCAAGGGAGAGTCTATACTAGTACACATAGGGACAAATAATGCAGACAGGGAGGGAACAACTGGAATAGTTCAGGAGTACATGCAGTTAGTGATGAAGATAAAGAAGACAAGAGTTGAACAGATTATTCTCTCAGGAATGTTGTCAGTGATGGGAGGAAGCGGGGGGGGGGGCAGTATACATAAACTGCAAGAGGAATGCGATCAATGCACTAGTTGAGCAGATGTGTGAAGATGAGGGGGTGGAATTCACATATTTATGGGGCTACTTTGTTGGGAGGGAAGATATGTACATGAGAGATGGCCTCCATCTAAGTGAAAAGAGGGCAGATTCTCAGAGAACCTGCTGCGATCTGTTGACAATGGGACATGTTGCATCTCTTTAAACTAGATTCGCAGGGGGGGGGACTCACAGAGAAACCTGAAACTGGAGGTATAGATAAAGACAGCACAGATAAATCAGCAAAGAACAGTCTGGAAAACTGTTGTGAAGCTGGATATAAATGTGTTTGTTTAAATGCAAGGAGTATAATAAACAAAAGAAATAAACTAAACATAATGATAGAAAATATTGACCCTCACATAATACGTATAACCGAATCATGGGTCACCACCGATATATCAGATGCCAAATTGAGACTGACAGGATATGTAATGTTTAGGAAAGATAGAATAGGAAGAAGGGGAAGTGGAGTTATTTTATATATTAAAAAATCTATCCAGGCTTATGAAATAAAATTAGAAAAAGATGCAGATTGCGAAGAAGCTGTATGGTGTAACATAGTTACAGGAAACTCAACGTTAACGGTTGGGTTAGTTTATCGAAGTCCAAACATAAGCATAGAAGAGAATGAAAAAGTACAAAATGTTATAAGGGAAATGAGCAAACGGGACTGTGTTATTATGGGGGATTTTAACCATATACAATGGAAAGCTGTACAGAGTATGGGTAGTGAGGAGTTTTTAGTTTTAGTACAACATAGTTTTCTTTCTCAACATGTGCTACAACCAACCAAGGGTGAGAATGTGTTAGACTTAGTTTTGTCCTCACAGAATGAATTAGTTGACAATGTTAAATTATGTGAGCCTCTGGGAAGTAGTGATCACAACCAGTTACATTTTACCATCAAAGTAAAATCAGAAAGAAATAATAAAAAGCAGTTCAGGAGAAATTTCCACAAAGGAAGATATAAGGAAATGAGGAAATATTTAGCAAAGATAGACTGGAATAACACACTGAAGAATAAGTCCGCAACAGAATGCTGGAATATCTTAAAGAGTGAAATTGAGTGCATCGTCAATAAATTTGTTCCCTTGAAAAAACAAGGGAAACGGTCCAAAAAGAAACAAAATACCATCAAAGTAAAATCAGAAAGAAATAATAAAAAGCAGTTCAGGAGAAATTTCCACAAAGGAAGATATAAGGAAATGAGGAAATATTTAGCAAAGATAGACTGGAATAACACACTGAAGAATAAGTCCGCAACAGAATGCTGGAATATCTTAAAGAGTGAAATTGAGTGCATCGTCAATAAATTTGTTCCCTTGAAAAAACAAGGGAAACGGTCCAAAAAGAAACACTTATCGAAAGAAGCCATTAGAAAAATTAAGTATAAACAAATGATGTGGAAGTCATATAGACGTACTGAAAATGACGAAGACTACAACATTTATAAAGAAGCACTAAACAAAGCTACAGTTGAAATTATAAATTCAAAGAGAAGCTATGAACAAAAAATAGCTTGTAATATAAAACATGACAGCAAGAGTTTTTGTGCGTATGTTCGAAACAAACAGAAAGTTCATGATCAGGTCGGTCCTCTAGAAGATAGTGCTGGGAATATAATATCTGAGGGATTCTTAATGGCAGAAGACCTGAATGAGTGTTTACCAGCGGAGATACAGTTCACTGTCAGTACCAGAGGCTAAGTTCAAGGGGCAGAATCATACTATTTAGGACAGTTAATTGTAACCCTGGAAATGGTAGCTAAGAAAATTAGGGGTATGAAGGATAATAAATTACCTGGAGTGGATGGGTTTCCGCCCAAACTACTGTTGGAAATTGCAACAGTTATAAATTTGTCATTAGAAGAGGGAGTCGTTCCTTTAAAATGGAAAGAAGCAAACATCATACCGTTATTTAAAAAAAGGTTCGATAAACAAGTAAAATAACTATAGTCCAGGGAGTTTAATATCAGAGATTTGCAAATTATTAGAAAGACTAATTAAATATCACATGGTGTTTTTTTGGTTAAACATAACTTGATAACCCCATCTCAACATGAGTTTCTAAAGGCGAGGTAATGCTTTACAAATATATTATGTTTTTTTAGAAGATATCACTAAGTGGGTAGACGAGTGATCACCAGTAGACGTCATCTACTTATATTTTCAAAAAGCTTTCGATAAAGTGCCACATCAAAAATTACTGCTTAAACTAAAGGCCCATGGCATAGGAAATGATATAATTAACTGGATAGAAAAATGTATGATTTACAGAAGACAACGGATAGTTGTTGATGGGGAGGTTTCAAACTGGAAATCAGTTTTGAGTGGGGCACCACAGTGATCAGTACTGGGACCTACATTATTCTTAATATAATTAAATTAAGTGATGAAATTTGCGGATGATACAAAAGTGTTTAGAAATACTAAAAGTGATGGAGATAGACAACATTTACAAGATGATCTTGACAGGTTGATCAAATGGTCTGAAAATTGGCAAATGTTGTTCAATTTTGGGAAATGTAAATGCCTCCACACCGGACATGGGAACGAAGATGTATAATATACAATGGGGGAGGGGGGTACTGTACTAAGTAATACTATAAAAGAAAAGGACTTAAGGTTAACTATTAGTGCTGATATGAAGGTTTCAGAGCAATGCGGAATTGCAGCTGGGAAAATCAAATCCTTGGATTAATTAGGCGAAATATAGCGTATAAAGAAAAAGAACTAATAATACCGCTGCACAAAACAGTAGTTAGGCCTCATTTAGAATACTGTATACAAGCGTGGACGCCATATCGGAAGAAGGATATAGATATGCTAGAAAGAGTACTGAGGGAGCTTAGTTATGAAAAAACGGCTAAAAGAATGTGTTTTAGCAACATTAGAGACCAGGAGATTGAAAGCAGATCAGATAGAAGTGTTTAAAATATTGAATGGTTATGAAAATATTGATAGAAATATTTTTTTCTCAGTTAAGAAAGGTTGGAAGACTAGAGGACATGAAGTTACATTAGTAAAGGAGCAGTGTAGATTAGATATAAGAAAGTTCTCATTTTCACAAAGGACAGTAAATGAATGGAACAGATTATCTACTGATTGTGTGGGTGCTAGTAGTGTGAATATGTTTAAAAATAAAATCGATACATGCCTCAGAAGGGAGGGATACATGTAGATTGGGTTGGACTCTCGATACGCCAAAGGGCTTCCTTGTCCACCTGCCATCTAGAGTTAATTCTCTGGGTAGCAATCTTGTTAAATCTGCCAACTTTTTTGTTGAAATCCTGGACGCACACATCCGCACACACCCGCACACACCCGCACACACCAGCGCGCACACACACACACGAATGCACACGAACACGAACGCACACACGACGGAAGCAACTAGCTCGCGTGCACAGATGGCACGTAAGCTAATTACGCATAACATCCACGCACAGACCGCACACGCACACTACATGTGGAAACGAATGCAGACCCGTTCATGTAGGAAAACCACACGCGCAACAAAAAACAAGACACATACGTCCAGAACGTGTGCGTTTGTTCGCAGCATACATAAACTGCAAGAGGAATGCGATCAATGCACTAGTTGAGCAGATGTGTGAAGATGAGGGGGTGGAATTCACATATTTATGGGGCTACTTTGTTGGGAGGGAAGATATGTACATGAGAGATGGCCTCCATCTAAGTGAAAAGAGGGCAGATTCTCAGAGAACCTGCTGCGATCTGTTGACAATGGGACATGTTGCATCTCTTTAAACTAGATTCGCAGGGGGGGGGGACTCACAGAGAAACCTGAAACTGGAGGTATAGATAAAGACAGCACAGATAAATCAGCAAAGAACAGTCTGGAAAACTGTTGTGAAGCTGGATATAAATGTGTTTGTTTAAATGCAAGGAGTATAATAAACAAAAGAAATAAACTAAACATAATGATAGAAAATATTGACCCTCACATAATACGTATAACCGAATCATGGGTCACCACCGATATATCAGATGCCAAATTGAGACTGACAGGATATGTAATGTTTAGGAAAGATAGAATAGGAAGAAGGGGAAGTGGAGTTATTTTATATATTAAAAAATCTATCCAGGCTTATGAAATAAAATTAGAAAAAGATGCAGATTGCGAAGAAGCTGTATGGTGTAACATAGTTACAGGAAACTCAACGTTAACGGTTGGGTTAGTTTATCGAAGTCCAAACATAAGCATAGAAGAGAATGAAAAAGTACAAAATGTTATAAGGGAAATGAGCAAACGGGACTGTGTTATTATGGGGGATTTTAACCATATACAATGGAAAGCTGTACAGAGTATGGGTAGTGAGGAGTTTTTAGTTTTAGTACAACATAGTTTTCTTTCTCAACATGTGCTACAACCAACCAAGGGTGAGAATGTGTTAGACTTAGTTTTGTCCTCACAGAATGAATTAGTTGACAATGTTAAATTATGTGAGCCTCTGGGAAGTAGTGATCACAACCAGTTACATTTTACCATCAAAGTAAAATCAGAAAGAAATAATAAAAAGCAGTTCAGGAGAAATTTCCACAAAGGAAGATATAAGGAAATGAGGAAATATTTAGCAAAGATAGACTGGAATAACACACTGAAGAATAAGTCCGCAACAGAATGCTGGAATATCTTAAAGAGTGAAATTGAGTGCATCGTCAATAAATTTGTTCCCTTGAAAAAACAAGGAAAACGGTCCAAAAAGAAACAAAATACCATCAAAGTAAAATCAGAAAGAAATAATAAAAAGCAGTTCAGGAGAAATTTCCACAAAGGAAGATATAAGGAAATGAGGAAATATTTAGCAAAGATAGACTGGAATAACACACTGAAGAATAAGTCCGCAACAGAATGCTGGAATATCTTAAAGAGTGAAATTGAGTGCATCGTCAATAAATTTGTTCCCTTGAAAAAACAAGGGAAACGGTCCAAAAAGAAACACTTATCGAAAGAAGCCATTAGAAAAATTAAGTATAAACAAATGATGTGGAAGTCATATAGACGTACTGAAAATGACGAAGACTACAACATTTATAAAGAAGCACTAAACAAAGCTACAGTTGAAATTATAAATTCAAAGAGAAGCTATGAACAAAAAATAGCTTGTAATATAAAACATGACAGCAAGAGTTTTTGTGCGTATGTTCGAAACAAACAGAAAGTTCATGATCAGGTCGGTCCTCTAGAAGATAGTGCTGGGAATATAATATCTGAGGGATTCTTAATGGCAGAAGACCTGAATGAGTGTTTACCAGCGGAGATACAGTTCACTGTCAGTACCAGAGGCTAAGTTCAAGGGGCAGAATCATACTATTTAGGACAGTTAATTGTAACCCTGGAAATGGTAGCTAAGAAAATTAGGGGTATGAAGGATAATAAATTACCTGGAGTGGATGGGTTTCCGCCCAAACTACTGTTGGAAATTGCAACAGTTATAAATTTGTCATTAGAAGAGGGAGTCGTTCCTTTAAAATGGAAAGAAGCAAACATCATACCGTTATTTAAAAAAAGGTTCGATAAACAAGTAAAATAACTATAGTCCAGGGAGTTTAATATCAGAGATTTGCAAATTATTAGAAAGACTAATTAAATATCACATGGTGTTTTTTTTGGTTAAACATAACTTGATAACCCCATCTCAACATGAGTTTCTAAAGGCGAGGTAATGCTTTACAAATATATTATGTTTTTTTAGAAGATATCACTAAGTGGGTAGACGAGTGATCACCAGTAGACGTCATCTACTTATATTTTCAAAAAGCTTTCGATAAAGTGCCACATCAAAAATTACTGCTTAAACTAAAGGCCCATGGCATAGGAAATGATATAATTAACTGGATAGAAAAATGTATGATTTACAGAAGACAACGGATAGTTGTTGATGGGGAGGTTTCAAACTGGAAATCAGTTTTGAGTGGGGCACCACAGTGATCAGTACTGGGACCTACATTATTCTTAATATAATTAAATTAAGTGATGAAATTTGCGGATGATACAAAAGTGTTTAGAAATACTAAAAGTGATGGAGATAGACAACATTTACAAGATGATCTTGACAGGTTGATCAAATGGTCTGAAAATTGGCAAATGTTGTTCAATTTTGGGAAATGTAAATGCCTCCACACCGGACATGGGAACGAAGATGTATAATATACAATGGGGGAGGGGGGTACTGTACTAAGTAATACTATAAAAGAAAAGGACTTAAGGTTAACTATTAGTGCTGATATGAAGGTTTCAGAGCAATGCGGAATTGCAGCTGGGAAAATCAAATCCTTGGATTAATTAGGCGAAATATAGCATATAAGGAAAAAGAACTAATAATACCGCTGCACAAAACAGAAAGAGTACTGAGGGAGCTTAGTTGTGAAAAAACGGCTAAAAGAATGTGTTTTAGCAACATTAGAGACCAGGAGATTGAAAGCAGATCAGATAGAAGTGTTTAAAATATTGAATGGTTATGAAAATATTGATAGAAATATTTTTTTCTCAGTTAAGAAAGGTTGGAAGACTAGAGGACATGAAGTTACATTAGTAAAGGAGCAGTGTAGATTA
The DNA here is from genome assembly GCA_020002185.1 of Paraescarpia echinospica. NCBI lineage: Eukaryota > Metazoa > Annelida > Polychaeta > Sabellida > Siboglinidae > Paraescarpia > Paraescarpia echinospica. The sequence continues at coordinate 54,148,542 of CM034531.1, forward strand.
GATATAAGAAAGTTCTCATTTTCACAAAGGACAGTAAATGAATGGAACAGATTATCTACTGATTGTGTGGGTGCTAGTAGTGTGAATATGTTTAAAAATAAAATCGATACATGCCTCAGAAGGGAGGGATACATGTAGATTGGGTTGGACTCTCGATACGCCAAAGGGCTTCCTTGTCCACCTGCCATCTAGAGTTAATTCTCTGGGTAGCAATCTTGTTAAATCTGCCAACTTTTTTGTTGAAATCCTGGACGCACACATCCGCACACACCCGCACACACCAGCGCGCGCACACACACACACGAATGCACACGAACACGAACGCACACACGACGGAAGCAACTAGCTCGCGTGCACAGATGGCACGTAAGCTAATTACGCATAACATCCACGCACAGACCGCACACGCACACTACATGTGGAAACGAATGCAGACCCGTTCATGTATGAAAACCACACGCGCAACAAAAAACAAGACACATACGTCCAGAACGTGTGCGTTTGTTCGAGCACACCTGCGCACATCAACCCCTGCCTGCGTGCGAGCATTAGGACTCGTTTTTTTCCGCTCGATTAGTCTGCGACTGTCGAGCCACACGCCCCAGGCTCTACTCCTAGGCCCGGCTTTCGGCTATCGCCCTGACTCGATTGAAGCATTTAATAATTGATTGCAGTACACGAAGCGATGACAAAAATGTCAACGAACGCCGCCCGTTGAGAATAGACGGCCTGTCAACTAATAATAGAGTTGATGCCGCATTACAGTGTGGTCTCTCGTTCTAACCTGATTCATTGTTGTGAAAATATACACAATTCGAGTTACGTACGTCCTACTGGAGTGTCAACAGAGCATGCGCCTGAGAGGCTCGTCCGCAGATGACAGTTGGTCGTTCTTCGGTAGAGGAGGCCCTCGAAGATGCTGCTGCTGTGGCAGCGATGTTGTTTACGTTAGCGTAAGACTGGGACTACGGTCACGACACGAACGGACACTTAGGTTTGTGGTAGTATTAGAATAACATAGCGGTTCTGCGTGTCAGGAGAATTGAACCAACAACGACGCGAGCGGCGTGCAGGTGAGGGCATGACGTCAATAGTTCTATTTGTTGCTTTGTCTTTCCATATGTCTCCAAGGTGTGATTACAATAATGGGAGGAAGTAATACAGTCACTATTGGCTGTATAGACTATACTATATTGGGTTTGTCAGCTGGCGTACAGAAATGGGTGAGGAATTCGATTCAACACTTTATTTTGGACTCAAGTGATGTGAATATTCACTACCCAGATGTCCTTATAGGCGGACATAGCCACAACCAAACGTTTCGCAGTCATTTTCACAATGTACATATAACAGACAGGACAGGAATAACTTACATTGATAGCCTAGCAAACACACTTCTTCTTAATATGAAGTTCAAGTAAGACCTAATGTTCGCAGAATATGTATACTGGGAACCGGTGGAAAACAAGAACAAGATTTAATGATTTTATAATACGAGTATTTCAGGCAGGCAGGCATACACAAAGACAGACAGACAGACAGACATACGTGCAGAAAAAAGAGAGACTTGGAGACATATGGATGGTCGGACATCCAACAGTTGAGTCCAATGTCAATTCGTTTTCCATTGGCTTTTGTTAGATCATGGGAAATGTTTTAGGTGATTTATTTGAAAAAAAGACTTGATTGTGAACTAGAATAGAGAGCGTCCGAGAGAAAGGCCACCGACTGCAACGCTTTACCTCAAACTGTTGACACCCGTAACACTATAATTAGTATATACTATAATAACAGAGACTGTTCATCAAAGACTGGACATTTAGTCACGACAAAGACGCAGCTCTGTTATCTCCCCAGACACAAGGGGCTAACGAATGGACTAAACATTACTTTCATAACACATTAAGCGTCAGTTGACCAAAGTCTTTTGTGAACCTCACTAAAGTGGCATAATCATGTTTTCATTAAGGTAATCATTCATATAGCCGGACATTCCTCAGGCTCGACCCAGTCCGATAAACGAATTTGCGGTAATTGTGACATCTAGCTCAGCGACCACTACGTTATTATGTAAGCGTCCAGCTGATGTTAATTGCTACAATTATGAGGCCCTATAGACCTCCTCAAAAGGACACAGCATAGGAAACGACACAATTATCTTGCGCGTCCCGTTCACGATTTTGCCTAATGATTCTTGTATGTTGCGCCTTTGAGCTCAGATTCATGAGGATATATGCATTATTTCAACATGGTGACAATGCCATGATTTCAGCGATATTTTCAATGGGCCATAAAAAACTCACACCTCCGCATTTATATAATATAGAATACTATAGATAACATTTCACAACAATACACTATATTAAACAAAAAAAGAACATTAATTTATTCATACAAATTATGGCATGTAATTTTAATTTGAATGTTTCGACTGGAAATTAATGTGTAGATCGCATGCTAATCGGCAAAGCCGATAGTTATAACAAAATACACACATTTGGATGTTTGATGTGTTAATGAACACTAATTATATAATACCACGTAGCATGATTTGGTGATAGAAACGATTGTATACCCTAGCAAAACATTCTATAGAAATCTCCAGAAAATATATAGAATTCTATAACACTTCTGCAGAATGTTATAACAATTGATGTGGCCAGAATTTTTTTTATAAAATATGTTATATAAATCTACATAATTTTATATTCACGTAAATATCTGTATAATTCTATAAAATATACATAACATTATTTAGAATTGTTATGGTCACATCAAATTTTATAGAATCATACAGAAATTCTATGTATGTATAAATGTATAGTACGAAATATTCTATAGAAAACAATCCGCAAAATACAGATTTTTTGCCAAGGCCGAGGGTATCTTTAATGGAGGACGACTTGTTATTGGCGTGTGATAAGCCGTGTTTACGGACCTCTCGCTAGCGTGGCTTCAGCAGCTGCTCCTCACATTGTCCACCCGTCACGTCGTCTCCCGGGGCCAAGAGGCGTACCCGCCCGAGTCGAGGTATCGGCAGCCCGTCGACGTCAACACACCGCCGAATGTTCACTCACTGCCACCATTAGCGTGAGACGTTGTCGGCTAATCGACACAGGCAGGCCTGACGGAATGAGACGTCAACACCTCATGCGTTAATATCTACTACACTATATAACCCGCGGGTGAACGAGTAATATATCGTTCTTGTGTCTTGCCGCTGGGCGGAAGTTATGAGCGGATGTTGGAGGTTTCTTGGGAAATAGGCGCCGGGCAAAATTGTCATCAAGGTGCGCGAGGCGCCAGAGGGTAAGTGGGAAAATGGTCTAGTATTGAGAGTCTCTCTCTCACTCGATCCTCTTCGTGCCTTAGGTGGCACATAAGGCATTAACAAGAGAGCACCACTGCTGTCGGTCGGCAGCCCGTGCATTGATCGTATTCTATGTCAGCTGGCAGGCCGTCATTTCCTTCTCCACTATTCTTCTCCACGTCTCGTTTGGGCGACCTCGTCTCCGTCTTCCACCCGCTGCCCAACATAGGGCTATCTTTGGTAGTGCGCCTGCGGGCATTCTGCAAAATTAATGTGCCCTAGCCATCTCCATCTCCGTCTCTTGATCTTCGTAACCAGGAATGTTGAATCTGTCTGGCGGAGCAGCGCTTCATTGGTGATGGTGTTCGGCCAAAATACCCCTATAATCTTCTGGAGACACTTGTTCTGGAAGGTCTCTAGCTTGTGTGTTAGTCTTGTTGTCAGCTTCCAGCACTCAGACCCATAGAGAAGTACACTGAGGACGTTACTATTGTATAGTCTCAGTTTAGTTTTCAATATCAGCTCTCTTGTCTGACAGGTGATATTCAGAGTAGAAAGGTCATATTGACCTATGCATGGATTACTCCTTTGGGGTATCTGTCAAGTTGCTTTAAATAAATCACGCTACGCGCATTACAACCAGCTGTCAGTATGTTCCGTTCAGCGTTGTCTTCTGAGAGAACGAATGCGTTGTGAGTCGTTTTTAGTATAATTTACTGGCGCTACTGTATGCTCTTTACGCCACCAATGTCGTCGCGTGTGTATACACTAGGAGCGTTTACGGGAGTAGTTGTGTTCATGGAAGGATTATTATGCGGCACACTGCAACACTGCTTTATTTCACATGCACGGAAACGGCAGGCGGTAAGGCAATGAATATACCGCTAGTGGAAGCTAGTAGACGTAGTTACACACACATAGGTGGATGTGTTTTTTTTACGCAGATGCGGAAAAATCGAATCGCATCCGCACAGGACAATAATAGGAAATTTCTAGAAGTGACGTTACTGCATAGGTATTCCCCATGCCCCGTTTCCTTAAATATTGAATCTTAGTTTAGCTATTAAAACATATGTTGATCAACATGGTGTTACCATATTGATCTTTCATTTCATAAAACGCCTAGAATATACGAATGGGAAATTAAAAAAAATTACTGTTTTACTACATAGTAAATATAGATATTGCTTTTCGGCCTTGAAATACTCAACTCTTTCCACTAATGTTGGCCACTATGGTAGAACTGCGCTGGTTTCAACCTGTCTCTAGAGTCTAGACGTATCTACCCATCGTTATATAGCCATTGTTGGAGTTAAATACACCTGATCAAGTATAATTCTAAGTGTAAGTACATCACCTCAAGTACAAGTACTCTGTTTCCATGTATCTCTATACTTCATTACAGTCAGGGTTGTGGTTACGATCAAGTATATTAATCTAAATACAAGTACATTTTGTCAAGTCCAACCGCCTTTAAGTCGTAATGATAAAATAATATTACTGAGGTGCACATTATTAACGTTTTTGAATAAGTATAATATAAATCGCAGATAAAATCAGGATGGGTATTCACTGCTGTGCGTCACACATGCAAAACTATAGAGATTTTGTATTCTAAATTACTCACGATATGCTCTTGAAATGTACGTACTGTTTTGGCAACTATAATTGACCAAGTACAAATACTTGTCATTTCAAAAATCCAAGTACAAATCCAAGTACTGAAAACACAAAACTTACGTACAAGTGCAAGCACAAGTACTTGACTCCAACCCTGACTGCAGTACGCAGCTTCCCATTCTCCATACTCGATGTATATAAACGTTGTTTTGCCTTGGCTCGTTCTTCGATGTTCTTTAAATAAATCGTTACCACTGAAAGTGAAAAATAACATTATCATCCGATGATTTATCGTTCTGTCAAAATCTCGTTTTATACCATTTCTGGCGGCAAGTTGACTACAGCAATAAAGATTCAAAAACGAAGTGAAACACTAGTAATTTGCGTATACGTCTGATAAATAGAAAACGTAGGATACTTTGGGCATCAGAATTATACGATACCCCCAAAACCTTGTATCAGTTAACCAATGATAATCGTGGTACAGTCGTCCCATTTCTATGCACGTAACGACGTCTACATAAAATCTGGTTTTGACGTATTGTTTCGGCAAGGTGAACCTATAAGCGAAAGGATGCGTTTTTCTGCGAACATCAGGTGGCAGTATACGATATCGACAAAAACACTCATTGGCATTACCGTTTCACCGCATGCTTTTTGAAATAACACGATTTACCCAGACGAGTAAGCGGAAATGCTTTTGGGAACGACATCCAGAGTAGCGTGCTTTTAAGCAGGCCTTCTGCTACAAACAAAGCGGTGCGTGGTACTCTACTTATGAAATATCACCAATAATCGCGGCTGTGGGACCACGAGAGTAAACATGGCATGCACTCCGACCGGTCTCATGGCGATTTTTACTAACGAGACGGCCAACCCTAGGGACGGCGAACGATAATTCGTGAGGTCATCAGAACTATGTGTCAGTAGCCATTTTATTATTTCGGCGTGGATATCAGGGTGTCGTTGCTTGCGTATTTTTTTAACGCATTGTCTCTCTCTCTCTCTATCTCCCCCCTCGCTTCTTCCTCCCTCCATCGCTTCCTCCTCCCTTCTCTCTCTCTCTCTCTCTCTCTATGTTGTTTGTCACCCCGTGTATTAGTTGACAGGGGTTAGTGGGACCGTCACATGATCGCAGCTAAAAGTTCAGCAATTGAGCCAAGGTGGAATAAAAGCAAACCTTTGGTGTTGATCCGACTATGACGCGTTACGGTCCAGTTTTCGTTCGAAATGGTGGCAATTGCATTAGCACCTACGTTGCTTTTAAATGCTCAATCGAACACAACTCGTCCTCTCTGGGGAGAATTATTCAGCCAAGCGGAAATGACTGAACGAAACTTGTTCATCCACACAATCCGACGGCTGTTCGTTGCCGCCATTTAGTCAGTGTCCCAGCTGAGTCGACGAAGTGGCATTGGATGAAGATAGACATCTAGACAATCGAACCTATCTCACCTCGATCGATAATTCGACACTACTTATCAAAATTCGTAAATTTGCTATCGAGATTTAAAGGAAAAATAAAATGTACAGAATGGGATATGAATTTAATAACCTAGATATTGAAACGTATACTTCATTTAGTGTGTATCTAAGTGACACAGAAACCAGACGCTGATGATGGAGAACTAAGAACAACATTTGTCACGTCGTCTTTGGTGACCTTGTTTTGTTTGTTGAGAAACGAGGCGACGATAATAATTAAGAGTAACCAGTGTTTGTTCGCGCAACTCGTAGATCCGCCCACGTCAACCATTATGTCTTGTGCAACGTGAAACTGATGGTCATCAGACGACACTTCGCCAAGTGTTTGTGATGCGGCGTTTCTCTATCGCACCATCCAGCGCATGATGTGGACACATATCGAAGTTGTGGTTTTGCTTTGACGAGTATAAGTGTTTTTCTCATGAATTGCTGTATATTTTTGTGTAAGATTTTGATGTGTGCATTGTATGCATTGTATTGTATGATGGTTGGCATATATCGTGTACAACGGTCATGGAATTCATTTAAATATGTTTATACAAAAGTATGCTCCGAACATGACTACCGTAAATTTCGAAATTTCACAGCATGCATGTGTACACCTTACGGTTGTGTTCGCGTGTATGTGTGCGCGCATTTTGTGTATACGTGTGCGCTCTGTGACTCGTTAAAGAGGGAGGATATTCAGGGCTATGTAGAAGACATGTCCAGGGATACATCAGTGGGCCAATTAACATGATGAACGATGTAGGCAGTGAAGTAAGGATCAATGCGACAATTTGTCAACGTTTCTCTATTTTCTCCCAATTGTGCGTATTCTCCAATAGCAGCTTTCCGTTGCCAACCGGGTAACGGCAATGCAATTAACGTCGCTTGGAAGGCGGACATCTGCCGGCATTGTAAAGGCCTGCGCCGGCAATCACTCTCTACATCCGCGCCGGCCATAATTGCTCTCCACGCGGCTATAAGCGACGCCATTGGGAACAAATGATTATTTTATTCCCGGGGTCATGCCACTTTTTGTTCTACCACCTTTCGAGGGAGGTTGGAGTTGAACATCGATGAAGATTTTGAATATTCGCAGGTTACGTTCTTTCTACCGCGCACATACTTACATGTCTAGTTGCTGGTAGGCAGTATTACATATGTTGGTGATGGAGGGATCCCACAGCGTATGAAGGCATAATCCGGTCTGTATGGGCGACATATACAGGGAACAGGTTCCATATTGACATATTGATTAGACACTACTCGCATTTATACAATCAGTATGGAATTAAGACATCATGTTCCGCTCATTCATCTTTCTCTGTGAGAATACTTTCTGATATATTCTTCACAGTTCATTTACTACTGCTACTAACTTTGTGTTATCTAGTTCTTCTATCTTTCTTAAGTGAGAAAATACTTCCAGCAGTATTGACATAACCATTCTATACTCGTATCTAGTTATGTAGGACAAAATTCACCATGAGCATTCGTCCTTCGAGATCGGACCGACCGGCACTACTGACCCCGGGTCAAGGACTGCGTGCACACGGTTTTGAAAAGCCGAAGAAGTCAACTCCTCTGACGTAGATACATTAAACAAACACGACATCACTGGAATATGGCACGTGAACACTAAACACAGTCGTATTCGAATTGTGCAAATCTGTGACTTGGTGTAAAAACGGGACGTTTTTCTGGTTTGCCATGCAGGCCATTTGAGAGGCGGGATAAGCAAAAAATGACACCCCCGGTATAATGCTGACAAGATGACACCAATTGCATAATGCTGACAAGATGACACCCGTTGCATAATGCAGACAATCTGACAAGATCTCATCCGTGGTGTGCTATTGACACAATAATACCAACGATGTAACAAAGCTGACTGCTGACAATCTGCCAACTTGATCGTGAATTGTGAAGTTCAGCACTAGAAAGTAACAGGAACAACACAGAGAGAACGGGATATTTATTTATTTTCACCAAAATATGCATTCGAATAACCTAGGGTGCCTATTAAAGATGTGCTTGCGTGAGGCGGTGTTCTATTATTGATAGTGCTCGTACGTGCTTGGGCCAATTCAAATATTGGTATCGTCTCCGAGGCACGGGAAATCTAATCTCTGGTGGCCAGACGAAAACTGATTTCAATCGCATTGAAACTAGCGTAATTAGCTTGAGCATGCATTATGCATATCATGCTACAGTGGTGGGTAGACATGCTTGCAACTTAAGGCGTGAAGGCGCGAGGTTGAATCCATGGCGAATTGAAAACGTGGCTCATTCCTCTGTTCTTGAATAGTACTACAGTATCACGCGACACATACAGGAAACCGCAATCCCCAAATAGTGTTAGTGATCTTGATGCCGTCCCATACAGATACATGCCTCTCATAGGCATCTCGTTGTGGACGGAAGCAAGTAAGCTTAATCTTGACCTAACTAAATATACCTTATTATTATTGGCACGAATCAACAACAAACTAGAGTTATTAACCAAAGTTCTTGTAAACTACGTGGCATTGATAAATCCCCAGCACATATATCTTCGGCCAACAAAATTATCTAGTTGTGTTTAAATCACGTTCGTTCCTCGACGTCTTGTAGTTCGACTGTAGAGGCATTTTTTTCCGGGAGTTGCACGAAACTAGGATGGTTAAACATAATGTCGTCACTCCGTAAACCAAAGATCAGGCCGGGACACGGGCCAAATCGGCAGACACACCACAAACTTACAAGACATGCTGCGCTCGGACCTCAGAGTGTCTAGCGTCAGACTGTGATTAAATAATGACACCAAGACGCTGAGAGAGCTTGCAGAAAACCGCACGGAATGGCGAAAACTTTTTTTGGGGGGACTAATTGCGACACAAAATGTTCCCAAGACTGTTTATGTCGTCGAAACAGTGCATTATCATCATTATACAACGTACTCTACGTTTTCTCTGCCGCATGCGGCGTGATTTATCTGTTGGTAAAATATCACCTGTACCACTGAGAAGACGCCTAGACGATTGCAACTCACTTAAAAAGAACATCATACCCTCCACTCTTGCACAGTGCCCTCTACCTATACCAATGACAATCCTATTTGGCTCATCTCTTGTCTTTCGAAACACCCCAAGATAACTTATAACAGATAACAGCTTTGCGGTCGTAAAATTAGCGCTCGAAATCGGGAACGAACTCCATATCGCGAATCTGATTAGTTGAGCATCTGAGCTCCGGTTCCTGTGGAATGAAGAACGTTCTATTATTATTGCGTACACACATACGCACGCGCGCGTACACACGCATACATATGCACATCACACACACACGCACGCACACACACACGCACACACACACAGGTCTTGTAGGAAGACAACCGAAGGTCTTAATCCGTTGCAACCCGGGTGTTAATATTCTGCAAATATGTTTCTCCAAGCCCGAGCTCCAGTAAAATCAATGTATAAATAATGATGTCACATACGATGCGGTCCAGACATAAATCTATGTAATTCTTCACTGTGCGAAGCTCAGGGTTATCTTAGTAGATTAGCAGCCATCTATTCATGTTCACAAGCGATGAAGACAGGCGACTACTTGAATTGCGCAGTTCAGAAGCAGTAAAGATAACAGAAGGAATCAGAAATCGGTAACCAGCATCGAGGCCAGCTTCAACCCGGACTATTGGGGAAAGAGGAAGGCACCGGAGATTGATGTCTACAGAACCACTGGTGAAACGAGAATAAGTGGTACATAATGCTTGTTAGTGAAACGTTGGCCGGGATTGTGTGCACAATCCCTAGCACCAGACGAGCATCGTTAAACGGCGCCATCTGCTAAGCTGGAGTAGTTATAAATATACATGCTGTCCGATATCCAAATTCACAAGATACCCAACAATGAAAGCGATCGCGCTACTTTTGTGTACGCTCGTTCATTTGTATTAACCGCCACGAAAGAGTTATACAACCGTTGCTCCATGACGGAGAAGACGATCAATTTCCTGCTCGTGTTCCATTCTGCCGCTCCACTCCAACTATACGATCGATCGCACACAAGTTTTACCGGCTCGTATACACGTATGCCCAATTTGTTGTGTAAACGTCTCGCCGATAAAGCAATTCAATGGGGAATATTTGGTACAACCATTGTTTGCTATTGAATATCATTCTCTTTGCAGCTATCCACCGGTCAAGCAAACGTAAACACGGCTGCCATCGTTGTCCAGGGGGTGATGACCAGCGTTAAGACTCCACATCGAGTGCGGAAGTGATGTCATCTATACGTGCATGATGGGATTACTGCGTGACAAGACGATCATATTTACATAAATGTTTGACTCTTTCGGCGCTGTGAATCGCTATCCGTGATTATCTCGATACTTATGGCGCCGCTGTCCTCACCAGAAGTACATGAGTCGAACCGGAAGCCGAACTGGAACGTCTTGCGGACTTTCGATTTGACGCTGCACTTCGACGACGAGACTTTGGGGCACGACGAGACAGGGTGCTACCTGTGTCTGCTCGGCTGTCAGAAGCCTCTCTACCAGGCCGGCCAGGTCGTGTCGGGGCATATGGTCATACGCCCCGTACGGAATATTCTCATATCAGGTTGGTGGCTGTTGATATATCGCTTTTTTGTTCGATTGAACATTCAATCACGAACATTAATGTGTTAGATATGCGGTAGTTTGTTAGTAATGATATGACATACATATAGCTTTGTTGCTACATATAGCTCATTATAACGATATGTTTAGTATGTCCGTTAATATGTATGTTGCTCGTTCGTTCGTACGTATGTTCGTTCGGTCAGTCGTTCGTACGGTCGTTCTTTCGTTCGTTCGTTCAGTCGGTCGGTCATGCTTGGTCTTCTTTCCAGGAGTGTCGGTTATATTCGGCGGACGTTACGTCACGAAGTGGAAGGAAGGTCGGACCACGTGGGGCAACTACAGCCTCTTTTACGAGGAGGTTGTTTCCGTAGTCGAAAAAAGACAGATGGGTAAGATAACAGTCAATCCCATGTAAATGACTCTAATTGTCACACTTTCTTCGGTGTCATCACGTGGACGAGCTTTCAACCATTGTTCGCTTAATCATGTTTTATAAATAATAAAACCTACCAACTAAGATAAGGTGTTTGCTCGTGGAAATGTGTCATACGTGTACGAACTAATGCTTGATTACGGAGACAAGCGGGCACGCACGCACGCGAAAGACACACAAACATACAGACACGCATACGCACGCACACGTGTATATTCATGGACCATTACAGACATCAGATGTTAGTCTTAAACGAAAATAATGTGTTATACGTAGGTCCAAAGGCAACCATACGGTCCGTCTGCATCACTGTGACATTTATTTATTTACATGCTTACTTGCCAACTTACTTACTTAATCCTCTTCGCGCAGGGTTGCGCATAAGATAGCCTCCAGAGCTCGCCACCGTGGCCTGTCTGTCATTACGAAACAGTTGACATACAAATGCAGAACCTTTAACCAGAACGCCAAACACTGACCAACGGACTCTCTCTCGACAGAGCTCGACGGCCAACGGTATTACCGTTACGACTTCGAGTACCGGCTTCCGGTCGACCTGCCCACGTCACTCCGGTCCGCCGACGGGAAGGTAGTGTACTGCGCACAGGGTGTCGTGCACACGCAAACCGGAAGTGACCTATATACAAACGCACGACGCTTCCGGGTGTGGGCGACAGTCGACACGGGCCGCCTCCCGAGCAGCCTCCATAATCCCATCGAGCGGGCCGAGGAGAAGGTGTGCAAGTTGTGGCTGACGGGGGACGATAGGGTCCGTGCCAAGTTGATGTTGAACGGCCAGGCTCTCATACCCGGAGAGCCGCTAGTGGCGACGGCGACCGTCGACAACCTGACGTCCCGGGCCATCAGCTACAGCATCTCCTTCCAACAGGTACAGTCGAAACAGACACTGCTAATAACGATATGACAGAAATGCCTCATTTCTAGGTTGAAATCAGATTTTTTACTTGCAATTGTGTCTAAATCCATATAAACCCCTGTTACATGTTTCATTGGTTACCCACCCTAGAGCATTTCTATTCTGATCGAGTGCCGCCATATACCTAACCAATGTGCAAATTATACCTACATCACACAAAATCCGCTGCGTTTTTTGTTTTAGAAATAAGGCTAGTATCAAATCGACTCTATTACTTTTATATTCGAATGCATACCTGTGTTATGAATACAAGAAAATACGCACGTCACCACGCTTTTAATTTGCAATCCATATTAAAACGTAATGCCGCCGCAGTCCTCACAACACTCCGAAAATCCCTTTTGTATGACGGTAAATGTGATAATGATGATACGATAAGAACCCGATGATGGCGAATTGACGATGACAACAACAATAACAATAGTGAGTCGGATTACTCTGAACAGCCCAGTCTTGAAATAGTCATCGCGGGTGTTTTTCTGAACTACTGCCAACATTGAGAAACGTAATTAAACTGTACAATTTTTGTGAAGGTGTTTTTGTTTAAGAATTTTTTGTCGGAGGTCTTTTTAAGGCCACTCCATGAAAACTGCTTCATCTAATCTTGTACTAGAGATTGTTATTATACGGCTGTACGCTGGGCGCATTTGTCCTTTATGAATTATTAAATAGTAGCAATCATTGATGAACCTACAAGGAGAATGTGTTGCCGCGCATTAAATTATCTTTTCCTCGATTAGATGGCCTTATATTAATTGTACAAACACTAATTTCAATAATAAAAGTGTTTGTTCCATGTACAATTAGGGATCTAATAAGCTAGAGTGTAGTTGCCAGGTCAGAACGTTCACGTGAACAGGATGTGTCACTATGCCTCAGGTGATCTCACATACCACACAGAACGGACGGTTCTATTGTCCATGTGTGCAAACAAAGGGGAAACACACACACACACGTCTGTGACAATAATATAAAAATATCCCCTCTCTATGTCGGTTGATAAATCTTCGACAGAATCGTTCTGAACCGCCTAGTGGAGCACTTTGGTCAGGACTTGCTGCCAGATAGTCGGTGCTTCTTCAAGGCAGGACGTGGGACCATCGATATATATTTGCAGCCGGACAGCTGCATACAAAACAGAACACTGACCTCTGCACCAACGCTATTGATCTGAACAAAGCCTTAGATACATCCAGCATGCGAAAGACAAAGAAGAATGCAGCTGTCTGGATAAGTTCATCACCATTGTTCGGCAATTCGACGACGGCATGCTTGGGTGTCTTTAAAGGCGGCAAGTTACGTCGTTCCGTCCGGGTCACCAGCAGGGTCAAAAAAGGATGCGTGATGGCGCCAGCCCTATTCAACACGAGTTTTTTTTTGTAATCATCACTGACGCCTATCACGAAAATGCCCCTAGCATCAGACTCACTATATAACACAGACGACAGACTGTTTCAGCATCAACGACTCCAGGCAAAAACCAAGATTCAGGCAAACACGCACACTCTTTGCACACAACACTTAAAGTCTACTGAGCAGTCGTCATTCTATCAGTAGGCCTATTATATTATATTAGTTCATATAATAATATATTATATGCGAGCAAATCCTCGACTGTGTACTTGCGCCATCCCAAGAACCTCAACCTCTTCCACATGCACTGCCTAAGGAAACTCCTAAAGATTAGGCGGCAGGACAAAAGTATAGTGCTCACCCAGAGATGCATGTACGCGACGCTGAGGCAATCGTAGCTCAAATATGCTGGCCATGTAAACAGAATAGCAACACGTCTGCCAAAGAAATTTTTGTGGTGAGTTGACAATTAGACACATTCTCGCTGAAACCAGAATATACAAGGATACGCTGAAGTCATCTCTCAGGAACTTCGACATTGATTGTGAAACTTTGGAGAAGCTAGTCCATGATCGCTCAGCATAGCGCAGCAACCCAAACAATATAACTGTTTTTTGTTGTTGAGACTGAGGCTGGGGAGGAAGGTGCATGAGGGAAGCCATTACGAGAGCACCCCCCATGCACCCAGGACAAACAGTCAGCATTGTTCGGTTGTGCAGGCGAAAGAACGTTTCTGACGCGTATTGGACACACCAGCCATCTGCGAATACATGGCAATACATAATAGCTACCAGAAATTACGGCGAATACACGGTGTGGACATCTTCGCTTCGCGTAGGACGAACGACAACATCATATAAATTATAATACCATGTGTCAGACCAATCGTCTACAAAGCTCCGTGATTTTTGTAACTTCTGACACTGTTATAACTACGGCCACCTTTACAACTACTGCCACTGTCGCCACTTGTGCCAAGTGCTACAAGCACTACCATGATAACCACACCCATCACCGAATGCGTAAAACTGTATCTATAGTATTAAACTATGCAAGTACACTATTAAAACAACAGGTATAAGCGTTATACGTCATAAATTGTAACTAAAACTACCATGTAGCTAGACACAACATAATACAGCAAACTATTTACGCATAACTCGAAATAGCCAACACAACTACTTTCTTATTCCTTTGATTTATCCTGCCATGTCTCGGATGTTACAGGTGATGACGTTCAGTGCGATACTGGGTTGCGAGAACCGCAGCAAACACTCGACGCCATTGTACCACAGACGACGCCACCGTAAGCAGACGACGAAGGACTTAGCCTCAAGCGGAGTAGTCGCCGTACCTCCTCACACGACAACCACTGCCCGTCGAATCTTCTCCGTTCCTCGCGCAATATTGCCTTCCTCACAAAGCCATATCAGCGTCCCGCATCCGTTACGTCATCACGGTGACATCATCTCGCCGGAAATATACGTCAGCTACGTCGTAAAGGTGTGCTTTGTTGTACGTTTGGTAATTCTGAGTTGTTATAATAATCCAGAGTTCTTCTGATAATTCAGTTAGACTTATTTATCGCCGGAGAGGAACAACTTAACGTGTGCAGCCAAACGGGGAAGTGCTGTTAAGTGTTTACGCTGAATACGTGCGTTTTCGTGATGACGTCATTTCAGACTTCGTAGGTGCAATTGTCTAATTACGTAAAACATGTCATCACGGCAACACAGTTGTGTTTTATTTGCACATTCACTTAATACTAAAACTTTAATTATACGCTATCAACTCTAGGGATAATGCCCCGTTCACGGGTGTTTACAAAATACAGTAAAAGTTAACGAAGCTAAATCTTACATAATTTATATGTAATACAAATTATAATATGTAATAAAATTACAGGTAAACAGACACGTTGCTCCTTTGGAAGTAGCTGTGTAAAGACTATTAGGCCCTATATACTATTTCTCGTAACGTTTCGTTCTCTATCAGCGAACTTCTCAAGCTGACTATCACCAAATGGCGACACGGTAGTCCTTCCGTGCAGTGCCATCACCAATGATGAAGTTCGCTGATAGCGAGCGAAATGTTACGACAAGAAAAGGTAAATTGTCTGCGAAATACGCAAAAGGAATAGGCCTAATGATTTGAACCATCAGGTCTGGTGAATCTCTTTACGTAAACTATAGAGATCGACCGGATTAGGTGACACTTTTAGAACTTTACACGTACGTTTAGGTAAAGCAGGTGTAGTCGTGTGGTGTGTTTATACAGGTAAGTGTGATGTGCTTAGTTCTGTGGTAGGGAAGACCGGGGCTATTTGAAACACGTGGCTATTTTAACCATCGGTCGCTACACTGATATTAATGAATATAATAAGTTAAGAGCTCCCTCTGGCTAACAGCAACCGCATAACACATCGTCCACGTTGATATCGCACGTGCAGAACGTGCACGGAGAAAACAGGATATATTTGTTGCATGCAACGTTGTTTTTTGTAAATAATCGGCTTGTGAACAATGTTTGCAACTTCTACACTATGCTGTTAGCAACATCATGATTAATAACAGGTCACATAATAGACAGGTCAATTCCCCAGAACAAACACACGTCTACATGTATATCGTAACATCGTGTGAACGATAGGTGTTTCTAGGGCGACTGAAACTGTACTAATACAGAAGCTGTGTGTTTCAGCTGACTGTGACGTCAGAGAGTAGCGGCAGCGAGCTGAATATCCCTATCGAGGTTGATATCGGAACAACGGACTCACTTTCACAACAGAACAAAACAGACGACGCAGCGTCAACCATCGAAACCGAATGCAGCCTGTATTCGCACAGTCTGTACTCGCATTCTGGCATAATATGAAGACAGTTGTACGCTACAGACTGTTATTTACAATGACAACGATCATTATGTTACTTCACGTTCGATGTGTGTGTGTGTGTGTGCACGTGTGCGTGCGCGATCGCACACATACACACACACTCACACACACCAAAACCCTACCCACACACTTCGATCCACACCATTGTAACCTCTATCGTGCTGCGCCAAGCTAAAGAGGAAGTCTTGTTACTCACTCCCTGTTGCCTTCTTTGCCGTCCAACTGTTAGTTGTTTCTGCGGTAGTGCCAGGCTCCCAATAATGCATATTCTATTTCCGTCACTGGTTGAAATTACAAATACGTCTGGCCCCGACGCTAGTTCATACATTTGTATTGTTTCCCTCTGGTTTACGGCTTCAGAACGCACGCACTCTCGCACACAATGTACGTGATGTGCGTTTTGACAAAACTTAGGGGTGGCTTGTTCTTCTACGTGTATAAAATTTGTAATGATATATACACAGTATTATGTATATTTTCAATAACGAAATGAAGTTACACAATTTAGTTATTCAGTGGGTAGGTTGAGAATCCAGACCCATACTTTGTGCGTCCGCACCCCCGCCGCTGAGGTAAAAGTGTTCCGTTTGGGAGGAACCAGTTCCGTTTGGAGAGAACTAGTTTTTGATTTGAAGTCATGGCGTAAAATACGTAATTGAGACTCCGGCAAAAAATATGAAAGGCACAGCGAAAAATCTCCAACACTGCCCGCATCACGGCACCGCGGAAATTCTTCATCACTATCCCTCTCAAAATTTACAACACTCCCCTCCGGCACCGCGAACATTATCCAACGCGATCCCATCGGCATAACGAACAATCTCCCATACTACAACCCATCGATATCTCCAACACAACACCCCATGACACCGCTGAAAATCTCCAACAATACCCCCTTTGCACCGCAAAAAATCACAAAAAACGCACGCCGTTAAAACTTAACCGTGCGTTACTGGCCTGGGATCATACTTTACACAACTCTGGCAAGTAACAAGTAATTCTTTTATAATAATAATTTGAACCCAGAGTGATAACATTATCCAGCCTTGTGAGGTTTTTTTAATAAATAATCATGTCGAGCGGGATACTCATTATTACAGCCCCGAAGACACTGTCATTGCAACTATTGTATGGCTTATACCTTGGCATGACTACCTCAATGTATTATTAAAATGCAATATGCACAATTAATTAAAAACAAGAGAGTGTTTTCAGTATATGTGTATGTTTTAAGACATGGTTTAATTCCTCGGACTTCCACCAGTCTGCCTAATACACGTGTTAGATGTAGTCCTACCGACACCAACTGTCGATGCAACATCGTCACAAACCTTACACTACCACAGAAACACACTATGTTACTACAACTATATGTTCACAGTCCAAAATTAATAATAGCAATGTACATATGCCCACCAATAACACGTACATTATTTATTATGCATGTTCTATTACAAAGGAAATAAGGAAATCGGCTAACAACTAAATAATAGTCTTAATAAAAAAATATGCAAAATGCATATATGTAATTTGTAACAACAAATAATCATTTCATTTGTATTTCAGTGAATGTGTTTACCGCTTAATATTTTGTAGATATTATGTGGGTATGTTTTACTGTGCACAACAAGAGGGTAGGGTTGAACTACTATGTTCGTGATAGCCTTTTATGGGACTGTTAGCAGGCGGAAAGAGTGTGCGGTAAATACTCATGATAATCAAAAGACAAGCAACCTCGCGATTTTGCTACTATTAACACGCAGAAAGAGTCGGGATTAAACTACTATGGTCATGGCAATATGACCCCCACATATATATATATATATCAGAAACAGCTACATTTATAAAGATATAGACACCGTATTAATATATATATATATATATATACATATATATATATACACGATATTGTGATATACTTGTACTCTTTGGGGTCAAAATAAACATATTGTTCTTGTTCTTCTCCGTTTTTCCGGGCATTAAACTGATATAATTGATTACTGTAATCTGTACAATACAATCAAAAGTGTAAATAAACAAGTTTGGGGGTTTCAGACAAACCATGTTTGATTAACCACCTCCGAAAACGAACCCCTCCCCGGTAAAACGTACGTAGACCCTACTTCGATCTAACCTTCCAAACGCCCCGTTCACAGAAGAAGTGTAAAGCGCTTTATGCAATCATAAGGACAGGTTCCTACGCTATATAAAATATAGAGCCTACACATTAACAGGAGCGGATCCAGAGAGGGTAGCTATTGTCTAGGACAAAATTTACATCCAATTGCAATCCCTAGAGGCTTGCCAAAAAAGCTTCACTGGCGCCGGAACAAAATGAATAGAAGACATTCAAAATATTGGAAGATCACCAAAAACACATCCTCACGCGCCAGGGGGCGCTGCGGATTACACCAGTCTCAGTAGGCTCTATACCCACTGGCAGGTCACCTTGCCAAAACTCTGAAGATAAACTCGGCCAATAATATCGTTTGCCGTAAAATTCCAGTGGTCTTCTGGGTGGTCTTCGTGGACTGTTTGGGCAGTAGACGTAATTATTTGAATACACAATACCGCTCGTGGCTCGTGAGAATGGTCGAATGGGTAATTATATTATGATTCCTGGAAGTTGGGACGGGCGTCTGCACTGTTCTCATGGGTGGTACGGCGAAATCAATTGAGTTTGACTCAGCTAATTTCCAAACAACACATAGGAGATCCCTGACTTGCGAGGATGCAAAAACCTCGTGCACCCCTTTGAATCTCGATAGGCTGATAGGTTCGCCAAAGCGGGACACATTCCAAAGCCTATGGGTAGGGTGGTCGGACCAAAATTTTGTTTCGTAAAAAAAAATGTTTTCTCATTTTTCCCTGATAGTAGTCACTATAAGAAGTACAACGGTAGTTGTTTCATGTATCTAAGTGAAATATTTAAAAAACTACAGCTTGGTAAAGTTTAGTATTTCATTACATTTTCTGACGGTTTTCTGACAGATCTAATTTTGCTTATAAATCACAAGAATTTTTTTAAATTATTTTTCCCTGATAATAGTCACTAATAGAAGTGCAATGGTGCTTGTTTCATGTACATCAATGAAATATTAAAGAAACTGCAGTTTTGTAAAGTTTCTAATTTCATGTTTTTTTCCGACAATTTTCCGTTAGATTTGATTTTGCATATAAATCACAAGGACAATTTTTTTTAAATATTTTCCCACATAGTGGTCACTATAAGAAGTACAATGCTGTTCATTTCATGTAGCTAAGTACAACATTAAGAAAACTACAGTTTTGCAAAGTTCAAAATTTCATGAATTTTTCCAAATGTTTTCTGACGGATCTGATTGTGTACATAAATCACAAGAAAATTACTTTTTATCATCTTGAGTCTTTTGCCATCTATAAAGAAGGCCAGTACAAAATTACATGTAACAATAAATACACACATACAAAAGTAAATACACACACACACACACACACACACACACACACACACACACACACACACACACACACACACACACACACACACACACACACACACACACACACACACACACACACACACACACACACACACACGCACACACATCATGTATTACAATAGCATTAAATCATGAACACGACACAGCAACTGAGCAAAGATGATCAGTGTGGTTCTCTCTTCGTAACATTAAAACAACTGTATGAACTTACAACCACATGAAAGGATTTGTTGATTGTGAATTAGAACCACAAACTGACAATACTAGTATCCCATTACACAACACTTGTTTTATTGGGCAAAGCCAATGACTGCTACCATTGACAAGCCAATTAACTCGTAATACACTGTGGCACAAAATGCCAATAATAGTCCCCCAATACACAACACTTGTTACATTGGGCAAATCCCATAACTACTATAATTGCCAAACCAAATAACTTGTAATATACTGTGGTTAAACCCATTGTTATCATCAACAATAGGGCGTACTATTATACTTACTTGTCTATGATTATATACAATTAATAGATACAATAAATCATAATGTTTACTTAATGTATATTATTTTATGTATACTATATAGTGACAAGTACAAAGATATAATCTTATTCTGTAATTTTAATATATAAAAAACTGGTATATACATATCAAATACAAAAACAGTAGGCCCTACATCAAAATAATTTATAACGATACAACATTTTATAAACAAATAATAATACAATAAATTAATTGAAGCATAAATTATCATAAATTGTAATAATGTAACCAACACACAATATTATGTATATGCTAAATAGCTCAACAGTTGTATAATTAAACTGAAGTAATACCAATAAATAAACTAATAATATATTAATATAAACATCAATCAGTCACATTAAACATGGCAGCAATGAATTACTCAGGTGTAGGCATATGTACTTGGCAGTATTAATCAAAGTCACCCGCTGTCGATCACATCGCTATCCGAGTCACGAGTGCATTGTATACCATGATGCACTGCGCGCATACAGGGAAGAAGGCAAAATGGCGATATCATTTTAGACGGGGGTTCCATAAACGGACGTTGTGCATGTTTGTGCTATCAATTGGTAAGCCATCACTGTAATCACGTTATCGTTCACACAGTTCTTTACCCTTCGGCATATGCTTTCCGCTGAAACCAACTAACTAAATACTCACAAAACATCGTCAAACATAGGCCATTTTAAATCCATAATTACTATAATTTTTTATCGACGGATTACAATGATATTTTCAGATTCATTTTCCTCTGAATTTCCTCTTTCTTCGTCACATTTCAATATAGATGTACTCATTAACATAATCTCGTAAATCAGTTTGATAGGTGGGGCCTGTCAACGTGATCCAAGATGGCCGCACGCGTAAATCAAGAAAACCAAAATACGACACTGAGAGTAAAAAAATCAATACCGCTAATAAACACCGCCAAAAAATATTTTTTCAGCGCAGGTACACACACTGACATTATTACAACATAAGAAAATTCACAAACCGACAGGTAGAATGCATGATAATAAACTATGGCCACTAAACTGGGACCCCTGTCTCCCATGTTGTCAGAAGGGGAGGTAAATTGGTCTGACCTCCCTACTATGGGCACGTCAGACTAGCGCGGGCATAGCGCAGCCAAACTGTAAACGTCTGGGGGCACATGTCCCCAGGTCCCCGTGGATTTGCTTATGATTACCTTTCATCAAATGTTGCGGTCGTTTTGTAAGTTTCTCTAGCGGCGCCATTTTTGAAGAAGATGAAGGGAAAGAAATTTGACCCGGCAGTTGGCACAGCGAAAAAACGGTGGCGCTATCTCACGGCACCTATGTAATCATGGCGATGTAACTTCGAATAACTACTGATGAATCCAATAGGTGACAGCACAGAGTACATATTTTTGGAACAGTTTGTATTTGATATAGGCCTAACTGTAAGTATTATTTAGTGACGCGGATAAATAGAGTACATACAATTTTCCCAAATTACTGATATCCCCACAAACATTATATATGTGGCAAACTTGTGCATGTGCATTTATTTTAGAATTCACAAAATGTATCAATCAGTAAGACAATCAATGCAAAATTTAAATGTTATATCCATTAGTCTGCCCCCCAGGGGGTAACACTACATTATATGTATTACTACAGTTTACTAAATGCACTAGCTCAATTAATGGTGTGAACAAATGCAGTTACTCAATTGTAATATAGGCCTATTTTATTGGTCATAATAATGCTCTTTCCATATTTTATATATTAGACGGGATACAAAACATAATATGTTCGCTGTTATGATGTACAATGTCTATACCTCCTGGAACTCAATTTATTTTCAGTTGATACGTAAACATTATTTTTAGAATTGCGTGTATCAGGTTTCGAAGAGCGGCCAGTTCGAAACAGTCTCGCCACAACTTCTATATGGAACCAAATTGCCCGGATGTAAACCGGATCTGGAACCAGAAGGGAAATCGCTAAAAAGTAACTGCTGGAAGTAGGAAATAGTGTTTACGGTGTGGAATTTAGTAAGTTTCATGTCGCACTCAAAGACGATCCGTTCCGGCTTTTATCGCCTGGAACTAAACAAAACGATATGGGAGGTACCGAAACGGTATCAGAATCTGAGCCCCGTAGGATCGGGGGCTTTCGGCCAAGTTTGGTAAGTTGGCGTATGAATTTGCACAACTCACGATGTCAGTGTCACAAACCGTTTCACTGTCAGTGTCACAAACACTGACAGTGAAACGGTTTTAGTGTTACTCCACGAAGTCTAAGATCGTTGACTTTCACTGCCAAAGGAAGGCGAGGATTCCGGCCACCGAAAACGTACTTTTCCAAGAGCACTTAAATTTCTTTTATAAAGTTTTAAAGCTAGCAAAAATGCCCAAGATGACCAACCTCCGGATGGTGCTATATTATGTAGTATACCAGTGTTTCCCCTGGATAAAACGATGGGCGAGGTGGTAGGGGTGGGTTACGCGAGCGCCGCAGGCGCAAAGCGTTGCTAGGGGGGTCCGGGGGTATGTTCCCCATAGATTTTTTTTTAACTACCCCAAGGTAGCTTAAAAATGGTGCATTCTGAGGTATGTGTTAACCTTTACTCTTTAATATAGAGGTGACGGTATAAAACAACAAGTCACTACTTGTAAATGTAATAATCATGATTGATAAAAGTCAGTAATTATGATTGTTTCATCATGTTGAGGTATGGTTTCCACTTTACCAATGGTACTCAGCCGAGGCGTGGTTTCCACTTGACCACTGGTACTTGTTGTGATGATGTTTTTCTTGCCCTAACCCTAGGCCTTGTTACCATTCTGACAGTCAGTAAAAAAGTAAAAGGTTAGTTCTTATATAGCGCAGTATCCAGTGAGCACTTTGAGCAGCCTAAGGACTGCTCAAAACGCTTTACACTTTACTCCCTGGCAGACCTGATCAGTCGAACAGCATCTCGACTTCTTTGTGAAGTATCCAGTAGTATCATCTGAAGACTCTTTCATCATCACCTTTAAATTATTATAATATAATAATATTATGGTAAATTGGTGGTTTATGTTCCAAATATTATATTTCATTTGTTGCTAGCATACTATGCAATTAATTAAACAGTCATTTCTGGAATACCTCAAAAGTATGTTTCTATTAATCGCAAGAACGTTCTCAAATTGTGTCCTTGTTTATTAAAAAAAGTATAAGTTGTTTAGTATATCCAATTTCTGTTCTCAAATTGTGTCTTTAAAAAAAAAAGTATAAATTGTTTAGTATATCCAATTTCTGTGTAAACATAATTGTTTAATCCAAGTTATTTATAACCAGTTAGTATACACAATTTTGGGCAATAGGCATCTTTTATGAGATGTGAACTTCAGTGGTTTATCAGGGTTTCTGCCAGGAAAAATAATTTGGGTACGGAGTTAGTCAATTGTGAGACCGCACATTTTACTCCCGCCACTGTCATAAACCAGAAATTCAACATCAGCTACACCAGCATTCTGAGTTAATGTACATATAGGCACATACTATAATAGTAAAATTGAGTGCAAAAGACATCTTCGTTCAGCTACCGTTTTCTTTGTTTTTTCTCTGAGTTCTGCTTGTCTCCTAAATGCAATTACCGTTTGGGTGCCATGTCTAGATTTCTAGTATGTCGAAACTCTGCAAGGTGTCACCATTGGAGACACCGGGGATCCCGCAGGAATATTCCGTGATTGGACAACTGACAAGTGATGCAATTCACGTTGTCCAGTGGAGTTAATTCCAAGAGGTAAATCCTAGAGGATTAATCGATGTTGCTACAAATTTGCGAGTTTGCAGGAATATAAGTGACATTGTGGCGTCATTTTGTAGCGATCACCGACGCTGAATGTATTGCGAAAGAACAACAAAATTGGCACACGAAATAGCAACATGGCAGCAATTTTGGGCGAGGCAGCATAGAAAAACGGTGAGGCGGCCCGCCTCGTGTGTCATATACCAGGGGAAACACTGGTTTACACACAGGCAGAACACAAATGCCTGATGTAGTTGTACCTGACATTTGTTATGACCACAAAATCGCCGTCACGTGCATGTATTAATCACTTCCAGGCAACTTACGTTTTTGGTTACAGTTGAAACAGTACAACTACACACAATTGCCACAATGTGTCACCACCATTTTGTTATTTTCACACTGGTGTAACCATAAGAGAATCTTGTTTTAAGTGTACTATACGCTTAATAGAATGAATACGGCATATGTCAAACTTGATATGAAATGATTTATGACTTTGTGCCCTTAGTTTTGCTTTTCAGTGATTACTTACTAATTGCTAACTATTTTTAATAATCTGGAATGTTTTTTCATGTAGTTTGGCGAGATATTTAACATTGTGTAGAATCACTGCATTAGAATACATACGTGAACAATGCTGCACTTCTACTCTAGATACAGAATTTCAGTGCAATTTGACGATGTTATTGTATGTTACCAAAATAATGCAGGTATATGTATGATGTTTTAGTTAGTAGGTTAGTTTCTAATTGTGACAGTTACAGAATTATGTAAATATATGTAATTGAACAATTTTATAGCTTGAAATGTAAGTAAATTTGAGTTCAATGGCAAAATCTATATTTTAATCCATCCATTTGGTATGAGAAGATTAAAAATGCAACACCTCACAAATATATCTATTGCATTATCAGGAACACATGTTCAGACACAGAGGCAAGTCAGAAATGTCTAATCTCAAATTGCTTTTATTATACAAATTTTCCTAATGCTAGCTGGGAGTGGATTCCATATCTAGAGTTGATACACAGCACCACAGTCCCTGAACATTGCAATATAATAAATCTAATTACCAAGCCAGGTCAGAAAGGTGGAGTAGCTTCGTGTTGAGTGTTGACTACTTTTTTTGTAGCATTTAGCTCAGGTTATTTAAGGTTCAACTCACGGACAAGTAGGATTTTATATGGACAATTTGCCTTAATATTTTAATCCATCTATTTGGTATGTGCTGATATGAATTAATGAAAGGCTGAAAAGTAACATACATTTTTTCTTTTTACATGTCAATTTACCAAGGATAAATTCCAATTTAATGTACTCACAAAAAGGATCAATTCCATTCATTTTTTTTCAGTTAGCAAATTGGCCACATTAGCAGTTTTGTTGAGACTTGACGAAAAAAAGTGTAGTAATTTAAAACAAATTGCATTACCTACAACACATTGGTAGGGATGGGTTGAACCAATGCTAAACATGAAATTATGAGACTCCCTAATATGAGTAACTTAATATTTTGTCGTTTATTGAATGTAAAGTTACCTATATATATATATAAATTTTGTAAATTAATTTTTCGTTTCGATCTTATTCAAATCATCTTACTTTTGCAGTTCCAATTCAGTTTGTTTTGATTTTTATAAAATTTTATTAAGATTCACACATGTTTTATCAAATAATTTCCGGTGCTATTAAGAATTGAACCCGATTCTGGCCAGGATATTTATTAACACTTATTTAATGTAGCCAGTGCCCCTATGGGAGAGTTGAATTAACTATCACGTGATGCTAAATAATGGGTTTCTTTTCTTGGTTATAGAGCAAGTGTGTGTCTACCCATACATGTGCACCCTTCCTTCAGGAAATCTTTGTATTAAAATGTTATTATCTTTGCAGCACATATGTACATGGCATTGACAGTCCAGCAGCATGGCATTTGTTAATCATGGCAAGAGATTACTTGAAAATAGCTTTTCAAACCACAACTTTGCATTCCACCGATTAATCAGAATATATATTTAATTGCATATTTGCACAAATAATTACCTAGATTATTATTAATGCCAATATTTTTAGTAATTCCAATTTACTGTACATAGTATAAGCCACCATCACAGCACTAGTACATTTATGCAAAGAAACATGCCTGCATATACCACGCTTTTTTGCAGTTATGTATAATTTCTGATGCAAAAAATATTTTAACTTTTTGTTGTAGCTCAGCGACTTTATTAATAACTCGTTGAACTGCTTTCAAATACAGAGTTGTAATCTTCATAATACTCAATTTATTTATTTTAATGTTAGTTGAGCAGAACTTGTGATAGAAGTCAGCAGTCTTTTATTTTAAGAAGGGTCAGTGTTTTGTGTCTCAGAAATCTAGCAAAACTGGAGATCATTTTTATACCAGCAAAACAATTTAATAATTTCAAAAAAATTCTCCTAAGTAACTATTATGTATTTTACAGTAATTTGTCCCACAAGTTAAAGAGCAACATATTTAAATATAACCATAATTTACTTGTTGATATGTGTGTGTTAACATGTAAATAAAAATAACTATTATGTAATTTACAGTAATTTGTCCCGCAAGTTGAAGAGCAACATATTTAAATGTAACCATAATTTACTTCCTTACTAGGTAATTATAGTTGTTACATGGAACAATGAGGTAGTCTTTCACATGTTTCTTCTTTTCAGTACTTTGTGGTTGATATTCCGTAATTGAATGACGATGTCACAACACCCTGATGCATAACCCCTTTAGTCACTAGATAGTTAGGCAAACAGGATCTGTATTAGCCAGTCAATGGGAAGGTCACTGGACCATATCCTTCCTGTTAAACACATTCTACCCTGTACATACCTTTTGTTGGCAGGTTGCCAGTACCGGGGTAGTAACAGCTGGGGCATTCACTCTTGATTTTTCCCCAGGAAAATAAATATATGGGTGTGACCATGTGGTCAGTACTAGTCACTGGGATGGGAAGGTGCTCTTGTGGGATATCTTACTGAAGAAGATTAGGACCCCTCCTATTAACCCCTAAACATGTGGGTCAGAACTCCGTACTGGTACACAAAAATGGGACATCAGACTTGAAAATTCAAATGCATAATTTTGATTCAAAATGCTTGCCTTTGGAAGCAGGAGGTAACTGTGCATAACTGCAATCGAAGCCGGAATAACATGTACACAAATTAAGGTCAGTATGACCATGCCATCCTCATTAGACTTAACATATTAATAATTATAATTAACGAAAACTAAGAACAAAGAGAGTTGGGGGTGGTCCAGTGATGTACATCCTCAGCGCCCGACATCGGTAGGTAATGTACCAATGTCATCACCAAAAGCAGTCAGAATGCTGTTCAAATTATATATTATTGAGATAAAATATCACCTACAATGTGTGGATAATTTCTAATCAGTAATTTATGATTTTTCCTGAAAAAAAAAGAGGAAAGGCAAAATAACGAAAATGTCCCAGTTACGTACGATCCAGCAGTTATGCAACACAAGAACACATGGATCGTCGGAGCCAAATCAAGTCCACAAATGTATATATTTTACAAAGAAATAACATATAGTATTTATTTCACTTATAATTAAGGCACCACAAGTGTGTACCAGTACTGTATTCTGACACATGTGACCATTTTTTTCTCAAGTGTGTTGTTATTTAAGAGTGGGGTGAAGTTGTATAAAGATGGTCCAAACCTCTTAAAGTATATTATATTCAATAATAGGAAGAATTCAGCATGTAATAGTAATAGGAAGGAAACAAAGTAATAGTAATAGATTAC
This sequence comes from Paraescarpia echinospica, assembly GCA_020002185.1. Taxonomy (NCBI): domain Eukaryota; kingdom Metazoa; phylum Annelida; class Polychaeta; order Sabellida; family Siboglinidae; genus Paraescarpia; species Paraescarpia echinospica. The sequence goes on from CM034531.1 coordinate 54,176,742, forward strand.
ATTGCAATGTAATTGAACCCAGGCCTGCATTATATTGATCTGAATTAGTTTGTTAAGAGTTTTTGCAAGTTGGCACATGCATGCAGTATTATACAAATGTATGGATGTTCAGACCATATCAAATATCCCTGTGTGGTTTTATATTTCCTTGGTTGGCATTTTGTCTGACAGTTTAGTTTATGATAATGTATTAGAAAGATTGGCTTGGGCTCATGTCAGTTGGCCTTATCATTTGTCAAGTACCACCACACGTCTAGCTGTTACATGCCCTGACATTTGGGAGAAATGTCAGCATTCTGCATAGGAAATGCTGCGTGGTAATTTGTAAGTGTACTAAGCACAGAATAGTTAACAAGAATGGATGGTTTGATACCTTTTAAAAGGGTTGTTTTATGTGTTTTCTTTGAACACTAATATACAATGTATCTGGCAGGCTGCCTAGGATGTCTTTGATATTGTGAATTGAATGTGTCCAGATATGTTGCCAATTTGCCATAATGAAGTAGTTATGCACATATAATAAATTAATTAAGTGATTATGACATCATTATGTACACAGTGTCTGTTGCCAATTTGTTGACGTGGTTATGTACATGTATTTCCCATGGCCAAGATGTAGTGTACACAATTGCACATGGTCATTATTAAGTTATGAAGTTGTTATTAGGTTATGTATGTGTTACCTACTGAACTGGTGAAGTGGTTATGTACACATGTTGCTAGGATGAAGTGACTATGTACACAATGCTACACTTATTACCTACTGGCATGACAGAATGGTTATGCACACATGAAATAGTTATGTACACATTGTCAATTGCCATTTTGAAGTGGTTAAGTAGGCACCACTGTTGGCAAGGTTGATGGATTGATTGGTTGGTTGGTTGATTGATTGATTGATTGATTGATTGATTGATTGATTGATTGATTGATTGATTGATTGATTGATTGATTGATTGATTGATAGTTGCAGTGCATTCTGTGGCATTTGTTTTGTTGTAGATTTATGGAAGTTACGTTCAGAGATTTCTTGAAATCTCTAAGCCTATTAGTCGTAGGAACTTTCTAATATGTTTAAAGGGACACTATAATGGATGCTCAGTGTTTGAAAAACAAATAGATATCCAGAATATAACACATTTACTAGTATTATTTTACATGGCATAGTCAGAAAGTTATTAAAAATTACAAATTAATAACGTTAACCCTGTACTGTTTAACAGGTATTTATGATGAATAAAAATTATGAACTAAGCATCGGTTATAAGGTATAAGATTAAGTTATTCATAATTCTGACTCAGTAATTAATGGTTTAGTTTTCTATTTATATTTACAGTACTTAACCTACAAGTGCTGTGTATGCAAAGACTTTCCATCTGCTACAACCTGTCATTATCACTCATTGCTGAATCCTGGCAATCTGTATAGACCTACTACTGTTTGCACAGTATATTTATTAATGCCATCATGCATTATTTCATCGTCTTTTAACACTTTTTCAACATTCAAATACATTTTTTATTTAACATTTTGTATACCTGTCATTGTGGCAATTTGTAGCACAGTATTTTGTAGACAGGACAGTGATTTATGAGGCATACCTTTATAAATAGTACTAAAAGGCCACCAGTATCTTGAAAGCTTCCATGAACCCTCACAGTGTAATGGGAAACACACTCCACAACCAATCTATGAATTAAAAATACTACTGGACTGGTTACTGGTTAGTTATAATATATACATGCATATTTATGCATGTCTGCATATCACTGACTGTCAAAACAGGGCAAAATGCAATATTTTATGGACAAAACTATTTACAACTGTGTTTCATCCTCAGAGCGTAAATGAAAACTTGTACCATTGGAATAAAAACATAGGGGCTGAAATTGTTTTAGTAAATTTCACTCGAATTAACAAAAATAATGTTTGCCCTGAAACCCTACATGTATGTTCAATCGACTAGAAACAACTACATGTGTTTGCAGTCTAATACAACAACCTAGTTTCCCCTTCTAATAGTTCTATTCCCACACCTTGTCCAGTCTCCAGCTGGGATCAGCAGCAGGCTCTAGCTCAGTTCTCCCTCATCCCAAATCCAGATTATTGCCATCTTTGCTGTTTGTTTCCAAGCAGCCATACAGCATTTGTAACCACCTGGAAGTGTGGTTGTTTGACATGTGTTGTCCTCCAAGTAGTCACTTGGTGCATGCACACAGTCACAGTCTGACACACGCATGCATGCACACACAGTCACATGCACACGCAGTCGTACGCACACACATCACACACACACCACATGGATGCACACCACACACACACACCGCACACACACACGAAGAATGATGAAGCCTTCAGGGACGTTTTGTTCTTGAATGTAAATGATAACTGACATGTTTTTATTTAAATATTATCAATTATAGTCTTGAATGTACTGTGCGATTCTAATTAATCATGACATGTTACACATGAAAGTAATCACAATCGGTCATTTGATAATTTTCTAAGTAGACTACTTGGGTCCAGTCATATTTGTAATTTTACTCATGATTTTTAACAATATTAAAATCCTGATTGTACTAATGGTGTGTGCTATATAAATGCATCATCTCTGCATCTAAGTACAAACGCCTACAGGCTGTATTTAACAGAAGCACCTCATAGGGTGCCAGCCTGTTGAAATTCTGGGTCACCCGAGAAATTCCATGGTCGTTAACTCATTAACTGTTTCAGAAGACTCTAAAATCTAACTGAGTGTGTCTTGTTCATTTGGCACTAACTGCAAATAACAAGAAAATTCTGCGCAGCTCTTTTTAGTCCATTTCTTATAGATTCTCCCTGAATAAAATTTTTCCTTGTCTCATTTTGCAAAACGTAGAATCTACCTAACTATCAAATATGGCATCCTTGCCTGTTTGTACATATTTGTTATATATTTTATTTTGGTTAAATAATCGAACAAAACTTTTTTTTCCAGGTTCACTAAAAATTTGGCAAGGTGATTTTAGCAAAAGTATGCACTCTTTTTTAAATTGACTATATATACATATATTACATAATCTATTCACACACTACAAATGTGAACCTCAGTGAGCATGATTCGTGATGGGCGAAGTAAATGTGACAAATGGTGCTGCTGTGGAGTGCTAACTGTAATTTGTAGTTGGCACGTTTGACTAGTGTATTGGCTGACAACTAGCCCTGTCTGTCTAGACTTGTACTGGCAGTGGCACTGTCTGGCAGCGAAGTCTTAATCCAGCATCATGGTCTGAAAGTATCCATTGCCCAGGGTAGACCTGGGCTTAAAGGAAATAAAAATAAGGCATTAGCTAAAATCCTTTTTCCATGTGTACACACAGTTTAACCTTGTATGTAACATTTGACAACACTAAAAAAATACATTTGTAGCATAAATTCGATTTTAAACCCGTCTGTGTAGCGATTCCCGCGGAAAAAAAAATTTAATGAGCTAGGCGATCACGTGGTATCGGGACGTCACTTATGACCCACACTCGCATCAGATTATACACGTTACTTTCTGTAGCTGGATACGATATATGTTTGCTATGTATGTTTATTGGTGTAGATTATCTCTCGTTGATTGTATTCGATATAATTATTTTGAAAACGAGCCCAAGCTCTGCGAAACCTAGTCGACTTGTAGGCACATTCGAATTCATTGTTTTGAATAAAATTCGATTCATATGGAACGGTAAGATAACTGCTTGTTCCTCTATGATGACTAGTGTTTGTATTTCATCGGAATATTGCACAATAACTCATTCTGACGCTCATTTCGACCCTAAAGCTATACTTGTAAACATGCTCTGAATGCATGGAAAGGGTCGGCCTGATGCGAGTGTGGGTCATAAGTGACGTCACATCTCGGCATCCCGAAAAGCGCGCCAAAAATATGCATATTCGAAAATGTCCGGACGTACAGCATTAAATGTGGATTTTCTAATTCATTGATTTTTTTGATTGTTTTTGGCTAGATGGACATGGAAATAGATAGCAGGATGTAATATAACATGAATTCAAGCCATAGATGTTTTTATTCCCTTTAATGCTTGCCAAAGTTACCGTAATTACGGTATGTATTCGCACACTTAAAATTATTAAATTCTCAAATGATGGGTGAGGTGGTAGGGGTGGGATACGTGAGCACCGCAAGCACAAAGCCGTGCTAGGGGGGTCCGTGGGCATGCTCCCATGGAGATTTTTATAACAACAAGACACGGCTTCTAAATGTAGTAATCGTGATTGATAAAAGTCAGTAACCATGATTGTTTCATCGTGGTGAGGTGTGGTTTCCAGTTTACCACTGGTATTCAGTTGAGGTGTGGTTTCCATTTGACCAATGGTACCTGATTGTGGTGATGTTTTTCTTGCCCTAACCCTAGGCCTTGTTACCACGCTGACAGAGTCAGTAACAAAGTAAAAGGTAATTTCTTATATAGCTCAGTATCCAGTCCTAAGAACTGCTCAAAGCGCTTTACACTTTACTCCCTGGCAGACCTTCTCTGGGAAGCATCCAGTCGTATCATCTGAAGACTCTATCATCATCACCTTTAAATTATTATACTATCATGATATTATGGTAAATTTGTGGTTTATGTTCCAAAGATTATATTTTATTTGTTGCTAACATGCTATGCAATTAATTAAACAGTCATTTCTGGCATGCCACAAAAGTATGTTACTATTAATTGCAAGAACGTTTCTCAAATTGTGTCCTTTTTATAAAACAGTGTAAGCTGTTTAGTGTATCCATTTTCAATTTCAAACATCATTGTCTAGCCCAAGTTATTGATAACCTGTTAGTATACATGGTTTTGGGCAATAAGCATCTTTTATGAGATGTGAACTTCGGTGGTTTATATTCGTAAGTACTTTACTCAAATAAACTTTCCCAAAACTTTGTTTGCACAACTTTGTCGGAATATGTATTATATATTTAGCACAAAGATATCTTACTGATCACATTCCTTATTTTGCTAAAAAAAATGGCATAGCCATAGAACAATAGGTGAATGGACTTGTGGGCACTTGTGTCGAATCCGGACCCACCTCGATTTTGTCGTTATAACTTGAATTTTGCCTAACTTTGATACCTCAGTGAGATAGTTCCATCAATCCACATTATCCTAGGCATATTTACCTTTCAGAATATTGCGTCTTATGCCCATTTGAGGCATAAATAGCGCCCCGGTTTGTATCAACATACATTGCTAGTTTTACACTCGCTGTGCTGTAACACAAGATCGCAGCGGCGCAGACTACCACAAACTGGGTTGCTATTTGGACTTCACAAGGGTCCGGATTTGATACAAGTGCCGACTAGTGAATAGGATGCATGATTTTTATTTGGGCTTCAAAAGGGTCCGGATTCGACGGTTTTAATTCCCACCACCGTCATAAACCAGAAATTCAACATCAGCTACACCAGCATTCTGATTTAATGTGGGCACATACTATAATAGTAAAATTTAGCGCTAAAGACATCTTCAGCTACTGTTTTCTTTGTTGTTTTTCTTCGAGTTCCACATGTCTCCCAAACGCAGTTACTGTTTGGGCTCCGTGTTACATGAATGTCTAGATTTCTAGTATGTTGAAACTCCACAAGGTGTCACCATTGGAGACACCGGGATCCCTTGGTAATATTCCATGATTGGACAACTGACAAGTGATGTCATTCACGTTGTCCAATGGAGTTAATTCCAAGAGGTAAATCCTAACTGGCCCTGAGCGACTTTAAGATGAGTAAACAATGTTGCTACAAATCTGCGATTTTGTAGGAATATAAGTTACTTTGTGGTGTCATTTCTCCGGTATTTATTTACGTGTATGAAATGTTAAATTCAATCAAATACAAAAATAAAAGAACATACAACAGAACTCCCAGTACGACTACACCAGTATTAATCATCTGACAATAATAAGGTAGACAAATGTATACAAAACTTGTGTGGGCAAGAGCAGTGAACAGTGTGACCCGTCCGTTGACCTTGTAACCCCATCAAATGCTGGTGAGCCAGAAGTATCCAAATTTTCATTCAAAACTGTTTTTCATATTCTCGTTTTAGTATATATTTCAATTTAAATTGCATTTACCAGTATGTTTCTTCCATGTATTCTAACAATTAAAATATAATTATTAATTAAACACATATTTATAAATTATAAGTGCGTACCACTGAGGGAACAATCCCTAAATCTTGCGTGGCCCTAGGAGTAGGTGTCTACTTCTGGCCAAAACTCGACCCGTTAACCAGACCAGAAGTTCCTGTGCAGAAAGTTCTTGATTCTTTCTCAACTCATTCAGGGAAGTTCAAGTTGTGGGATTTGGGAGTGCCACTAGGCCAGAATTGTCCTAGTGGTGTGGATCAGCACTCCCCGGCCTGGGAATTTCCCAGTTTAATAAGGAGGGACAATCTGGTTTAGCCCCTTATCTTTCTACCCTGCCCCACTGCAGGAAGTGGATGGGTGGTACCCAGGTAGCTTGTGTTAGTCAAACTTCCTCTCAGCTGAGCAAAGTGCACTTTCTATGTAATTATTTGATTAAACTAGACTAAGTAGTTAGTTTCATAAAATATATATTTTATTGCTAGTTAAAATTATTACATTTTTACCCATTAACCCATTAGACCCCAGCCAGTTATATTGGCATGTGTCCCTGTTCCTCAGGCTGCTGCCACAGATCTCAACATTTCTGGGTGCCAACAGTTTGTAAGCTGTATCTTCAAAACTATTGATTTTCTATAATTGCAAGTTTTGTTTAATTTGATGTCCATTGAATTATCTTTAAAATGATGTGACTGGTGTTGATTGGTTAAATATATGTTGTTATTTATTGGTGATAAATGTAGAAAATTTATATTTTGGACAACTATAGAGTGGAATATCATACATTTTATTGACATCAAATGCATTCTACTGTGTATTTACACTTGCCATGCCTGGCTTAGACATGAAACAATGTAAATCAGTTCACTTTGTATAAGTATAGACAGCAAACAGCTTTATAAGTCTTCTATCTTGGTTGCTGTCATTTTACATATGGCTTCTGTGTCACGTCAGCATCACTCGTCAGTGTTGACATTGTGATCACTAGCATATTGACACCTGAAACAACCAAATGTTGACTATTAGAACAATTGAATTAGAATACGTACCCTTTTATTCTAATAAAAAAGACATAATTTTCATATAGTAACATGAAATAAACAGCAGTCTCCGTGCCGAAAACCCAACTGACAGTGACCAAACTTGAACAACGAAACATAAACAAAACCCAAGGCCAAGTCATCCATTTTATCGCTCATTCAGTTGCCTTTCGAACGTAATGTCAACTTACCTTTAGTTCAGTGTCAGAAATGTCCCATCCTACGAAATAATAGCGCAAACTTCGTCATTAGTAAACAACTACGATGTCCAAGGCGCCACCATTTTTGAAGGTCCACAGGTGGCGAACTTCTATCGCGAAAAACTCAATTTTGTTCAATGCAAGCACAAAAATACCCACAATTCATAGCTCAGATGTCAAGGAATCAGCCAGTATTGATATCTTAAGTATCCGCAAAAAGGGGACACCACTAGATGCTTTATCTCCACCGGACGCTTTTGGGTGCTCTGGGGAGAAAACACCCGGACGCTTTCAGATGCGCGGGGTCTAATGGGTTAATAAGTTCTTTAAGTTCTGCCATAGATCAAAAACAGGTCGAAAATATTGTATGCAATATATAATAATAAATAATAAAACTTTATTTTGACACCATCAAATCCGGGATGGCTGCCCCGTTCACGGGTGTGTACAAGCATTAAAATACTAACTAGCTTAAAATTATAATTAGTCCAGGTAAATAATCAAATAATAATAACGATAGGCTATGAAATGTTAAAACTGTAGAATGTTCCTCTGTGTAAATTATTTTAAATATATATTTACAAATTAAATTGCATTCGTTAAAAGTAATATTAAATGTGTCAAATATAAAAAACACTAATACCATGAATACTACAATGATAATAAATAATAAATACTACAATGATAATAAATACTACAATGATAATAAATAAGATAATATGTAATACGTGTGTTAAAGTCCAATGTCCGTCATGTAAAACCCATTAAGTGGAGAAGAACAATGTCTTTAGTTGTTTCTTAAATTGAGGGAGATTGCCGTTGTTGCGCATGTTCATGGGAAGTTTGTTCCACAGAGTGGGGCCAGCACAAGCAAATGCACGGCGGCCAAAACGTTCTAAGTTCACTCTAGGAACTTGCAAGGGTAACCCGCTTGCAGAGTGTAGAGAACGGCGTGGTGTATATTGGTGTAATAGTGCCGCAAAGTACTCAGACGTACCATCGTATAATGCCCTGTGCACAAAAACGAGAATCTTAAACTCAATACGCATCCTAACAGGCAACCAGTGTAATTTCTGCAGTATTGTCATCATGGACTGCCGATCGCCCCACCGAATCTGCATAACAATTCGAGCTGCAGACAGCTGAACCATTTCCAGACGGTGCAGGTGACGATCGTTTAATCCGAAAAGCATTGCATTACCATAGTCAAGTCGCGATGTCACCAGTCCGTCCGTGGACCAGACTCTTACATGCACTGGTGGTAACAGAATCTCGTATCTTTGCAATTTGTGACAGGTGATAATAGGCGTTGTGACATACGTTCGCTACTTGTGACGCCATCGATAGATCAGTGTCAATGACGAATCTGAGATATCGGATAACGGAGGAGGTGTCAACGAACTGGCCACAGATGTTGACGCGGCTTAACGATATCAGAGTACGCAGACTTGGCGAACGGATGACAATGGCTTCGGATTTGGTGTCGTTCATCATGAGTCCGTTGTCATGGAGCCATATTTTCACTTCCTGTATGCAGGCCTCCATACATGCAAGGGCTTGCGTGTGGTCGGTTGGTGGGAAAGTGATGTAGAGTTGAGTGTCGTCTGCATATAGGTGGCGTTGAATGTTGTGCTGTTGTAGAAGTTTGGTTAAAGGTGCGATGTACACGTTAAAAAGTATTGGTCCCAGGACAGACCCTTGCGGCACTCCTGTCATTGTGGTGTTTATTTCTGACACGCCATTCTTTACACGTACTACATATGTTCGATCACACAGATAAGATGTCAGCCAGACAAGGACTACATAAATTGCAATTATGATTCTCGGTCAACAAACTGTCATTGAACATAGCAAAAACAAACTACATGTTATTCTCTGGTCGAGCACGTCTATCTGACATAAATATCGATATAAAAAATACACAGACATCAAGAGTGCATGTAATGACATTTCTAGAAGTGCTTATCGACGATTCATTAAATTGGAAAGACCATGTCAGTCAAGTACAGTCTAAACTCTCAGTCAGTGTTGGTATCATGTATAGGTGCAGCAAATTGCTTAACCGCCATAGTATGTACATGTCATATTCCACTCTGCTTTTGACGTATTTATTGTTCTGTGTGGAAATATGGGGAAATATGTATTCAACTAATTTGCACAGTATAATTATGTTACAAAAGAACGTAACATGGCTTATGCACCATGCACAGTACATGCACAGTACATGCACAGTACATGCACAGTACATGCACAGTACATGCACAGTACATGCACAGTACATGCACAGTACATGCACAGTACATGCACAGTACATGCACAGTACATGCACAGTACATGCACAGTACATGCACAGTACATGCACAGTACTACGACCACACGACTCCACTGTTTTATAAAGCACACATTTTGAAGTTTACCGACTTGGTACAATTTAGAATAATACTGTTTATGTATAAAGTTCACAAAAAAGAATTGCCAGTACATCTTCAAAGGTTATTTGGTAAGCATGACAATAAGTACTGCACACGAAGAGAAAATCAGTTTTCCCGAACCCAGGCAACAACCAGTAGATGGTATGTGTCTTTAGTTGTCTATGGACAAAACTTTGGAACTCGTTGAATGTCACTTTAACAAATATCTGTTAGAAAGGTATTGTCAACAGAAGTAATATCATTGCAAAGTATAGTTTCGTCGTGATGAACCAAATCATTTTAATTTGTGAACTGTTGTATTTTGATTCTGGTTTTGAAATTATGCGATAATTGCAATTGATCACAAAAATCTAATTTTACATAAACAAACCTATCAAAAAGTCTCGCACATTTTTAACGATCATGTAAAAATATCCAAATTCAACAACACATAAATATATGCCATTTAGCCGATGTTGATTAAAAGTTTGGAATTATAGAACCTGTTGTAAATTATTTGAATATTTTAGACGTCAGTAGTGCCACCACACAATTTAGTCACATTTACTGGACTATATTTGTGACTAATTTGCACCTGCAAATTCTGAACTGTCTTGGGTGGGTTCATCCTTGGTTATGAGATCCATTTGGAGATTTTCGTCCATGACTGGAGCATGCTTCTCTTAATATTATCACCACATAAATAAATATAATATAGGAATCAAACAAACAAAATTTGTCTTTAGCTGTTTTAAAACAACTGTTATTAATGTGGAATTTGACTTTGTAGTGTCCCCTTGGTTTCTCCCAGTTCCCTGTACAAAACACTAGACTGTAGCACAATGAATGGCATTTGCCTAGGATTTATGATCACGACAGCTGGCACTAATTTAGTGTGTACAGTAATGGAAAATATTTGTGATGCTTGCAACCAAGTTATGGCAACAGTTATGACAGCGCAGTGAGATGAAAAATGTGTCGGTACTTTGAAAGTTACGTTTATTGTTAGTACTTACTGGTAGGAATCTTATTGCCGTATAATATATATTTCCATAGGATTGTATGACTTCAGTGATTTGCCTATTCCTGTAGGTCACCAGGACATGCTTACAAATAGGATACATATCCAACAAAGTTCACTAAGTCCTTAATTGTATATTGTCTCGGGATAACAGACAATTACACAGCTATGTGCTTTGCCTGTTGTGCTACCCAACCACATCGGACTGTATTGTAAAACCTTTCTTTCCACATCATTAAATACAGACAGTCACCAAAGTTATTGTAACAAAAAGGTGCCATCTTTTATGTATAAACTAACATACGGACCTGTGGCAGAATGTGAACACCAATCTTTTAGAAATTCAGGTAGGACGTCTGCGTGGTGTGTTGTTGTGCACTAACATTTAAAGGTTTGTTTTTTCTACCCATGTAATTTCGAGTAGAACATCTGCACGGGGGGGGGTCATTGCACTAACATTAAAGGTCTCTCCCCAGTTAACTTTTTCTCACCAGTGTAAATTAAAGTAGAACATGTGTGTGGGGGGGGGGCGGTCATTACACTAACATTTAATGGTCCCTTCTCAGTTAGTTTTTGCTTGCGTCATTGGCGTTACGTCATACTTACCAGCTTGTTTGTTCAAATTTTGTTAATTTGTACTGGTGAAATCATCGGAGAGACTTAAACACTTTATGACCCGATCTTGTTAAAAATAAACAGAAAAATGCAGTGTCTCTACCTTAATAATCTAAGGTGACATTTACATAACTTGGGTTCTAGGGACGGTTTCACTAACATTCCTAAGCCAGATTTTGATCCTTTTAATTGATTTTGTATACCAAAAACTATCAACAGGTTTTGTATACTGGAAACTAGCAACACCAGGATGTGTCACCAAGACACTTTCGCTGGTGTGACAGTGTCACAGAAATAGTGTCCTCTGTGATGTGGCGGTGGCTTCTTGCAATTTGAAAAAGCTGCTTAAATTTAACAATGGTTCTGTTTAAAGATGGATTTTCTTGTTGAAATGGTCCGCTGTTCAATTTTCATGCTGAACAATTCTGGTTTGTTGTGTAGCTGACCTTAGTCGTTTCTTAGGTTTTTGTAGTTACTATTAAGTCATCTAATCTAATAATCAAAGTCAAATCTTTCAGTGATTTTTAATGAAAGCACACAATGTTTTATTATAAAACCGGATGCTAAATATATTCACCCACTGCATATTTGAATATCAGTGAATCTGATTTGCAGTCAGCTAAATCTGTCATAAAGGGAAGGTTAAGGTTTTTTTAATACTTACCAGTCAATAAATCTATTAACTCATACTTTGTTACATACCCTCTAGATATACCCACTGTGGGGAGCATTTTGTAACCAGAAAGTTCCTGAACAATGAGAATCAGGATACAAACAGCTCCTTTGTTATTTTTGAGATGACCCCTGGACAAGAACCCTGATTCAACTATGTAAAAGGGTCAGTGCAAATTACCACAAGAATGTGTACAAGGCTGCCAAGTGTGTGGAAAATGCCAAAACAGGTGCAGATTTATTTACCGCAACTCCTGGACTACTCAGCATAAAAATATTGGCAATTACATTTTGTAGGTCAGTACATTTTTTTTATTTTGTAAGCTTAATACAAAATTATTAACTTTATTGTTCATTAAAATATTGCTTTGAAACAAAAATGCTCCTTTGCATGTATGGGACAGCTTTTGTTGTAGATGTGTGATAAGTATATATATATGTGTGTGTATATATATATATATATATTTATATATATCTATATCTATATATATCTATCTATATGTATCTATATGTATATATATATATCTATATATACATGTATATACACCTGTATATATATATATATGTGTATATATAGATATATATATATATAAATATATATATATATACATATACACACATATATATATATATATACTTATCACACATCTACAACAAAAGCTGTCCTATACATGCAACTGAGCACATGTGTGATAGAAGCTTTCTCAGGGTTGATAACATTGCTTTCATGTAGGTGTCATTTCCCAGATTTCTGGGGCAATACAAACCTATTTACAGAGCGATACAGAAACACTAATTAAAAGTTTTGATCCATATCGCCCTGCCCAGGGAGCCAATCAGCAGTCTCCCAACAGTGTATAAGCCAATGAGAAATAGACATATCATGTTGTCATGGTAACATGCTCCTGACGTGAGGTCAGATACAGAGCAGATCCAAATCATTCTCAGTGTGACATCCAACAAAATGGCTGCTGAAAGGGTGATTGCGTCTCTTGCTGGTCGTATTTTAAGCTTGGAAAGATATACAGAGGTAACTGACAGCGAAACACATGATTTTGTTGAAGCAAAAACAAAACAAATGAAAGCGTGCCAAATATGTTTGGCCTTACAACCCAAGCATCCCTTTACTACAGTAAAACGTACACTAAGCCGTTTCCCCTACTCCCAAAATGCATTGTCTCTAGGTCACTTAGCTTTAAACAAAACCAGACGGCGCTTGTATAGTTGAGAATGACTTATTCATGTATTTATACAGAATTCAGTGATAACAATTTCTCAAATAGTGTGGATCATGGAGTCAAAGTGGCATGGATACTAATCAATCAGGTATTTAATGGAGACATGTGTCTTTATGCAGAGAAAAGGTGTTGAATTCTATCAATATTTTTGATTTCAGCGTGGAACAGAAATAACGCCGAGGCTGGTTGGCACCGTGCCAATTTCGACCAGCGCTCATGCGGTCAAGGCCGCTCCTGTAAAAACGCTCAAATCAAAACATGATCTTCGACTTTGCACTGATTTAATGTAATGCATTAATTAATTTTAGGAAGCTTATTGTTGTAGATATGTGATAAATAAGTTATTACATGTCTTGTTCTGTATCATACCCCTTGTACCTGTATCAGCAGGTACATCGGGGGCATGATACAGGGCGTGATACAGAACAAGACATGTAATAATATATACTTATATATATATATACACACATATATATATATATATAGCTGAAGGAGCATTTATATATATATATATAGCTGAAGGAGCATTTATATATATATACATATATATATATATACATGTATATATTATATATTTCTTGTAATTTTAGTCTTAAAACCAGGATTTAAGACTAAAATGACAAGAAATAAAATATCTCTTATATGTACAAGTTTTTCCTTGCTAATGGATTTTTAAACATCTTCCTGGTGGGAGCACCTGGAAAGCCGAGTTCAGGGGATGATAAAATGTAAATGTCATGAGATTCAGAATTGGATGGATTTACGCAAACTATGCCATCACAGCCCCCCATTGCGTAACATGTGTCTCTTCACTGTCAAATTGTCAATTATTTTATTTGCAAGATCAGCAGTTGTGATGCAATTTTGGTTATGCTGTGACATCACACCCTCTAAAATGGAACTTTGCTGGTGGGAAATATTAAGCCGAATAAAAAAATGAGGAGCATTAGTGTAATGTAATTTAAACTGACAAACATAGATAAAACCACAAGTGAAGGTGGACACATTTTGGTAGTGAAAGGGGATCAGTCACCTCTGGTTTTGCATTGACCACCAAATAAACTATGTCGGTAACAAAAATAAATAAATAACAAAAGTAAAATTTATAATGATGGGAATGATAACATTTTTTTATATTTCACATATCTTTTACCATTGATGAAGTGATACAATTCTACATTACGTGTGTTGGACCTGTGTGTTTGGCACTGTTTGCACAACCGTTTCCAATAGGTGAATTACCTGAGGGCCTGTGTGACAAAATAGCAGTGCTAATGAGAGCCACATCTGTAGCTAGCTCTGCCCTGGAGGTAGCCATGTGTAGAAGATAGATCAACCCCATTGTTACAAGGCTTCTGGCTGTCCACTCTAGATCAGTTACTTGGTAACAATTTAACATCTATACAATGCGAGGATGCAGCTGGACGTCAAACCAGTCAGGCTATTTAATTCTCTTGACAACTAAAGGTGACTCCTCAATTCAATTTTATTTTATCTTTAGAATATAAATATAATGTGTAATTTCTGATGTATTTTTTATTACTTGTGTTAATAATAAATGTACTAATTTGGCAACAGTGTGACTTTTGACCGGCAGACATTTTGTCTAGCTTTTGATTGAGAGCTTTTTCAGGCCCAGATCTGAATTTGTAAGTGCTAAATTAATTCCCATTTGTTACATTGATGCGCTCTACAAATACATTTGTACAAACATGAGCTAAACCTATTAATATAAGTTGTAGAGTTGGCTACAGTAATAAATGCAAAGATAAATATATATTAAAAAGCAGCTTAAAAGCTGGCGTTGCAGTAGTAAACTAAATATTTGAATAATGTCCGTCACGATAAAGCATTAAGTACTTTAAATTAGTCGAAGATATCTATATAAAATAACTACAGTAATAAAAAGGTGTGTCTAAAGATTTCCTAAAACCTGTCAATATTTTGGATGAACGAGTGTCTGCTGGCAGTGCATTCCAGTCATGGAACTGTTGTACTAAGAGACTGCTGTACCAAATGCTGAATTGCTGATACGCTTCTTGTTGATACATTGGTGCTGTGGTGGTGCATTGTCTTGGCTTGTATGCCCACGAGTTCTTAGTTGTCATAGCTCTGTCAAGTAAGTCGGTGGCAAACAAAGAATCATATCCTTACTGTGATTTGTGTACACCAATGTAAATATGGAAAAGGTCGGATGCACTCTCAACTGAATGCAAGAGTTGTGACTGAGCCTATACTAGTATTGAATTTACCTGTTTATTATGGAACATTTTCCCATTTTTTGTAGTTCTGCGACCGAATTAGAGAGTGGGAAGCAAGTGGCCATTAAGAAGTTGGCGCGGCCATTTCAGACAAATGTCCATGCAAAGAGGACGTATCGTGAGATTCACATGCTCAAACACATGAACCACGAAAATGTAAGCATCTTGTTTGGTCTTCTATGTGTCTGTACTTTGTATTTTATATTGATGAGAATAGAGCATGCAGAATAGGACCCCAAAACAGAATTTTGTAGGAAGGGGAGGTTTTTAATTGTTTTACATTTACTGTGTATGTAGGGATCATTGTCACGTCGTTTGCAAAATACTGAGGACATTAGTCTACATGTATATAAAACAGCTAACATAGAGAAAGAATAGTTAAGGGTAGCCACTACTCGAAAACGGCCATAGGCCATATCTCTGTTAGTAATGAACATATCTTAACCAAATTTTGAGTAATAATTAGTTAAATGAATAGTACGTGATATGTGGAATGTGGGCTCATTTGCTTGTGCAGTGCCATGACAATCAACATTTCTAGTGTGATAGAGAGGCATGCATCCTTGAAAATTATTCTGAGCTAACAACTGTATGTGTGATCATGCCGTTGTCAAGAATCATCAGCTAGAATACTCCTTTGTGCAATAAGGTGGTTTTGGTCAAGGAAGTTTGACTGCAATGACTGTTGTGAGATGGGACTTTAGGTTTGAGCTTTTTTCATGACGTCTTGAAAAATACTCAAATCTGAACAACAGTCACTGAAGTCAGATATCCTTGCCCAAAACCACCTTATTACACAAAGGGCTAATGATTCTTGACAGTTGCATGATCACACATACAGTTGTTAGCTCAGAATCATTTTCAAGGATGTGAAAATCCATCTCACTTGAAACGTTCATTGCCATGGTAATACACAACCAAACATGCCCATATGTCACACACCATATACCATTTATTTTTCTAATCAGTGCTCCAAATCTGGTTATGATATGTTCAATATTAACAGAGACATGGCATATTGGTTATATGGGCGTTTTCGAGTAGTGGCTACCCTTAAAGTTAAACATTGTGGATACGGTAATTTAGTTTCACATGAGATGGAGTTAGTGGATTTGCCAAGTATAGTTTCCATTGGCAACACAATATACATAGCAGTCATTTTGGTCAGATAACATATGTTGCCAACAATGTAGACATGTTTATATATATTTTTGTTTTCAAACTGGAAATTAAAAAGATCAACCCCTTGGATGCTGTACATTGTTATGGAGAAGGCAAGCCTTTAGTACACAATGACTCATTGGTGGTCTTTAGCATTGTCTGCCAGACTTGCACTCTAATCCTCCAAGTGCCTCTGTCAACACAGATACCCAATCTATACAGGACAGTGATAAAAGCTCTCTCAGCCTCCTGTGTCCTGGCCAACTTTCCAATATGCATAGCTTTGGTGGAAATCTCATGCTGCGTGTGTGCTACCTAGCAGACCTTGAGTCAGACATGTGTTTTTGGAATTGGATCAATCAATAGTAATGGTATACTTCTGTGGTGCCTATATCTTCAGGAACATGACCTCAGACGCACAGCTAAACAATGAAAATTCAAACATGCTTGCTTTGGTAATGGTGGGCGTAGAATAAATAAACCCTAGACCTATCGATATTTAATAAAAGCCATTGCTGGCGACAGAGATTTGGTGACGTTGTTTGTTTAAAATTACAGTGCACGGTATCTAGAAAGTATCTGCAAGGTGGTACTAAACACTGTTAGCACCCTTTGCGTTTTTAGAAATTACTCCTGAAAGTATGTTTTCATGTCTAATTTCACTTCTGTAAAAAGGGATGCACTTCTGTTGGGTACTGCACCAGTATTCCAAATTATATGGTGTAAAGAGTCAAGAAGACTTGTTTGAAATTGCATACCCAGCATAATATCTTTCCTTGCTATAATGATGACTCTTGGACAAATCCATGTTCGTGATTACACCTAATCATTCTTGTTTTGTTGAACACTCCTTTGAGCTTCTTTTGAGGATATAAGTGCCATAGAAGTCTACTATTACTACTGTTATTGTTACATTATATTTTGAAATTTCAAACTCATTTATACATTGAACTCTTGGCTCTTGCTATGAGGACCCATTGCCACAGTACTAGAAATAATTCTGCAACAATTGTGGGGTGTATGTTTACAAATATCCATGCGTCTTTTCAGGTGATTGGCTTACTGGATACATTCACACCTGCCCAGAGCATCGATGACTTTGATGAAGTGTACGTTTTTGTCAACGACTCATAATGTTGCTGCAGAAAGCAATCTAGAGCAGAGACGGTTGCAAGATTTTGCACTGCACACTAAGTAGTTTTACTAAATGAAATGGCATCAAAACAATACATTGAATTTAGTCAACTAGTAGTTGCACATAATGCTATACTTGGATTTCGTTAAATGGGTGTACTTGTTTTAAATAGCCAAATGTTCTCATGTAACATCCGGTCCCATTCTATATAATGATGGCATATACACATCACAGATTGAGCTGTGGATCATGGACGCAGTAACAGAATGGTTAGAATGTCAGACTACTGACTGAGTATCTTCTAGACCGGAGTTTGAATCCTCAAGCTGCTGTTTTGAAACTTGGTCAGTTTTGTTCACTCCACATAGCCTCAGTTCTCACAAATTACGGCAACTCAATCAGTCACCTTCACCTGGCAGAATCATAACATCCAGTGCTGTGTTTTAAAAATAACATGTCACAGTCAGAGATGTTGTGACAGCCAAAGTAACTCACGGACAGATACGACCTGAGTGCTTTGTCTGAGCAATTCCTAAACCATGCAAGATAAGAGGGGGGAGGGTAAAGGCTGGATCAATTCCAACTGTTACTTTTCTGTCTAGACGTTAACTAAGCATGATAGGATCTATTTTAGGTGGACATTCACTATCAGATTGAGTAATGAGGTCCTTTATTGAATACTTTTTATTTTTCAGAAGTTGGTGATGAGTAGGATGTAGTGTTAATAATGAAGGAACACATCTGGCCTGACCATTTAATTCCTATGGGCCGCTGTTTTCTTGTATGTGTTTGTGTGTGTGTGTGTGTGTGTGTGTGTGTGAGTGTGTGTGTGTGTGTGTGTGTGTGTGTGCAGTGAGATGCGATAACTTTATTGTTCGTTTAAAACAGAAATGCCAATAATAAAATTGGTACAACACATAAAATTGGTAAAACGCATTATGGTCAACACTAACAGTACATGTAACACACATCATACTTAACACTAACAGTACATGTAACACACATCATACTTAGCACTAACAGTACATGTAACACACATCATACTTAGCACTAACAGTACATGTAACACACATCATACTTAGCACTAACAGTGTATGTAACACACATCATACTTAGCACTAACAGTACATGTAACACACATCATACTTAGCACTAACAGTACATGTAACACACATCATACTTAGCACTAACAGTACATGTAACACACATCATACTTAGCACTAACAGTACATGTAACACACATCATACTTAGCACTAACAGTACATGTAACACACATCATACTTAGCACTAACAGTACATGTAACACACATCATACTTAGCACTAACAGTACATGTAACACACATCATACTTAGCACTAACAGTACATGTAACACACATCATACTTAGCACTAACAGTACATGTAACACACATCATACTTAGCACTAACAGTACATGTAACACACATCATACTTAGCACTAACAGTACATGTAACACAACAGTCATCATTACTTAGCACTAACAGTACATGTAACACACATCATACTTAGCACTAACAGTACATGTAACACACATCATACTTAGCACTAACAGTACATGTAACACACATCATACTTAGCACTAACAGTGTATGTAACACACATCATACTTAGCACTAACAGTGCATGTAACACACATCATACTTAGCACTAACAGTACATGTAACACACATCATACTTAGCACTAACAGTACATGTAACACACATCATACTTAGCACTAACAGTATATGTAACACACATCATACTTAGCACTAACAGTATATGTAACACACATCATACTTAGCACTAACAGTACATGTAACACACATCATACTTAGCACTAAAAACTGGAAAAAACTAATAAATAAAATAATAAATAAATAAAACACTCATACCACAACATTTCATACATGTTCTGCTGTAAACAATTTACTTAGAACTAGCATTTAAGAGGGAATAAACGTGTGTGTGTGCGGCGTGTGTGTGTGTTGACAAAGGTTATGTATGACTGTAATAATTTATCTTCATCTGAGCTATCCATACAATCACACTACTGTGTGCTATTTTGGCATTTATTACAAAGTTATTTCCCCGGGATGCAGTTTACACTAAAGGTGTCACACTTGAACCACTTTGTTACGTCATGACAATCCCAAATGTTATTGTCTGAGCAGCTCCGACTTGGACGTTTATATTCTCACCTGTCCTCTGACTTCAGGTACCTTGTCACCCACCTGATGGGAGCTGACCTAAACAACATTGTGAAGACCCAGAAACTGAGTGACGACCACGTCCAGTTTCTCGTGTACCAGATTCTGCGCGGGCTCAAGGTAGGCTCACTTCTAATAATAAGTTTATTTCTTTGCAGTGACAGAGGCTGAAAAGTTCAATAGGTACATTAAAATTGATAAAACAATTAAATAAAGTAGATTATTAAAACATTGAATACGATCATCATCATTATCATTGTGCAGCCGTAGTGTCCCGTGGTTGGGCGAAGGCCTCAGCATGTCGTTTCCAGATCTGCCTGTCTTTCGCTATCCTCTGCCAGATGGTGCCTTTCCAGTACTCGTCTAGTTCATCTCTCCAACATCTCGCCAGTCTTCCTCTAGATCGTTTCCCTTCGTAAGGTCTCCAGGTGATACGTGATGTCTGTCGGTTATCTCAGTGAACAGGATATAAAATATAAATAAATGAAAATACAAGTAATTAAAATGTTACATAGCTAACAAATAAGTGAATAGAATAACTAACTAAAATAAGGTTTACTGGTAATTGCAAATAATTCGTAGGAAATTAAAAATGTCTTCTTGGTTACTGCCAGTGCTACAGTCCGTATGTTATAAGAGTTCTAAAAGGGTCGAGTCCTGCACCGAGGAGCTCTGTACACACGTGTGTTGTGGGTTGTGTATGGAGATACCCAGAGGGGAGGCAGAAGATGCAGTTTGTGGTTAGGCTGTTGTCTAAATCAGATTAAAGGGAGATCGTCTGTTCTGATCATTATTAGCATGAAGTCTTCTGAATCAGTTGTACTTCACCCATCTTGTGGTTTGGTGTGTGGGAACCAGGAACTTCAAAGGTATTTGCATGTAGGGACGTGTGGCTCTGCAGTAAGTGCAAATTATTTATCATTTGTTTAGACATGTATGACAGGGCAGTTGAATTTGTTTAATGTTACTAAATTTTGTAATTGATTAAGTAAGTATCCACAATTGTAAATCTGTCTATAATTAGTTATCCTATGGTGATATTCATCGTGATATATCTACTTGTTTTCAGTATGTTCACTCAGCTGGGATAATTCACAGGGTAAGTAACATGTCTAACATTGTAGTTTGTAATCTGCACAAATGCATAATTTAACAAGATTGAGCAAGTTTGCCACGCAGAGCACCAACTTCAGATTGCTAGTGGATAAGGATTACCCAAATTCTAAAAAATGTTCTATATTATATATAGCCTGCCCTTATCTGAAATCTGTAAAAAAAATTACAGCAACTTCACACTGTATTCTGCCTTACAATTTTGTAAATAGGTTTATTGCATTTCTGCAGTCTAAAGTCTCATGCGTTTATGCAAACAAGAACCCAGAGCCCAATGTAGATACGAAAAAGACCAGATGGAAAACATTATTTATTATGGCGATTAAATATAAGCCTTTTTTTGCTCACTTTGACATTCAGGCGAAAGAAATGTGGACTCTATAACCCAATGTCAGGCATGTGACTAAGCCAATACTAGTCTCCTGGACACCAGGTTGCTAGAGCCCACATTTGGACCTACAAGCACCAGCAACATTCCCTGAATAGATCAAAGAAGCCATGGCATTACTACTGTAATCACAGTAGATATTACAACTGTTATGTAGAGTGCTTACATAAAACCTACATGATTAGTTAAAAACCAACATATTATATTGCCACGGTATCTTAATACCAAACTACCTGCTGAAAAGTATACTAGCTGCAAAACTAAAATAACACCAAATGTGGGGGCATCACATCAAAAGTCACTGAAACTGTGACCAACCCTGTCTAAGCAAAGACGAGGTCATGGAACCTCTGTCAAGCCATTATTGTGACCCTGAACAGTGTCTAAAATTCTAAATGTCCTTTGATATACGAATTTCACAGTTTTAGCTGATTTTAATATATTTCTTTGTGATATTGCAGGATCTAAAGCCAAGCAACATTGCAGTGAATGAAGACTGTGAACTGAAGGTAAGTAGAATATGTGCTACCGTTGCAGTTTCATATTAGAAAAACTCATTAGAAAGACAAACTCACTGTGATGCAACCAAGAGTTACACAAGTTTAGCCATAGACTCTGTCCGACAGAATCAGTAGAGTAGAGAAGGCTAATGAAAACTGATTACAGCCATAGTTCCTGCTTGATGGAGGTACAGGACAGAATATATTTGACGTTTCCCTTTGTGTAGTGTGGTAACTTTGTGTTTACAACACAGGACTGTCAGTTAAGAGGACCGGGGCTCAAGTCCTCCTGCTGCCATATCAAAACATTGGCAGTTTTGTCCCCCCCATTACTTCAGTCTGTCAGCCCTGTAAACAAATACCCTGCAAAGAAATGATGGTATTCCAGTGATAGGATTTCTTTTATGAATAGCTTTCATGCAGCATGGTGGGATGATTCAGCAAAAGTTGAAAAAAAAACTTTACACCCTAAACCTGTGCAGCCATGTCGAATCTTGGGCAAGTTTGTTCACTCTTCGTTGCTCCAGTTCATTCAGCTGTACGAATGAGTACCTGGCTATAGGCAGTGGCAGATATTTGTGTACGAATAGTCTTTGCATGTTAACTGCAGCATGGCTGAATGCTTCCCAGAGAAGTTGAGATGGTGTTCGATTGAACAGGTATGCCAGAGAGTAAAGTGTAATGCACTTTGAGCGGTCCTAAGGACTGGATACTGCGCTATATAAGAACTTACATTTTAACAAACATGCTCTTTATCATAATTATATCTTTGTTATTGTGACAGATTCTCGATTTCGGTCTGGCAAGACACGCAGACGATGAGATGACTGGCTATGTTGCCACGAGATGGTATCGTGCACCCGAGATCATGCTCAACTGGATGCACTACAACAAGACGGGTAGGTGACACCCCTCTAACACTCATGGGGGGGTCACACTCCATCTATTACATGTTTCTCTGTGTTTATTATTTTCAGCAAACAACATATTTTCCTGGCCACTTGAGATGTTACTGTTGTAAATGTACAGATATCATCTACTTAAAGAAGTGGCAACATTTGATAAAGTAAACTGCAAACAAGCTGCTAACAAATCCAGGAATGTTCATGGTAAATATGTTCATTTTAAATTTAAGAACATTGATCCTGAGGTATATATATATACTAAAGGCTTGGATATGCAGAATCACCAAAAGTTTCATTTTACAAAGAAACCAGATATTGAGATAAAAACAGATCTTAAAATGTGTCAGTTTCATGCAAGCAATCACCATTATATCAGGTGTGGGAATTTTATTAGCTAAAATGATAACTAAAAAGTCACAAAAAGAAGGTTGCTTATATGAAAACAGAAAGTCAAATGAAAAATCCCTGACGCAATATTTGCTAATAGGATTGGTGATTAATCATTATTAATGTCAACTTTATCTTGCACCTATTCATGGGCCACTCCTGTCCCTGATTTAGCCAAATAATTAACTGATAACCTAAATCGATAGGGGAAATAATATTATCTGGTGAATTTATTTCTGCATCTATGTGAGCAAGTACTTCTGGCTGCTGACTCTGTGAATGCTGGCCGTTTCAGTTTTTCTATGCAGAATGACTCAACTGTGATGGTGGAAAAATCTGTAATAATACACTTCAAGAAAAGTATCACAGCATGAGTGTAGTTTGAGTATACACTTCAGGACACATTTTGATAAAGTTCTTTTCTAAAATATCAAAAATTCAGAAATGTTTAGCTTTTCATAATGTAACCAAGGAACTTATCCAGTGTAAAAACCTAGGCAGGGAAATGCAGTGATAGATTGTTTTATAATGCAGAATTGCTACATTTAAGAACTTTGCCATACAACTGGCAGTAATCACAGACTCATTTAATATTTTTCATTTTACTAGAACATTGAGCTGTGCTTATGCTTTTTATGTTAACAGTGTATTGCGTATTTTAAAATTCTGCTTACACTTTTTATGATATAACTATTTTGGACTGGGCATAATTTGTTTTGACCAATTAAGAAATATGTACGTTGTGTAATATTCAACCACTCGGTGCAAATAAAAATATGATGTGGGTGTGAGTGCATTAGTGGAAGTATTTGTTTATAATGAAATTGTTGAAATGCTGATGATGTGGATGGGGTGCATTAGTGGAAGTATTTGTGTATAATGAAATTGTTGAAATGCTGATGATGTGGATGGGGTGCATTAGTGGAAGTATTTGTGTATAATGAAATTGTCGAAATGCTGATGATGTGGATGGGGTGCATTAGTGGAAGTATTTGTTTATAATGAAATTGTTGAAATGCTGATGATGTGGATAGGGTGCATTAGTGGAAGTATTTGTTTATAATGAAATTGTTGAAATGCTGATGATGTGGATGGGGTGCATTAGTGGAAGTATTTGTGTATAAAAATGCTGATGATGTGGATGGGGTGCATTAGTGGAAGTATTTGTTTATAATGAAATTGTTGAAATGCTGATGATGTGGATGGGGTGCATTAGTGGAAGTATTTGTGTATAATGAAATTGTCGAAATGCTGATGATGTGGATGGGGTGCATTAGTGGAAGTATTTGTGTATAATGAAATTGTTGAAATGCTGATGATGTGGATGGGGTGCATTAGTGGAAGTATTTGTGTATAATGAAATTGTTGAAATGCTGATGATGTGGATAGGGTGCATTAGTGGAAGTATTTGTTTATAATGAAATTGTTGAAATGCTGATGATGTGGATAGGGTGCATTAGTGGAAGTATTTGTGTATGATGAAATTGTTGAAATGCTGATGATGTGGATGGGGTGCATTAGTGGAAGTATTTGTGTATAATGAAATTGTTGAACTGCTGATGATGTGGGTGTGAGTGCATTAGTGGAAGTATTTGTGTATAATGAAATTGTTGAAATGCTGATGATGTGGATGGGGTGCATTAGTGGAAGTATTTGTGTATAATGAAATTGTTGAAATGCTGATGATGTGGATGGGGTCCATTAGTGGAAGTATTTGTGTATAATGAAATTGTTGAAATGCTGATGATGTGGATGGGGTGCATTAGTGGAAGTATTTGTGTATAATGAAATTGTTGAAATGCTGATGATGTGGATGGGGTGCATTAGTGGAAGTATTTGTTTATAATGAAATTGTTGAAATGCTGATGATGTGGATGGGGTGCATTAGTGGAAGTATTTGTTTATAATGAAATTGTTGAAATGCTGATGATGTGGATGGGGTGCATTAGTGGAAGTATTTGTTTATAATGAAATTGTTGAAATGCTGATGATGTGGGTGGGGTGCATTAGTGGAAGTATTTGTTTATAATGAAATTGTTGAAATGCTGATGATGTGGATGGGGTGCATTAGTGGAAGTATTTGTTTATAATGAAATTGTTGAAATGCTGATGATGTGGATGGGGTGCATTAGTGGAAGTATTTGTGTATAATGAAATTGTTGAAATGCTGATGATGTGGATGGGGTCCATTAGTGGAAGTATTTGTGTATAATGAAATTGTTGAAATGCTGATGATGTGGATGGGGTGCATTAGTGGAAGTATTTGTTTATAATGAAATTGTTGAAATGCTGATGATGTGGATGGGATGCATTAGTGGAAGTATTTGTTTATAATGAAATTGTTGAAATGCTGATCATGTGGATGGGGTGCATTAGTGGAAGTATTTGTTTATAATGAAATTGTTGAAATGCTGATGATGTGGATGAGGTGCATTAGTGGAAGTATTTGTTTATAATGAAATTGTCGAAATGCTGATGATGTGGATGGGGTGCATTAGTGGAAGTATTTGTGTATAATGAAATTGTTGAAATGCTGATTATGTGGATAGGGTGCATTAGTGGAAGTATTTGTTTATAATGAAATTGTTGAAATGCTGATGATGTGGATAGGGTGCATTAGTGGAAGTATTTGTGTATAATGAAATTGTTGAAATGCTGATGATGTGGATAGGGTGCATTAGTGGAAGTATTTGTTTATAATGAAATTGTTGAAATGCTGATGATGTGGATGGGGTGCATTAGTGGAAGTATTTGTGTATAATGAAATTGTTGAAATGCTTATGATGTGGATGGGGTGCATTAGTGGAAGTATTTGTTTGTAATGAAATTGTTGAAATGCTGATGATGTGGATGGGGTGCATTAGTGGAAGTATTTGTTTATAATGAAATTGTTGAAATGCTGATGATGTGGGTGGGGTGCATTAGTGGAAGTATTTGTTTATAATGAAATTGTTGAAATGCTGATGATGTTGATGGGATGCATTAGTGGAAGTATTTGTTTATAATGAAATTGTTGAAATGCTGATGATGTGGATGGGGTGCATTAGTGGAAGTATTTGTTGATAATGAAATTGTCAAAATGCTGATGATGTGGATGGGGTGCATTAGTGGAAGTATTTGTTTATAATGAAATTGTTGAAATGCTGATGATGTGGATGGGGTGCATTAGTGGAAGTATTTGTTTATAATGAAATTGTTGAAATGCTGATGATGTGGATAGGGTGCATTAATGGAAGTATTTGTTTATAATGAAATTGTTGAAATGCTGATGATGTGGGTGGGGTGCATTAGTGGAAGTATTTGTTTATAATGAAATTGTTGAAATGCTGATGATGTTGATGGGATGCATTAGTGGAAGTATTTGTTTATAATGAAATTGTTGAAATGCTGATGATGTGGATGGGGTGCATTAGTGGAAGTATTTGTTTATAATGAAATTGTTGAAATGATGTGGATGGGGTGCATTAGTGGAAGTATTTGTTTATAATGAAATTGTTGAAATGCTGATGATGTGGATGGGGTGCATTAGTGGAAGTATTTGTTTATAATGAAATTGTTGAAATGCTGATGATGTGGGTGGGTGCATTAGTGGAAGTATTTGTTTATAATGAAATTGTTGAAATGCTGATGATGTTGATGGGATGCTGAGTGAGTATTTGTTTATAATGAAATTGTCAAAATGCTGATGATGTGCATTAGTGGAAGTATTTGTTTATAATGAAATTGTTGAAATGCTGATGATGTGATGGGGTGCATTAGTGGAAGTATTTGTTTATAATGAAATTGTTGAAATGCTGATGATGTTGATGGGATGCATTAGTGGAAGTATTTGTTTATAATGAAATTGTTGAAATGCTGATGATGTGGATGGGGTGCATTAGTGGAAGTATTTGTTTATAATGAAATTGTTGAAATGCTGATGATGTTGATGGGATGCATTAGTGGAAGTATTTGTTTATAATGAAATTGTTGAAATGCTGATGATGTGGGTGGGGTGCATTAGTGGAAGTATTTGTTTATAATGAAATTGTTGAAATGCTGATGATGTTGATGGGATGCATTAGTGGAAGTATTTGTTTATAATGAAATTGTCAAAATGCTGATGATGTGGATAGGGTGCATTAGTGGAAGTATTTGTTTATAATGAAATTGTTGAAATGCTGATGATGTTGATGGGGTGCATTAGTGGAAGTATTTGTTTATAATGAAATTGTTGAAATGCTGATGATGTTGATGGGATGCATTAGTGGAAGTATTTGTTTATAATGAAATTGTTGAAATGCTGATGATGTGGATGGGGTGCATTAGTGGAAGTATTTGTTTATAATGAAATTGTTGAAATGCTGATGATGTGGATGGGGTGCATTAGTGGAAGTATTTGTTTATAATGAAATTGTTGAAATGCTGATGATGTGGATGGGGTGCATTAGTGGAAGTATTTGTTTATAATGAAATTGTTGAAATGCTGATGATGTGGATAGGGTGCATTAATGGAAGTATTTGTTTATAATGAAATTGTTGAAATGCTGATGATGTGGGTGGGGTGCATTAGTGGAAGTATTTGTTTATAATGAAATTGTTGAAATGCTGATGATGTGGATGGGATGCATTAGTGGAAGTATTTGTTTATAATGAAATTGTTGCTGATGATGTGGATGGGGTGCATTAGTGGAAGTATTTGTTTATAATGAAATTGTTGAAATGCTGATGATGTGGATGGGGTGCATTAGTGGAAGTATTTGTTTATAATGAAATTGTTGAAATGCTGATGATGTGGATGGGGTGCATTAGTGGAAGTATTTGTTTATAATGAAATTGTTGAAATGCTGATGATGTGGATGGGGTGCATTAGTGGAAGTATTTGTTTATAATGAAATTGTCAAAATGCTGATGATGTGGATGGGGTGCATTAGTGGAAGTATTTGTTTATAATGAAATTGTTGAAATGCTGATGATGTGGATGGGGTGCATTAGTGGAAGTATTTGTTTATAATGAAATTGTCAAAATGCTGATGATGTGGATGGGGTGCATTAGTGGAAGTATTTGTTTATAATTAAATTGTTGAAATGCTGATGATGTGGATGGGGTGCATTAGTGGAAGTATTTGTGTATAATGAAATTGTTGAAATGCTGATGATGTGGGTGGGGTGCATTAGTGGAAGTATTTGTTTATAATGAAATTGTTGAAATGCTGATGATGTGGATGGGGTACATTAGTGGAAGTATTTGTTTATAATAAAATTGTTGAAATGATGTGGATGGGGTAC
The DNA here is from genome assembly GCA_020002185.1 of Paraescarpia echinospica. Taxonomy (NCBI): domain Eukaryota; kingdom Metazoa; phylum Annelida; class Polychaeta; order Sabellida; family Siboglinidae; genus Paraescarpia; species Paraescarpia echinospica. The sequence continues at coordinate 54,205,392 of CM034531.1, forward strand.
ATTAGTGGAAGTATTTGTGTATAATGAAATTGTTGAAATGCTGATGATGTGGATGGGGTGCATTAGTGGAAGTATTTGTGTATAATGAAATTGTTGAAATGCTGATGATGTGGATGGGGTGCATTAGTGGAAGTATTTGTTTATAATGAAATTGTTGAAATGCTGATGATGTGGATAGGGTGCATTAGTGGAAGTATTTGTGTATAATGAAATTGTTGAAATGCTGATGATGTGGATGGGGTACATTAGTGGAAGTATTTGTGTATAATGAAATTGTTGAAATGCTGATGATGTGGATGGGGTGCATTAGTGGAAGTATTTGTGTATAATGAAATTGTTGAAATGCTGATGATGTGGATGGGGTACATTAGTGGAAGTATTTGTGTATAATGAAATTGTTGAAATGCTGATGTGGATAGATGTAGTCTTGGTTACCTGATGACATCACCAGTGTGACTCAACATTTGGCACCGGATATGTTCACTGTTTGTGTTAACTACTAATACTGCACTGGTGGGAATTCTTCCTTACACCTAATAAATTACTAATGGATTAATATGTTAGCCTCTACCACGTTTGTAGCGCTTCTCTTTATACTGCCCACTTGTGGTTACACATTATATTTTTGTTCACATGGTACAAGGTGTGATGTTTTCTGTTCCAATGTGGATTGTTTCCCAGTGGCACTCCTGAAAATGGTCGTCATGCTTTGGCGTTTCCAAATTGCCAATTGCTTCTGTTGAACACTGAAACATTTAGGTGCAGAGAGCTGTGTTTGAGATACAATTTGAGATTACATAACAAATGAATCTGTGACATGGGCCATCACCGATGTCACAGAATGATGACAAGATATGCTCGTGACGATTTTGAAACATCACAAATTATATTAAAATATTTATACATGAATTATTGGTTAACTGAATATACAGTATATTATGAAGCATTAAAGTAGAATAAAATCAGAAATAAGTGAAACATTACATAACAGAAAATACTAGCTAAAATACAAGTTAAAAATAAACACCAGAAGATAATATTGAATACTAACATATCCGTGTCAGTGGCATTAGATTATAACTAATATTAAATCCACACAAATTTAAAGCAAACAACTGACCTCTTTGTACCCCATCCCTGGATATGATCCACATGTTCTTGCCTGCCACGTTCTGCATGACCACCTTCTCTGTTGTATTACCCATGATGCTTTGTTTCAGTCGATATCTGGGCCATAGGCTGCATCATGGGCGAACTGATTTTGCGAGTGCCAATCTTTCCTGCTGATAATAATATCCTTTCTGACATAATCAAAGTGATCACTGCTGTGCAGTAACAGTTATGAAAGAGTTCATTTAATACAAAAGTGATGACAGCTCTCGTAAGAACCACTAAATTATGTTGTATAAAATATGTTGTATATACAATTATACATATGTATCTTACAGACTGTCATTGGAAGGAATACCAGTGTTAATACTGTCGACATAAGTATTGTAAATATAAATATTGCAAATGTGGGTAAGAATGCAAAATAAGTACTGCAGACGTAAAGACTGAGAACATAAGGTCTGTATGCATGAGGACTGCAAACATAAAGACTGCAAATGTAACTACTGTAAATGTAACTACTGTAAATATAACTACTGTAAATGTAAGTACTGCAAATGTAAAGGACCAAAGACAAGGACTGCTGACGGAAGGACTAAAATAATAAGGACACAGAATTTAAATATGTTGAACATAACGACAACAGATGTAAGGGTAAAAATAAACAATGCAAACACTAGGACTGGAAACATATGGACTGCAAATGTAAGGACCAGGGATATAAAGACCACGGACACAAGCATCTTAAGCAGAAGACCACTAACATAACAACTGAAAACACTAGCAGACATTAGCATAATTAAGTTCCACTAACATACTGTCCATTAAATCTCATTTGGTACAATAGATCCGGGTTTAAGTTGCGATATCACTGCAGCGTTGCACTTGTCTTCTCTTTCAGGCTCTCTAGTTGCATGTTTGCAAGTCATGGTGACTTTGTGTGCAATGTACTGCAACTTTGACTCATGGTAATTAAGGCTTTGCTCAGAATAACTCGCTTTGCATGCTACTTATGCTTGTAACATCAGACTGGCTCCACAGTTAAGTTTGATTACAGAAGAAATTACGATTACTCCGTAAAACATCTCGTTACAGGATCAGTTACGATTACAGACAGAGCATATTTTACAAAATGAATACTGTCATTGGTCAGAAATGCAATTACAATGTTTGATTATTATTATCAATATAGAACATTAATTATAATAATAATAATTCGATATAAATATAAAGCTGCCAGTAGATTTATAGAAGTTTTTATTGAAATATTTGTCATATGACATCATCTTTAGAATGTTTTAAAGGGCAGAACAGATGTCTTGTTGTTCATTATGAATACAGTAATCGTGTAAATTTCAACAACAGTAACTATATCGTCATGTACAGAATACTTCACTGGCAGGAATAAAATCATGAGTTTCTTCAATATACTGAAAAGTTTTCTTATGATATCAGTTTGTAAACAAAAACTTCTAAGTAGTAGTTGCATGGTGTAACATAAAACAGGGTTTTAGTGCAGGAATATGAACGATGCCTACAAATGACAATCTATGGAGTATGTGGTTATAAAATATGGTTTCTTCAATGGTGATTATCAATGGTTACGTATAGAAAAGGTGCAGTTTTTAACCTGTATTTTTTTTAATTTTGTCGACTTTATTTTAACTCTGATCAGATGACTCATTCAATGAGGAGTAATATTTATTACATCTGCCTTTTGCACATTTTTGCCTTACCCGTAATATAAATTTAGCTTCTGCAGCCTTCCTACAGCAGGAAGCCTAAAAGAATGACACAAATAGGCATTGAACTATGGTTTTCATGGATTGTTTACTGGTGACAGTAATGGTGGTGGTTTTCATTATTGTCATGGTAACCAGGTGGTTGCCAGATACCAGGCGGTTTCCAAGCACTGCTGGTCAGCTGCAGTTTGTTTCTTTTATTCTGTTACAGTGGACATTTGGTCAGTCGGCTGTAACATGGCTGAACTACTGAATGGCAAGGCACTCTTTCCCGGAACTGACCATATCCTTTCTGAAGAGCCGTCTCTGATAGAATACAGCAAATTACACAAATTTCGTTAAAGTTTTTATTTTGCAAAACAGCTGATAGTTCATCAATTAACTTATTAATGTTGAAGCTATTCTCGGAAATGGTGACAATTAAGGCCATCTCCAGTTTTATTTCTGTTGTTTTTGTTCAAATGAATTGTGTTGAAAATATGACATGAAACGTTGAAAAACAAATTAATCATGTTACTGGTATCATCAGTTTTTAGATTTAGTTTTCCAATTATATAACTTAGCAATTGTTATTTGAATTATTGAAAAAACATTTATCTGTTTGAGGGGGGTCAAAACCTATGTACTAATTTAAATATGTTGGTTGCATGTGAATTGCATAACCGTAGTTATAGTAAATAAATGTTTGTAAGCATTATAATGATGACTGCTACTGTATGTCTTTTGCATTTAACGTGTCATAACATGGTTATATACTTATATATATGACCTTTAATCTGGACAGTTATTGAGATTTTTAAAGTACCAACTCAAGGGGAGGGGGTCTGATAATTAGTATTCGCTGTACGAATTCGTAAATGTTGACAATTATTAATGACCGATTTGCTCTCTTGTTGTGTGGAATAAATTGTTGAAACTTATTTCAAACGTTGAAAGCCAAACTCATCTTCAATTTTGTTTTTGTAGTTTCTTCGCCAATGAAGCTTTGCTTTCTTATGATTCAGCCTTGCGCTCTGCAAATCAACTGATGTATATATTATGGCAGTTCACAAGTTCACATGATTGCTAGGTAAACAAGCAAAGCTTACAGGACTAAACAAGGTGCATGAAAAATTATATGTAGATACATGCAGATTTTTAGTGTGTTGCATTCGTGATTTCTGTTATACTGTAGTGGTTCCATGTGGGTCTGAAAAAAATTTTGTGATGTTTGAAAGAAGTAACACAACAACACAGTCATAAAGCAAAAGTGCAAAAGAAGTTTGTTCAAAGTCATTAAAATAGTTTTATTGGAGTAAGTAATGTTACTACGTGCTGATGAAATGACTTTGTTGGATTTAATTTTGCCATGTTGTTAAAATGATGGATGGTAACAATGGGTAAGCCAGTTTAAAGAACAAACTCAAATTCTTTCCATTGTAAAATCATTTTTGGTAGTATAAAACTGTCTGTTGTAATATTTGTCCTTCTAAATGTGTTTTAATAAACCACAATTAACATAGTTTAACTGCTATGTAGTAGCTTTTAATCTGAACGTTTCAACTCGCCAAATGACTTGCTGATTGCAAGCCAGTATTCCAAAAAAATGTTGAATTTTATTTGTAAACTGTGTTTCGTTATAACACAATTCTTGGTGAAAATAGTAGAATAAATATAGTTTATATAATTCAGTAAGCCTGATGTTACAATAAAAACAGTCAGATTTGTACCTTTATGCTGGTCCAGGTTTTATTTTGAGGGATCCGTGTCATTACATTGATGCACATGTGTAAAGGATATGTATATATCTATATATATGTGTGTGTGTGCAGGATGTTGAATGTAGAGTTACGCAGATGTAGATCTAGTGTAAATTTGCCACCGTTGTGTAAGAGTTGCAACAGGTGGCAGCACCAATGACAAGGATAACACGTGATGTTTAGTTTTATTAATAAAAAGTAGGAGTTTATTCCGGCATTCTAAATAGTAGAATATAAGGTGTCATCACATGCAAATGTGGAGTTTTTGTGTGTAGTTTTGTGATATTTTCCACTATTTCTAATGTCTTGACAGCTGAAATGCATTTTAGTGTAAGACAATGTCTAAATATAATATAATCTTTATCTGTTCAAATTTAATGCTTCCACTTGGTTATAATGCTGAACAGCAAGGTCAATATTTATAAACACGGTCAGTTATTGCATTTCTTTAAAACACATTTAGACAGTATGTTAAAATAAATATAGTTTATACCATACAAGTTTTTTGAAAAATAATTGGTTTACGTCTATAAAACATCACACAATTTCATATTAATTATGTCTAAAGGATTAGTTTTCATACTATAAATGTGACAGAAATAATGACATTCTAAAAAAATGCTGAGGTTAACACAATGTAAATCACTCATCCAAACTGTTGAATGTGTTTGTTAGTAATTATCTGTAGTTTGTGCAACCTGTCGGTGATGTTCACAACAGTTGTTTCCTTAACGGATTTGCACATATCGACCAGCTTACAAGAATCATGTCACTGGTTGGAACGCCAAGTGACGCTCTGCTGGCCAAGATCACCAGTGATGAGGTAAGTGGCGGCCATCTTGGAACATGATTTCTCTTTTCTTAAAGGGAAACAGAAGGCGAGAATCTGGGCCTATATATCTAAGAGTTGTGTTTCCTTTTAAGACGTGTAGTCAGTTCGGCCAGTTATATATATAACTTCCAAAGGAGGTAAGAGAACACATTTGCTTATGGCAGAACTATCTGTTCTGAAATTGTTTTACATTTCAGAATGACAAAACGTCTGTTTTCGTATGACAAATCTACCAGTATTTCTAAATAGAAATGTATTTTTACTTTTACAATAACTAAATAAGATAATTAGAGTGCTGGACAATTATCATTATGCATGTTGAACAAATAAAAGTGAACCTGGAAAACACCAAGTTTCTTCTACGTAATCTGCCCAGACATGTCCTGTGTACAAAATAACAAGACAGAAATTTAATGATGTATGTTGGCTTTTATATGACAACAGGCTCGGAGGTACATTAGCTCGTTGCCGGTAATGGAAAAACGAGACTTTAAACAGGTTTTCCACGGAGCAAACCCAAAAGGTGAGATTGTGACTGGCACCTGCCGATCAAACGCTTGGTTCATTGTTGTTGGTTGTTACTCGAGGCCTACAATTAGTCTGCAAGGCTGTTGGTGTTTCGTTTGTGCAAGCCTAATGATTGGTTGGCAGATGACAGATAGAAACAATTTTGTGAACGGCTGAACTTACATTTGTGACACACAGTTTAAATGTTTATCTATACTACCAAAATACATGGTGCAAAAACTCTTGGAATACCAACAAAGTCTAATTTGTAATTGATTCATAACAAAATTGGTGACAGTTTTGTTTGAAGATATTGTATCTATCTTTCTTCGCCAGCCATGTCTGTTTACTTTGCTTCGACTAATCTGTTTTGTTGCTGGTGTTGCACCTTGTAGGAATGTATTCTCTTTACTCTAGGCGAGGAGGTACATTCTCACTCTGCCTAAGATGAAAAAGAGGGACTTTAAGAAGTATTTCCACGGAGCGAATCCTTTAGGTAAAACTTGACTCATGACCTTGTGAACTAGTGCAGGATGTCAATTGTATAAGTCTGTGTTGCTATGGTGATTTTAGCCTTATACACATCAGTTTTGACCATTTAAATTGTTTTCACAACATAAAATCTCTGCATTTGTAGTTTAAAAAGTTAGAGTCGGTTTCGATTAATTTATAACCGAATCAGTGACAACACTTTATGTAATATTATACAAGGAGTATGTTGTTTCCAAAATCACTGTCTACAAAAACATCGCTAAATAGTGTGTTTTGTTAGGAACGTAATCTTTGTTGTGTCACTTCAATTTGCATGTGCACCAAATTGCGTTTTGTTGCAACTGGTTTTGTTTGTTGAATGTAACTTTAAAAACCTCACTGGACTAGTTCAAGTCTGTCTTGAAAATTAATCTGTTTACTGCGGTATGTGATACGCTGACAAGGCTTTTTATTTGACTTATAAGTTATATGTCATGCTGAATTTTAATAATCTTTGTATGTGGCTTGTAATTATGTTTGCATGCCCATCTAAATTATCGTAAAACAAAACATGTAATAATATTATTAATGATATTACAAATATTATAGTGATATTTAGTCAGATTCTCTTAAATGTGCATTGGCCCGCATTGGAAGTGGTGCTGTACAAAATAATAATAGTGAAAATGTTCATGAAATTGGAATAAGTTTATCGAACTTTCATCATAACACAACTGTGAAATTGAAAATCATCTTCACGGTAGTCCAAATGTTGAAGTGAGTTTTAATTTCATAGTTGTGTTGTAAAGAAAACTCAATTTAAAATAATAATTATTATTGGTTGCTTATGTTCTAGAAAAGGTCAATATAAAAAAAATAAGCAAAATAATAAGCTGGAAGTATTTGTGCAGCAGTTTGATGACAAGAAGTTAGTGTTTTCTGTGTGGATGTTGTGTCTATATCTCATGACTGTTTTCGCTTCTCTTTTTAAATCTCGTAGCTGGCTTGTTTATGAGATAATTTTTTAGTTGTAATTTCTGTGCCTCTAGCAATAGTTAGGTACTCAGTAACAATTCCTTGGTAACCTTGCTGCTTTTGCTGCAGTTTGTAAATAACAGTGTTTTGCAACTGAAGAAACAGCTCTTGCATATACTACTAAATAAATTCTTGATCAAAACTCTTATGAAATTACCTGGGTAAGGAAGTCTTTTGCAGTGTAAATATGGATATATGACCCTATGAATTTTAACGTACCAACTTAAAGGGAATAAAAACATATATTGCTCGAATTCATGTTATATTACATCCTGCTATCTATTTCCACGTCCACCAAGCCCAAAAAATCAAAAAAATTCAATGAATTAGAAATTCCACATTTTATGCTGTGCATCCGGACATTTTCGAATATGCATATTTTTGGCGCGCTTTTCGGGATGCCGAGATGTGACGTCACTTATGACTCAACTCGCATCAGGCCGACCCTTTCCATGCATTCAGAGCATGTTTACAAGTATAGCTTTTGGGTCGAAACGAGCGTCAGAACGAGTTATTGTGCAATATTCCGACGTAATACAAACACTAGTCATCATAGAGGAACAAGCAGTTATCTTACGGTTCCACATGAATCGAATTTTATTCAAAACAACAAATGCGAATGGGCCTACAAGTCGACTAGGTTTCGCCGAGCTTGGGCTCGTTTTCAGAATAATTATATCGAATGCAACTAACGGGAGATAATCTACACCAATAAACATACATAGCAAACATATATTGTATCCAACTACATGAAGTAACGTGTATAATCTCATAATATCACTAGAATATCGATATATGACGGAGTTGTACAATTTATCATAACAACTTAAATCAGTCAGAGAGTTTAACCTAAACAATCTGGTGTAAATTGTACACAGAAAAGTCTTTTCAAAGACTACATAAAAACTACTTTGAACATAAATAAATTCTGATATGGCCCCTTGCAAGCGGCAACTCAGGGCAAAACGACACCTAGTTTGCAACGACTGCCAGAGCTGGGTGGATTTTGCGTTGTCTGGCTGTCCAAAATCATGGGCAGAGACCAAAGATGACGGATTCACCTTTCGGTGTATGGGGTGTTTGAGGGTGGAATGTCTGATGAAGGAGGTGTGTAAGTTGACGGATATAGTGAAGGAGATGGAGGCGAGACTCAACATAGAAATAGATGGAGCAGAGAGAGATGACGCGGAGAGAGTTGAGAATTCTACAACACAGAAGGAGCAGTGTTGTGACACGGAGACTGAAGGAAGGAGACTGAGAGGAAGGAAGGTGACCGGTGTGAAGGAACAAGACATTGAGAAAACAGAGGGACGGAGGAAAAGTGTTCGGCAGAGGAAAAGAAAACGGGCCAGTGGGGATAGATCAGCAGGTAGTCAGACTGTAGAGAACGAGGAGAGACACGACAGCGATACAGGTGGTGAAGAGGTAGATACCACAGAGGCAGTTGGTAAGACTGTGAGACAGAAGACTGATGGAAGAAGACAGAGTGTTCAGCAAAAAACAGAAAACATGACAGGCGTGAAGGTGACAGGGGAGAAAGTGACCGTAGTGAAGGAGGTAGCCGGGGAAAAGGGACGGGAGAGGAGAGAAGAAAATGTGATGGGAGGAAAGATGAAGGGACGAAAGGAAGTGAGAGTAAATGTGCTAGAAGAGAAGATGACAGGAGGAAAGGGGACAAGAGAAAACGCGGCAGGAAAGAAGGGAATGGAAGAGAATGTGACAGGAGAGAAGACGACAAGAGGAAAAGACAACAACCAGACATATGCAAACCGGAGGAGCTACTCCGAGGCAGTGATTGAGGGGGCAAAGAGAAAAGAGAGAGTATTAATGGGCGATTCAATTCTGAGAAAAAACAGACAAGACTATATGCGAGGGGAAGGACGTTGTTGTATGTCTACCGGGGGCTAGGATAGAGCATGTGACCGAAAGGGTAGATAAGGTATTGGGGCATGGCAAGGGAGGGTCTATACTAGTACACGTTGGGACAAACAATGCAGACAAGAAGGGAACAACTGGTATAGTTCAGAAGTACAGACATCTAGTGAGGAAGCTAAAGAAGACAAGAGTGGAACAGGTTATTCTCTCAGGAATTTTGCCAGTAATGGGAGGAAGGGGGGCAAGATACAGAAACTGTAAGAGGATGGCTATCAACGCACTAGTTGAGCAGATGTGTGAGGAAGAGGGCGTGGGATTCATAGATTTATGGGGGTACTTTGTTGGGAGAGAAGATATGTACATGAGAGAGATGGCCTCCATCTAAGTGGAAAGGGGCAGCAGTATTCTCAGAGAATCTGCTGCGATCTGTTAAACAGTGGGACAGGTTGCATCTATTTAAAACTAGAATTACGCGGGGGGACTGCTTGAAGCCTGAAACTGGAGCATAGATAAAGGCAACAAAATAATTCAGCAGCAAAGAAGAATCCTGGGAAAACTGTTCACAAGCTGGGTATAAGTATGTTTGTTTAAAATGCAAAAGGGTATAGTAAACAAAGAGAATGAACTAAACGACAATTTAGAAGATATTGACCCTCACATAATAGGTATAACTTGGGAATCATGGAGCGAAAACCACCGATATATCAGATGCTGAATTGGGACTGACAGGATATGTAATGTTTAGAAAAGATAGAATAGGAAGAAAGGGAGGTGGAGTTATTTTATACATTAAAGAATCTATTCAGGCTTATGAAATAAAATTAGAAAGAGAAGCAGATTGCGAAGAAGCTGTTTGGTGTAACATAGTTACAGGAAACTCAACGTTAGCAGTTGGGTTAGTAGAAGTGAAAAAATACAAAACGCTATAAGGGAAGTGAGCAAACGGGACTGTGTTATTATGGGGGATTTTAACCATGGGCATATAAAATGGAAATCTCTACAGAGTATGGGTAGTGAGGACCACAAGTTTTTAGTTTTAGTACAAGATAGTTTCCTTTCTCAACATGTGCTAGAACCAACCAGGGGAGAGAATGTGTTAGACATAGTTTTGTCCTCACAGAATGAATTAGTTGACAATGTCAGGATATGTGAGCCTCTGGGGAAGTAGTGATCACAACCAGATACATTTTACCATCAAAGTAAAATCAGAAAGAAATAATAAAAAGCAGTTCAGGAGAAATTTCCACAAAGGAAGATATAAGGAAATGAGGAAATATTTAGCAAAGATAGACTGGAATAATACACTGAAGAATAAGACAGCAACAGAATGCTGGAATATCTTAAAGAATGAAATAGAGTGCATCGTAGATAAATTTGTTCCCTTCAAAAAACAAGGGAAACGGACCAGAAAGAAATACTTATCGAAAGAAGCCATTAGAAAAATTAAGTATAAACAAATGATGTGGAAGTCATATAGACGTACTGGAAATGACGAAGACTACAACATTTATAAAGAAGCACTAAACCAAGCTACAGCTGAAATTAGAAATTCAAAGAGAAGCTATGAACATAAATTAGCTTGTAATATAAAACATGACAGCAAGAGTTTTTATGCGTATGTTCGAAGCAAACAGAAAGTTCAGGATAAGGTCGGTCCTCTAGAAGATAGTGCTGGAAATATAATATCAGAAGGATTCTTAATGGCGGAAGACCTAAATGAGTATTTTAGTTCAGTGTTTACCAGAGAAGACACTAGTTCACTGCCAGTACCAGAGGCTAAGTTCAAGGGGGCAGAATCAGACTATTTAAGACAGTTAATTGTAACCCCAGAAATGGTAGCTAAGAAAATTAGGGCTATGAAGGAAAATAAATCACCTGGAGTGGATGGTATTCCACCCAAACTACTAGTGGAAATTGTAGAACAAATTAGCATACCGCTTGCAACAGTTTTCAACTTGTCATTAGAAGAGGGAATGGTTCCTTTAGAATGGAAAGAAGCAAACATTATACCGTTATTTAAAAAAGGTTCGAGAAACAAGTCAAATAATTATAGACCAGTTAGTTTAACATCGGTGATTTGTAAATTATTAGAAAGACTAATTAAAGATCACATGATGGATTTTCTTGTTAAACATAACTTGATAAACCCATCTCAACATGGGTTTCTAAAAGCGAGGTCATGCTTAACAAATATGTTATGTTTTTTGGAAGATATCACTAAGTGGGTAGATGATGGATCACCAGTAGATATCATCTACTTAGATTTTCAAAAAGCTTTCGACAAAGTGCCACATCAGAGATTACTGCTTAAACTAAAAGCCCATGGCGTAGGAAATGGTATAATTAACTGGATAGAAAAATGGCTGATTGACAGAAGACAACGGGTAGTTGTTGATGGGGAGGCTTCAAACTGGAAATCAGTTTTGAGTGGGGTTCTACAGGGATCAGTACTGGGACCTATATTATTCTTAATATATATAAACGATTTGGACGATGATATAGCTAGCAAGGTGTTGAAATTTGCAGATGATACAAAAGTGTTTAGAAGGATTAAAAGTGATGGGGATAGACAGCATTTACAAGATGATCTTGACAGGTTGATCAAATGGTATGAAAAGTGGCAAATGTTGTTCAATTTTGGGAAATGTAAATGCCTTCACACAGGACATGGGAACAAATATGTAGAATATACAATGGGGGGAACTGTACTAAGTACTACTGTAAAAGAAAAAGACTCAGGGCTAACAATTAGTGCTGACATGAAGGTTTCAGAGCAGTGTGGAATTGCAGCTTCAAAGGGAAATCAAATCCTTGGATTGATTAGGCAAAATATAGCATATAAAGAAAAAGAACTAATAATACCGCTGTACAAAACAATAGTTAGGCCTCATTTAGAATATTGTATACAAGCGTGGAGACCATACCGCAAGAAGGACATAGATATGCTAGAAAGAGTACAGAGGAGAGCGACTAAAATGATACCAAAACTGAGGGATCTTAGTTATGAAAAACGCCTAAAAGAATGTGGTTTAACAACACTAGAGACCAGGAGATTGAGAGGAGATCAGATAGAAGTGTTTAAAATATTGAATGGTTATGAAAATATTGATAGAAATATGTTTTTTTCAGTTAAGAAAGATAGAAAGACTAGAGGACATGAAGTTACATTAGTAAAGGAGCAGTGTAGATTAGACGTGAGAAAGTTCTCATTTTCACAAAGGACTGTGAATAAATGGAACAGATTATCTGATGATTGTGTGGGTGCTAGTAGTGTGAATATGTTTAAAAATAAAATCGACACATACCTCAGAAGGGCTGGATATATGTAGATAAAAGGGTTGGACTCTCGATAAGCCAAAGGGCTTCCTTGTCCACCTGCCATCTAGAGTTAATTCTCTGGATGGCAATCTTGTTAAATCTTGTTAAATGTTGTCAGATATAGTCTTGGGATGCCACTCATAGATAATATATTATTTTGGTTTAAATTACATTGTTGATTTGTGTTTACATGATACAAATTTAATTAAAAAAATTAAATAAAAGTTTTGCCATGTAAGGCTGTGTTGATGGTTGACTTGGCTCGACACCAAATCCTACACTGTCCACCTGTCACTTGCAGCCATTGACCTTCTGGAGCGGATGCTGGACCTGGATCCAGACACACGGATCTCAGCAGAGGAGGCTCTTGCACATCCGTACCTGAAGGCGTATGCTGATCCGTCAGACGAACCCATCTCAGAGCCATACGATCAGTCATTCGAGGACAAGGAACTGGATATTCCAACATGGAAACGTAAGTATTAGGAGATCAGACAGATATTGTGTTTAAATTAATCAAAATGTGTTCATTTAAGATGACACAAAATAATAATATAATAAAAAATACTTCCATTAATACATAAATATTGCTAATAACATGGCGCCACCTTTTTCACAAGACATACATATATTGTCACGTCATATAATTGATATATAAACAATGTGCTTTTGTCAGGAAGAAACGGTAGACCGTTAGCATACAATCAGTGTATATGAAATACTATTTTACACTTGTAATTGTATGGTAACCGTTGAACTTTGTACGAATGTGAATAGCCATTATAATTATGATCTGCGCCGTTGAGAACTATGCAGCTGTTACTGTTACATCACAGACTCACAGTGCAGTTTTGGATTAACATAACTAATGTTGTGTCTTATTATAAATGAATACTTCACCTGTTGTTGAAAACCGCCCTGCTTGTTGTAGGAAAAGTTTATGACGAGGTGACATCATTTAAGCCACGCCTGATGCAAGACAACATGGACTAGTAAACATACTAACATATCCGCGTGTATAGAGTTACACATCACCACAGAGGCATTGGAGGGGGCAGTAGACCCGGCTGAACTACCATCACATCTCTTGCATCCAAGAGAGTGCCACAACACAGATGCTCTTGTTGATGAACTTGATGAAGTACCATCACACAAATACTCTTGCTGCTGTGGCGAGAACATGCCAGCATACATATGCTCCTGTTGCTGAACTGGATGAAGTGCCACCACTCGGACATTCTTGTTGGGGAGTGCCATCGCACAGATGCTCTAGTTGCAGTGCTGATTTATGTGCAGTCTTCTTATTGCTCAAACGGAAGTTTCCTTCAGCAGCTAAAGTGTGGTTTGTGTTGTAGTTGTCGCCTTAGTACAATATTAACTCCATGAGAAGTGCAAATGTGATGAATGTTCAGGCATTGCAAATGTGAGTACACAGTCAACAACCCTATCTACTTGTCTAGGGCTTAGAGGATCAGAGCTCCAGATGTCCTCATTTTTTGGAAGCGTAGATGGTTGTTATGCAGATAGACAACTCTCACTTGCTCTGACATTACTGCTGCATTATTACTCTCTTAAAGTCCTCACCATTAGTTGTTCATCTTTCCACTGCTGTCTATGACAGTTTTGATTATAGTAACCAGGCCCAATATCAAAGAGCAATTCTGGGAAATTCGAATTATTACCCACCTGGTTGGCCTTTGCGAGCTAGCGGTTTCATTACGATGGACCAAAACTCACAACACCCAAAAACAGGTTCTGTGATTGGTCAACATGTCAGTGGATAAATTCTCGTTTTGTTAGGTCGTTATGCCAGCGGTACTGATGTAGTCTGTGGACCCTGGTTCACAAGGATGACTACCATTGTAACCTGCAAAAAAACACCTAATGGCAAATGTACAGGAATCCCAGCTTCAGGGAATGTACAGTGATGTCTTCTGAATAACTTACATGTGAGCGTGTAGGTTTTGTATAATTAAAAAAATTAAATGCCTATATTATCTAAAATTCTTTGTCTCACTGTACACAGTAAATACAGAAAATAACACTTTATGTTCTAATCTGTATTGCTGTAGTCTGTTTACTGTCATCAGTTGTTTAAAGCGGGAATTTGTCAGCCCAATAAATCGTTCAGAGAAGAACATTTCGTTTTATTATCAGAGATGATTTGTTCAATGTTAAGCAGATAAAGACCACGATTGTGATACATGTTGTACATATCTTGTTTCTAACTGATGAAGACTTTGTAAATGTTAATACATTATAAATGAAACAGTTTTGCAATGTCCAGGAAACATTTCTTCAGTTAGTTAACACAAATCATTGTGCATCCTTTTTGTGGGTTTTTGTAATATGCATGCAAGATGGCAGTCTGTACAAGCATTGTCTGTGTCAGAAGTATGTTTTCTGTTTAGAGGGAAACTTATTTAAAGTTGTCAGTGCTTCAACAGAAACAACTGTTATTCACTTTGCTGCCTAATTTCATCCGCTCATGCAAAGTTGTAGACGTTTAGAATCCACTGCTATTTTGCTTGAAAGTAACAATTAATTTTTATACTCACTGATCTTTAGTGGCATTATATAAGTATGCATATATCCCTTTCTCTGTTGATCTCTTCAAACACAAATATCTTTGATCTGCTTCTGTTTTGTACGTTCTTGCAATGCAAGCTTTTGTGTTGTTAATTTTTCTCAACTTTCATAGGGGCACACCCTGGAAACTAATACAGGTACCCAAGTATCATGTTACATGTACATAAGAACATAATTGTTAAGCAACGACACCGTTTTACTTTCTTATTTTGCAGGCATGTTTTCTCTGTGTGGGTTGTGCTTATTATAACTGTTGATGACTGTATACGAATGTGTTTGTTCACGTTCATGTGACGCTTGGCGACACTTAACCTTGCTTCATACTGCTGTAGGTTGAGACGTTGTGAAATGGAATAGTTTTTTATATACACAAACCAAATGCTGATTTCCGATTGTCTACTTAATGCGACTGAACCAGGTGTGTTTAGATAGAAGTGTAATCTTGAGCCTTTGAAATGTTAGATGCTCTATTGTTGTTATTTCATGAACACACGTGGCTGTTGTCTAGATTGTTTGCAGCTGTCCGGTAGATATGTGTCAGCGTTTGTTATGTGTACCTGCTGTCGTCAGAAGCGTTTTAAATATATATATATATAAGTGACCCACCGCAGCGCATGAGGTATATAGTCCCACAGGCCTATTCAGGAATGAGCCAGAAATAGCTGTCTCTGTAATGTTCCATCAGTTTGGTGATTTGGGGGAAAATGCACACCTTATAATCTCATGTTTGAATGTTCAATTTGTTTTTAGAGAATGTTACAGAGAATACAAGTCAAAATGACTTTGTCTCCCAAAATGCTCCTTTTTATAGTTTACTTCAGTTTTAGCAGTAAATAAAAAACTACTGAAAATATTTCATCATCGTTGTGCAGCCGTAGTGTGCTGTGGTTGGGTGAAGGCCTCAGCATGTCGTTTCCAAATCTGCCTGTCTTGCGCTATCCTCTGCCAGATGGTGCCCTTCCAGTACTCGTCTAGTTCGCCTCTCCATCGTCTCTTCCTCTAGGTCGCTTCCCTTCGTAAGGTCTCCAGGTTGTGATATGTCCATTGGTTATCTCGTAGTCTGCTGATGTGCCCAGCCTTCTGATATGTTCTATCATGTCTATGACGGTGATTCTTCTTTGAATCTCCTTGTCTTGGTTTTTGCCTCTGATACTATATCGCTGTCCCAGAAAGACGTAGCTTTCAACGTTCTCTATCTGCATGGTGTTGTTATATACTGGTGTCATTTTCTAGCATCACTTTTGCCTTCGAAATGCCCGTCTTCAGACCTTGTTTTTCATTTTCATCAGCTAGTTCCTGCATAATTTTTTTAGTTCTTGCAGTGTAGTAGCACATATGAGTATGTCGTCTGTGAAGCGAAGATGACTGAGATATTCTCCGCCTGAGATATTCTTATTCAACAAACAAACATACAATTCCCATTTTGCAGTGGCTGGTCACATAAGCTGTGTAACAAGTCGATGGGGAATGCAGTGATGTGATCCAATATATTCCAACTACTGGTTGGTGTATTTGATCCTTGAAAGGAAAGTAATGCAAGAGCTCGGCATTGACAATTAGTTAGATCAGAGGGTATTGTTAAAGCACTTGTGTACATATGTAAATTTAATGGCGAAACACGGTCAAGCCTCTGTGTGAATTACTCGTTGTATAATTGTGTTTTAAGATGCATATTATATTAAATGAAAGATAGAAGAAGATATTTACCCACATATTTACACTTTGCGTAGTTTTCAGTGGTGTCAACTTAACATGCTTTACATATATAAAACATTACTTTGTGATTGGCTTGTGAAATATGTTTAAATCTTGCAACTTTGTCACATTACTCTAACAAATGGTGGGTTCACATCAACAGACACACAGTGGCAGTGAACTTAGAAAAGGAAACTAAATTCTTTGTGTCGCAATAGTTCCTGTCTTTAGCAACACATTTGTAAGAAGCACTTAACGTTATGCTACATGGTGACTTGCATACCAAGGTAACAGTTTTGTGACTGTTTAATTGATTATTGTTAATACTGTTGGCAAAATAGAAGTGTCACATTCCCATGCTGTCTTTTATTGTCACCTACAAAAGTGCAGTTTATTCAGTGTGTGACATTGTGTTGGCAACATTGCAGTCACACATGTCTTAAATTTTGTTTTCATAAATGTTGTCTTGAATTTCTTGCTGGAGGCTTCAAGATAGAATGCTGTGTACATTACCATTGTCTAGGGCCACATATTGTTTTACTGCATTGTTATGTAGCATGAAGCAGTTTCACTAAATAGAAGTACCCCGGGTAGCTTTTATGGATAAAATAATGTTGTTAATGAAAGTCTACAATATTCAGTTCTGTACCATATACAATCATTTATATGTATATTTCAAAACAGATATATTTACAAAATTAGACTACCGGAAAGGGTATTCTTTTATCAATATATTGCTACAAATTTGACCTTTTTCAATGTACATTTTGCAAGTATTATATGTCTTCACATGGTTGCTGCATTTTCATGGCAATATAGTTGGACACTTTTTTGTTGCCACCGATCGTAAAATTGTTAGTGAAACTTTGAAGGTCTGTCATGGGAATATTTGACCACTCCACATGGTCGGTATAGTACTCACAGGTATCATAATTAGAAATGTAAAACTATTTGATGACATGTTTTGATTATTACCTGCCCAACGATGTTAGCACCAACAGTTCAATGATTATTTCAGAAGCTATCGTGATTATAAGTCAGTACTATTAGGGGGAGTCATCTTCACTGGAGGAGACCGAGCTTGTTATCAGTTAACTCCTATCACATGTAAACGGTTTCCTAAATGTCAGTTCATTGAGCCAGTTTATCTGGAACCATCCTCTTGAGCCATGAGTCTTAGTAGTACTGAATGAATTAGGTGTACTTCATGCCGCTCGCTGTCTTGTTTGTGGGAACCAGGAACATGCAGTTACCCCACCTGCCTTCATTACAACTAAAGTTTTATATACGAAATGTTGAAATTGTAACGATGCTTCATGCGTATATGTGGAGATATATGTAGCGAAAAACGACCTCTGCTGAATACAGAAAATTACTCTGTATGTTAGACATTAAATACATAGTAAAACATATTAAGAAATTAGTAATATGTATGGGCTACCAGTATCATTATTAGAACAATAATATGAAATGTATATATATATAAGTGTATATGAATTGCTTGTTTATCCAATGTAGGCATGTACACTACCCCGACGGTGTCTGACACCAATGGCACAAATAAACTGTCCTGTCACCCATCAGTTTGTGTGTGCTTTTTGGTTATGCAGTCAGTTAAGACATATCAGATCCAGCAAAATAGTCGAATACACTTGCTGTTAAATCTGAAGCTCAAAGAATTATTATCATTGGCTTTGTACCAAGTTCTTAAATAAGCTGTCTACATTTGCTCACATGTGTTTTATTACGATAAAATATGTGCTGTAATATTAAGTGCATTGTTGTAGATATTTTGGGTTTTTAGTCCTTTGGCCGAAGGGACAATTGTCATCACTTTGCGTCCGCCGTCCGCCATTAGCTGCCGTATCTCGGAAACCGTTCAGCAAATGTTTCTCTAATTTTGCATAGACATCTTAGGGCACTGTCACTATGCACGAGAAATCTGTATTTGATTGAATCATTCTAAGGGCATCAAAGGTCCCCTAAAATGCTAAATTTGCTAACTAAATTGTCCTCTACAGCAGCAGCTCTATTTATAACTTGATGGCAAACCCTTTTCCAACAACATCTGTCACATGCGGAGTCTGTTTCTTGCATGGATCAGAGGTTGTCTTTTCTGTTATTTCAAAAACTGTTCAGTAAATTGTTCTCTAATTTTGCATAGACGTCTCTTAGGATAGTGTCACCGTACACAAGAAATTTGTATTTGATTGAAAAATTCTAAGGGCATCTTGGGGGCTTCCCAAAAAGCTAAACCCTTTTCCAACAACATCCCACCCCACTGCAGCTAAGATTCTCTGCTATTGTTTGATGGAAACTGTGACTAATCTGTAATTGGTCACTAGGTTGCTGCCACTATACACACGAATCTGTATTTGAGTGAATCATTCTAAGGGCACCTCAGGGGCCCCCAAAGTGCAAAAGTTTTACATTATCTAGTGATGCGATTTTGAGTAGGGCCCTTGAGACCACACCCAACAGTAGATGTTGTGTATTGTGCCAGAAACTGTGCCGGGCTCACTCCACTCTTGAATCATTCTAGTGTCATCAGCATATAGTAGAATATACATTTTCAAGAAAATTATTGTCTACATCATCATCACTAAGGTTGCTGTAAATTTCACCAGCTGCCATGTCAAGTCCCTTATAATTATGACTAACAGTGTTCAAAATTCAGGTAAATAACAAATAACAAAGGAGACAAGTGTTCTCCTTGCTGTACCTCTACATCACATGAGAAGAACGCTGACACAGGCAGGCCCTGTTTTTTGTCCTTTGGCCGAAGGTCCAAGGGACTATTGCCATCACTCTGCGTCTGCCGTCCGCCGTTAGCTGCCGTATCTCAGAAACCGTTCAGCAACTTTTTCTCTAATTTTGCATAGACATATCTTGGGGCACTGCCACTATGCACGAGAAATCTGTATTTGATTGAATCATTTTAAGAGCTCCCTAAGGCCTCCAAGGACCCCAAAACTGGTAAAAATTTAACATTTGGCCTATTTTTTCAAAAACTGTTCAGCAACTTTTTTTCTAATTTTGCATAGATGTATCTTAGGGTGCTGCCACTATATACAAGAAATCTGTATTTGATTGAATCATTCTAAGGGCACCTAAGGGGCCCCCAAAGTGCAAAAGGTTTACATTATCTAGTGATGTGGTTTTGAGAAGGGCCGTTGAGACCACCCCCAACAGTCCATGTTGTGTAATGTGCCACAAAGTCAAAAGCTGTGACTAATCTCTACAGCCTAGGCCATTGAGACCTTGACTAATCTTTAATTGGTCACAGCACCCAGGCAGAGTAGACACACTTGACCCCTGTTAGACTGAACAGTTGCCTAACACTTTTAAACTGTATCTTCAAAACTATTGATTTTCTATAATTGCAAGTTGTGTTTATTTTGATGTTCATTTAATTATTATAAAATGGTGTGACTGTGTGTCTATTGGTTAAAGATGTATTGTCTGTAGAAACCTGTAGGTGACAAACATAGAAAATTAATATTCTGTCACCTGTAGGTGACAAACATAGAAAATTAATATTCTGGACAACTATAGAGTGAAATATCCTACACTTTATTTATATCAAATGCATTCTGCTGTTCTGTTTATGCTTGCCATGCCTTGTGTAGACATGGTACTGTGTAAATGAATTGTATCAATATAGACTAATAATTACAGATTCACAATATAGTTGACACCTGAAACAACCAAATGTCAACCATTAGAAGAGTTTACATAGTTCCGCTATACACTATATATGTAAATTTAACCAGCTGCTATGTCAAGTCCGTTATAATTGTGACTAACAGTGTTCAAAATTGTTCAGGTAAATAGCAAATAACAAAGGACACAAGTTTTCTCCTTGCCATACCTCTACACATGAGAAGAAGGCTGACACAGCCTGGCCCTCATTTATACATGATTTAGCATTTTTGTACATGTTGTATACAACTTTCAACACAATAGCATTAATACCGCATGACATTATCTTAGACCACAGGGAGAACCGGTCTACTAAATCAAATGCTTTCTTATAATCGATGAAGACACAATAAAGCCTTTTGAGTCGAGACATACAATTCAACCAATACCCCTATCTGAACACTGCCTGTTCTTCACCTATTACATTCGCTTTGTTTAGGTATGTGGTCAGTCTGGTGTTCTGAACAATCACTAAGGATTAATGAACACTTGTGCAGAATGTCACCCACTTGGCAGGTTTAATTGATCTATTCAGCAGAGGACACTGCTTAGGCCTCACTCTAGAAACTGTCACTCACAGTGTTGTGTATTGTCTTAGTTGGTGCATTGAGCTAATCTACTTGACCATGAATCAGTGGTGGCTCTGGTTGTGTATTACACCCAGCTGTGGAGCTAAGATTCTCTGCCTGCTATTGTTTTATGGAAGCTGTGACTAATCTGTAATTGGTCACTGGCAGTAGCTTGTGTCAACAGACAGCATTAAGCCACTAGACCCCTGTTACACTGGACAGTTGCCTGTAGGTTTTAAACTGTGTCAAACAGTGAGTCTACCTTTTGCTCTCAGATAATCTGTCCTCTTAGTTTTACACATGAAGACATAATCTGGCATAACTTGATAAGTCTTTGTAGCAGCACATTTGTACTTCCAGTGTATCATTGCAACATAACATACATATTACATACTGTGTGCCACATTTGAATGTTGTGCATGTAATATTTCCATGCAATCCATTTGCATATATAATGTAAAACTTCAACAGCCGTTTTCTTCATTTTCACTTTTTGATCCCTACCATGTTCAATGCTCCATAACTTTGCCAATTTTTGTAGCAGTCATATTTTTTTAAACCGTGTAAAGCACCCTACCAAACCTTTACAAGGATGTAAGAAAACAGTGTTAAAATTTTTCCGACTTATCACTCATTTGGTCAGCCGGGGTCACATATAGACGTATTAGTCCAAAGGACTTCAGGGCCACTTGGCCCATTTTTTAAGTATTCATTTATAACATTATCAATACCACATGCCTTTTTGTTTTTGAGTTTTTTATTTGCATTAGTACCTCATTTTGCATAAATGGTCTGTTTATGTGTTCGTTTGACTGTGAAATCTTTCTTGGATCAAAAGTGAACCAGTGAAATATATCCATATGTGTCACTGCTGTTACTTGCTTTGTTAAGTATATCCCAGTATTCTGCAGGCTTGCTATGTTTTAGGTTGCGCAAGTGGTGGTCACACATCGACGTATTAGTCCAAAGGACTTCAGGGCCTCTTGGCCCATTTCTTACTGTATTTCTGTCTAAATTTCACCATTGTTGTGATCGTGAAGTGTTACAGTTGCTGGTTTTTACGACTGGTTTATGACTGACAATTTTGGTAGCATGACTATTATTTGAGTATGTCGTACCAAACATATAACAGTGCTACAGTACAATTGTTCTCTTCTTTGTTCCTGAAGTCCGATGTGAGACAGGCTTCAGTAATGACCCTCGGGTTTAGTTCTACTACTGTAACATACATTTCCACTGCCATATCCACCACCTGTCTCCATCTCCATTGTTTTCCAGTCCCACCAAACCTCCTAGCCAATCCTGCCATCTCAGTCGTGGTTTTCCACTTCCTTATGACCTCCTTTCTGAGCGCAGTCGCTCTATTCTTTAGGCGTTCCACTCCATTCGCTGAAGCAAACACAGAGTGAAAGCCCATTTCTGCAACAAAATGAAGATCGGCCAGTCAGATATGTGCTCCGGTGAAACCGCCCCGATGACCAGTGAGCACCTACTCCAGCACTGCCCACTACAGGATGGCCACAGACGGCAGGCATGGCCAGAGGACACACCCTGAACGAGAAGATATATGGAGATCTCGAGGCATTGCGAAGGACATCATTATCTGTGAAGGCAACAGGCGTTCCAGTCTAGAGTGATTCACGCATTATACATAGTCCGACTCCTCACCAGCTTCCTCCTGAAACTTCCTTTCCAACCAACCCCGGTCACGTGACATGGCGACACGTGTTTGAGAGCTGCATAAGTGAGAGAAATCGAGGAGAATTTAATGTTGAACGTGGACTAGGATGTACTGTAAGTAGAAAGTGGTACATAAAACAAATGAATGTGTCTGGAATCAGATTCTTCGAGTTTTGTCAATTAGTTCGTCCAAAAAGCATTCAATTGAACTGACTTTTGCAAAGTGCTCCTGATTGAAGCTGTGTTGAACCGAGGCATCCGTTTATAGGAACGGCTGTCGTAGCCGTCTGGCACCTACTCCCATTGTTGTAAACAGGCCTAAGCCAAAACCAAGCGCGCGGCTGGACTCCGCCACCTCGAACAGCAACGTGGGTGACATCGACATGAACCGGTTTAAGCTGATAATACAAGAACTACTAACATGAAATCGTATTGAACAAAATAAAAAGTCTTACCTGAAAAATCTAAGTGACGGGATGGATTACCTGAAATCAAAAATTGACGAACTCACCAAAGCTTTACAAGCAAAAGATGAGCGAATTTCGGTCCTAGAAACCAAAGTCACAGATCTCGAAATCCAGCTAGATGGATACGAGCAATACTCCCGCATGTCAAATCTTCGCTTCCCGAGTATCGAGGAAACTGTCAATGACAACCAACTAGAAGGCATAGTTATTGACATCATCAACACTACGATGTGCGTTTCCCAATCGCTCCTGGTTAGCGATATCGTTCGTTGTCATAGAATCGGAACAAAGCACCCGTCGATAGAAACACATCGCCCTCGCCCTGTGATAGTGAAATTTCTTAATGAATGTCGCAGAGACGAAGTTTTCCGACAGCGAACCAAACTGAAGGCTAGCACCAACGAAAGTAAACGAAAGTAAGATATTCGTCAATGAAGATCTGACGGCCCAGCGTGCTCGGCTCGCCCGCGAAGCACGCAATCAAAGTAAACTGGGCACCATCCTGGACACTTGGACATACAACGGGAAATCCTTATCAAGGATCGCCAAAACAAGATATTTGCTGTATCCACGAAGGCTGACATTCCGTCGAAATACAAGTGGTTGTTAGCTGCTGGTAAACGTATACAACTGTTAGATCATTATTTAGACATGATTGCCTTGTACTGGTTTTCTTTCTTCTACTCTATAGAGGAGGTGCAGGGGGGGTCCTGGATCACAATTCACAGTGAAAATATTTGGGCTTTCACATTTTACACTGAAAAATACCATTTCTTGTTTCACGAAGAGATCGACATTTTTAATCACCTGTCTACATAGTGTCGTCAATTTCACGAAGAAAGTGATACCTCAATCACGGTTCACAAGGAAAATATATTTTAAATCACGCTTCACGCTGTTGCACCTGATCACGAATCACAAGTATAAAAAGAGCTTTCACGTTTCAAGAGGAAATAATTTTGCCAATCACGGATCACGAAAATACCCCCTGCACCCCCTCTCTATAATATTATTGTTCTTTTATTAGTTTAACATAGTCCAATTATAATTATTGAACATTAGTTTTACTGTATAAGTGAGTCCCTCGATGTATTCACACCAAAGCCACTGATAATGATAATATTTTTACTGCTGTTTATTATTTTTTTATTAACGCAGTGCATGTTTTCCTGTTCATGCTACATTTTATTATATCTAAATCTACAAACATAAATGCAACGATCATTTCTCTACACTTAAATTGCTTTGTTATTCACGATGATATCGGCAAACACCTGCTGAATTCTTGGAACAATGCTATATGCAACTATGTAACATTATTTAAGAACTAAATGATAGATTTAGATGATTTATTCTTACAGCATTATGGAGGTGTCCACACCAATTGTTTAAATAAACTTTTGCATTCTAATAATGATGAAAACTTTGAAAACGACAGTTTGCCAATAACGAAACCTTCATCATACTATGACACAGATAATTTTAAGTCACTAATATATACAAAAAATAATAGTTTTGGCATACTGAGCCCAAACTTACAATCTAGTGAGCTGGGGGTCTTTGTAAAAGAACTGCAGCTACATAACTATACATTTAGCATTATGTGTATTCAGGAAAGTTGGTTAACAGAACAAGATGATTTATCTAACATTCAATTAGAATATTATATGTGTATTTCCTTTGGTAAAATTAGTAGTACTAAAGGTGGCTTCATTGTGTATATTCACATAAAATTTGATTATAAAGTATTACAATATATTACAAACGAAAATTGGGATAGACAGTAATTGAAATCACCGATGGTGGTCTTATAAAAACCTGTGAGAGTCGGTAATATATGTAGACCACCATGAGACTTAAATGTTGATTACAAACAATTTATTGATGAATTTGCAATGTTATGATCACAACTTGATTGCAGAAATTCGGAAGTTATCATTGCTGGGGATTTCAATACCAACTTGCTTAAAATTCATGAAAAATAATATTTCAGTGAATTTTACGACACCTTAATAGGACTTAGTTTCTTTCCAAAAATAACATTCCCAACCAGATTTTCCGCCCTAAATGGCACATTGATCGACCATTTAGTTTGCAAGCTTAGTCAATTTACACTACAGTCAATAGCACGTATTCTAATCAAAAAAATTTCGTACCACCAACCATATTTTATACTTATTGCCACTATACCAGTTAAAAAGTGCCCTCCTAAATTAATTATAATACATTTACAAAAAGGAAAAGCTATGTTAAATTTTGCTAGTGAAGTAATTAACTCAAATATTATGGAAATTAAACCAAGATCGTTCGCACGATCCAAATACTAATTACAAAATAATACTTGATGTACTTGAAAAGGCAAACTGTAAACATGTTCCAGATAGATTAGTCACATTTAATAAATATAAACACAACAACTCCTTATGGATAACAAATGGCATACTCAAATCTAATCAATACAGAGGCAACCTACATAAACAGCTTAAGCTGACAAATCCTACATCAATTGATTATTTCATCAAAAAGACAAACTTAAAACCGCATAATTGTAGTATCAAGAAGTATCAGAGCAGGCAAACTGATATATTATGACCAACTGTTTAACAAATATAAAAATAACACAAGGAAAATTTCGAAAACTATAAATTAAATTTTGCAAAGATCCAACAAAACAAGATCATTACCTATATATTTTAGAGAACGATACCGCAAAATAACTGATACTATAGAAATTACAAATACATTTAAATTATTTTTCACAAATATACGAAAACATCTTGCAAACAAAGTCAAAGACACGTGTAATAAAATCATAATTTCTATATAGGAAAGTCTGAAATGTGTTTTCAATTCCAAGAAATAAATGAAGAGTCAATACTAAAAAAATTGACGATTTCCCTGCAAAAACCAGTAGTGGTCATGATGGCATTACACTATTAAAATTAAAATATTTAAAATTTATTTTAATTAAACTCAACCTTAATCAAATATTACATGTTGGAGTCTTCCCAGATAGGATGGAAATTGCGAAAGTATTTCCTATCTTTAAAATTATATCTTTGCTACCTGTAATCTCTAAGATTATTGAAAAAAAGTTTTGTATTCTCAGATATATTCATGTTTTACAGAACACCAACTTTTTAATGCTATAACCAGTACGGCAAATCTGGTCATTCAACCGAATATGCCATTATGGAAGTCATCGACCGAATAATAACCGCACTTGATTCAAATGAAACATTTATCAATATATTTTTAGATTTATCAAAAGCGTTTGATACTTTAGATCACACAGTTCTAATAAGCAAACTAGATCGGTATGGAATATGCGACATCGTTCTAAAGCTAATGGAAAGTTATTTGAAAAATAGAAAACCATACATTATTTACAATGATAATATTTTTGAAACCCTGCCTATTACCACAGGTGTGCAACAAAGCTCTATACTAGGCCCACTACTGTTTATAATATATAAAAATGACTTACCAAAGTCAAGTGAGATATTTAGGTATGTAATGTATACAGATAAAACTATTTAGTACTATCCAATCTTTAAAAAATATATCCTAAAGATGTCGAACTTGAAATTGATTGTGATATTAAACAAATTAAAACGATTTTTGCCATTAAATATAAAGTTATTTTGTAAAACGCATTATAGTTACCGTATATAAATTATGGCCTAATGATATGGGGTTTTAAATGTAACAGAAACATCAATGTACAGAAAAAAGCAATTAGAATAATATGCTTAAGTAGTACATAAAAAAGCAATTAGAATAATATGCTTAAGTAAATATAATTCACATACTGAGCCGCTGTTTAAGAAACTAAACATTCTTAAAGTAACAGATATGCTGCAAATTACTGGAATAAAATTTTATAATTAATATGTGCACATGACATCACCAGTATATTTGCAAAACTTACCATTTACTATTTAAATAGAAACATTAATACACGAATACATGATAACATCCATACAAATAGTGCTAAACATGACTGCCAAACGATGCATTAAGTATGACATCCCATTACAAATAAACAACACTGCGCATCACATAAGGAACACAATTTTAACACGTAGCATGCAAGGATTTTTTAGTTGTGCCAAACTACGTTTTCTACAAACTTACAGAGAACAATGCTCTTTGCCAAATTGTTATTTATGAGGACGTTCTTAATAATCAATAAATAATACATTGCGTTTTAGTTTCTGTAATTAGTACTGTAATTAGTATGTCAGATATAATTGTAACTATTTGCTAAATTCTAAATTAAGTAAACTTATTTATTCTGTGAAATTTATTAATCAATTATTGGTAACGTAATTGAAATACTTGTCAAATCCTTACTGCATTGGAAATTATGCACGTGTCGTTATTATTTTTCGAAAGTCAAACTTAAAGTTTTTGAAGAAAAAAAATTTGGGGGTTTGCTGCTACGAGAGCGACCAACAAAGGTCTTAGTGGCAGTCTCCCTGACCCCTTTTGAGCTTATCTACAGCAACATGACAGTCCATGGCTAGGATATTATCAATTCGTTGTTCCGTACATTAAAATTATTATTGTTCTATTTTTATGTTATACATTTTAGCTAATAATACATGTGTGTATTACCTGCTTTTTTCAACACATATTATTTCATAATTGCTCTGTATTTATTTATGTTTTGAACAAACAACAAAACCCCCGCGTAATTACGGATGTCGGGACTGTGAAAATATGCGACCATTCTTTATTGTGGACGGCACATTTCATAGTATCGTTGTTTACACATGGCAACATTTTTGTTGTTGAAATCCGGGAGATTCATCTACGGTTCGGCACGCGTCCCGAACAAACAAACAACTAGAAAACAAAAACAACTAGAAGAATATATCCAAAATCCAGGAGACTCCCGGATTTCACGGGAGAGTTGGCTGGTATAGTTGCTACCAGTACTTAAAGTGCTACTGCGCTGGAGCCAGGAACAGCCGAAGATGTTCACTGTCGTCGGCGGCGCCCTTAAGAATCAACGGTGCTGTGCCGGACGACTTGTTCATGCCCTGGAGACGTCTACGCAATAGATCGACGCGCAGTTGATCGACGCGACCCTTCGGCAGGAGCAATCGCGGACGCGTCTTGAAGACTTCGTGCGTGCTCAGTCGATGGCGCAGCCGTACCAGAAGCAGGCTCAGCTGGAACGCATCGGACACGTTCAGTTTCTTGGATCGTCGTCCGAATAAGTCAGCCGACCCGGAAATCGTTAGTTTCTCGAACGTTTGGTTGTCTTCTATCAGGTCTTCCGAAAACCTACTCAATGTGGAATAGGCCTTGACATCGATGCAATTACTGCTTACTAGTGCAAACAATACCAGTAGCCACGATAACGCCTCAGCCATGTTAACGTTTCACACGAACGTGTAGTCTTGTCACTTGCTCGATGACTCCGTGGTTTTCTATTTCGTTAGTGGTTCATTGTGTATATCTAAGGTAGCCACCTTCCCGGCAAGTACCGCTGTGGAGTTTTAGCGTTCGCTATTATCCAGAGAATATATTTTGTTGTAATTAAATTTGCGATTCAGTATCACGTTGTTCGTAATATCAATTAACCCTGTTTGCTCCGATCTGACGCGGTTGGTAGAGGATTCTGAAACAACACGACGGGAGTAAGAGACAGAGTAAGCAAAGGTAAAACGGCTCCGGTGTCAGGACATCGGATGCTGAAAACTATAATCCATTACGTATACAATCTGTTATCGTCTATCTATATTTCAATTCAACAACCTGGAGGCACTGTAAGTGTATCTCGATCATCCCAGGTGCCGAGCTCCACTCATCTATTGTTCTGTTCGTTCGCGTCCTTGGAGTGGACCATACATGTGGTGTTTACGTCCGGCACGTCACGACGTTATTTACATTTGGACCGAAGCCATTCACTATCAGATGTTGCTTGCAAATAAAAGTCTTTAATAAGAGTGACCCTACCGCTTTCCACCTACACGCAAGAGGCGGCGCGAAGTGCTTATCTGACAGCACGAAGGCTGAACAGTGCATGTCATACACAAGTAATTTCCGCAGCCAGCTGTCGTAAGTGTCATGGCTGGTTTACGCCAAATTACAGTGGAACCTCGCTTTACGGTCACCCCCAGTAATACAGCCACCTCGCAATTAAGATTATTTATGTAGCCGTAAAGAATAGGACATTTGTCTCCATAATACGGTCACTTCGCTGTTCGGGTCATTTTTGCACAGTCCCGGTGGTGACCTTAATAGCGAAATCGCACTGTACAAACAAGTCATCTCGGTTTGTTAATCCAGCAAATCAGGTGTGGTAATACAGGACCTATGTAAAAAAGACAACGGAGAGGACAGTCTAACGGGTGTCTCCATCAGGGGTCTTCCGTAAAGTACGTCACGCTTGGGGGGTGGCTGGTCCCCGGGTCAGCGTGACGAAGCATTAAGATTAAGAATGTAAACGTGTTACCGGTAGCTCATTTAGCGCTGTATGTCAGACTGATGGCAATACTTGCTGTATCAGTTGCAATCATAACTATATACGACGTATAGTGTCGTGAACGTATGAATAAAAAGTTCCCAATTGCTTCAATACCTGATAGTTATGACGTACTATCTTATACTGCACAGGGTTTGTACCGCCTAGACTTTGGCAACAGCTAACGAATCACTGCACACGTACGCATGCACGCACACACTCACACATACACGCACGCACGCACACACACACATATACATGCTAATAATATTCGTAGCATGGTTAGAATGACTAGTTGTTTACACGTAAATTATAAGCATAAAGGTAATGAAAAACATGAGTAACTAAATTGATGGTTTTACGTGTTAATGCTGCTAAAATCTAAAAAAAATAGGGCTTAACAATTAATGCTTTATGTGCCTGATATGAACAACTCGACGAGCCAACACTTAGAAATCCGTTACGTGACCCTTACTCATGGACCGCACACTCCACGTACATAACGGTTCGTAAACAGGTTAAGTAAAGGTAAATTCTTATAGCGTAGTATCCAGTCTTCTGGACTGCTCAAGGCGTTTTACACTTTACTCCCTGGCAGACCTGTTCAATGTAACACCTTTTCGACTTCTATGGAAAGCATTCAGCCAAGCTATAATTCACGCGCAAAGACTATTATATCCACTATTGCTAGTTTCTTATTCATACAGCTGATTGAACTGAAGCAATGCAGAATGAAAGAACTTCTCCAAAGTTCGACACAGCAGCACAGCATCGCGATTGAGAGTCCACTACGCTCCATTTGTAAAGCTTGCCCACAGACCCCGCTCAAAACGTGACGTACTTTTTGGACGGCCCTTACATTAATGTAACGGGATATCCAATAATTTGGTGCCCTGTGGATAACTCATTGACTAAATATACTATAGATTTAACCGGATTTCAAGTGGACAAGGAAGCTTAGTAATGCGATCCACATTCGCGGACTCAAACCGAAAGCCGCAGCTGTGAACAGTGTCGTTAATGCTACTTATTGACAACGATATGAACGAACTTCGTAAGCTGACAGTCAGTCAGACTCAATCAGTTCCACACTGGACAGACGCCGCACTTCTTACGGATATAGACTGCAGAAAAGAAACGGAGTTGCAACACGTACCATACACCGGAGTGTCCCAGTCTCGCATTACCCGCTGCACGACATCTCTCGCGGGAATGAAACTGCTGCTGCGACCAGCCCTAATCTGACGGGCGGCGATGAGAGTACAATGTCAGAGGAGTGGGTGTGGTGGCGATAAGTGCCGGCACTGTATGTTCTCCACAGTTAATCTATAATGGCATCACCTGGCTTTAGCACTAATTTGTGTTCCACACCAACGATATCTTGATAATGAGTTGTCTTTGTGCGCCCGCGAACGCGAACATAGAATCTGTTTAATTTTGGCGGACACGCCGGCGCGGGTGTACCGTCATGTTGGTTTTATCGGAATTGTAGGATTATACGTGACACGGCAAAACGCGGGGTACTAAGTTTTTAAAATACAAAAACAGAATTGTAATTATATGCATAATGTGGGTTGTCTTAATATTTCTGTATGTAACTGATCCGATAATTTCGCTCGATGTTGTGACCAGGGAATCCTTCCCTCCGATCAAATTCTGCTGGTCTGCTGACAGTACCAACCACACGCCTAAAGTCTTTCGGAGACCGTGCGTTCTCCAAAGCGGCCCCTGTACCCTGGAACAATCTGCCACAGTCAGTCTTTAAGACGGCGCTGAAGACACACCTTTTTAAAATCGCTTTCACTACCTAAATGAGTGACATATAATTATGAACTTTTTTTGTAAAGC
Source organism: Paraescarpia echinospica (assembly GCA_020002185.1). Taxonomy (NCBI): domain Eukaryota; kingdom Metazoa; phylum Annelida; class Polychaeta; order Sabellida; family Siboglinidae; genus Paraescarpia; species Paraescarpia echinospica. The sequence continues at coordinate 54,237,049 of CM034531.1, forward strand.
GCTTTGAACAGAACTAAGGACTGGATACAGCGCTATATAAGACTTTATTATTACAGTATTAGTAATGACGTGGTAGGTTTACAAGAGTACTGTCACTATATCAATTATCAGTCTCAGTGGTTTGCGTCCCACAATCCCAGTTTGCTCCATGGCTCCACTGCTGCGTAATCCGCTACACTGACGGACCGTTCCAATACCTTGAGTATGACTTGTTTTCCCTCCTGAGCCAACTTTTGAATTGTATGTTTTGTTCCAAAACTATCTCAGCTAACGTTCCAAAAGCAATTAACTTTATTATACTGTTTGCAACAAAAACTATATTATAGTTAACGTTCCACAAATATGCATTTGTAGTGTTTGTCCCAAAAATAATCTCTGAGCAAACGTCCCCCACACAATCATATTGTATTGTACTTTTTGTTCCAACAGTTTTATCTGATCTACCGTTCCAGATGGAATCATATTTTCGATCCAACATCACTATAGGCCCTATCTGTGCCAACGTTCCACAAACAGTCACCTGGTTGTGTACTTGTTCTTACAGAATTGTTACAAATTATTAGAGTTTTACTTGTAGTTTGATATTTGTACTCTAAATTTCTACACATCACACGACCCGTTGAGGTTTGAAAAAATCATAATCAACAATACACGAAAGTGTCAGTACCACTATGTGATCGTTCACAATGGTTTACGTTCGCCCATTCGCACGGGCAGGCTCTTGTACTAGTTATACAAATGTCTGAAATAAGTACGCTCTGTACGAATAGTTAAACAGCGGAACCTCACTGGTAGTGTCACCCGGGGGACTGGACAAAAGTGACACGAATGGTGAGCTGACATTATTAGCGAGATTATGTTTCCTATTCTTTACTGTTACATAAATAATCTGGGACTATACTAGGTTGACCTTAATTTCGAGATGGCTGCATTACCGAGGTGACCGTCAAGCGAGGTTCCACTGTAACTGGATTGACATGCATCTTGACCTTTAGGCACGGTCTCCGTTTCTTCCCCAATTGACGGAGGGAGACGACGAAAAACCTAGTGTTGTGTTTGACGGCTGCCGCACAGCAGGCCTAAACTACTGTATGTCGAAGCAACCTCCAGCTTACAGCGGCTCAGTAATCTGCATGAATAATTTACTGATGTTAACTGCATCCCGTCGCGTGCACAATAGTGTATAAGAGAAAAGGGCGTCATTCCGGATTACGTTCGACATTTGTTCTGCGCACAGGTTTAAATACTTCAAGCTGCTGATTGGGTTGCAAGATACCCAAGGGACGAATGCCACTGAGACTGTGTTGTAGGTTGTAAGAGATCATAGGAGCAAGCGTCAATTGGGGCTTTTATTGTAGGTTGCAAGACACCTAAGGGGATATTATCCGAGGGACGTATATGTTTGGAACCCTGCAAATGAAGACAGTGGTCACGCAATTAGTAACGAAAGTTTGCGTATGAGAAACAGCCCTGTTTAGATAGAGCCTCTCTGTTAATTCGCCCTGAAATGGGGAGGAAGCTAGAAGAGGTGTCTCAAACACAGCCTATTGTACTTCTTTCGTGCGTGCGTGCGTGCGTGCGTGCGTGTAAACATGTCTTCTTTGAAAGTGCCCGTTTGGGATATTGCCACCCCAGAAACCGCACTGAGCGAGGCCACTCGTACGCGGTTGCAAACGACAACAGAACAAGACGAAACACATCCAGCTTCTACGCATCGCTGCATGTAACCTCGATCAGGACGCTCGTGGACAAAAAGGACAGCTATTGTCGCTTTGCAGCTTGCCCGCTGTTGCATCGACATATTTGCTCTGCGAAACCAGATTTGCTGAGGAAGGTCAACACACTGAAAAAGGTTATAGGCCATGGGCCAGATATTCCCCTCGTACACCCCCCACAACTCTACCAACCCATGTTTTTTTAAAGCTTTGGGGTCCCTTGATTTCAAGTGGTAACAGTAAAAAAATTGGGTCTCACTACCCATTTCCAACCTATCTTGGATGGTACCCTGAAATATCGTACGTGTCATCAATGTCGCGTGGTATTTAATCACCCACACCACAATCGTCATTGTACAGTCATATGTGTCTCAATATGTACTTATAATATGTAAAATTGAAGGGTGTTATCTGCTGATCATCATACTTGCATTCAATAGATATTTACTATTATGGCATGTTCCCTGATTAGTATAGAATAAGTATACCCTATTCTCACATGTGACCGCATAGATGACTTTATTATTGTTGTCACATATATAAATTTCTCTTGATCCCATGGCCTCTTTAAGATCAACATAATAATGCATAACACTCTGCAGCATCATATCTTTCATTTGATACCAGAAGTGTCTTTCTGTCATTACAAATGGATTATATATGATGCTTCAAAGATAGCCGTAGTGTCGCGGATCAAGAGGCGTAACGCAAAGATAACCATGAATAGTCATGACTGGCTTACATGTCAAGATTGTCTAGGTTATGTGTGTGTTTTCAGGTATACAGTTACGCCAGATTAATTTCAGATGCTTAAAACAAAGCACTACATATTTAGTATAATGTACATGTACATTAGCTTAATGTGGTATCCAAACCTCGTGAATTAATATGTGACAAATGTCAACAGTACAGACAAATCGAAAGCCAGTATCTCACAATATGATAATTAATTATGTTTGTATGACATTCATTTTGATGCTAGACATTGATAAAACAAAATGTAGTTACATGGCACAAAATTATCGACATCTTAATTGTATGCAATGACATACAATATCTAGGTTGATGTATACGGACACTTGCCAAACATTGATTGCTACATAACCAATTATTAGTCACATTTTGATGCTCAGTCGTAATCACTGTCACTGTCAGCGTATAGTTCCATCCCATCATGTCCGTGTCAGACTCGTCATCACTATTAGTGTGGTCAGGGTCTACCTGAGCTATATCAGCCAGTTCATGTGGCAGCACATCTCCATCATACCAGAGTGGCTCAATGCTTCCATTACTGATGTTCCAGCCATGGTTTCTGCTCACGTTAGGGACGTCCGGCTCAGGAATATGCGCTCTCTTCCATATGCCAACTTGATAGTTGACTTTTCTGACATGCTGGGTGAGACTGCGCTTGCATGGTGGTAGATTGGCCATGTCAATATTACCTGAAGGAATAACACGGTTATCCTTGCACACAGCTCATTGATACGAATTAGCCTGAAGTCATCAACGTTTGACACCTTTGATGCTCTACCATATACAGCACAAGTGAAGCTGTCCAGCTCATCAATCCTTTCTTCAGGTAGGTCCCATGTATCTCCCAGCTTCTTGAGTACATGAATGTATTTAGGAATCTTCAGTAGAGTTTTCACTGGTTTGAGTTTGCCAATCCCTCGGAAAGCACTAGTGCTGTCACATCCACTGAAAGCATGCAGAACCATCAGAGCCGTACATCTGTCTTGGCCGAGATCAACTGCTAGTTTGCTGACATCAATCAATCTTTGCTTATTTCCTACACCAGTATCAAACAAGATGGTGATGTCTCCAATTGATGCAGCATAATACAGAAGAACGAAGAAGATGTCTGAATTAACGTAGAGGATAACTCTTGAGTCAGTTTCCTCATGTGATGACTTCAGAAGGGGCAGTTCATGGGTTACTGTCGACCGGCCATCATTAGAAGTCAGCATAGTGGCATTCCCCTCACATATGAAGATCACTTGTCTTCCTTGCAGTTTTGATGCGTATCCATCAGTCTGCCACAGCTTCAGAAGCAGTTTGATGAACTGACACTTGTTTTCACCATTGAACAAGAATGATTTCCAATCAGGTGGCCTCTTGGTTGCCTCTCCTTTCAGAATCAGCTTCTCTCCTGTGCCACGGCGTTGTCTCTCCATGGATTTGACAGAATCAGGGAAGTATTGGTCAGTGATGAAAACAGCATCTCCTGTCTTCCCGGTGATGTCGAAGACCTTGGTACAAATCTGGCTAAAGTTTCCTGGTACATCTTTCAGATAGTAGAATCATGCATTCCCGTCATGAATCTCAGTATTTCGGCTGCAGGTGGTACATCAGCATCAGTGCATTCTTTCGTTAGAAACTGGAAAGCCTTTGCCTTATCAGTCTTAGCAAGGTACCCGTCGGCTGTGGCAATACTGTATGGCACAGGTGTTGATGGGTACGTCATCAGTTGCTTCACATCAAGCTGCAGTCCTTGGTTCTGTGACTTCACAAACAACTGGAATACAATATTTCCTTGATGTTTATACTGAATGACCTTGTTGTTGGTGGTCTTCATTTTTTTGTGTGTGCATATCACTCAGGGTCTTGAGATTCAGCCTCTTCACTGGCTCAAAGAAATCCTGGCCTTTCTTCAGTCGTGACTCCACAAAAGTGTCTCTCGCCTGCTGTCCGATCACTTCTGCTTTTAGGACATCTTCTGACACCTCATCAGATGCAGCACTTCTAGAGGAGAGGAGCAGCAGCTTGTCCTTTGTGTCCACAGCAAAGGGGTTCAAGAAACACTCGACAGCCTCCTTTGCATTCATCACCAAACGTTCTCCTTTCTGGATCTCTGTGGTGCGGACATCATGGTGTTTGTAGCCTTCACTGCTGTCAACCATGCCAGCCATTCCAAGAGTTGCATCCACATATGGATGTTCTGACCCATCACTGACATGTGTTGTTCTGACCCATCACTGATATGCTTGGTAGTTGGTGAGCAGACCAGACACTCCTGCAGCACTTGTTCCTGCACCACCATGGAACTTGGCATGCCGCATGAATGTTTCTTCCATGGTTTTATCAACAGCGCAACGGTTCCCAGGGATGAAGTAGCGGGCTACACTGATAGCTCCTTTCTGGGTGAGATTTGTTGCACCAGGGTGAGAGACCTCGATATTGTCAAGGAATACAGTGAAGAAGGTGAGGTAGCGTGCATAATTTTGTCCTCCAAAACTGAAGAAAAGTGGCGACATTTCACTCATAGATTGGGCATACAGGAGGAAATTGTTCGTCTTGACAGCTTCGAGGAGTGACAGGATTAGATGGATGTGATCCATATAGGGCACCCATAGTTGTGCAGTCTTCCCCAGATGGCTTGACCGTACTTTCTCTCTGAACTCTTCATACTTCTGTGTAAGCCTGGTGAGAGCAGGATCTGTTGACACAGCATCCAGAGTGTCTGCGCTAGCAGTTTCCATGAAGGAATTTATCTTCTTGATCGACTCATCAGAGAGAGATGGCAAGAAACTTTCATAATTCTGCTCCTTGAGATACTCTTCAATCAACAATCTTTCCAGACATTCAAGCATGATCTTGTGGCATGATCTATCGTAGTGTTTCCCAGACATCACCCCAGCCAAAGTATCAATGATCAAGCCAGCTTCTAGGAGGATATCCGCCAGACCGGAACCAGCCATTTTTTGCCAACCATCTTCATATAGGCACAGACAAGATGGAAGGTGCCAATGAGGATAATGTGCTTGTCATACTTCTCAGCCATGTTCCAAAACAGCGGGTACGCCTTCATGTATACGCCAAGGTCAAACGTTGTGATCACATACGGCTGACCAACTTCTTTTGTTGCTTCCTCTGCATAGCGCAGGCACTCCTGTACAGTCTTGTACTCTGTGATTGGCTGGTTGATAACAGGATAGCAGTCGATGGTCGTCAGCTTATTTGGAGCTTTCCCAGTCTCAGAGATAAATCCTGCCCAGCCAGGGACTTGTTGCTTGGCGTGTTGCATCATACGGACAAATATCCAGATCATCTGAAGCTTGCCTGATTCTGCCATAGCTGCAGGAGCACCTGTATAAGGAAGGTAATGTTAGGTAGGTATAAAAGCTTGATGATACATCAGCCCATTGTACCATTCAGTGTCAGAAAAACAAATAAAAGTTTTACGGCATCAAAATTGGCAAGCAACAATTGCTATTTGTGCTTATTGATTTGATACAAATATGCATGTACTTGTTTGCACGAACCTGGATAAGTAATGTGGGTCACTTTCAGCTGTGGACTCCTCCTCTTGGTCACATAGCAATCTGGAAGTGTGGCCGACTCCTTCAGGTTCAGCGACCTCTCCTTTTCCCTTGTTTGAGAAGGTATCTCAGGACAGTCACCAGATTCCGCAGAATGATCATCACTGCCAACTTCCTGTAACATGATGCCATGAGCTGTGTGAACTGATCCCTTTCCTGTGAGATCATTCAGAAGCTGGTCGAAATTATCAAATTCTGAATGGAATACCGTTGGTCCTAGTGGTGACCTGACAATCTGGTTGGAGAGAAGAGTGGACGACTGCATAACAGCTTCAGCTAGCGCTGTCTCCAGCTCTAATGAAAAGGAGTAGCTTTCACAGTGTCCCATTCTATTCAGGAGAGTTACGAGTTTTTCACTTCTGAACATATGACGCATAGACATGCTCATGAAGATGTGTTTTGGCAGCTTCCACGATCCATTGGTTGTTGCCCGGCAGATGTCCTGACCAATTGATAGAACAAGTCTCTGTATGCGGGATGATGTGGGAGATACCATCCCAGTTATGACATAACATACCAATTTCTGGAGTGTGTCTGGTACGATAGTGTCAATTCTGTCAAAATCACGGGGAGTTGGTGGCCATTTAAGATCAGGTGCTTCAGCAAACCCATCCTGGATAGTCTGTCGAAGATATGTACCAGTGGTCTTGATAACATCAGTTGATCCCAACTGGAAGGCATGTTTCACGGCTGTGTTGATGTCAATATGTGAATCATAGACTATGCTTGACTGGAACTTCCCCATATCGCAGAAGGACAGTCGGCCTTTGAAGGGTTCATGGCTTTCAAGTTTGAGTTTTAATTTCTCACTCCGATAGTCAGGATTACTGTGCTCTGTATTATCTAGGCTGGATATGTACACTTGTTGCAGGTCAGCCAATTTCACCATCTTCCTATCATGCAGGACATCCTTCTCCACCTTGCAACAAACTGTGTCAAATGCCTTTTTACGGGCTTCCATCAAGTTGAACTGGTTAACACGTGCGTCTTCATCTGTACTTCGCCATTTCTCTGGTTTTTGCATATAGTTCATGCGGAAATCCTTGTGGAACTTGGCTTCACAAGCAAACAGATCAAAACCCCGTATTTTTGTGAGGAGCTTCTCATCCTGTTTTACTTCTGCCATCGTCGCCACAGTCTTCCATCCATCAAATTCAAACTGACTCATGCCTTGACTGGTCCATGTGCCTTTTACTTTTATCTTCTTACGACCCTCTGATCCACAGAAAATACGGTTCGATTTGAAGATGATTTTATCACCTTCTGTGGAAGTTCTGCGGCTCGTACGTTGGGTTGTGGAGGCATCTGATTGTTGTGATGAGGTGGACGTCTGCCTGTCCATATTCATGGTGAAACGTTTGTAGCATTCCCAATGGAAGCCATGATATTCCATCACTGTGTTGGGGATGAGCGTGCACGTGTCCTCCATCCTGTGGGTTGAAGTTGGATGTTCTGAAAGTCTTTTAATATGAGCAGGTCAAATTGGGGTAAGTAACAAAGCTTATAATTTATCATTATCGAACTTAAATAAAATGTTAACTTATCGATATATGTGAAGTTGACTTGAGGTATTCGTATAAGCTGCAATTGTGACTTAAATAATATATTATGAGACTTAAATAATATAATATGGGATACCACCTTGTGATCTCCGCATACCATGATGAAACAGGTAAACAATCCAGTATTCCAACTGCAAACATGTACCTAGATACTGCAAAAGAACGTAAATGACTTATAAAACAACAATATTACAGTCACTTCTTCATTACATTTTAAACAATCCATTGCTCATGGAGTACAGTGTGTAATCATTAAAAATGACATGCGTTATGCCTCTTAATCCGCGACACTACGGTTATCTTTGAAGCATCATATCTAATCCATTTGTAATGACAGAAAGACAATTCTGGTATCAAATGAAAGATATGATGCTGCAGAGTGTTATGCATTATTATTTTCATCTTAAAGAGGCCATGGTATCAAGAGAAATATATATATGTGACAACAATAATGATGTCATCTATGTAGTCACAAGTGAGAATAGGGTATACTTATTCTATACTAATTAGGGCACATGCCATAATAGTAAATATCTATTGAATGCAAGTATGATGATCAGCAGATAACACCCTTCAATTTGACATATTATAAGTACATATTGAGACACATATGACTGTACAATGACGATTGTGGTGTGGGTGATTAAATACCACGCGACATTGATGACACATACGATATTTCAGGGTACCATCCAAGATAGGTTGGAAATGGGTAGTGAGACCCAACTTTTTTACTGTTACCACTTGAAATCATCTTCAAGGGACCCCAAAGCTTTAAAAAAACATGGGTTGGTAGAGTTGTGGGGGGGGGTGCAAGAGGGGCATATCTGGCCCATGGCCTATTATACATTCTTCTGGAAAGTAAATAAAAGGCAAAAGACGAACCAAGAGTTACCTGTTGGAATCACTGAAAGGTTAATGACGCTGAGCTTCAAGTTTGCCGACTCGCACCATACAACACTCATCGGTGCCTATTCGCCAATACTGGATGCAACAGACGAAACAAGAGGGTTTCTATACTGCCAGCGAATGACAAGGTTTGCTATCTTGGAGAGACTTCGATGCTAATGTATGGAAAAATGCAGACCTATTGGAATAGACATGGGGTAGGGAAGATACGTTAATAACAATGGGTTATTACTCGGCAAATATGCAAAGCACGAGCTGCTTATCATGAACACCATCTTTCGCATAAAATCTAAGTTCAAAACATCATGGAAACTGGCACCGCGCAAGCAAAGCGCTCGTTGCTCCATGATTAAAACAGGGGTTTTGGGGAAGCAGCTAATGAAACGCCTGTACGTGGTTTTCAATTTCCCTTTAGGCCATATGCTTTTTTACTTCCCGCGTTAGAAAGAACACTACATCTTCCAAAAGAAACAGGCAACGTAGGATGAACGAAATTACCAAAATTTTGCATTAGGCCTATATGGACTCGAACCCGGATCAACAGCCGGCACAACTGCCCGCCGGACTACCACCCCGGCCCTCCCCTTACTGTGATCATAACATTTATTAAAAATACATGAACGTAGACAGTTTCTGTTATTGTTTATTATTAGTTATATATGCATACATTTATTATATCAATGAATTTTGAATCGATACAAATGTGCAACGAATATAAAAAAATGTGGATGCTAGATGCGTGAGTCGACATACATACCTCAAGAGGGCGGGATACACAGATATACAAAACAGTTGGACTCTCGTTTAATTTAACGCTTCCTTATCCACTTGCCATCTGGAGTTAATTCAGTTGGTGGTAATCTTGTGAAAATCTCCATATTAAACCCTCGGAGTCGACCTGTGTAGTGTGACGTCAGATGGTGGACAGCCATTAGCGTCCTGCATCGGTGGATCCGCATGGAGCGTCTCGGTTTTATCTTTCGTCATCGACGGAAAGGAAGCAGTCTTCTTCTACAATCCGTAACCAGACGGTCATTGGGACACCACTGATGATTTCCTCAGCGCCCGCCATCTCTCTCGATTCTCTGCCGCCCCGACCATACCACTTCAGCTTCATGTCATCAACAATGAAACGACGCAGGCTCTCAGGGTTTGGCCACGTACGCCGTCATAACACCATCTCAAAAACTCATGCAAAGCACTCTAGGAGGCAAGAGGAGTCGGCAGGAGAGGAAAAAAGAAGAAAAACTGTCTAGATAACACCATGAGTGGACGAGTCTACCGCTGTCGATCCTGCTGCCCATCACAGAAGACAGACAGGGCTGACGCAGAGAGATGAGTGAGCGGGCGTTAATCGTTGTCTTTTTCTCGACATTATTTGGTCATTTTTGATTGAGATTCATTCATTAGCCTTCTAATTGTTATTAGTTAATTCGGTGGGTCCTTCCTCCTGCAAGTGGATGGTTCCCCACCTTTGCTGTTTTCATTTGTATTATAATTATGTTGGTTAGGTATCGATGATTTACATTCTGTTAGTTCAATTATAGATTGATTGATTATAAACATCAGAATGGTAATCTACCTACATATCTGCAGAACACACCAATTACTTTAAATACAGATGTTCACAGTCATATAACATTCGAAGTAGAAAAGATGTTGACATTGAAAGAGTATACACATAATTTGCTAAGAAAACCGTAATATATAGTATTGCTCATGTTTTGAACAACATTTCAAATTTAGTTACATACAAAATTCGCACTCATTCCTTGAATGGATTTACTGTGTATGCTAAGCAATTCAAAGTCTCAAACTACGACGATAAATGTAAAATCCCAAATTGCTACACATGCCAAAATACTAACAACTAAAAAAGGGAAATAAAATGGTGAATTTTGGAATATACCTTAAACTTTTGTATCTTTTTTTCTCATAAATTATACTTAAGGTTATTTGACAGATATGTACAACCTGTGTAAACATTTAATTATAATTATTTATTGTTGATGATTTGAAATGAATACTGAGTATGATGTGATGCTGATATTATATTGTTTCTTCGATTTTTTATGCAAAAGTGGCTCTCATGTTAACAAAATTTTCATGTCTTAATGAGAGTCTCCTCGACCTGTCTATTTATATATAATTTTATTATATTTATTTGTTATATTTTCAATTTGAGAAACTTCTTCACATACAATATATGTATGGTCAAAATAAATTGTCTGCTGTCCGTGTTTGGCTTTATATAATGCTCCTATATAAACTTACACTGGCCGTGTGTGAGTTATTCCGCAAACTAGCCACGATTCATAGTCCGTTTAGGAGGTTAATTGTATCGTCACACATAATGGTCATTTGTTGTGATTACAAAATGGACCACCTGCTATTACAAAATGGGTCGTACTTATTACAAAATCGGTTATAATTACAAAATGGATCGTAACGGTGGATGGGTCGGTGGTTGGATGGGTCGATGGTTGTGTTGTGAGGGTGGGAGTCTGGGAGGGCGTGCACCAATTAACGTCCGTCTACTTCCCTCAAAGCTTGGCGCCTGATATGCAAACCGTCTGTGAGGAAAACGTTACCATGCCCACATACATACATGCATCCAGACCCAGAGAACAACGAAATTGCTCACCGTTTATTGGCTATTTATAATACATACAAGACTTGCATCTCCATCATTTCAGAGCAGTGCACATCAAGAAAACGATCGATAAATGCACTCGTATTTTCGTTCAGTTTGGTTTCGATAATGTCGTCGGAAACATACATATGTATGCCAGGCACTGATGTCACTTGCACAACGATTAACTTCAGAGAGGTCCCACACCCACGTCCAACAGCTAGTTCTGTAACTGTTCGTGGTCTCGAAGGTGAAAACTAAACTTAGGCCATTCAAACTTCGATAATACAATGTTCTATAGGATATAAACCAATAACTCCTTTACCAATACAGCAAGGCAGGAAAGCATTGGTAATTTGAAAATATGCTTTATGCATCAATTAATGCTTTTTGTATGTCTTGTACAGTTCTAGCAGGCTAGGCATTTCATTAGCAGACATCAAACTAGAATAAGTCAATTGCCGTCTTTGTGTGCATGGACAGAAAATACCAGCAAGTACAAATGATGTGGTGGTGGCTTAGAAATTGCACAACAAAATGGTCAACGTACTTTGTGAACTAAATGACTGTAATTGAAAATATGGTAATTAGTGGCAATGTCGAAGATATATCTAGCAATTATACCTTCCCACATAAGTGTATATCTAGCAATTACACCTTCCCACGTAAGTGTATATCTATTTATTACATGCGACACATTAGTTTAACAACAAAATCATTATGAAGTACTGCAAGACCAATCCGTGTTATTTTCTTCAAAGGGGTGTACATCACTTTTATTAATTAGTTAATTGAACGCCTGTTTAATAGAACATTAACTGTGACACTAGATGTGTTAATATTTAAACATTTCCGTTGCCCAAATATAATTTCCACAAAAACGTATTACTGTCAGTCTTAATATTTGTGAAAATACCTGATTTAATGATGGAATACAATATGCCAGTTTCATGAGACATGCAGAGATTGTTTTACGACATTAACCGACAGACCAAGGAACCTTAATTCACCTTGAATTATAGGTTTTTCATCAGCATATTTGTTGGTCTGTCAAATTCCTTTCTAACGCAATTTCTGACAGGAAATATACTAAGGTGATAAAGAATAAAACAGGAAATAGAACATTGTTCATTTATAGGTACTTCAAGCATGATAAGCTATACATTTGGGTCATTTAAAATATACAAAATCAACAAATAGTTCTACATCAGATTACCAATGAAAATCATTGTAACTTCCCTTCAATAAAGCATGCCAGTGTGCATACATATTAGTACTCATGTCCATCTGTTTAAACCATGTTCCGAACCTTCTAAAGTATTTTCAGTGGGACTTTTTTACTAAATAGCTGCAACACGAACGTGGTAAACATTTGATCACACAAAAAGACAGTTCATGGCAAGACAGACATAACTAAACCAGAATATGATGATTCAGAGTAACTTTATCAACAGGTGGTGTTAATCTAGCAATGATTGTCAACCACTCAATGGCCGGTGTTAACATCAGCTGCACAATGGCTTGTCACATGTCTTCAACACATTGCACAATGTTAGTGTCATAGCAGATATCAATACAGTAGACCATGTTAGCTAGTTGCTTGCAATGAATACTGTTGCACTGTACTCTGCTGATATGTGCAAATTACTACTTTGGAATGTTTGTACACGTTGACATAGTGAAGGCTCTAATTCTAAATCTACCACAGGAATCAGGGAAGAGTGTTTACTGATGTGCTGAATCTTGTTTGGTGTTCAGTATCAAATATTAATTGCCATCCTTGCGTGGGTGTACACATATACAGGCATATACACTATTTATTATATATATAATTTATTATATATTTATAAATATATAAATAATAAATATATGTATATAATGAGGTATATATATATATAAACACAACACATACAATGTTCATACACACATGTACATAAACATATCAATTTATGTAAAATATATGTTACTGAAAAAATAAATTACATACATAAAAAATATCGCTTATACACGTAAGCACACATAAAAGGATCACGGACACATATTAAACAAACATTTCTTCTATGCACGATTTATACATTCCGCCTATTGCAAGCTGTTGTCTGCAAAGAATGTTCAATGTCGATTCTGCAAATCTATTAACTTAACCATGTGACCATGTCGAAAATATATAATATTCGTTACATGGAAGTAATTTATTGTAAAGGCAGAGGAATCAAAAGATAGAAACATGTTCATCAGGGACAATATTTAATATTGATTTTGTTTAATTTTTCTTAACAAAATGTCATTCAAACTACCGATCAAAAGTTAGAACAATAACTAATGTGAATAATGATCCTTAGAAAAGGTAGAACAATAACTAATGTGAATAATGATCCTTAGAAAAGGTAGAACAATAACTAATGTGAATAGTGATCCTTAGAAAAGGTAGAACAATAACTAATGTGAATAGTGATCCTTAGAAAAGGTTGAACAATAACTAATGTCAATAAAGCTCTTCAGAGAAAAATATTAGTTTTTTGTTTTCTTGACAGATCTGTGTTTGCATTCTGCTGCATAAATATTGCTAGCTCCAATAAATTTAATAAAAATACACTTTCCTATATGTAACAGCAGTTAAAATTATTGTAAACTGAAGTGATCATTTGAACAAATACTTATATATTTTATTATATATTTGGTTGTAATAAATTTAAGCCATAGTTTGTCTTAGGTAAATGGTATAAATATCGGCCTATACAGTGTAGTTTGATATAAAATTTACCTAACAACAACTGAAAGCCCTGTGTTGTTTAAGTTTGATTGTGCTACTCAACTGTAACACATTTACAATGATGAATTCTTAGGCGCATAGCTTTTTACAAAAACAAACTTGGAAATTCTGTTTTACTCACTCCATGATAATTTTTTCTATTCTGCTTCGAGCAACAACAAATGTGTACAAGAATAAAAAACTATGTTGATGTTAGAGAACACACTCCCATAATTGCAGTAAAAATACAATACAAGCACCCAAGAAAGAACGATCTCATTAATGAAAATATCACTGAAATACATTATTTCTATCTGACAGGCAACAGGAAAACAGGACCAGCAACAAGGTTAACATAGATACTTTACTTGAACTCCCCGGTAGGTTAGAATGAACTATAGCGAGAACCGACCATATGAATTAGCAACAAATTCTGCAGAAACCGCAACATATCATGTGACGATTGAAACAAATTCAACGGAGATAAATGCTTTCGTTCACATTTACATGTCTGACGGCCTTGCGGAATTAGCGATGGATCTACAGTCTTAACAGATGGACACTGCAGCGTAGAATATTGCTCCTACAATGTGAGGAATCGATCGTGTCTTAGAAAAACGAATTCTCGGCCCGTTTCAGCATGCCGGGTTCCAAGTTGTGTGGTGTTGGCGGTTGTCCTTTCTCGTCCGAAGTGCCTTCTCTGTTTGTCATGGTGTCCTGCTCGCTGGACAAACAGTGCAATTTGCCTGTAACATACCCAGTGATCAGATGGTGACGTAATAACACGTAATAACACACCTTGGTAATTACAATGCACCTACATGATTTCCACATTAGGTGAGTAGCACTATATGTTCGGGTTACATCGGCATCAGTGGCTACATGGTTACATCAGTGAATTTCTACAAGGAGTGGGCGTCTTGTCCAATTAGAGTTAGAAGGAATACTCAAGATAGTATTACTACTGACAGCTATTGACAAACATTATGTTGGTGACCTCACTAGGATGATATAATAAAACATTGTATCATTGTATTGTTACTTGGCCAATGAAGGTTTTAATTTTGATGCTATTTTTAACTTTGAAACCATTGTAAACAAATTACCATGACAACGGTTGTCAACAGCTGCGTGATAATCTCTTATGTAACAAACCAACGATACAGAACTTTTTACACAGTCAGTGATAACAAATTATGAAATAATTATTCATGTCGTTTCATTTCTGATTAAACTATGTATACTATCAATTCAAATTTAAACATAAAACATAGGGTCAAAACTGCCGTTTTGGTCTGTTTAATGTTTTGACCCCTAGTTGCGAGGATGTTTCAGTTTAAAATTCTAACTGTTAGGATATGTAATATAACCAGAAAGATAATGATACAAATTATTATTTGCACCAGAAAATAATTTTGGTGATTTTTAGAGCATTGTTCTGAGAGGATGTATCCTAACTTGTGTAATGGAGCAGTCTGCTATACGTGGTGCTACATGCATAACTGGTTTGCTACATTTAGGAATACACAGTGTATATATAATTTATATAATGTATATATAATTTATATATACACCGTATATCTGTCAGCTTCACCATAACATTTTATGAACAGAAGATATTATTTATCCTCTGGCCTGCATTCAATGTTTATAATAACAAATTAAGATGAAAAGCAGGTGGTGAATGGATGTAACAAAATGCAATATTACTGCAGTGTCCCCCTGGATAAAATTATGGGCGAGGTGGTAGGGGTGGGCCACGCAAGTGCTGCAGGCACGAAGCCTTGGTAGGGGGGTCGGGGGCATGCTCCCCCAGAGATTTAAAAAAAATTAGCTTAAAAATGATGCATTCTGAGGTATTTTAAAACTTTTTACTAATAAAACAATAAGACACTACTTGTAAATGTTGTAATCATGATTGATAAAAGTAAGTAATCATGATTGTTACATCGTCTTGAGGTGTGGTTTCCACTTTACCACTGGTACTCAGTTGAGGTGTGGTTTCCACTTGACCACTGGTATTTGGTTGTGGTGATGTTTTTTTGCCCTAACCCTAGGCCTTGTTACCATGCTGACAGAGTCAGTAAAAAAGTAAAAGGTAATTTCCTATACAGTGCAGTATCCAGTCCTAAGGACTGCTCAAAGCACTTTACACTTTACTCCCTGGCAGACCTGTTGAGTCGAACACCATCTCGACTTCTCTGGGAAACATCCAGTGGTATCATCTGAAGACTCTTTCATCATCACCTTTAAATGATTACAATATCATAATATTATGGTAAATTGGTGGTTTATGTTCCAAAGATTATATATTATTTGTTGCTAGCATATATGCAAGTAATTAAACAGTCATTTCTAGAATGCCATAAAAGTATATTTCTATTAATCGCAATAACGTTTCTCAAATTGTGTCCTTTTTATAAAACAGTATAAGTTGTTTATTATATCCAATTTCTGTGCAAACATAATTGTCTAGCCCAAGCTGTTGATAACCCGTTAGTATACATGGTTTTGGGCAATAGGTGTCTTTTATGAGATGTGAACTTCGGTGGTTTATATTCGTAAGTACTTCACTCAAATAAACTTTCCCAAAAGTTTGTTTGCACAACTTTGTCGGAATATATATATATATTTAGCACAGATATCTTATAAATCACATTCTTTATTTTGCTAAAAAAAACGGCATAGAACATTAGTTGAATAGACTTGTGGGCATTTGTGTTGAATCCGGACCCACCTCTATTTCGCCATTATAACTTGAGTTTTGTTTAACTTTGATACCTCAATGAGATAGTTCCATCATTCAACATTATCCTAGGCATATTTACGTTTAAGAATATTGCATCGTACGCCCATTTGAGGTGTAAATAGCGCCCCAGTTTATATCAACTTACCCTGCTATATCGCTCATTTTACGCATGCTGTGCAGTAACAAACGGCCGCAGCGGCGCAGACTAGCGTAAACTGGGTCACTATTTGGTCTTCAAAAGGGTCTGGATTCGACATAGTCTCGCTTAACCGACTCGCGCCTGGCTGCATGACTTCGCCAGGAAGATAGTCTGGCTCAGAATTGTGTTTTGACTGCCCACTTGTTGACAGCCATGAGAGCTGCCACCTAGTGAATATACTTGTGATTAAAAGGCACTAAACTATGAAAAAAAGTTTAATGTCGGTTATTTTGTGTGTGACATGTTTCAATATAAGTTTAATGATGAATAGTTGTTATAGTATAGTATTATCTGATAAAAGTGTATCCTTATTTAATTTGTTATTTCATAGTTGGCCTGAGAGCCAATCATCGTCTCTACCTGAATCTGGGGTAAAGCCCCCTACCGGTAACTTTGGCAGGACCTTAATATTCCAGGCCATAGTGAGGGGCAAGTGCTGCCACCTCACGCCGGCTGGGGAATTGAGGCTAGATTCGACGCAAGTGCCGGCTAGAGACGTAGTGCCATCAGCCTGCACGGTTTTTACTCCCACCACCATCATAAACCAGAAATTCAACATCAGCTACACCAGGATTCTGATTTAATGTGGGCACCTACTATTATAGTATAATTAAGTGCAAAAGACATCTTAGTTCAGCTACCGTTTTCTTTGTTTTTTGTCTCCGAGTTCCACATGTCTCCCAAATGCAGCTACCGTCTGGGCACCATCAATGTCTATATTTCTAGTACGTTGAAACTCTGCAAGGTGTCACCATTGGAGACACCGGGGATCCCGTGGGAATATTCGTCGACTGGACAACTGACAAGTGATGCCATTCACTTTGTCCGATGGAGTTAATTCCAAGAGGTAAATCGTAACCGGCCTTGAGCAATGTTAAGATGACTAAACAATGTTGGTACAAATCTGCTATTTTGTAGGAATATAAGTGACTTTGTGGTGTCATTTCGTGCCACTCACCGATGCTGAATATATCGCGAAAGAACAAAAAAAATGGGCGAACGAAATACCTATGAGGCGGCAATTTCAGCATATTTTGGGTGAGGTGGCATAGAAAAACGGCAAGGCGGCCCACCTCGCTTGTCATATACCAGGGGAAACACTGTTACTGTATGCTAGAATACGTGTACATAAAAGTTGTTACAACTGAATGTTACTAAAAATGCATGTAGAATACTAAAAAACAGAATATTTTTCAATAAAAAGGGACAACAGTTCTATGTATATGAAGCAGTGTCTCAGTGGTTTTATGCTTGCTTTACTGAACCAGCAAGCTGATGGAACATCTAC
The DNA here is from genome assembly GCA_020002185.1 of Paraescarpia echinospica. Classification (NCBI taxonomy): domain Eukaryota; kingdom Metazoa; phylum Annelida; class Polychaeta; order Sabellida; family Siboglinidae; genus Paraescarpia; species Paraescarpia echinospica. The sequence goes on from CM034531.1 coordinate 54,255,174, forward strand.
TGTGTCACACAAAATGGCCTACACTACCTAAGCATGATGACTATTTTTATGTCACCTGGTAAGGTCACACTGAAATAATGAACCCAATATGGACAATCACGGGTGCACAATGGGTCGATCGACATTTGATAACCATTACTGGTGGAACAAGAAGTATAATTGGAAACACAGCCTTTATTAACTAAACTAATAATGTAGGAGTGAAGTCGGTTGGAATGGGCGGGACTGGAAATGGGATGGAGGGAAGGAGGTAGGGAGGGAGGGAAGGAGGTAGGGAGGGAGGGAAGGAGTTAGGGAGGGAGGGAAAGAGGTAGGGAGGGAAGGAGTTAGGAGGAGGGAAAGAGGGGTAGGGAGGGAGGAATGAGGGTAGGGAGGGTGGGAATGAAGTAGGGAGGGAGGGAGGGAGGTGAGGGAAGGATGTAGGGAGGGAATGAGAGGAAAGGAAGACGGTAGGGAGGGAAGGAAGTAGGGAGGGAGGGAGGGAGGGAAGGAAGACGGTAGGGAGGGAAGGAAGACGGTAGGGAGGGAAGGAAGTAGGGAGGAAGGGAGGGAAAGAGTTAGGGGAGGGAAGGAGGGAGGGAGGAAGGAGGGAGGGAAGGGAGGTAGGGAGGAAGGAGGTAGGGAGTGAAGGAGGTAGGGAGGGAGGAAGGAGGCAGGAGGGATGGAGGTAGGAGGGAGGGAAGGAGGTAGGGAGGGAAGGAGGTAGGAAGGGAGGAAAGGAGTTAGGGAGGGAGGGAAGGAGGTAGGGAGGGAGGGAAGGAGGTAGGGAGGGAAGGAGGGAGGTAGGGAAGGAGGGAGGTAGGGAAGGAGGGAGGGTTGTAGGGAAGGAGGTAGGTAGGGAAGGAGGGAGGTAAGGATGTAGGAAGGGAGGGAGGGAGAGAAATGGAGAGAGCGAAATGGAGAGAGAGCGAGGCGAGGGAGATATATATAGGTTGATGGTTGGTGGAGAGGGTAGACTAACGGGATATGGATGAAAGAATACAAACAGCAAGGCCAGTATCGAGGTAAGCCTCTCTGTGGACTTGAGGGACAGAGAGGAAAGCAGTAACTAAGAGGCGGGCACAAAGGTTCACAAAGTCCCAAAATATGTTAAGCATTACATAGAGGTTTGGTTTTCACAATCTATCATTACATAGAGGTTTGGTTGTCACCATCTATCATTACAGAGGTTTGGTTGTCACCATCTATCATTCCATAGAGGTTTGGTTGTCACCATCTATCATTACATAGAGGTTTGGTAGTCACCATCTATCATTACATAGAGGTTTGGTTGTCACCATCTATCATTACATAGAGGTTTGGTTGTCACCATCTATCATTCCATAGAGGTTTGGTAGTCACCATCTATCATTACATAGAGGTTTGGTTGTCACCATCTATCATTCCATAGAGGTTTGGTTGTCACCATCTATCATTACATAGAGGTTTGGTAGTCACCATCTATCATTACATAGAGGTTTGGTTGTCACCATCTATCATTCCATAGAGGTTTGGTAGTCACCATCTATCATTACATAGAGGTTTGGTTGTCACCATCTATCATTCCATAGAGGTTTGGTAGTCACCATCTATCATTACATAGAGGTTTGGTTGTCATCATCTATCATTACATAGAGGTTTGGTTGTCACCATCTATCATTACATAGAGGTTTGGTTGCCACCATCTATCATTACATAGAGGTTTGGTTGTCACCATCTATCATTACATAGAGGTTTGGTTGTCACCATCTATCATGGAGAAAATAAACTGCTATGGTCACTCCACCTATGTTAATGCAAAGTCCCACAATAAGAATTGGTGGGGGGGGTCAGTGTTTTTAATCAATGCTAAACACGTAAAGTTTTTGGACTTTGTGAACTTGTGAGGCCATCGCTAATGAGGCTGCTAACCTCGCAACTTCTTCATTCGTCTCCCGAGAACCATGAAGGAAAGGTCGCCAGGGTTTGGGTCAACAACAGTCGCTTGACGGTAGATCAGTTCAAACCGGCCGATGTCACAGTTCTTGTCTTCTTTTCGATCAAGAACAACTGTGGAAGAACAGTGGTTATACATTATGTAGACATCTGCATTATTGACCTTTATATTTATATTAATTTAACTAATGTTCGATTCATTTTACCCATTGCAACCTGAAGTTCAAATTTAATGTGTGACTAATATTTATCCATATGTGATATGTTTAATAGAAACGTTATTACTTTAACAAAATTCCTTGAAAATAAATTTGACTTTGATCATTATTATTTCAGAGTGGATGATTGGCAAAAGTCTGAATAGCCTTGCTGTTGTTATATTTAGAGGCATCATTTATATTGCAAAATTTCTACTGGGCCCCAGTGGAAAATTAAAGTAATAATTTGTCCAATGATTTCATTAATACGAAAAAATTTTTTCACAAATTAGTTAGCATGATGTCATTGATAAGGTTCTAAAGCCAGGCAAAAAAAAACTGAATGATGGCTATTTCCCCAGGCTTAGATACTTGATAGAAGTAACCAACGGTTTTTAGTGTCTCTTCCAAAAGACACAGACAATATATGGTGAATGAAACTGCCCAACTTTCGAAATGGCAGGAAGTGAATATCAACCCTTGTCCCTCGATTGACAGTCTGGTGCCCCACTGCGCCCCTTACAAACAATTGCTACCCACCTTTGATCAAGTCCTCGAGTACATTGTCAACGAGAATCTGAGTGGCGTGGGTCGTTCTCGACATCGATGGACTTGAGTTGATCTCCAACAGCCACGGACGAAGGTCCTCCGTTAACATGAAGTCAGCGCCATACAACTCATACGCATTCTGTCGGTGAATCAAACAGAAGACATGAAGTAAAGATCGTACAAGTCATATGCATTCTGTTAACGAATCAAAAGACGTTAAGTAAGGACTGTACAATTCATACGCATTCTGTCAATGAACCAGAAGACATAAAGTAAGGACCGCACAAGTCATACAAATTCTGTCAATGAATCAGAAGTCATGAAGAAAGGACCGTACAATTCATACGCATTCTGTCAATGAATCAAAAGACGTGAAGTAAGGACCGTACAATTCATATGCATTCTGTCAATGAACCAGAAGACATGAAGTAAGGACCGTACAATTCATACGCATTCTGTCAATGAACTAGAAGACATGAAGTAAGGACCGTACAAGTCATATGCATTCTGTCAGTGAACCAGAAGACATGAAGTAAAGACCATACAAGTCATATGCATTCTGTCAATGAACCAGAAGACATGAAGTAAAGACCATACAAGTCATATGCATTCTGTCAATGAACCAGAAGACATGAAGTAAAGACCATACAAGTCATATGCATTCTGTCAATAAATTAGATGACGGCGTTAGACAGAAACCATGGCCATAATGAAACTGGTCTTTACTCAGGCAAGTTTTTATATATTAATATAACTCTTACAAAATTAATATTAACAGAAATTGGATATAAGATGTACTTAACTTTGAATACTATGGAAAGCTGAATGTGGAGATATGTGGAGAGACTGTGGTATGAGGGGTCGGCAGAGACCTATAGTGGCACCTGTGGTGGACTTATGAATGAAGACTATGTTATCAAACATGAATGGATGAGCAGTTAAACAGGTCGTGGTAACACAAATGGACAAGCATGGCTTAAAAGTGGTTTACTGAAATGGATGGACAGCCAGATGGACAGACAGATGGATGGGTGGAGAGATGGCTGGAAAGATGGATGGACACGTGGATGGACAGACAAATGGTTGGAAAGTTGGACAGACAGACGGATGATCAGACAGACAGATGGATGGACAGACAGAAAGATGGGCGGACAGACAGACAGACAGACAGACAGACAGATGGACAGACAGACAGATGGATGGACAGTTAGATGGATAGATAGACAGATTGGAAGACAGACAAACAGACGGACGGATGGACAGACGGACAGTTGGACAGACTAACAGACAGATGGACCAACTTACGAACAAACAGATGGTTGGTTGGTCAGACAGACAGACAGACAGACAAATGGATAGTCAGATAGACAGGCGGACGGATGGTCAGATGGACGGAGTGAGTAAATTTTATTTCCTCATCCACATGATATACAAAATATTATTTCAAGACAAAAGCAATGCAGATGAGGTGGCTACCTTTCTGTTGTCAATGAACTCCTGGGAACAGAGCAGTGAACAGAGGATGCTCTTCTTTATAGCAGGGATGATCTTCAAGTCCCACGTGGCTCCACGCTTCCGTTCTCTGCAACCCAATGGTACACAATGCACTAGCAGGGATCGAACAACTGCCAGCTGACACAGAGTGTATGTGTGTATGTATCAGTGCGTGTGTAAGTGGTGTGTGTGTGTGTGTGTGTGTGTGCATGTGTGTAAGTGGTGTGTGTGTGTCTGTGTGCGTGTGCGTGTGTGTGTATATGTGTGTGTGTGTATGTGTGCAGAGCTGGGACGTAATGAAGTACAAGTACTTCGTTACTGTACTTGAGTAGAAAAGTTTACTTTTCGTGAGTAACGAAGTACATTTTTTAAGGAGTACTTTTACTTGTAACAAAGTACAAATGTGTGTACTTTTCATAAATGTAACAAAGTATCCATAATTTATGCGTTAAAAATTTGGAGCTCCAAAAATATTAGCAACGAACGATAATGATTGAAGCCCGGAACTGGTCCCCCCAGCATATATCTATATATAGATATCAGCCGAAGCAACAACTGGTAGCCTTTTCTGATTGGCCTATCATTGCCATTACCAGGTGATCACCAGGTGGCGTGAACATTGCCAAGATTATATGATGTCATTCGCATTCAAAGATTTATCATGGAAGGATCAGCTGAAAATGATCATTTGCAGCATCCATGGCCATACTTATCCAGTATGTTTGAGATTAAGTTCATGGGCTACTGTTAAGTTGATCTGTTTGTTGTGTGCGTCGATATGCCAGATCTGTTGATCACCTTCGAACCTTCCTTACACACGTGGTCGGTAAATTATTAGTGTTAGACCTACGCAGCTAAAAGGTATTCTTGCCTCATTTTTGTTGTGCAAATGTATTACACCATAACACGTCGATATTTGTACAAAAGGTGCAAGTGCATTTAATAAGAACAAAATATGTTTTCTTGGTTCATGTTTTCAATATTTTATCTCACATATTGACCCCCAGGCCTGGTCGTAGACAATATTTAGTGTTCACTGTACACACTACTGAATAGGGTATTACCATTATTTTATTTCTTTTGTTACTGTCTTGCATAGTATGTATAGTTTGTTTCAGGAGCCAGCCTGTCTCTGTATCCTGCTGAGGATCCTGTCCTGTTCAATAAAGTGTTTATTTTGCACACTACTGAATTTACTTGTTTGTTTGCAGTGGGTGACCAAACCAAAAAGTTTTTAGAAAAGTACTTTTGCATTTACTTCAAGTACATTTGTTTACTTTTTCTTTTTACTTGTACTTGAAGTACATTTTTCAAAAAGTACTTTTACTTGAGTAGCTTTTTCCAAAGTTACTTGTACTTTAAAAAAAATTATGTACTTGTTACAGCTCTGTGTGTGTGTGTGTGTGTGTGTGTGTGTGTGTGTGTGTGTGTGTGTGTGTGTGTGTGTGTGTGGTGTTTGTGTATGTGTGTATTCCAATTTGTCTGAAAAATGGCAAAACATATTAACATAAATGTGTTTCCAACACGTGTGATGGATTCCTTGCAATACATATTGACACTGATAATAATAAAAATACAACAAATATTTACTACCTACTAATACTGTAGCTATATTAATTGTATAAAATTAAGATTAAAATGATAATCCTAACTAAATATACTGTCAGCAATTAATATGTAAACAATTAATTTTGATTCAAAGGCTGTGTAGCGAGATTTAGGAAAATGTGCATTAAATAAGAAAATTAAATATTGAACGACATACACAAGGTATCTGTGGAATTCGTCGCTGGTCCATGTGTTATCTGATGGAAGGCGGGAAGACCTCCGGCCGTTCTTGCAGTGCTTCTGTATACTGTTGTTGGACAGGTGGATGGCTCTGAAAGTATACAGACCATACAGATGGTAAAATGTATGATAATCTAACTACATCAGCCTATGTATGTTACTTAAGTTGTTCTTCCTACATGCTTTGTATGTTTCTGTGCCAAACTATCGTGGGTTCATATTCACCCCAGGAAGGATCTAAAGTACTGTTGTTTTTAAAATTCACCCTACTACTCACCCTCTCTATGAATCATTGAATTATGATTGTTCAACGCTATGTAAACCGTCTCCAACTGTTCAAATTTTTAATTTGTATATACAGCGCGGTATCCAGTCCACAAGACTGCTCAAAGCATTTTACACTTTACTCTCTGGCAGACCTGTTCAAATGAACACCATCTTGACTTCTCTAGGAAGCATTCAGCCATGCTGTAATTACTGCATGAAGACTATTCATACACAAGTATCTGCCACTGTCTGTAGCCAGGTACTCATTCATACAGCTGAGTGAACTGGAGTAACACAGAGTGATTCAACTTGCCAAAGACTTAAAACGGCAGTGAGAGGAATTGATCCCAAAATGTCTCGACTGAGAGTCAGATTCTCTAACCACTACACCAGTGCATTGTATGTAAGATTGGTAAATCACTCTTCCTTGGGTGCCAAACTTTCAAGGGTTCATCAATGACCCCTGCAAAGGTCCATAGTACTGTTGTCTTTTAAATTCACCCTAGCATCACCATTTCTATAAACCATCGAATTACAGCTGTTCCATGGTTCCATGTTATGAAAGTTATCAGTGGATGGTTCATGCAGGGAGAAACAATTGTAGAAAACACACATCGTGTTGCGAACAACTGCTCAAAGTAATACAATCTACGTCAAATGAGTTAGAATAGTTTGTGGAACTGTCCCATGCATCTGTGTGTATATTGGTTGCTTGGTTTCTGACCTAACCATGAAGACGATTCCAGAGCCAATGTACCAAAAGCTTGAACCAACATAAAGGATGCGGATGATCAATGGTTTTGGGAATCGGTTTGATTTTCATAATCAATTATCGATTTGGCCGAACTGATCGATGATCGATTGTATAACTGATTTGTGGATGTCTAGATTTCACTTGTAGGTGGCATTTCAAGTGTAACCCATTGGTGGCTGCTGATGTGAACGTACGCACATGTTCGTAGTAATCACCACATCAATATTATCGAATGGACTTGTGCTGTTTAAACTCTTAATGCTTTTCATCTTCCCATAATGTGAATTTTGTAAACATGCCAGAAGCATAACAGTTTTGAGCGCTGTGATAATGGCAACTTTTTCATGAAATTAAAAAGAGTTTCGGTCATTTGGTAATCGTACATGTTTCACTAAAACAAACTGATATCTAACTGAAATGATCATCAATCACACACGATTGTAATCAATTTATTGACAACTAGCCAAGAGCCAAGTTACCTGGCATTGCCTGGGAAAAAAGGCAGACGCCTGTGCTAAAACTGGTTTAAAAATGTGACCCCCTCCAAGACAAAATATAAATCTATGAACCGCCCCATTGGACCTAATGGATCGCATACACAATTTTAACCCAAACTAATGGAGATAAGTGCCATTTAAAAAGTTGACCTCCTAAGATCTCCATCCCACAGAATTTTTTTTAGAAAAAATCTAAATCTACAAACCATCCGAATGGGCCCACTAGATCACATACACAATTTCTGCCACAACATAAATGCAAAACTAGCAGAGATAAGGGTCCACAGACAGACAGACAGACAGACAGACAGACAGACAGAGAAGCATATTGTTTTATAATATTTATAAGGAAGAAATTGATTAGTGGGAACTTGTCTGATCAGTGTGACTTACGCGTTGTAGTCATCGAGGGTGAACTCGTGGGAACAGAAGCGGAGATAGCAGTCCTTGTAGAACCAGATGGTAAGTGGCTTCCAACTCGTCACAAGGAACCACTGACGGATGTCAAACTTGGTGTTGTAGATGAGAAATGGTCTCTCTGTCGGATCAGTAACAACGCTAGTGACTTTTAAAAGTAAGTTCTTATATAGCGCAGTATCCAGACCTCAGGACTGCTCAAAGCGCTTTACACTTTACTCCCTGGCAGACCTGTTCAATCGAATGCTACCTCGACTTCTCTGGGAAGGATATACAAAATGTTTTATTATTAATATATTAAATAACACAATTTTCTTATTACACAACTACATAATTCAACTCACATTTCGTAGTTGAGTAATAAGAACATTTCATTATTTAATTATTCTTCCAACTTGATGAACATTTTCATGAATGTTATTACATTATTATCATTATACAAATTTGGGACACTTTTATATATCATGGGCAAAAGATTTGTACATCTGGTTAGAACAGACACAGAACAGTGGCGGAATGGGCCAGAAAGGTGATTGGCTGCACTGACTGACCAACGCTGCCACCTACTGTCAATGACTTGTGAAAACATGGTTTCTGTTCTATCGTCATTCTATGAGAAAAACCTTAATCTACAGGTAATTGCTTCCTGTTTGGGAAAAAGTTGTATCATACCATTATCTACCGATACATGCCAGTAACAACATCAGATTGGGCATCCACTGCTGAATGTGAATATTCGTCACTCCACCCGATTCCGTGACAGTTTCGTTTCTAATCTTGGTACCATGGATGCCAACAGAATTATTTTTCTGTCTGATGAAGAGCCCATTGCATCTCATTGCCATTACTGATATGGTTGGGGTAAAACACGAACTGTTACTGAATTTTAAGCAGACACTGAAAAGGGCAAAGAAAAAGTCATACATTGCTACAAGGTTCTTCTATCCTAACTATTGCCAGATGTTGTACGTGCCACCCACCTATGTATTTCTGTACCACCATTGAGCCATCAGCGTCAGTGCATGACTTCAAGATGCTCTCCAAGTTATCCATACATACGATCCCTGCAAGCCGCAAACATGTAACACATCATGTGAGTGCAACAACTAAATGGTCATGTGACCACACGCCATTTCCACTGGTAGAAGCTACTTAGATTCACTGCAAATGGTTTAGCATGTATAGAATTTCCCAGATACTTTTACTGAAAATATACACAAGGCAAATGTTTAATTATCTAAATGAAGAAGAAGAAGAATATAGAAGGCACCTCATTAAAGGAACTATTTGCAAACTTGCCTTACATTAGAAAGGATTATTAACTCGGAAGTATGCATCTTTCATCAAAAGCCACATTTCCCTTTTCCTGTGTGTTTATGCTAAGGAATGTAAAATATTCAATACACGGGGTATATTATTAATTTCTTGTGGACTCACTTCATTTAAGTTATATAACTGTTGATGTGATTGCGACAGCCCAAAGGAAATTGTATGATAAACTTGACATGGTTACACCATCATGAAATAAAGACTATCCTACTACCACAAACACTCGAGAAAATACTTGATGGCTAATACACAAGATTGCTAAGTAAAATCTAAAATTTATTCTGCTGTGATCACATCACCAACTAGGACCTGTATGGCAATCTACCATGGATCTCCACCACTGTGAGGCAACAACGTCTACGTCTGGCAGGGCATGTGATGTGCCACAATGAAATTGCCAACCAAGTTCTACATTGGATACCCGAGGGCCCTCGTAGAAAAGGACACCCGTATACAACCCTGAGAAACATCACTGGGAGGGACGCCGGTCACAATGTCACACATAAAACAGTGGAAACAACTCATCATCTCACCACTCACCAAGTTAAGTGGATGGCATAAGTAAGTCAAGTAAGTATTACCACTATAAACTCTGTCAATCTGGGAAGAAACCCAAACCCTGTAGATTCCTTCTGACATTAAGCCTTGCGTGCAGTTGAACTGCGATAAAAGAATTATGAAAACTACAATCCATATTACGTGGACGACTTAACACTCACCTCGCCCCCTCGACTTTGCTCCGGGTTTTATGATCCATATATTGTGCATGCCGTCCATCTCAAACTGTGGCAGTCTCTCCTTCAGCCTCATGAGAAGTTGTTTGCATTCCTTCACCATTTCCTCTGTAACCTTGCTCAGTTTCCCATTTTTACTGGACGGAGAAGAGAAAAGGGAAAAAAATTAACAATAACAAACACTAAATCAGACCTTCTTTTAAAATGAGCCATCTTATAATATAATAATAATAAATAACTTCTTATGCGCCAATATCCTCAGACAATCCGAGCTCAGTGGTGCACCAAAACCAAAGGATTAAGCATTCTCATACTCGTGTGCTAGGCGAAAGTCTTACATATCATACTGTCAAAATTATCATAAATGATATATTTAGTCTGTTGCTCACAGGAAAGCATGTAATCTTAAACCAAGGTGTAATGACAACTTACTGAACAAAGTCGTAGTAGTGACTCACAAACGTGTCCCATCTTTGTTCGTCTTCTAACTCACTCTGTCAACATCAGATGGCAGCACGTTCATTCACATATGTCATACATAAACGTATGCTCTATCAGTATACAACTAACAACAATTCCATAATTCTATAGTACTACAATGGTATACTTTTATAATAACCATGCTGCACTCGAATCCAACAAAATCTCAATGTTACCATTACTGTTTTTTTATTATTAAGCCACAATGGTGGTGCACGTTTGTGAAATTTATTCATGGTGGTGTTGTAATTTTATTTATTTATTATTAAGCATTTACAACTCACAATATATCTACATAAAATACCTGCACAAAAGCACTAAAAATACTACAAATACAAGTAAAATACAATAATGAGTTATGCATAGTGTGTACCACCCACCTTTGAGACTGTGCCATTGTCAATGTCTTGATGGGACTTCTCCTTCAGATATTGTTCACAGTGTCTAACAGCGACCTCTATTGCAGACGCTGGAACTACCACTCTGTCGTCAATGTCGTTCGCTCGAGGCAGTCTAGGCTGCTTTACCTCCGATTGGTTACTTGCCTGTGATCTTGGAGTGTCCTATAATGACAGAAATACATAAAAGGATTAACACTGTGATGAAAAGACCTAGAAGAGCATTATGGTTGTAACTTGCAGTCGTCATGTACAGTAACATGCAGTGCCAGGTCAAGGGGCGCAGTGGCTAGAGCTTCGGACTCTCGATGGAGAGAACCCGGGTTAAAAAATCATTGCCACAGCACCAGACGATTGCCATCCAAAAAATTGGAAGAGATATGTGGATGATGTTATGTGCCTAGAACACACACGAAAAGCAGAGAAATTACAACAATGCATGAACACTGTTGACCCCACGGGCAGCAACATTTTCACAAGAGAAGAAGAACAGAACAACAGCATGCCTTTCCTTGATGCTAAGTTCACCAGAAAAGAAGATGGCAGCGTGAAGTCTAGTGTATCAGAAGAACACACACACTAACCAATACCCAAACTTTGCATCCCACCACCCCAAACACCAAAAGTTAGGAGTCGTCAGAACCCTGATGAACCGGTGTGAGATGATAACTTCAGAAGAGGGGGAAAAGGAAGAGGGGAAACACCTAAGAGGAGCCCTGAAAGTTTGTGGCTATCCATCCTGGGCCTTGAAAAAGGTGACAGATAGCAACAAGAAAGACTAAAAAAAAGAAAACGGGCAAGACCTACAGAAGCCAAGTAGTCATCCCATATGTGGAGGGAGTCTCAGAGAGGGGACACCGAGTACTGAAGAAGGATTTGTGATCTCTCAGCAGAATAAAAACGTCTGGCCAGTTTGTAGATGGACACAAGTAGTAGAGTATCCCTACCTGCAGAGTCGGAGTGCTGTGTGTGGGAGTGTCCAGTGCCCGCAGGGAACTGACCGAGTCCCTCCTTGGGGTGGTGGCAGACACATTCCCGTGAAGACTCGGGAGACTGCCCATGAGGGACTGCGACTTTGACCTCCCGGGGTCATCCTTCGAGGGAGAGACTGGGGGATCTCTGTCAGGGATCTTGGGCAACGATCCGTGACGTTTCGACAACTTATACTCGTACTGTTCCACAAAACACACGACGAAGCCGACGCACATGGTGATATGGTGGTCTTCTAGAGAGGAGATCAGAAAAGATACTGTGTAAGACTTTGGCAGAAATATTCAGGAAGAGTAAATTCTGTTGTTTGGCAGTTTTGTACTAATCTGAAGCCACATGTATGTAACCTATAGGGGTGACCATGACAGCATTATAGACTAAAGGCGAACATCAATGTTTGGAGATCACCCTTTAAAACAGCTTCATCTGTTTCTCTTGTTTTAGCAGAATGTTCTTGATATTAGAACATGTATATATATATGAACATTTTCACAATTTGAACATTGCACCCAGTAAACAAAACATTCAAATTTTCCAACTACATATAGCCTGCCTCTCTAGATAGCTGTCAATTTTATTTTTGAACATATTCACATTGCTAGCATTGACACAATCAACAGATAGTTTGTTCCAGTCATTTATTGTCCTCTGATAGAATGAGTATTTTCTTTCATCCAACCTACACTGTCCTTTGACTAATGCTGCATTGTGCCCTCTGGTTCTATTCCCTTCTTTAAGTTTGAAGAAAATATTGCTATCAATATCTTCATAACCATTCAATATTTTCAAAACTCCTATTTGGTTTCCTCATAGTCTCCTAGTCTCTAATGTAACCTGTATTCTAATAGGCATCTTTCATAACTAAGATCTTTCAGTTCAGGAAGCAGCTCAGTTGCTCTTCGTTGTACTCTTTCTAGCTTATCTATGTCCTGATGATATGGCCTCCATGCTTGTACGCGATATTCCAAATGAGGTCTAACTATTGCTTTGTACAGTGATACAATCAGCTGTTTCTTCTTATATGTGATATTTCTTCTAATTAGCCCTAGTATTTGGTTACCCTTTGAAGCAGCAATTCCACACATTGCTCTGAAACTTTCAGGTCAGCACAAACTGTCACTCCTAAATCCTTTTCTTTTATCTAATATAGTATCCTCCATTATGTATTCTTTGTCAGCATGTCCGTGTCCTATGTGAATGCATTTACATGTCCTGAAATTGAATAACATTTGCCATTTTCAGACCTTTTGGCCAGATCATCTTGTGTGTTTATCTGCATCTGTTTTAACTCTTCCGAACACTTTTGTATTGTCTGTGAATTTCAGTACTTTGCTTGATATATCATCATCCAAATCATTTATATATATATATATATATAAAGAATAATATAGGTCCCAACATTGACCTCTGTGGCACTCCACTCAAAACTGGTTTCCAGTTTGAAATATCCCCCTCTACTACTACTCTGTCTGTCTCCATCCAGCTGATCACACCATCCTCTACACCATGTGCTTTAAGTTTAAGCAACAATCTTTGATGTGGCACTTTATCAAATGTTTTGTGAAAATCTATGTAGACAACATCCACTGGTGACCCATCGTCTACCCACTTTGTAATTTCTTCCAAAAAATATTTGAGATTGGTTGGATGAGTCTTAACCTTTAAGAACCCATGTTGAGATTCATTTATTAATTTGTGTTTTACAAGGAATTCCACCATGTGGTCTTTTATAAGCATTTCTAGTAACTAACTGGTCTGTAATTCTCCTTCTTGCTCCTTGGTCCCTTTTTAAATAATGGCGTCATGTTTGTTTGTTTCCATTCTAATGGAACGATTCCCTCTTTAAGTGACAAGGTAGAGAATATAGCAAGTAGTGTACTGATTTGCTCTACAATTTCTTTAAAGGCCATATCCTGGAATAAAATGTGCTGTGTTCCATAATAACAAATGATGTATGCACTTTCAGATGATGCTATTGAAAATACGTTTATGAATCGCATAAGAGCGTACAAGATAAAAAGAACCTCTAAATTTGCTGTCTTACGGAAACTGCCGAGTGACAGCGGCTTGAGATTATGTGACCCACGCATGACCTGCCTCGTTACGACTGGTGCATACGATGATCAAATATATTTTCGTGACAGTGATGATGACATTTGTGAGATTAATGTTGTTTCTGCTGATGTTAGATTGTCTGGTGTTGGTGCGGTGCAAAGTATACAGGCCGAGGCATGAACCTGTCGAGAGAGTCCGGCAACTCACTGACGGCCGGCTGTAGAGTTGGTTGTGGTGAAATGGCCAGCGGTGTTGTTGTGGTACTCGTTTGCATCTTGACGCTTCTTTTGAGTCATTTTAAGGACTGTTGATTTATTGACCTCTAACTGTATTTTGACACCCACCTTCCACCTCATAAGATATATCCATCGGCTGATCTGAACCACAAGTGATGTTATTCGCCGTAGGCGTAGCATGGATCCAATCCTTTACATATAAAATGTTTCATTTTCTGCCAAAAAATGGGGTCTTTGGGGAAGATGTCCACCGAATTTCCAGTCAAACCCTGAATTGCCACTGTTTCCCACAACACATATCTTCATCAATTATTCATGTAAATGATAAAAACAACTGAAATATAATTGTAATGAAATAACATTTAACCGCGTAGACCGTGTGACCGTGTAATCAGTTCCACGAGTGACGTCACATATCTGCGCCTTTGGACGTTTCCGGAAAACAGACATTTCTAGGTTTGCGCTGTGACCGGTCACTGTTTAAGACCAATTTTATCAATGTTTTAGCAAACATGTGGCTTCAGATTTGTGATAACATTGAATAACAAACATGTACAAGTATATTTACACAGTTCTCTGGAAAAACGTTTGGACAAGTTATGGCATTTAAACAGTTTCGATGGTATCCTGTCAACTCCAGGTGATTTGTTTTCTTTCATCTTCTTAATTTTCCTTGATATAATTTCAGGAGTAACAAACAACTGCCCTAATTGATCTGATTCATCCCTCTCAAATTTAGTAACTGTATTGGTAATGAACTGATATCTTCTATGGTAAACACCGAGCTGAAATACTCATTCAGGGCCTCTGCCATCTAAAACCCATCTGATATTACGTTTCTGTGCTGTTTTCAAGTGGTCTCACTTTATTTCAAACCTTCTGTTTACTCTTTACATAAGCGTAACAATTCTTGCTATCATTTTTTATATCATTTGCCAATTTTTGCTCAAAAGTTCGTTTAGATTTTCTAATTTCAGTTGTAGCTAAGTCAAGGGCAACTTTGCAGTTGTTGTAATCTTCTATATTTCCAGTGTCTCTAGAAACTTGTTCTTCATTAAGTTAGTCTAATCTACGTGTGCTAAATATTTTCTCATCTGTTTATATTTGCCTTTGTTGAAGTATTTCCTCCATTGCTTTTTATCATTATTCCCTGATTGTACTTTTATATTAAACTTGACCTGTTTGTGATCACTAGATCCCAGAGGTTCATATACTTTCACATTATCGACTAATACATTCTGAGAAGAGAACACTAAATCCAACACATTCCCACCTCTGGTTGGTTCCAAAACACTTTGAGTAAGAAAACAGTCTTGTATTACAATCAGAAACTGTTGGTCATCACCTCCAGCACTCTCTTGTGATTTCCACTGAATGTGTCTGTGATTAAAATCACCCATTATAACACATTCCCTTTACTCATCTCCTTTATAGCTTTGTGCAGTTTTACATCATCCTCTTGTCGTATGCTAGGACTGTGATAAATGAGTCCTGTTGTTAATGTTGACTTTCTGGTAACTATGTTGCACCAAATAGCTTCCTCGTAATCTGCTTCACTTTTCAGTCGTACTTCATATGCCTGTATAGATTCTTTAATAAACAGAATGACCCCGCCTCCCTAGCTGTTATGGAGACAGGTGGCACTACCTGTAAGTTCCTGGAATGTGGGCATGAGAGGTTTCTGCAATCAAGACCATATGTGGGACAAAGTACAGCCAATGGTAACAAATACCACTGCTGGTTTGAGGTGACGATTCTGGGTGCCGGAACAGACAAGGTCGATTTAACAAAGACCACTTTGGCTGACTATACATCTGCACATATCCACGGTACTTACCTATGAAAGATGCACGTTCGTCGACGTCATCCAGCCTATAACAGCGAGGGTAAAATGCGTGGTGGTCGATCGCGTCAAACCAACTTGTATTGCGTAGGTTCTGACACAGGCCGGACTGAAACCAAATAAATTGTAAACCATAACGTAACAACAGTGATAGGGAGGTAGGTATCAATAATCTTTCGTTTGGTTCTCTGACAATTTCCATGCTAATGACTGATTGTTTGGTGTCTCCAGCCACAACATTATTCTTTCATTCGTTAACGACCCCGGGCTCCTCAACAATTCCTATTTACTCAAATCACGGAAACTCTTCAACAAGTCGTTACTTTAACAGCCATTGTGTGTGTGAAATTATTTGGATTCATTTGGATACTGGCAGCCATGGTAAAAACGTAGAGCCTGGCAGTTGTGTCAAGCATAAATGGGAGAGTTGGGTTGCATAACATATACAAAATGTCCATCTGTGTATAACGTCCTGTGGAAGTTTTAAGGCGAGATAGCGCAAACATTTACCAGTTGTTTATGAAACTGTATTGTATGTGATTAGTTATTTTTTGGAAATTTTATTTAACAAGATTGCCATCCAAAGTTACAAGCTCCACCCACATTGATAGCTATCAATTAAATTTTTGAACATATTCACATTGCTAGCACTAACGTAGTCATCAGATAATTTGTTCCAGTCATTTATTTTTCTCTCTTCTTTGACTAACATGACATTGTACTCTCTGGTTCTAATGTCTTCTTTAAGTTTGAAGAAAGTTTGTGCAACCTTTGTGGTGATGTGTCGGTTCTTGCTGAAGTGGTTAACTGTCTGGGCCAGTTGGAGAATGCGGCAGTCAATTGTCTTCACCGTGAAGATGAATGTTGCTTGGTGATTGCGCACAATTTGCGACTGAAACATTTCATGTGTACGTATGTTAAGGTTTCCATCATAGACACTTCGCATATCGGCACCAGATTTTCAGGGGATCATCTAAGACCCCTCAGAAGAAAATAAATGCTATTGGTTGAAGATTTTTACAGGCTTTAGGTCATACTTGACATTAGACGGATGTTCATCAATTGCTTGCGACATTACACATGTTTTCTGTGACTGTTTCGACCTATGTAAACCACCAATTAATTGGCAACATTAAACATAACTTGTTGTGAAAAAAATGCTCATATTTGCATCAAAACAAACATCACGTACGAATGCTTTGGGAAACCGTCTTCTGTGTGTATGTAGCGCCATCTGGAGGATGGGCATTTTTGTTAATTTGATCGGGTTTTCTCGCTGTTGTCCTGACTACCTACCATCATGCCATAGAAACCTTTCTCTTCCTCCCACCAAAAGCGTTCCTTTTTCCCAGTCAACTCTTCGAGAGAGTCAGTCAAGCAATCTGCAGTATATGGCAAACGACACATTTAATTCAGTAATTGCAAAAAATTATTACCTTTATCAGTTATTGCATTTTTTAGAAGAAAAACATTTTAATAATTAATATAATTCTGGTTACATATTAGTGGCTTCACTACAAACATGTTTTGGTTTGTTAGGAATTCATTGTAGGTGAAAGGATGGTTAGATTGAAGATAGCTGAAACTTTGTACATTTGTCCAAGCTAGCCTACATTATAAAGATATTTCAAAGCCAGCATTATAAACCAGTGCTATACTCTTCATTATTGTGGCAAGTATTGTTGATGTTAACAAGCCGTATATTATTAGTGGAATATAGCTTTTTGGATTGTATTTTTTTATCTTTTTATCACGAGAAAGACTGAGAGAGACAGGGTGAGTGATAGAGCAACAGAGCGAGAGAAAGAGAAAGAAAGAAAGAAGGGACTGTAATGTACTACATATAATTTACACCAGCAGTATTTAGGTGCTACTACCCTTTGAGCTAGCCAAGAACACTGTTACTACCCCCTCCATGTTAAAACACTGATCTTCAGAAAGGGAATTTTCAAAAGAATAGGTATTCACATACTTGATATATTTGTTACTAAACCAAAAATGAGTAATTCCTATGTCCTGACATCACTAAGCCTATTTCTAAGTAAGAACAAGGGTTTCATTTTATCAGAAAGTTGCCAGGTCAGAATCTTGAAAGATTGCTTTCAGTATGCCACCTTCACAAAAAATCAAGAACATTGACTTTAGCCGTGACATCATCATCTCTGAAGACTCTTCCTCCAGCAAAAAATGCTTCAAATTCCTTGCATTCTTCTCACCATTTTGCGGATTAAGGAAGGTGTCCATGGCAACAAGGAACCACGTGGAATCATCTGTGCACAAAGGTCACTGCTATTTGTTCACTTCATCTATACTCATGCACTCGGTTTCTGCCGAGTGCAATCATAACATGCAGTTTCCGTGCAAATTTAAGAAATCTTTCTGCAGTGTATCAATATTATCAATTAGAACCACTTATTTAATTAATGGCATGTTGTTTTAGTGAAATACTTCAGTATTCGTAAGACGTGCCAAACGGATGCACTCGTTTTCTGCCAAGTCATGTTAAAAATAATACTATACATCAAGATGCAATGCATTCAATGTATAAACACCAAACACTGTTCGAGAATATTCGTATGGTGATTAGTGAGAACTGTTACTTACAACTTTGTCTGATAAACTTATATATTGCAGATGTTTACACCACCGTCACCGAAATGGCGCACTACTGTCACGTGATTTGCATTCACTATCAAAATGTCTAAAAAAACTGTTTGTCTCATTTTATTATGAAACAAATAAGTTTATTGCAGGTTAGTAGATGTCCCTTGTTCACAGTGACCAATATATCTGACTAAAGACGTATCTAATTTGAGATCCAGCAAAAACTGGCAGAAACTATGATGGTGGCTATACCTAGTGGCATTGGCAATTTGGAGAACATGAGGTCATAATTAGTCTGAACGTTATACAAAACTTTATCTTGCAATGAGAGCTGGCAGACTTGTCTTGAGCAGTGAGAATATTCACAACATTAATTTCTAGTGAGACGTTCAGCTGACTGAGCCCAACAACTCATGTGCAAGATAGCCCAGCTTTAGAACGGATGTATGGCCTCTTCATCTAATACAGTAACATAAATTCACGGTTTCTAGCGATTCTCCCTTTCCAAGAACATGTAGAGTCGTTTTGTCTCTTAGTTCGAACACAAGGTGAAATATTGTTCCTAAGAAAATCAACGAATAACCAAGATATTGGAGAGGAGATCAGTGAAATCAGCTCCAATCTCTTCACATTCTCTGACAATTCTGGGTTTTGTGGCACTCTGTGGTAAGCAAATTAGAGAACAAACAATCCTCTTTTTCAGAGTCATTTTTCAGGTATATAAGTAATTGAGCACAAGAGACAAAATCTGTCGATTCAAGTATTTGAAGCACAAAGTGTATGTTTTTTTACCTTTTTTTAATTAATATTAGCTAATCCAAAACAGGACTTGCTCATCTCAAAAGAGATGTTCTAAGGAGACATACTGGTTAATTTGTCTCTCTTGTTGCTCACCAAGGATGAGCATCAACGCTTCAACTAGACATGCATTAATGCGATCCCTCTGATTGTGCATGGCGTCTTACATTCAGTATGAGGTAATGAACTACAAAAACACAGTTGTAATGACTGAATTATATTCAGTATGAGGTAATGAACTACAAGAGCACAGTTGTAATGACTGAATTACATTCAGTATGAGGTAATGAACTACAAGAGCACAGTTGTAATGACTGAATTACATTCAGTATGAGGTAATGAACTACAAGAGCACAGTTGTAATGACTGAATTACTTAAATATCCATAAAAAGCCAGAATTACCCCAGAGCGGGTAATTACCCCCAGGTTAAATACCGCTGATTTACTCAAATTAATGAGTTAACAATA
The DNA here is from genome assembly GCA_020002185.1 of Paraescarpia echinospica. Classification (NCBI taxonomy): domain Eukaryota; kingdom Metazoa; phylum Annelida; class Polychaeta; order Sabellida; family Siboglinidae; genus Paraescarpia; species Paraescarpia echinospica. Next base: position 54,274,987 of record CM034531.1, read on the forward strand.
TCATGTTGCTGCACAATGTACACTAATACAATCTCTCACAGTTGGTGTGTTAAAAATAGAGGAGAAAACTGAAGCCGGTACCTGATTCTTTGTCTTTATCTGTCAGCCATTTCTTAATAATGACGGGCACAGGACCAATGGCTGGGCTATTGTTGAGCTTCTCAACCCACCCCCGTTTCCTTAGTGCCACCCTCAGGGCACGGTACGGACCAATGATAGTGAAAATCTTCCGATTCTGCAGTTAGAGAGAGAGAGAACATCACTACACATAATCTCGTGACACGAGGCAAAAACAATCTCATAAATATCCACATTGTGAAAAGCCCCAAGTTCCTCGGTCATAAAATAAGCTTTAAATTGCTTAAATGATGGAACCACTGTCTGAACTTAAAGCAAAGTTATACATGTCCATGATGATCATGTAGTGAGATCGGAGCAAATACCTGTGAGAAAGGCGGAAAAACACACGACAGAGATACAAACTTGTGTCCATATTAAAGGAACACAGAAACGCATACTTACTGAGATGTCCGAGAACTTGTGCTTGCTCTACACCTGGGGTATGTCTTCCAATATAAGGACATTGGAAGTTTTTGAGAGAGCACTGTTTGAAAACATATCTTTTTGAATTACCAATAGTACGAGTACTGTGAGGAACTGGAATTGATTTCAATCAAAAGCTGTGTGGTTTAGACGGTTGACTACAAGGGGTGATGCATCTGACCATACTAAATACTACTACAGCTGATGCTCGCAATCGGCACTCCCAAAACAAAGAATGTGCTTAAAATTTTTTTTTTTTATATCCCCATTGTGGCCTGAAATGTCAAACATGTATACGATGACCTGTTCGACCACCGCCCACTGTGAGCATTCGTTCTATTAAAAACTCCGTCCAGACTAAACAACGTACTCAGTATAATTTCTTAAATGCCAAAATTAACAGTGACTATTACTGCACGCCGAGCCACCGAGCCTTATTTAGACTGATACAACTTGTGATGTCCCACCTTGATAGCTTTCTCCGCATCTCTCTTCGCTCGTCGAATCAACTTCCGCAATTCTGCATTTTTTGCGGATAACTTCTCTTCCTTCTTGTGACCATCGAAGATACCCATCGTTCGACTCCGCTTCAGATCCAGCATGTATTTCTCCCCTATGACCAGCCGTAATAATGCATCTTTAATATGACCAGTTACTGTAATAAATGATCTCTTGCCTGTGACCAGTTAGAACGGGATTGTGACCAGTTACAATTGTGATACATCCGTCAAATGACTAGTCACAATCTTGATACATCTGTCAAACGATCAATCACGATAATGATACATGTCTTATACGATCAGTCAAAATCGTGATATATGTGTCATATAACCAGTCACAATCATGATACATCTGTCATATGACTAACAATCATGATACGTCTTGTCATATATGATCAGTCACAATCATGACAATCTGTAATATGACCACCACAATCATGTCACATGTCATACAACCAGTCACAATCATGTCACATGTCATACAACCAGTCACAATCATGTCACATGTCATATACCCAGTTACAATCATGTCACAAGTCATATTACAAGTCACAATAATTATACATTTCTCATATGACCAGTCACAATCATGATAATTCTCTAATATGGCCAGTCTTGATCATATTTCTCTCTTATAACCAGTCACAACCACCTGGTCACAATGATACTTCACTGAAATAGTGAGAGAAGTTCAATTTTATAGAAACATTCATGGTAAACAAAAACAATCAGAAAATTACAACATTCGAGGTAAACAACGTCCAACATAAGCAATATTCAAGATGAACAACACAATGTGATTTCCCTGTCAATGGCTTACCGAACATTCCTGGCAAGAAATGTCAAACAAGACTGTTAATGGACCTGTACCGTCTGGAAGTCTGGCATAAGTAGTTCACAGCCCCACAAACATAACAACACAGACGGCAAATTGTTGAGTCCTGACGCTAAGTAGGAGTGCTGGATTAAGACCTGCACCTATTGCCATTGTTGACACATTCATGCAATATCTACACCAGTCTACCGTAAACATGCAAACACAAGCCAGGGCTTTAGTTTCTTTTGAACCTTGAGTTAATTGCAGTGGATTAACTGGTTGTTTGCTTGCCTTGTTAACTGTGTATATCTTACCTTGTACGATGCCTACTGTTATGACGGTGAAGTTCAAAATTGCTATTTTTTTTAGAATTTGGATGAAGTTTTGAAAATATATACACATGACGTGAGTTTTCATGCCAGCAAAAATCATTAAAGTAAGTTCAAGGAAAGTTTGACATGTACACTGAACATGCACATGCCCGCACAGTCACAAACACCACACAACATATGCACACACACACTCACACGCACACAGATGTACTTGCACAACACAAAACATGCACGCACAAACGTATATACACACACATCCATGCACACATACACAGATGTACACACGCAACACAAAACATGCAAGCACGCACGCACGCATGCACACACACAGATGTACACACACAACACAAAACATGCACGTATGCAGGCACACACACATCCATGCACACACACACACACACTCCTACACGCACTCACAAACACACACACACACTTACACACACACTCACACACAAACAACACAAAACATGCATGCACACACAGGCATACACACACACACTCACTCACTCACTCACTCACACACACACTCAGTCACACACACACACAATCATACACACTCACACACACACACTCATACACACACACTCACACACACAACACAAACCATGCATGCACACACACACACCCACACCGACACATACAAACCAAAACACACACAACACACCACAGCACACACACACACCGAAACCACACACAATACACCACAGCACACACACAACACACGCACACCACAAAACACACATGCACACACACACCACAAAACACACACACACACACCACACAACACACACACCACAAAACACATATATCAGTTTTTGTATTCATCAGATATGACAAAACCTGCTAATATCTCTTCACTGACTGTAACTACTACTACCCCTTCCAAACGTACCGCTCAGTTTTCCGAACAATATGCTAGTGCTGTTTTGCTGCGGCCGAGGAGCCCCCAACATATGACTGCTGTAGGCTTGTGAATGTTTCTCAGAACACGGCCCTAAAAACAAATGAAAATAAAACAAATGACGAGTCAAGTTAAAATTCTGGAAACTACAGAAATGGCAGATTCCATCCTTCTAAACCAGTATGTAATTTTTTACCATCACCCATCCTCTTGAGCTGGGGGGGTGCTACTCGCTACCCCTGGCATACTGCCTTGTTGAAACATGGGAGTAAGACTCAATGTGTCATCCAATAATCTCATTGCCTTTTACGTTTGGCTGATTTGGGTTTGAGCCAATCATGGTTGATATTAATGTAATGTTCTGGTACAGAAGTAATTACTTGGATACTCACTAGCACCGCCTTAATTTTGCATAGATAGTCAAATAATTCAACAGAAGTAAATAAATATTACAATTTATTTTAGCATAAAAATACTGCCAGGAAAGTGTCACTAGTGTGAGAGCCACCTATTGGAATTGTTTTCCCAGAGTGCATGCATTTCTTACTATGAGTTTTACATCCTTGTCAAAGTTTATTGTCATAGTTTATCGGAAGACAGCACATAGTGATAATTTGTAGCCTAAGTGCGTGTGTACTAGTTAGTGATTGTGCAGGAATTGCTGGAAGGCGTTACAAACTATTACTTGGTGTATGTAGAAAAAACTGTGAAGACAATGTATGTAAATTTCATCCACAATGCACGGTGGCATTTAAAAAAAAGTAAGTGGCATCTATATACATTTTCTAGTTCTTGAGGTGTAACTGTACGGGATAGCGATTTGGAGACACTGCCTTGTGGGATAATCGATCATCAGCATTTTCCAAAATAATGATTTGAAAAAAATATAGGAACTCATTTATGCACAAATTTATAATAAAATGTCAAGCTTTGACACGTGAAAATGTCTTTAATTTTGTGTAGGTTGAGAGATTTCACTGTAAGTTTTGTGTGTGAATTATAATTACCACAGGAAATTATTTCAACTGCCCTTTTCGGTAGTTTAGAGAGTCTTTTTGTATCAAAACCACAAGATACATTTTGTAGTTGAAGTGTGGCATAATTAACCAATTATAATAATAATCTTTTTATTTTAGACATCCAGTATGCCCATGTAAAAAAACAATAGATTGATAAAACAGTATATCCATATAAAAAATAATGACATTGATAAAAACAATATATTTAAAAATTATATAAAGCCAGGATCCACTGATGCCACATTTGCAATGTACAATACATGTGGCTGGTAACAATGTCTGAATAATGGTATTCATAGACATGTCGATCCTTGTCATTAAGCTAAAACTAGCCGTTCTGATTTTGTATAGTCTTTAATAACGTGTGTTTCAGTAGGAAATGCATCAGTTAATTCATGATCCCAGTGTCTGAAATGAGCAAAAATGAACTGGCCCAGATTTTTTTGAACTGGCCCAGGCCAATTTTAGTTCATATTCTACCAATGTGTGGAGGTCAATCTAAAGTTTTTTTTAAATAATTGTGCCCTAAAAAACATTAGTTTTTGTTATGTGCCAAAAATGAGTGTGAGGTGCGAATCTCAAAAAAGCACAGTTAAAGCAACCCAGTTTTACCACTAGCTTCAAATCAGGTGCAATGGTGTAAAGTGTGCAGGGATGGTTAAAACTGATTTCTATTTCATATCAACTTTGTGTCAAATTTATTTGAGACAGTTTTTTTCAAAAATACTTTACACCAAAATTCTCGATCTTTCAAAACAATATCAACTAAATTTGACCTGTTCTAGTTTAAAGTTATTTATACAATATGTAATGGACATGTTCTATTTTAAAATTAATGGTGATGGAAGTTTCATGTTCACGCATCCTATATATAATTACCGAATTCATTCTATTAAGCATAACAAATACTTGAGATGCAAAGACAGGTCAAATTTGCATTGCAATAAGCTTACAGGCGGTTCACCCATTTTCTGAGGTTCCTGGGTACAGCCATCTCAGCAGACGTGACTGGCAAGTGATATATGCATCCACATGTGAGCAACCGGATACCAGAATATTCAAGTCTAATAATTCAGGTGGACCTTTTGATATTTTTTACCACTGAACTTTGAATCTAGTGTGACATTGGTAGAAATTAAATTACAAAAATGGAGTCAACAGCCAAGATTGGTATTGGAGATCACTGTCACGGTGTCGGTTGCTGCAAAAATGGGGTGCATTCTAATTAGGGGATGTATGCTTAATAAAATGAATATGGTATATATGCAGCACGAAGGCACGTGTACTTGCAATTTATTTATTATCTGTTTGTGCAATTTAACAGGCATGTTCAATGAACAACTGTGATTTTACATCAGTATTTATATGCATTGACTAGATCCCGAAACCTAACTATAAACATATTTTATTTCCATGCACAATTATGTTCGAAACTCATCAATTATATTTGAAGTATTTAATAATAAACAATTAATGCTTTCTTCTATTAAATTTTTGATTTGAAAGACTTATTCTGGGGTAATTTTGAAATTAATGCTTTATAGTCTTTTCAAGTATTTTAACCATCCCTGAAAGTGAGAGATATGCGAGATGAGTCCACATATGATCGGTTCTCTCACCTGTCCCACTGCAACCATTTGTCGAGTTTCTGAAATCTGAAAATGTTAACTTCTTCATTGCCCAACTCAAAAACCCGACAGAAGACACAAAAATATTAGCAGGAAACACATTAAAGGGTGGTCTCAATAGTTTGCTAAGTCACAAAATATGTCGAGCATTACATGGGGGGGGGCAATTGGGAATTGGTTATCACCACATATCAAGGGGGAAATAAATTGGTGCAGTGGTGCCACCTAGTGAGTGAAACGTTTTAATGCAAATTTACACTAATAGCAATTTTGGATAGCAAATGTCACACGTTCCACGCCATGTAGTGGAGGGGAGTTGAACTAAATGTGTAATGTTTTTTGTTCTTTGGAAACTTGCGAGACCAGCCCTAAATAATATATTCAGGGGTCAAACCTAGAAAGTTGGTTACCGTTGAAACTGTACATTGAAGTCTTCGATCGTTGAGGTGCCTCTGGGTTCAGTCGTTTATCGGCTGTGCTTAGCGGCTCCAGCATAGGGCTGGAGTAAGACTTTCGGGCAAATTCGGTTTGCTTTTTTGATAAATTTCCATTGTTGTTTGATTTTGTGGTCGCCATGTCCGAGACCTGGGGGATGCAAAAGTAATATATGAATGATAGTAACAACAACTGGTTAACATACTTGGATCAATTGTTGATCTTGTAACTGTAATTGAACATTTGAAACTAAGTGAAAACAGTATCAATTTACTAAATTTAACAAAAGTAACTATACTCTCTGGATTCGGTCTGGTGTTATATAGCCAATGTTTAAGTAATTTTGAAGAACATAATCAATCTTTATCTGCTGCAAATGAAATTGCAATAGTTTAATGGAGAAGATCTTTCAAAGATAACAGTCACAAAAGGCAAAATGTTTCCCCATTAAATAGAAAACGTCTAGAAATTAATATATTTATTATACGTATTCAGGGTGTGTGCAAACTTTTAGAAATTCTTAATGTTGATTTTGCATGTTTAACAGGGGTAGAACTTCAGCATTTATTTTACTGGATAGCAGGACTACCGGTAATAAAAACAAAAGTTTACTAGTCCGCCAAAAGGTTCACTAGTCCTGAAAATATCAAAACAACACAACTTTAAATCGCAACAATTTGATTTCAACCATAATAAACAGTGTCATCCAGGCCTGGTGCTAACACTGCCTGCCAGTCAATCAGTGTCACGCAGCATTGGAGACACTACTGTCAGCCTGGCCTCTGTGCTCCACCAGCACTCCACAAATCGATTGCACATAGGGATTCTGATCGAAAGTTGTCCGTGCCTGTCAAGAAGGCATTCTTGTCACGAATACCAGTCACATTGTGTATCCTGCACATTGTACAGAACATCAAACCCATGTCCTCATCATAGGACAGTCACATGTGGTCGCACTCCCAAACCTTCAAGTAGCCACGCTGTCGTTTCTGCTTGTTGTACTGCATGTCCCGTTCACACTTTTCCAGCTTCCGCTTTACTGCTGGTTTCGCAACCCCAGTCGATACATCATGCATAGACTAATAAAGTAATGTAGACGTAAACCGTATTCGAAAACTGTGCATTTGAAAACTGTGCATTTAAAAAAGGCCACCAATTGCACTCATTAGCCGTATCTCTCTACCAGATACACTAAACCAAACAAATGTCGTTTCAGAATTTGATGTCACACAACAGCCAATCAGAAGCACCATTTCACTGTCGCTTCATTAGGTAAAAAATTAGTTTGTCAATGGTACGGGATGGTGGCGCTATGCAATATGCTGATTTTTATTAGACAGCCGGACACATCATACAGTGTGATCATTAAATAAGATCATGGTAAGATATTTAAAAGTAACTTTAATTTACTGTCTATACAATGTATGTAGGTATCTAGGTACGTATGTATATACGTACATACGCATGTGTGGCATACATGCATGCCATATCATAAGCGTACACACAACATACATACACATGTATACACACTGCATCTGTGTGTACATTATGTAGTACGTCCCAGGTAGCACATACAATCGGACTACAGATATTTGGTTTCTGACACAGCCATGAAGCCACTTTTGAACAACCAATTTAAGTTTCCCCCTCTGACGGACAGGTATTTTACTGCGTACACCAGCAAAAGTAACATCAAAAATTGATCACGGACCTGTCGACTGCGCTGTTTCATCTGCCGCCTTGTCGTGGCCTCGAGACTTCCGCGCACACTCTGATCTGATGGTGGCCCGTAGATGTCTCTCATGGCACTCAGCCGACTATTAAGACTTGTGTACACATCTGGCTGCGGGAATGTTGTGTGTTGCAGTGACGTAGAGTGGCCCGCGAGTGTTGGGTTCTGCCACGTCTCGCGGTGCGGCGTCACATACCTCGGGTCATAGTTCACTTTCATAAGAATCGATTTCATGTTTCATTTTTCTTTGGACTGAAATCACATAAACTGGAATGAGGAGGCGCATCTGGAACTGGGATGAGTGCAGTGGATAGTACTCATCGTGCAGGGAGCTAGAGGCATTTGTGTAAACAGAGTACTTCTTGATGGTAGGTACACACGCATGTACACACACGTGTGCACGTGCACTCATATGATATGACGGCATGCATATATGCACAGCTTTGCACGCACCGGTTTTTGGGGGCAAATCCGCAATTTATATACATCGGTAACCTAGCAGATATTGTGACAATTTATGCACTTTCTAATTCATGCTAACTTCGATGTATTATAAAAGTCGATATATTATCACAACTAACTGTGACCCACAAATGAAACAGTTGCATGATTAACAGGCTTAAATAATAATGTTACACTCTCAGCTAGATCATCCCCATCTATTAGTTAAACTACTATATAAGATCTATATATGTCATAATGTGAGCAGTAACAGTAGCGGTTTAACTATAAATACGTTAAAACAGGCAGCAATTGTGTTATGATAATGGAACACTTTCTCAATTTCCCTACACTGATTGAATCGATCAGTGAATGTTCCATTTAATTTTACACTTGCAAAACAGATGCAAAAACCAAAAAGGCAAAACATATTAATCAACGTCGATCTGTAGCATACGATCGCGCTGTTTTCAAATGATCTGCTTATCGATTTTAGTGATTTTTCATTCTGTACATTGTAACCATTATTTATAACAAAACTATAGAACGATGCATGATATATAATGTACTTGTACATGTTGCATGGAGTCTGTGAATAAAGCAATAATAATAATTATTATTACTAATTCATTCGTTCGTTCGTTGCCCCAGCTGAGCCTAACGTGACCGTAAATGAGCGTATCATATGATATAGCAGTGACATTATTAAGTAGTCAGTTTTTGGCGCAAGACTGATTATGTTATGATAGTACATAAATAAATATAATTGCGGGTACCTACTATGATAGGAGCTGTCAACGACGGTACAATTCGGTGAATCTTTATGACATCACGCAGCAGATCAGTGTAAACAGTGAACTTCTGGCCGATACAAGTCTATCACCGATTCAGACTCGATTTATGTTTACAAGCTTGTATTTGTTCCCAAGGACACGACCGCATGTTGGCCCCGCCTACATCAATATTGACAGGTGCACAAGCGCGCCAGTCCGTAACGAACACCGCAAAAACTGTGACGTCACGGCAATTGTGGTCTAAGCTGAGCTAATGAATATTCATTGGCTCTGGTCGAATCTCGATACAGAGACGGCTAGTGTAGATTTCTGTGGTTTTGCCAAAATAAAGCCAATATAATTGTAATAGCACGAGTTTACATTTTAGGCAGACATTGTATACGCATCCTTCATTTTGTACATATGTCAATACCCTTACATTGATGTATATGTGTGACCAAAATCAAATGTCAATACTCTTACATTGATGTATATTATGTGTGATCAAAATAAATTTTGTTTCGGTCTCATCTAACAAAAATGGGTGCAGTTATACTTATCTGGGGTCCATAATGTTATGTACCTGTACGTAGGTGACCCAATTAATGATGTTCTAGTTTACTCTTCTGTTCGAAAAGTAGGAAAAAAGTGATCAAATTTTAAGTTTGCTTTAGTGTTTTCAGCTTGTGAAGTTGTGCCGTGAAATACATACCTCGGTGGTGTCTGGTAACATTATTGTAGCCCTCTCCCTCATATTTGTTATAATTTAGGCATTTACCCCCCCGCCCCCCCTTGTGCTACATATTATTTAATAGCTCCTATATACATAGCATCAGAACGACTGCAATTGTGTATGGGCTGTGGACAATCTCACCTTGGTCAGTTTGGTTCACTGTCGCAAGCCAAAGGTGGTAGGTGACTACACTACCTCTGGCATTAGCCTGACACAATACGTGGATTTATGCCGATTCATTTGTAGTTCAATCCAATTGTTGCTCTTGTTTCTGTTTAATAATCGGCAAATCTCAGCTGGGTTGTCCCGTGATTCCAAAAACCAGTTGAAATCCAAGAACAAATAAAAGAAATGTCTGTCATTACCCATCAAGATAGTAACAAGAAGTAATGACAAGCAACTATTTAGCTAAGAGCCAATGTGCAGGCCTCCAAACGCCTAAATATGAGAGGTTGTAAGATGACAGGTTAATGCGCAAACTGATTAATCTACGCTTCGACAACTCGATATACCAGGTGTGCTGATATTGTGTAGTCAAGTAACTTCCCTGGCTCGCAAGGATGGTTTGGATGTTAATATCAATATGTTAAATTTGAAACATTGTAAGTATATAACAATTATCTTCTCTCAGACGCCCAGGTTCACTCATCTCCTTGTACCATTGGCTTCTCATCTACCAAATGGAGATGTATTTGAAAAAACAACAGGTAGTTATTTCAATTTTTTTATATCCTTTCTAGTCTCTACATAGTGTAGTGACTTTGAATTTATTTTTCATCATGTATTTAATGTAACATTGTCTAAATGCAACTCTAAGTACCCAGGACACAAGGAACCATCAAGAATGCCATTTTAGTAGTGTTTATTTGCATATATACGTGTTTCATACATGTATACTCAAGAAGCTGTCCTACCAAGTCAAGTGTTTACTGGTGACAAATACAATTCTACAGTTGTCCGTGGTCTACGAGTACACAAATGGAGTGCAGGCATCCACTGAAATATTAACTAGTGGCAGGTAGATGTTTGTATTTCACAATTCTTTTGCAAGTTTGTGAAACACATGTAAATGATACAGCTAATATATATATCACAAGACATCTGCAACTAGTGTTGCAGTACAACAGCAATTTTACATTCACACAGCAATATGTTAGTTTCCTCTGGCTCTGCATTCAGCCGTTTTTAAATCCACCCAAACACTGGATGACCCTATTCATCTGTAGGTTTTTGCGACTACAGTCACCAAAGCATTAATCTTGTAAACCTGCAAAGCACTAGACTCCCTTCAAATGTTAAGTTCATATCTGCCCAGCTGTGTGTTGACCGTTTGTAATGTTCACAATGTCAGATGCACAGACAGCAGGGTTACATTACTGTAATCTGCACGCAGAGATATTCCCAGCAAACGTGTAAACAAATAATAAGTAAACAATAATAATGCACACAAATAAACAAACAGCAGGTACATCTAACATTGCCTACGGATGCATCAAGATGCAAATTTTCCAAGGCGCATTTAGATTTTAAAACTGTGACCTGCTTCATATATATGATGTGAAGAAATTAATCATCTACACAAGTAAACTCAATCAGTATGGCGCATGTGAACTTACTTCCAACTATGTTCACAAATGACAATTTACTAAAAAGTTTATAAAATGGTTAAAATATTGTCAACATACCAAAATGGTGCAAATGGTGTGTATATAAGTCTACTAAAGCAAAAATCAAACGGTAACTAAACATGAGGAAACGCAACACAAGCCGACCGCAATAAACAATATCTGCCAAGAAATGGTCTCGTTAACAAGGTGTGTTAACACAGCATGGCACCCCAAGAAATAATGTGTTAGAAACATGTTGGTGGTCGTACTAAGCAGGTGTGTTAAACAGACACTACGACTGCATGGCAGACCACAGCTGTGGTCCTAGCAACCATCTTGGTTCTTAGTTAGCAACCATTTCCCACCTGATGTCCGTCATGATATGGAATCGCTAACTGCAAAGCGAACGTGCTCGCAGGCCTCAAGATACAGAACAGTGAAATCAGTGTCACAGCAATATATATATATACATACACACACTGGATGGAATCAATTCTGCCATATGTGATATAAAATGCAGTTTTAACAAAAAACATGCTCTTGAGTAAGAGATCTATATAATAAATCTCTAACACTTATTTCACAGATGTGCAAACAAATTGTTAGAAAAGTTATACTGAGTGACGTACTTAATGGTTATGGGTGGACAAAAATAAATTTAGCAAAATGACGCTAGTGCCACAAAGTGTGTTATGTAAGGGAGGGCATACTGACAAGTATGCAAATTCATTACTTATATGTGTTTCTTGATCATGGAAATGTTCATATCAAACAAAACACTCTCTTCACCGTTTCCACTAACAATTTATGCATACATGTAAACACAGGTAATGACATCTTTTAGCACGAGACTGAATGATTGATTGATTGTTTTGTTAATGATGCAAATATTGCTGTGTAGCAGAATCGATGGACAACTATATATATCCACCAGAAGTTACCATGGAAATGGTGGGATGAACCATTAGATGGTTTTATCATTCCGTTGCGATGGCGACCCTGCAATCTCTACCCGCGCCAGACCGTGTAGATAAAGGCTTCGAAAGGAAAGGGGGACAACCTACGCATTCTTAAGTTCTGTGCCTATTTTGTAGCTAAGAATTTTGTCCCAGTCGATCTTCCTCCGTGTTACTGGAAGCTGCCGCCGGAGTGCCTTGAATGTTGTTTCAGACATAGTCTGATAGTTCTCGGAAATAGCCGTCTGAAAACGACATGTGTACAATTCAGTATGCAACTAACACTTTTGTATACTTGGTTTAAAAGGTGGCTTCTCTGGAGTGACGTTGGATGTTTATAGCAGTCTCCAGAGCACGTTGTGTTACATACTGTTGTTTTATTATTTTTTATTTTCATTGACATTAAGTAATTTTATAATTTTTAACTGAAGGAATGTATTATTATTTGGGTCGAATAAAATCATCACCTTTCTCTTTGTCAATGTAGCAACAAACAAGTAACACCTCTGATTGGCGGTTGAGTTTCAAGTTTGGGTATTGCGTGGATATTCTTGTATGTTATTTATCATGTTTATATCAACTATCAAGTAAAAGTATTGTGATTATTTTGTACAATATCCACAACAGGTTTTACACAAACCTCTATTTAAGTTGTATACAGTCCACTAAATATATTTATTTTATTTAAAATCTCCATGTGTGAACATTACTTGTCTTACTGGCTGTGCTCACTAACAATTCAAATACAAAGAATCGTGAAAGGTCAACCACAATTACAACTTTGCTTCTTGAATGTGAATTTCAGTGCTTCAAAAAGTCGAAGTGCAACAATCCATAAGTGGACTCCAACCAACAACAGTTTTGTAAAAAAATATTATATACACTGTTAGTGCTAATTTACATGAATTCATTCTTGTTGCATGTGGGGATCAGTGATTTCGAGTCTGGTCGTGAGATTTACAAATACAGCTTTCTGAACATTCTAATGATGGTTTCAACAAGAGTAGGCACTAAGCATAACAATAGTTCACCTGGTATTCATTCTCAGCATCCGAGACAATTCGGCATATTTCCTTTGCAGTCTGTGATTCGCTCTGGAATGAAACACGTAGGAATTTATGATCGCAAAGTCAAAATTTGAAAAATAATAACAACACATGTGCATCATTTCCAATGCAGTAACTTGCCAGTAACGGTTTGACAAGTATTTCAATTAAGTTACCAATAACTGATAACAAAATCTCAAAGAATAAATAAGTTTACTAAATTTAGAATCTAGCAAACAGTTACACTTACATCAGACATACTAATTTCAGTACTGATTTACAGAAATAAAGAAATTAAAATGCAATGTATTATTTATTGATTATGAACGTGCACATATATAAAAATTTGGCAGAGCACTGTTCTCTGTAATTTTTTAGAGAACATTGTTTGTCATAACTAATAAATCCTTGTAAGCTACCGGGTATATGTTAATTTTTTTTCCTTATATGATGTGCAGTGTTGCATAAGGAACAGCGCGCACCGTCACTCCACATAGCTGCACATGCAGCACAGCGATGCTGATTGGCTGAATGTGGATATATCGCATTTTGATCAGACGGTTGGCGCTTATCATGTTTTGAAAACAAATGCTCTTTTGTGCACATCGTTTTGTGCGGATTTATTGCGTTTTTGTACAAATTAGATAGTATCCCAACTAAACACGTGTTTAAACAAATGTTTAGTCCTGGTTTGTGTGAAATTTCAAAAGTGGCATTTATCGCGTTTTGCCCTGAAACCATTCAAATATAATTTACCAGCATATTATAAATCTATATAATATACTTGTATATTAACAAATAAATGCCACCAAGAATAAAAAAATTATCAAGGACCACCAGAGGATAGATTTTAGCCGAACAACCAGGAAATACAACCGACAGCTGCCAATGAATTAGAACGAGATTACATAATAAAATAGTGCTAGAAAACTCACAGTGATGGTGAGAGATTCCTTGATCTGCTTTGAGCTGACCAGCTGGACATTTCCATCCTCGTAGTAATGCACCTGCAACAGGTTTTGACTGGTCACTATAAAACTGGACAAGTGCTTATTCTATCACTAACTGAACCGTTGATAAGCAGCACAATTCTGTTCACACCCTTTCCATTAACTCTGTAAGTACTGTTTCTTTACATATTGGAAATGGTGTTGTATGATGTAATGATAGAATCTGTGCTGTGGGTTGTTGGAAATAAATTACTGATCGACTGATTGACCGAAACAACCTTACATCTAGTGTAGAAGTTTGTAAGTATACCCCTGAGGTGTTGTTCTAGATGACATTTAAATGTTGTGACTGAAAGTCATATAGTTAATCTTTGTGAAAACTGTATAACTAATGTTTTCTTATGATAGGTGTACATACAATTATTAACGTAACACCCTCCCACTTTGTCTTAGTTACAGCTGCATTTGTAAATGATCTAACATATTTATGCAGACTTATGACAATTACATATAAAATTCCTGTATCAACATTGAATTATAATTATTATTTATTAAATATTATTCATAATTTCATAATGTTTACATTGAAATAAATGCAATCATAGATATACATATCAATTCACATGGTGTGTGCATCACCACGCAATTATTAGCATTGTTAAAAAGGTGGCTCCCATGTTAGCAACATTTGGTATCTTAATGGGAGTCTTCTTCACCTTTATGCTAATTGTTTTAATATGTAAAGTGACTAAATGATCAAAATGTCTGTCCGTGTGTCTAGTTAGCTGACCTGTACTTTAAGCATGGCTGTCAGTTCAGCTGTGCCACCGCCGGATTCTGGGAATGTGATTACCCACAGCGAGCGCCAACGTCCATTCCTGTAAGTTACATGGTCAACTGTAGATGTACAACATTACAATGCATGACTCATGGTCACCGTTATATGAAACTTTTATAATAATAATACTCTTTATTGATACATAATGTTCAGTATAACACAGATGTAGCAGTAATCTGAAACATGTAAATACATCATGTAACAACTGGAACAAAGCAACACATTGCTTGTGTTCCTTATTCATGTCATATTTGAAATGTAAATGATAGTTTGTGAGAAAAACAACAACATAATACATAAACATCTTCATAATAAACTAACTAATTATTTAATAGTGCATTATATTAGTACTGTAACACTGACACCTGGTGCTTCTTAACATGAAACAAATTACATTAAAGCAGAATTTAGCAATGTTTGCTAGAATTAGATGCTTGGGCCTTTGTTTAAACATATGAAGAGATATACAATATTGTAATTAGTTATTTGTACTAAATGTATTCCAGATTTTAGGACCAACATAAGCCACAGACAATTGTCTACAATTAGTCTTGCAGTATGGTATTTTATATGTTACTTCCTGCCTTGTATTATATTTATGTGTGGATATTTGCAGGACAAATACATCATGATATATATCTGGCAACATACCCCTATTATGCTTGTACATTAGAATACAGCATAAGTATTTATTTACGTCATAAATATTCATTATTTGCTAAGATGTAAATAAAGGCTGCATATGATCAATAAATCCTACATGACTTATTACACGCAAAACTCTTTTTTTGAGTAAATGAATTTTAGCAAGGTATATATTCGGGGCCCTTCCCCAGACAACATTACAGTAAGTGATATATGGGTATATAAACATGTAATACAGATTTAACAATGATTTATTATTTAGTTTGTTATATTTTTATAATATCAATATTCTTAGAAATGTTATTTGATATATATTTAATGAGTGTGCTCCAGTTTAATTTATTATTTATAAGCAGACCCAAAAACTTTATCTCATGTACAGTGTTAATTTGTATGCCGTCTATACAAATGTTATTACTCCTTTCTCTTATACTCATCGTATTACTGAAGGTCACTGTGTGAGTTTTCTGTATATTCAAAGAAAGTTTATTAATTTTAAGCCATAAAGATATTTTTTTTTTTCAGAGCATTTTCCATTTCATCTATATTGTTGCCTTGTATAAAGATGCTCATGTCATCAGCAAACATAATAGTAAACATTGTGTCAGATAAAGTAGATAAATAATTTATATAGACAAGAAAGAGTAAAGGTTCCAGAATGGAACCCTGCGGAACACCACATGTTGTTTTTAAGGGAAGATTTTGTTCCATAAAATTTTACTCGTTGTTGTCTGTTACTTAAGAAGTTACGAATCCATTGGAGTATATTCCCTCCGATTCCATAATGTGTTAATTTTCGAAATAATATATTATGATTAACGGTATCAAAGGCTTTGGCTAAATCCAGAAATAACCCAATTACGTGCTCTTTGGTATCGATTGCCTTACTCATTTTGTCAATTTGTATATGCATACGCACAATCAAAATGTTGAGCATGATGTCTGTCAAGCTTTGCCAACAATGCTAATAACGGTTATATACATGAATTAAATTACTACTGTTGCACGTATCTCATAGATCAAACATAACAACGTAGTTTATACTTTATTTCCCCTAAAAAAATATACTTCTGTGGACGGAATTTCAACAAAATATACAACAGAATGCAAGAATGCACCACGTGTTCGGCATCCATTTTTGATGGCTTGACGGAGCTTTTGCTAGGCAACAGGTCACGTGATGGGTAGGTGAATTCATAAATAGAATGAAAAGGGTACGAGTATCTGACCAGAAATTCTTAGGGCTGAACTGGTGGCTCTCGATACACGTGGTCAATGTGATGTTTCCCTCAGCGGTGCTGGCGTACACTGTCACCGTGCCGTGCTTGTAGTGGTTGTGCACATACTCCGTTATGCTCGACTCGAGTGCGGACCGCCACGGCTCAGCGGTTGCATCGACCTCGGTTGGTTGGAAGTTGCTCGCCTCCTTGCGCAAATGGTCGTACCTATATCGCCATCAGGCAGTGCACATGTACACAGAATGACATTGCCAAAGAACCATTCGTGATCAATCAGACATTTTGTACAGAACAGTGAGATTTCACTATTAGGCTCAATCTTGGGACAGGACCGTGTTAGCAGGACTAATTTCATATACTTTATTGTCACAGAAATAATCTGTAAGGTGACCATAGTTAGTGGCTGTATTACTGAAGGGTGGGTAGTTTGACTTAATCATGACGGTAAATACCCCAATAGAGTATCCAACCAGTCATAGTATATACGATGGTTGTGCAGTTGTGGGCGGACATGATTTCACAACATTAATACACCATTGGTTAATGGGCCTACCACAATCCTATTCTAATTGAGTTTTGTCATCTATCAGACTATGAAATATACTGACATAAACTTAAATGTGTTTAGCATAACAAATATGAACTGTAAGATTTTAGATTTGTGCGATCACAACAAGGCACAAGAACATGCACAGTTGATCAGTTTTCTGTTTGAAACGGAATATATTATGTACAGAAAAAATGAACGGTGTGACCCTGGCTTGATAGGTTTCATTAGTTACATTATTGTAATGAATGTGTGTAATCAACCTATGTTTTCATACTAACAAAAATCTACAAAACTAATTATTTTTCTGCATATTTTCGGAAAGAATTTTGTATGTGTCTGAACACTTGCCGTCTGTAATGGCTGTATATAGTGGGACACTGTATGTCTTCTAGCAGCTGAAGACATACAACACACCAACAAAAGCGCTGTGGTCCAGTGCTAGAGCTTCAGACTCTCAATCGAGAGAACATGGGTTCAAATCCTGTGCGGTGTCGAACCTTGGGAAAGTTCGTTTACTCTACGTTACATTGAGTACCTGGCTATAGAAAGTGGTGAATAGTTGTGTACGAATAGTCTTTGCGCAAATGGCTGAATGTTTCCCAGAGAAGTCAAGATGGTGTTTGATTGAACAGGTATGTCAGGGAGTAAACTGTAAAGCGCTTTGAGCAGTCCTGAGGAATGGATACTGCACTATATAAGAACTTGCCTTTTTTAGAATTACAAAATTTTAGTCATTACAATAATATCCATTCTTGAACTGACTTGGTGAAATAAATACCTGAAGGTGCGCTTTGTCCTAGGGTCGAGAAACCTTCCACCGCCTACATCTCCGTGTTCGGTGATGAGCACCTGTTCATCAGAGCCATCTACCCGACACTGCGTGAACTGGTCCTTGTTGTACTGAGCAAAGGCACTACAAACAACAGGCAAACCATGTATACTCTACTCTCTAATAGCGTTGAGAATCAGTTTGATTTTGATGACTGATCATCAGTGTCACTAAACTGATTGGTGATTGATTATATTCTACAAACAACTGGTGGACGAAATGTAATTGATAACATATCAAGTACATGTCAAAAACAATAAAGTACTGTCCATAGTAATTGATAATACTATGAATATTACATTGTTTATATAAAATATAAACTTGGAAAGAGATTTCTGATTTCACAATTACAGATCAATACTACTCTGTGTTGCATCACTCTTTTCCCAAAAGTGCTAACACTGTAACAAAAGGGTAACAGTTACCAGAGCCAAATCTGTCTGCGTAAGCAAACATGCCAGACCACTACAGCCTTATCTCTCACAGTGGAGTGGTTTATTACAGACTAATCAAAATATCAACGTTTCCTGCATGCTAATTTCCTTTGTTTGAGGCAATAATGACTCCCTACATGAAGGGTTCTCCAAATAAATAAAATGACATTTTACCCAGACGCTTGTTCTTTGAGTAAATTATCATCATTCAGCAAGACACGCACATCTGAAAAAGAAATATACTCAATTAATGTTCAAGTCAATCATGTCACTTTAAACATTCATTCTAGGCTAATTGCACGATAGGCAAAATGGTTTGCTATTTGACAAAAATAAATTTGAACTCTGCCAAATTGGAGAACCGTTATTAAGGTCACTACTACTGACATTATCAGTGGTATATCACTGGATTATTCACTGTCAGCCTCCCTTGGAGTTGTTTTAAATGACCGCTCATCACACCAACCCAAATATCCAGTGACCATGACAGGCAGGCAGTGTAAACAATAGGTCGCCAATCCCTCTATTCATCCCGAGTTAATTCAATCAAGTTTTGTGTTGCCTGGACAATGGAGACCTCTTTGATCTACTGTTGACCCGGGATATAAGTCTGAGACAAGTACAGCGCCATATACAACGGATTCCCTATTATTCCATCATTCATCCAAATGCCAATATAAGTTTTATCTCATTCATGTGTGTTTGATAAGTGTCATCATAAGAACACATTGCAAATGGACATTTAAGAAAAAAAAACAATTTAGAAACTGTATTATCCAGGCTAGGATTAACTATAGATTGTTTTGAATTACTTGGCTAGGTTATGCTCTCTATATTTCAAGTATTGTTATTAATTTTGACATAGCCGACTTGTGTGGTGTTAGTTTTATTGATGGTGTTTGGCTTTTAATAATTGAAAGATGCCATTTAATTTATTTTAGGTGTTTGCTAAATTAACAGTGGCTGTTTGACTTTCTTTTTTATAATTAAACAGTGTTTAAAATTAATTACAGTAGCTTTGCACATTTTTCGCTTTCTTTTATATATTAATAATATTATAAATGTTTAATTTAAACTGGGTGTTTCATTTTCTTTTGAGCACATAAGCCCCTACCTGTCAATAATATAACGCTCTATATATATCATGTTTTGAGTGTGTGCTAAACAAATTGGCTAAAGAAAAGTCTTACTTTCATCCAAATTGGCTAAACAAGTTTTAAACCCAGCGCTAGCCTAGTCAATGCATGCCGATAATAAAATGCACTTGAACATGTAAACAAGCCCATCTAGTTACGAATACACTTATATATTTCTATGCAAGCACCAACACGAGTCATGAATAATGATGAAATAAGGCCAAATGAATTACGTTTATTAAAGAGATTAAGTTAAAGAGAGAGAAACGTGACTGAGCCCATACTAGTCTCCTGTACCTCTGGATGACAGAGCCCACATTTCGGCATATACAACATTAGCAGTATTGTTATAGATATATAAAGCAATAGCATTACTACTGTAATCACAGTAGACCTTATGCACTGTACCGTACTAACCAAGCACACCATTCATTCACACTAACTATAATCCCAACTACCTGCTGAAGAGTTACACTATATCAAGATTTAGCCTAAACCTATAAGTGGGGCCATTATGCCCAACTTATTAAAATCACTGGTGGAAGAGAAGTGAGCTGTCTCGGCATCAAAACCCCGTGAACACACTGTCCACCTGCACTAAGAAAATGGGGAAAGCGTTGAGATCTGCTACCAATCCCTCTTCCACCAACGATGTACATGTTGTGTCCCTAATGCTATCAAAAATTGGGCGGGATGGGAGGGCCAAAACTGTTGATGTGACCACTCTGTCTGCTTTCACAAAACGAAGTGACCATGCAAGAGCTCGTTGAAATCTGCCACTGAGCGCCATTACCGCGCGGTGATTGGTTCCTTGTGCCAAAAGAGCACCAAAGACAAAGGGGGGTAATTAGCACCAGGCATTAGGAGACATTAGGCCAATCATCACTCGTCCTGCGTTGTTGCCAGCACAAAAATACATATGCAGCACGGTGCCGTGGCCGCATATTCTCATTTATGATGAGCAATTTACGAATACAATATCTGTGTACAGCAATAGTGATGTAAAATCAACAGTCTGTCAATTTAACATGACTATAGTAATTTCACGTCTTGAATCCCCCTTCTAAATGTCAAAATATTCATTTATATTACCAAATGCAATACTAAGGTTCAATTTAATTTAACTAAATGTATGATTTTCACATACTGAAATGTACAATAATAATCATAGCCTTCGTGGGGAGAGTTAATTAACATTTTCTATTATTTCTTACTCAGCACAACTTTTTAATAGATACCATAAAACTACAACCATGTGAAAAATGTAAACAAGAGAAACATACCATTGAAAACTTCATTGAATTCACCAGGCGGAGCATGAACGATGAAGTCGGAAACTATTCTCACCTACAAAACACAGAATGATAACTATAATAACATGACTAACATCATTATATTAACTTTTTTTCATACATGGCTTGGTCAGTTGGTATTTATATTCAATCTAATACATTTACACTAATAACAGTGAGCTGGTATTGTCTGGCAAACAAATGGAAGGAACAATGAGATAATGTGTAGACTAATAATGCAGAGACCCGTCACCCCGTCATTTGGACAGGCTGAGTCGGCCGGGAGCGGGTAAGAATTTTTATAGACAGGTACAAACCAACCGTGTAATGACCCACCCTACCACAATATAGGACGGGCTGTGTGACGGGCGCCACTAACTTATATTATATTCCGGCAAAAGACTATTACAACGATCATTCGACAGACTAAAAAATACAGATAATCTTTGCAAAAGTCCTGAAAAGTAACAAGAATTGACCCTTTGGAACGGAAATTCTGTGATCATCCCTAGTACTGGATGGATTTCCACGTAAATCGATGCAGTGTCATGGCACCCCTGCTACGTACCTCGTGTCAACTGGCGTAAACAGAGACACGGGTGGAAGGCGCTAACATAAACCGTTTCGTGATCGTTGTCTGGTTTTCCGCTAAGCGCACTGAAGACAGGTTGTTAATTAAATATACTTGTCACATCGTTAGAACATATGTACAGATTCCGGTTTCGAACACAAAACTTGAAGGAATAACAACAGCCTAGGTTACGCTGGCTCAAAGTGATATAGTCTGGGTTTCGTAATTCTAACAAATTCCGTTAGATAGCTTCATATGTGGCGCTATCTAAAATAGTTGAACAAAAATAATATGTAAAATATTACAGTAGGTCTGCCTACCCTTTTTTGCAATACAAATTAAAAAAAATGAAATGTTTTACCTACCTACCCAATTTTAAAAATCAATGTTACCGGAAACACAACTATATTTTTTGTGGCCTAACCACTTAATTTCAATTTCCAGGTCTCGCTGGCATGTGTTTTTAGCCATCCTTTTCCCTCTTCATTGTGGGTGCCATGTTAGTGATTGTTTTGTGATGCTGTATAGGTTTTTTGTTAGCCAATCCACAACTGAATTTTTTCACTCGAAGCTGCTTGGCTGTTTCTTATTTCGCTGATTTTGTTTGTCATGTTGCAGGCTTTTGTTGACAACAAATTGATTTGTTAAATAAATGTTATTCTACTGGTGATGCAGTATTGTTATTAATATGGTCACTACGTAGATAGATATATATGTGTGTCGAATCCTAATGTCAAAAAATGAACACAATTAGATACCCATACTATTGGAAAGAAGATATGTAAGCTGTCCATTGGTGCATAACATAAAACATGGACCTAGCTAAGCCATAGTTATGCCACAATGAACATGACGGGTAAAGACATTCAAACTGAGAAAAATGCAGTTGAAGTTCATGTAAATATTTACACGTTTACATTAAATCCCTCAGTTTCAATTAACAGATTTCCCTTACATTTTGCATAGTGTTGGCTAATGGTAGTGTCCGAACATAATGTAAATATGAACAAAATATGTGACATTAAATTAATAACTAATAACCGACAAACAACGTAACATGACATCGACACAGTTGAACATAATTACATCTTACATAATTGTTATTCAGTATAAAGATAGTTATAACACCTAAGTTTTGTTACTTTATCAACTAAATCGTACATCTACAAGGACCAGGCCCCGACGTCGAAGACTACATTGAATCATCGAACATTGCTACGCCTGCATTTTTGTTCCAAGTTTGGCTGTTTTGCTTCTTTTTCTTTGTTTGATGCATTCGAAATACACTTCCAAGTCACGCTCATTGTTGATGGTGTATTTCGCAAACTGTTTACTGAGATTATCGCAACAGTATCTGAGCAATTAGGGATGTTTCCTAACGACAAATTCATTGCCACCAAAACTTTTTTACAGTTAGCGAAGCCAAGAAAGGGTGCACTGCGCTTGCGCATGCAGAATAAGCCAATGAGAGGACCTGTATGAATCACGAGGGCAGCGGCAAGCAACTTTTGTTTACTGATAGGCCTCTGTGTCAGTCGCTGCTATTGGCTAAATGTGACGTAAACTGGGAATTCCTGTGCCATATTTGAATTTCCCGTAGTACCAAATATGTCTGCCTTCCTTTGAGGGATATCCCCAAGAATGCAATGGGAACATGTGCGATTTGTTGCTTTTGTTTTACAGATTTCTTGCATGAAATGTTATGTACTCTTTCTAAAAAGGTTCTAATAGGTACTAAATATTAAGTGAAAAAACCATTGCCAATCAGTAGAAGACATTAAAGTACCATTTGGAGTCAAAAATCACCTTGCAACGTAAAAACAGTGTTTTCTCAAAATCAAGTTCATGGACATCCGGCTCATTTCGTTAGAACTCGACACCTGGATATCAACTGGGAGTGGGTAAGAATTGTGTCAACCCGTCATTTGGACGGGTAAGAAATTTAATATTTTTCTAGATGCCGCCACTACAATATCATGCCTAAGGGTTAAGGTTTTTGTGGCGCAACTGTCAACTACAAATTATTTGGACTGATAAAATTTCCAGGCACATGATGCATGTGCTGTCATGACTGGCAAAATATGACCCTGAATTAGTTCTTGAGATAATTATATGCCTGTAAAGACACTGTTTTTGTCAATATGTTAACACTGTTTAGGGGTGTTTATATGTTGTGATATTGAATAATGCAATTTTCATGCTGATATGCAGTCTTTCGAATTTGGCTGCATCAACTGGATGCAATTCTGTGGCGGTTGAAAGTTACGTCTAAGCCTGAGGTAAACAGGTTGTTGGTACAGTTTAAATAATTATTAAACAATAATTACAGATGTATCATGCATGTGGGGGTATTTCTTGAGCATGGTGTGTATCATATAGGTTTTAGTTGTGAACTGGCAATATATGGCATGAACGATCATTGGGAATTTTATAAAGTGATCAATTACGACAATTTTTTCAAATTATGTGCTGCAATGCTGTGTTAATTTATAGGCATAACTTGATAATTCACTCCATATCATTCTTATATTTCTCTGCTGTGGCACCGCAGGCGTAGCGAAAATAGTGGTACATCAAGCCTCAACTTAAGCCAGGCCATGTTTTGGTGACCGTATCACACTGACACTGTCATTCAGTGTCACTGTTCGGTTCCTGTTCGCTGGCTAGATAAGGCAGGTATAACTGCTGACATAGCACATGTTTATTATAGGACATCACATTGATTATACTCAATTTTTTTCACACATAAAGGTTACCAATATGAACAAGTCTGCTAGTTTGCTATGTTGCACGAAATGTACAGTCATCTATTTTCTTGTCAAGTGGTTTGAGCCGATATGTCTCCGCCGCTGTTAATCACATCCGGTCACACAAACCACAGGTTTATATTTTAACGAGAGGAACCACGCAACAAATTACTAGTGTCGTATACTTAATGTGTCAATATCTAACACGATGACCCCAATGAGACTAAAATATGGATAAACTACACCGAGAGAAATACATTACCTTCTCTTGATCTGATATCGGCTCTTCGTAGTCGGCCATTTTTCTCGGTTAGAAGCATACGCCTATCATCCGATGGAACTGTGGGTAATTAAAGTCCTTTCCACAACGATGCGTTACATATACATACACACGTGTGTATGTTTTACAGCAGCTAGCATTGTAATATAATTGCTCGATAAAGGCAATTATAGCGTTTATTTAGACATTACACATACCCTTGAACTAAATGGGTTACAAATTTGTGTTTATGCAGCTTTTATATGTTTGATGCATTAAATTTAACGAAAATGTAAACCCAGAAACAAGATACTGTCGCCATCTACTGGATAATTTAAAATAACTTATAAACCTGCTGCTGCTACATCCTGTTCAGGGTAGACATGATACACCTTCTTCATCACCGCGATACCCCTCTTCTTCTTCTCCATTATACACCTTCTTCTATGAAAGACATTTTTCAATTTGGATAAAGTATTATATCCTGTTCAGGACTTAGCCTAGATTATCTAGGCGCCGTGAGGTGGCACCACTTTTGGCACCCCTAACTTTCACGTAGGGAGCAATATTGATGCGAGGATTCATTGATGTTTTTCCCCGATAAGTCCTTCTTTGTTTTTACAGGGCTTCCCCGCTTCTTTCCCTTGGCTCATGTTGTTGTACGATTTCCAATTTCATCACATATTGTTTATTAACGCCAAATTACATCAAAAGCACATGCCCAGGGCCAGCTACGTCATTGCTCGTCGCGTCATCTAGTAGTTTTCTAAACAAATCCGCAAGAGGACAGCACATTTATAAGTCTAAACACTAGTTCTAGTTGTCTCCAGCACTAGTCTGCATGTATTATTGTGGTTACAATGTAAAGGTCTTATGAGGTCTCATTCAACCAGTCAGCCTTTTTCAGAACATTATCGCCAAACCGACCTTTATATGCTGGCACTGAGGGTGGTCATTGCTAAGGTCCTCAGTCGTTCTTTTATGTCCCAAATTGATACATCTATACATCCCTCTCCTACTTGGCATATTGTTGAGAACACTTGATTCTATCCTGAACAAATCAGTAATACTAACACACGCTTAACCAATAGTTACAACTAAACACGAATCATTAGATTATCTCAACCTGCACTATCTAAAGTCTGTACGAATAGGTAAATAGGCAATTACAGATATGCTTTAACTTGGTATTCTCAAGTAACACTGAACAATAATACTTGGGCAAACAGTTACTCTAAAAGACGAATGTTGGCGCCAGATGTCGCTGTTATCATGTCGCCTTTCTGTTAAGTTACCATACGTGGTTCTGGGTGAAACGGATCGTCCATTTTCACTCTTCTGCTGTTCGGTACGAGTACTGTATCGCCAACTTCTATGTCAGAATGCTTTTTTTACGCCTTTTCATGTTTGTATAGCTTTGTGCATTTTCTCCTTCGCACATCGGTCATGCACAATCACTCTGGCTCTGATGATTTCGGCAAGTGTTGGGGCAGCTTCAGCCTTAGGAAACCCAACTTGTATATTCATCTCACGATTATCGAGGGCCATGCATGGACGGTGACACTCGAGTGGACTGGTGTGAACTAGCTCTGTATACTCTCAGAAATGTGTACAGTTCATACTTCCATGATTTCTGTTCACTCACAGCGGTGTGAATCGTTTTCATCAGTGCCTTCATTAAGCGTTCCGCCTCACCATTTGCTTCTGGCCATAGTGGAGTCACTTTCCTGTGACGGAACCCACTAATTTCTGCATACTGATGAAATTCATGACCGTTGAACGGTGGACCGTTATCGGTGCGTATTTCTGATGGAACTCCATGAGCTGCAAAGATTTTCTCCAGACTATGGATGTCTTCGCTGATGTACCACTGATGACTTCTACCTCTGGATATCGGCTGTGGTCATCTATGACCACCATTGAATACTCTCCTGTGAGGAGTGGTCCACAGAAGTCCATCGACAGTTTTTTCCATCTGTCACTCAGAATTGATGTCATTTTCAGTGGCTCTCTTTTCGAGTTAGGCGTAGAGGCTTGACATGCTAGACACTGTCCCACTTCCTCTTCTACTGGTTTGTCAATCCCTGGGAACCACACTTACGATCGCAGCATATTTTTGGTTTTCACTATGCCTTGGTGTCCGAGGTGAGCCAACTGCACACAACGATGTCGAAGATCAATAGGTACAACAATATGCGATTGCCACATAGTAGAATACCATCTTGGGACGCACACAATTCATCACGTAGGCTATACAGTGATTTAGCATGCAGTAGGATCATCACCAAAGTTTTCATGCCAGCGACCATTCTGGCGTTGGTGAGCTTTCGGTCATTTTCTGTAGCATTGACTACCTGTTCTTTTGTGAGTGCTCTTGGCATTGCGTTGTGAGTAGTACTTTAGGCCATCTCAGGCCTCACCGGGGGGGGGGGGGCAGGAGCACCCATGGAGAAATTCTAAGATGGCGACTGTCTCAGGTGTATCTATTTGTATGTGTGTGTGTATGCACGTGACCGGATGTAGTGTACCTCCTGGTGGAAAGGAGCGGAGTGAGTACCCCCTGTATAACGAGGAATTAACGAAAGAGCATATATCAAAGTTTAAAACCTGTTGGAAGTTGGGTCATTGGAAGTAATTAAGGGTAATGAATGAGTAATCGAGTGTGTGTAAGAATAATTCTTCCAATGTCCTATCGTGTATAAGTAACAACGAACGAATGCGTGCTGTATGTGTGAAAGAATGATTCCTATGACCTAACGTGTATAATTATTAACCAACAAAACAACATATTTTCAAAGTTTGAAACGTTTTAATTTATATATCATTACAGAAACCATCATCTTAGGAGTCACAGTCCCAACTCCAGTAAGCTTCTTTATCGCCAGTGTCAATGGCTGGGGCGTCATCGGAGTCTGCGTAGAAGAGTGCCTCATGTTCATTACGCATATCTTCTTCCCTGGAAATATATCAAAACATTGAAAACGGACTGTATGAATGACACGTTAAATCTTACATGTAGGAGAGGTATTGAAACACATTGATGTAAGCAGACACCACGTTTCTAGGTGACACGATAATAGGTTAAGCCAGGGCAATAGACGGGGACAGATAAGAAAGGATTGTGGAACGACATGTAAACACCTGTGTCGAGATGTGTAGAAATACCACGCTTCGAAGTAGGTCATGTTGTATTAGTATTGATATTAATATTAGTATATAATTGATGATCAAAAGAGTGAGGTAACTTACGTATGTCCGATACATAGCTGCTGTCGCTACTGGTGTCATCACTGTCGCTTCTATTGCTGAAAAAACATGAACGAGATCTGAATAGCTAGACAGTACAACGTCACGTGTGTAATTAAACAAGTACCTTTTAAAAATCCATGGTAATAACTGTATCACACGCAGATAGTTTAGCGAAGTGTCTACTGTGTAACAACGGAATTACCCACATTAAAGATGATATGATTGCTATAGATTGTAGTCCGTGCAACACCATCATACAATTAAACACAATAACAACACGTTCCAAAGATGGAGCGCTAAACTATGATAAGTCCCTAGGCAGTGTTTGTTTGTAACCAGTGATAGTAAGCTATCACCAGCAATAAGAAACATGTAGAGAAACGTATACCCCTGTTGAAAATGTATTACTCTCATCATTGCATCACCAAGGGATCGGAGAAGTCATCTTTGCAGTGTGTGTCGAATGATTTGAATGTTAACAACTAACTATTTATATACAGTATTTTTATTATTATGCACACACATTGCAGACAGGAAAGTCATATCGGCAAGGAGTCTCGTGACACATGGGAGATGCGCCTTATCAGAAACCAGACAACAATTAGCGAGTGCAGAATGGTGTCAAATGCTGCGGCGCCCAAGCAGCGAGAAGATAACAACTGTGTGAGCCTGCCTTATGAGAAACAGGCAACAGTTAGAGAGTACATAACCCCGTCACATGCTATGACATCGAATATAACAACGTCACGAGTGGCTAGTGCTAACGTTAAACAGTTGCAACATATGGTGAAAATGGAGATACAATTTAGGGGAGCTGGACATTACCTGTCAAACTTCTTTCCGTGTAATATCTACATATAGGGCGAACACTTCTGTTGCGCGGAAGCTGCGTACCAATACAAGAAGGCCAGGTATTTTGACGATGTAATCACATCGAGAAAGATCCAGACTGCACGTAGCGGATTACAGGCGAAATATCTCAGTAAGCGTATAACATCGAAAGCGGAATTAACATCCGCATGACTAGCTCAATGGCGACAGATAATGTACGCCTTTTTAACTGTGAAGTTCCGTAACTCTCAACTGCGCAAACGTTTGATGGATACAGGGAACGCATATCTAGTTGAAAATGTTCCTAGTGCGGAAGGCTCGGCGTTATTCTCATGCAGTTGAGGAACTTTATTAGAGACTGTACGAAACGCTCTAGAACTAACGGTTGTCGGCAAGTGCTCATTAAAAAGAGATGGCCGAGCGCAGGAGATAAGTGGAGTCACATGCCTTATCGCTAACGACCAGGCACGGAGAGCGGGAGTCCAACACGTGGCACCATTGTCCTGTTGTGTCTCGTGATTGACACCTGTATCGTTTGCGTATATAATATTATATAAACCTACCAAAATCTAGTGGAGTATGTAATTCACTCTCTAGCGACGTCGAACAACTTCACACCGACTTCTGAACTAGCGACAACATGGCGAACGGTTATGACAAGGCATGTCCCGAGGACAATACGAATATGAAACGCCTTGGCGAGGTAAATGCTGGCAACTATGCATTTTATCGCCTACAGAATCTCGGAACATGCGCTTTGTCTCCCAAGTACGTGCCTGCCGATAAAAAAAAGTGCGGCGCATACCCCGAAGGAGAGTGGCGATATCTTTAAGACGAACCCTCCTGAAACGATTACACGAAGAGCGTCATACGTCATCACCACTATCACGTTTTCGCACTACCGCTCCCGCCGCCGCTACGACACCGCATATGTCGTGTGAAGAGATCAGCACACCTCCAACATCTGACACAGCACTCACGATGACGTGTGACGATGATGAAACCTCGTCACGCATCCCTATTCCGGACTATGCGCCCTGCCACGCAAATAGGCCGTCACTCGCTCTAAGTCCCGACGAACATCATCTGGGCCAGTTTCCTAGACGTGATAGCTTTGGGGTATGCTACACTTTGAATGTATGAGGGACATAGAGCGAGTGATGGGACTATTGTCCAATGTCATATACGTGTCCACACCGGCTACGCTCGAGGAATCCGTGCGTCACGCCTGCCATGAAGTAGCTCGGCATATTATTCAAGATAACCATATAAACTATATAGTCAACACACACCGCAGAGACATGTAGTAAATTAACTCCGTCGGATGTAAGCCGAAACCTGGTGGCAGGAAGGCGAAACGCGGTCCTACGTCAGTTGGACTTACAGGTAGTAGTAGTAAGTAGTAGAACCTGCTCTTAATTAGTTAATTAGTATAAACGTATTATTAGTGTATATGCAAGTGATGAGACATCGCAAGTTGATTATTGCTACCCACTGCGGCGTATGATACAGGTTGAGTTTTTTTATTATGTGACATTGCAAGTTGATTATTATCATATATTTCTATATACTAACTACTTTTTTATGATACAGGTACAGATGATGAGACATTGTAAGGTGTAATTGTCAGAGAAAAAAGGTATCGTGTTCTTAATTGTGTGTTGACCTTTCACATCGAAGTGTGATTTTGCGGTATATACACGCACACACACACATACACTATACCTGTATCCGAGTTCACATGCAGGTTCTTCAGATACACGCACACGCATACACTATACATCTATCTGAGTTCACACGCCTACCTTAGTATGTTACCCAACCGTGTATAGTCATTGGTTCAACCGTACCCACAGTCCTTTTTGCTTCCGTCACCACGCTTACATATATTCTTATTACCTATTCCTCTGTCTGAGTCACACGCAGGTACCTTAAACACACGCGCACGTATGCTCTATACATCTCTCTGACTTCACATTCTACCGGATCCTGTAACTCACACAACCGTGTATAGTCACTGCTTCGTACGTCACACCTAGCCACGTCCCTACTTGACTCTATCAACACGCTTACATTCACCCATATCACATGCGTCTACTGACGTACGTGTCACGTACACCCAACCGTGTATAGTTAGGTCATACCAAGCCACACCCCTCTCCACCCATACATCCGACAGTGGAGTCACTGTGATATATAGAAACGTGTGCAAAGATGCGCCATCTTCAGTTGTAGATACATCCACAATGAAGAAGCACGTTTTTCGCCACTGCGCCAACGTCCTCGATACCTACGACAACTTACAATGGCACATACAGCAGACACATTCAACAGCGTCCATCCAGTCACCGCAAGTAGGAACACCCTATATTGACGAACATGCCTACAGCAAGCCACCAGCATGAGTGGCACCATCTGTCGGAACATCGAGAAGCACTACGCATCGCTGTCAGGTATATATACAAGATAATTCACGACACCATATAATTTGTTACGTCACATCAGGATGTCATACGGCAGGGTACCATCACAGAAAAGTGATACACACCGATGTGAGATTTGTGCACGAGAATTCACGAGACGTGACCACTTGTTACGTCATATCAAGACGGTATGCAGCAGACGTGAAGAGGCCACCGATCCACCGTTAACCAAGCGAGCGAGACGTGAAAAGCGGTCACGTGTTAGCAACGACGATAACGACGACTCCATTCGACTCCCCTTCGCCGACACTCTGTGTAGGGAGCTGCGAGACGTCATTCGAGACCACTGGTCGGCCATCGGAACCCACGTGACCAGAGGACCTGTTCAATCCAGGTACAATTACAGAGTGTCAACACCGGACACATCTGTTCTGGAACCGTCACTGAAAACCGCGTTCAAAATTAACCTAAGTTACTGTTTCGTGTTGAGGAATAAGATCACGGGCCGATACAGATCTTATCATTCGTCCTGCAACTGTTGTGGTCGTTACCTTGATGCAACGTGTCTTATTACCAACACCAAAGACATTGACACATTTCTGGAGCGTCTCCGAGAAACAGACGTGTTGCAGTAAGTGATCAATCAACATCCGGACAGTCAATGGTTATGCGGGGTGGTCACTAATGTCACAATCTTCGTCAACTGCATGGTGTCGTGTTCTTCGGCGTATCGACGCATGAACGGTCCGAGGTCATCGTGGGTCATGTGAATGTTCTTGAAGATGGGCTGCATCTCGGCAAAGTGTGCATTCCATAATTCCTCCGGTACACGAATGTCGCACTGAATCATTCCGAACACGGTGCCATTGCGTACGCCTGTCAATATATGTTATGACGTCATCTTCCATCGCACGTGTCGACGGCGAGCAGTTGAGCCATGGGTTTCCTGTTGACCTTGTTGACCTCTTGTCGGGTACATGGACATTCGTGGGAATAGCATACGTGAAACTGATAGGCAGTCTTTGTTTCGCTGCACCAACTTTCCACCAGCAGTTTGCCGATTCTCTTCTCTCATCCGTTGGATTGAAGACGTATAGCGCGTCTGGTACGTTCGGACTCCCACGTCAGCCATTCCGCAGCCATCTGTCCGGTCGGCGGTGCCGCTTCGGGCGAGAACTCTTTCTCCTCCCGTCGCCGCGTGTACCATCCCGTCGGCATGTCTTACGAGAGGGACCAGAGGTAAAGTGCATTCGCGTCATAGCCAACTATGGACTGACACGTTCGAGCTGCTGCGCCGTAGTCGGTTCGACGTATCTTCGTGACCCCTTTCTCGTGATGTCTGGTGAAGATGAGTGACGCTCCTCCGTCGATGTTATCTCTGACCAGCTGATGGAGATCCTTGTTCATCTCGTTGAAGAGCATAAAGAAGGTCTTCTCCGGAAAATAGTTGAACAGGTAGGTCAAGATCAAACCGGGTATACTGATGCCTTGTTTGAGCATGTCGAGACCGCGTTGCCGGTAGAAGGCAAACTGTTTGTTGATGGCCTCCAAGAACGGTACGACATCCCTGTTGTTGTACCAGACGAGAAAGTCACGCAACGTCTTCATGTCGTTGTCTCGCCACGCCTCTTAATAACGGGTGTAGTTGTCGTCGGATATACCTTCGTTCTTTGGGAGGTAGAGCGGTGTCGTCGAGTCTTTTCAAGATGTCCATGTATTCGTACGGGAAATGACCTTCCGTGACCTCGCATACATACGCTTTCAAATACTTTACGTACGAGAATCCCGGTGCGATGTAATGAGTCATATCGAGGAATTTCAGGTCATCCGTCAATAGACACATGAAGGTGTTGTTACGTTTAATCACAATAAACGTGTCGATACCCTCGTTGTCTTCCTCCTCCTCCTCCGTTTCATCTTCTGTTTCTTTCGTGGAGAGGAAGTAGGGCACCAGGAACTGTTTGACGACGTTCAGATCGTACCTGCCCAAGATGAATCCGATAACAGGCAACAGGTGTAGCCATCCGTGCAATTGACCCATGAGCGATTTTTAGGGGTTGGTCGGTTGCCGCTGTGACTCTTTTTCCTCCGCCTGTGCATGTGCCTCCCGTTCGTCCAAGCCCGCCTTCTCTTCCGCGATTTGGTGAAACATGCTCTCGTAATCGTCTTTGGTGGCTTCGTAAGCAGACTCTGCTCATGGATTGAAAGATAGATATCATGTTGGACGCCAACTTGTTGCTATCGCCATCCGTGATGAGACATTAAACTTGTTCGAATCCGGGTACGTTACTCGCCAGAGACACATTCAACGGCACGTGACGAGCCATCCAGTGGACCTTGGCACTGTCTGGTGGAAGCTGTGACGTATCAAACCAGGACTCGAAGTCGAAGGTGGCACGATAAGGGTAGTAGCGCAGCCACTAGAGGACACGAATTTTTTCGTCGTCCAAACGCTAGAACACTGTCGGAGACCGATGGTAGACGCCGCCGGGATAGATCCTTCGCACGCCTTCCGTACACGTGCGCTTGTGTATCTCAAGTTTGGATGCGTATTTCCATAGGGAGTTGCCACAATTCCTACAACGATACGAGTGACAGTACATGTTCACATCTTGTATGTAGGAAAAGTGTGTCTCGTGGAGATTGACATACATCGTGTCGGGATAGTGCGCACGAGTTCGGTAGTCGTCTTTCCATCTTCTTCTTCCACTTCGACAAGTGTGTAGACGCACACGTTGGTCCCAAAGGTGGTCTTTACACGACAGTGGTCGTGCATTATCACCCCGTTAAAGTCTTTCATAGCCACTCCGTCTCGATCGTACTTCACGTAGAGCTCGTTCACAGTGGGTCCCAGGTGACGTCGGTCACACCCATGATGCAGAGTCAGACACATATTGTTGGTGTACTTCTTGGAATGGATGGGTTCCCTTTCGAGAACGATGACGGCTTTGTTCTTCGTGATGTAGCTCGGAAAGTGTGACGTCCACACACCCTATCGGATGGTCTACGATGCAGTTGACGACGATTGTGACATTAGTGACCACCCCGCATAACCATTGACTGTCCGGATGTTGATTGATCACTCACTGCAACACGTCTGTTTCTCGGAGACGCTCCAGAAATGTGTCAATGTCTTTGGTGTTGGTAATAAGACACGTTGCATCAAGGTAACGACCACAACAGTTGCAGGACGAATGATAAGATCTGTATCGGCCCGTGATATTATTCCTCAACACGAAACAGTAACTTAGGTTAATCTTGAACGCGGTTTTCAGTGACGGTTCCAGAACAGATGTGTCCGGTGTTGACACTCTGTAATTGTACCTGTATTGAACAGGTCCTCTGGTCACGTGGGTTCCGATGGCCGACCAGTGGTCTCGAATGACGTCTCGCAGCTCCCTACATAGAGTGTCGGCGAAGGGGAGTAGTGACGGAGGTCGAATGGAGTCGTCGTTATCGTCGTTGCTAACACGTGACCGCTTTTCACGTCTCGCTCGCTTGGTTAACGGTGGATCGGTGGCCTCTTCACGTCTGCTGCATACCGTCTTGATATGACGTAACAAGTGGTCACGTCTCGTGAATTCTCGTGCACAAATCTCACATCGGTGTGTATCACTTTTCTGTGATGGTACCCTGCCGTATGACATCCT
The DNA here is from genome assembly GCA_020002185.1 of Paraescarpia echinospica. Taxonomy (NCBI): domain Eukaryota; kingdom Metazoa; phylum Annelida; class Polychaeta; order Sabellida; family Siboglinidae; genus Paraescarpia; species Paraescarpia echinospica. The sequence goes on from CM034531.1 coordinate 54,310,092, forward strand.
GATGTGACGTAACAAATTATATGGTGTCGTGAATTATCTTGTATATATACCTGACAGCGATGCGTAGTGCTTCTCGATGTTCCGACAGATGGTGCCACTCATGCTGGTGGCTTGCTGTAGGCATGTTCGTCAATATAGGGTGTTCCTACTTGTGGTGACTGGATGGACGCTGTTGAATGTGTCTGCTGTATGTGCCATTGTAAGTTGTCGTAGGTATCGAGGACTCCACTGTCGGATGTGTGGGTGGAGAGGGGTGTGGCTTGGTATGACCTAACTATACACGGTTGGGTGTGCGTGACACGTACGTCAGTAGACTCATGTGATATGGGTGAATGTAAGCGTGTTGATAGAGTCAAGTAGGGATGTGGCTAGGTGTGACGTACGAAGCAGTGACTATACACGGTTGTGTGAGTTACAGGATCCGGTAGAATGTGAAGTCAGAGATATGTATAGAGCATACGTGCGCGTGTGTTTAAGGTACCTGCGTGTGACTTAGACAGAGGAATAGGTAATAAGAATATATGTAAGCGTGGTGACGGAAGCAAAAAGGACTGTGGGTACGGTTGAACCAATGACTATACACGGTTGGGTAACATACTAAGGTAGGCGTGTGAACTCAGATAGATGTATAGTGTATGCGTGTGCGTGTATCTGAAGAACCTGCATGTGAACTCGGATACAGGTATAGTGTATGTGTGTGTGTGCGTGTATATACCGCAAAATCACTCTTCGATGTGAACGGTCAACACACAATTAAGAACACGATACCTTTTTTATCTGACAATTACACCTTACAATGTCTCATCATCTGTACCTGTATCATAAAAAAGTAGTTAGTACACTCACCTGTATAGTGCAATGTCAATAGTTGAAATTTTCATAAACCCCATTCGCTTCTGGATACAACGCAGGCTGGTATAACACGTCTGTTGCCTTTTCCAAATCTCCCCTTGACCACAACGTGAAGTGACGATATGCGGTTAATTGAATCAATCGATATGTTCTGAAAGTTAATTTATTTGCATTAGTTGATAATAAACAACCGTTATCTTCTAATTATTATTATACTGGCAAAACTGGGTGTTTTAACATTATGATTGTAAGACTACATTTCATGATGTGGTCTTGATAACACACACACATAATATAATAATATTTTTATTATATTAAAAACTCCACTTAAAATATTTTTGTATAAATAATACACTCCACAATGTCCTGATTATACATCTATTAGTGCATGGTAGTGTGCAATTTGTCTACATTTTTATATAAATTAAGCAAGTTGCTTGAATACTTTTAAATAAGGAATTAAACAACTGTATAAAAAGGATGCACACGTCCTGTCAAGAATAAAAGTATGTTTATTAAGAAAATTATCAAAAAATGGTTTGATGAAAATCATAGACATAGTATTTTACGAAGATAGAATGAACCTGAACAGGTGGGAACAAGTATAATTGCTCTATTTAAGTTTGAAATAGTTATTGCTAGAATAATTATTCGATACCTGTTGAACTACATAGTACTTACCTACTAGCTATTGGTCGAATCAACGAAGCTGCACTCAAATCATACAATGACAACAGACCGACTTCCAAGTTCCAACACCGCCCTGTTGCCCGTGGCGTTGGTGGAAACCGTTTTGAAGTCGTCATAGACATAGTCGGTAATGCAGGCATCTGTAAGGTCTGTCATACGGTGCTGTACGGCAGCTATCTCCCTACAGCACAGCGATTCGATGTGCGTCGACATTGGCACGCAGTGTCCACACAAACACCATGCGAAATTATTAAGTCGCGTAACGTCTTCGTCGTCGATAGACCAACTGTCACTGTCCGACTCCCACAACTGACCCGGGGCCGGACATATCGGACTGTGGATCGCACACTGGTGACTGGGTGAAACCCGAATGGCACAGGCCGTTTGTGTGTGTCAACCGTAATTTCTGAGTGACAAGTCAAACTAGAGTCTTCATCTGTCGTATCCATTTTCTCCAAAGTGATACGGAAGTTTTAAGAACACTTTTAATAACTCGTCGAGCTACCAAAATCCTTCGACGTATTTGTCAACTACAAACGAAAAACAGTAAAATTTGTATATATTGTGTCGTACTGACTGTCCAAAGATGTTTTAATGAACCATTTTGTTTGATGAAATGTTAATGATAAGTGCACATATCACTTTGTATACATCATCGACTGCGAGTCGCTTTCGAAAGCCGTTGTAGGCGTGGCTAAAATCCGACTATTAATGAGACAGAAATGCGTGCTCACGTGGTACGTGATCACGTGAACGCAAGTTGCATAGTTGTTGACATTCGATCGTAATGGCGGGTAAGAAAATGTTGCGTCGTGCAGTACTATGTTCAGCGGCGAAGAAAAAACAAAAAGAACGTGACAAATTCCGGTCTACGACATGGGTAATTTTGGAAGAGCAGAAGGTACGATGGGATGGCCTGAAGGCTGACCGAAATCCGAAATCTGATCATAAACTGGCGGAAGTTCTACTTGACAAGTACGTTTTTCAACTTGAGTTCGCATCACCACTGACTGACACTAGTGACCAGCCATTACATCGTCGTCGTGTTTTATTGTCAGTGAGTTCCAAGTGAACATGGTGTCGTACATATTATATTTTTTATTTGAAGTATATTTGATGCCGATAGATTGGTTGCATTTATATAGAAAATCTCCCGTACAGGCATCATGTCGTTCACACTCACAAGCACAGCCAACAGACTCGGCCTCGGGACATTATCGTCACTGACACGTCACACTGTCTATACTCATTGTCCTTGATTCTGAATGGCTTGATGCTAGCCTGGGGCTAGGGCCAAGGCGTAATCGTGAGCTAGGTAGAATGGTAACCCGGCAGAATATAGGAAGGGAATGGAATATGAAGTAGATTACGTAGCTCAAACATCGCCCATGTAGTCGACCAAATTATTGTCTGGTACGAGTATAATTATTGTCGTTCGTGCATCGCGTAATACCGTGCCCTGCCAACGTCATGTTGGGAATTTTATGTCAATTTGTTCAATTCCATCTGAGGCTGAGTCGGTGCCTGTGGGCTAAAGACAAAGTTTTATGGAGAAAAAAAATACGTCGGAGATCACCCCTACGACCTGCACAATTTCCAACACAACCCCGTCAACTAACACGACAAGAAATGTCCCAGTCACTGAAAAGCGCATCCCCCAAACAAAATCAAACACACTACGAGCGTGGGCTACAGCTGGTTGTTATGCACTATGATTCGCCAGTCGATGTTGTAGGCCTATTCCGCAAAGAAGGAATCGTAACGAATGCATTCAAATGAAATTATGCTACCGATTTCAAGAAAACGAGTACACACACTCATCAGGAATTTTGCCAGTAATGGGAGGAAGGGGGGCATCATACAAAAACTGTAAGAGGATGGCGACCAACGCACTAGTTGAGCAGATGTGTGAAGAAGAGGGCGTGGGATTCATAGATTTATGGGGGTACTTTGTTGGGAGAGAAGATATGTACATGAGAGATGGCCTCCATCTAAGTGGAAAGGGGCAGCAGTATTCTCAGAGAATCTGCTGAGATCAGTTGACAGTGGGACAGGTTGCATCTATTTAAACTAAATTCGCAGGGGGGACTCGCAGAGAAGCCTGAAACTGGAGGCATAGATAAAGACAGCAAAAATAATTCAGCAAAGAACTGTCTGGAAAAGAGTTCTGAAGCTGGATATAAATGTGTTTGTTTAAATGCAAGGAGTATTGTAAACAAAAGAAATTAACTAAACATTATGGTAGAAGATATTTACCCTCACATAATAGGTATAACCGAATCATGGGCAACCACCGATGTATCAGGTGCCGAATTGGGACTGACAGGATATGTAATGTTTAGGAAAGATAGAATAGGAAGAAGGGGAGGTGGAGTTATTTTATATATTAAAGAATCTATCCAGGCTTATGAAATAAAATTAGACAGAGAAGCAGATTGCGAAGAAGCTGTTTGGTGTAACATAGTTACAGGAAACTCAACGTTAACGGTTGGATTACTTTATCGAAGTCCAAACATAAGCATAGAAGAGAATGAAAAAATACAAAACGCTATAAGGGAAGTGAGCAAACGGGACTGTGTTATTATGGGGGAATTCAACCATGGGCATATAAAATGGAAATCTCTACAGAGTATGGGTAGTGAGGACCACAAGGTTTTAGTACAAGACAGTTTCCTTTCTCAACATGTGCTAGAACCAACCAGGGGAGAGAATGTGTTAGACATAGTTTTGTCCTCACAGAATGAATTAGTTGACAATGTCAGGATATGTGAGCCACTGGGGAATAGTGATCACAACCAGATACATTTTACCATCAAAGTAAAATCAGAAAGGAATAGTAAAAAGCAGTACAGGAGAAATTTCCAGAAAGAAAAATATAAGGACATAAGGAAATATTTAGCAAAGATAGACTGGAATAACACACTGAAGAATAAGACAGCAACAGAATGCTGGAATATCTTAAAGAGTGAAATTTAATGCATCATCGTCAAATTTGTTCCCTTAAAAACACGGGAAACGGTCCAAAAAGAAACACTTATCGAAAGAAGCCATTAGAAAAAATAAGTATAAACAAATGATGTGGAAGTCATATAGACGTAGTGGAAATGACGAAGACTACAACAGTTATAAAGAAGTACTAAACCAAGCTACAGCTGAAATTAGAAATTCAAAGAGAAGCTATGAACATAAATTAGCTTGTAATATAAAACATGACAGCAAGAATTTTTATGCGTATGTTCGAAGCAAACAGTAAGTTCAGGATAAGGTCGGTCCTCTAGAAGATAGTGCTGGAAATGTAATATCAGAAGGATTCTTAATGGCAGAAGACTTGAATGAGTATTTTAGTTCATTGTTTACCAGAGAAGACACTAGTTCACTGTCAGTACCAGAGGCTAAGTTCAGGGGGGCAGAATCAGACTATTTAAGACAGTTAATTGTAACACCAGAAATGGTAGCTAAGAAAATTAGGGCTATGAAGGATAATAAATCACCTGGAGTGGATGGTATTCCACCCAAACTACTAATGGTAATTGTAGAACAGATTAGCATACCGCTTGCAACAGTTTTCAACTTGTCATTAGAAGAGGGAGTGGTTCCTTTAGAATGGAAAGAAGCAAACATTATACCGTTATTCAAAAAAGGTTCGAGAAACAAGTCAAATAATTATAGACCAGTATGTTTAACATCCGTGATTTGTAAATTATTAGAAAGACTAATTAAAGATCACATGGTGGATTTTCTTGTTAATCATAACTTGATAAACCCATCTCAACATGGGTTTCTAAAAGCGAGGTCATGCTTAACAAATATGTTATGTTTTTGGAAGATATCACTAAGTGGGTAGATGATGGATCACCAGTAGATATCATCTACTTGGATTTTCAAAAAGCTTTCGACAAAGTGCCACATCAGAGATTACTGCTTAAACTAAAGGCCCATGGCATAGGAAATGGTATAATTAACTGGATAGAAAAATGGCTGACTGACAGAAGACAACGGGTAGTTGTTGATGGGGAGGCTTCAAACTGGAAATCAGTTTTGAGTGGGGTTCCACAGGGATCAGTACTGGGACCTATATTATTCTTAATATATATATAAACGATTTGGACGATGATATAGCTAGCAAGGTGTTGAAATTTGCAGATGATACAAAGAAGAATTAAAAGTGATGGAGATAGACAGTATTTACAAGATGATCTTGACAGGTTGATCAAATGGTCTGAAAAGTGGCAAATGTTGTTCAATTTTGGGAAATGTAAATGCCTTCACACAGGACATGGGAACGAATATGTAGAATATACAATGGGGGGAACTGTACTAAATACTACTGTAAAAGAAAAAGATTTAGGGCTGACAATTAATGCTGACATGAAGGTTTCAGAGCAGTGTGGAATTGCAGCTTCAAAAGGAAATCAAATCCTTGGATTGATTAGGCGAAATATAGCATATAAAGAAAAAGAACTAATAATACCGCTGTAGAAAACACTAGTTAGGCCTCATTTAGAATATTGTATGCAAGCGTTGAGGCCATACCGCAAGAAGGACATAGATATGCTAGAAAGAGTACAGAGGAGAGCGACTAAAATGATACCAAAACTGAGGGATCTTAGTTATGAAAAACGCCTAAAAGAATGTGGTTTAACAACACTAGAGACCAGGATATTGAGAGGAGATCAGATAGAAGTGTTTAAAATATTGAATGGTTATGAAAATATTGACAGAAATATTTGTTATCATTTTATCAGAAATATAGAAAGACTAGAGGACATGGAGTCACATTAGTAAAGGAGCAGTGTAAATTAGATATAAGACTGTAAATGATTATATGCTGATTGTGTGGGTGCTAGTTGTGTGAATATGTTTTAAAATAAAATCGCCACATACCTCAGAAGGGAGGGATATGTAGATAAAACGATTGGACTCTCGATAAGCCAAAGGGCTTCCTTGTCCACCTGCCATCTAGAGTAAATTCTCTGGATAGCAATCTTGTTAAATCTTGTTAAATAATATGATATAATTTTAACAATAGACAGTAGACACGAAACTAGTCATACTGGTATTAGATGATAGTGTTAATTGTAGGACCCTTCGAGTTCGTGTAGATCGGGCTGTACAAACAAAACGAAAGTGCTAATAATAGACTTTCGTTGACGGACACGCGTTTGCTTAATAACAGTCGTAGCAGTAACGCGATCTCAAACACAGTTCATATCACAAATACAGTGACAAACGGAATATTTATGACATTTCATTGTTCAACTTACATCAGGCGATGAATCGTCGTTCTGCGCTATGGAAGCCATGATGACAGCGTACTATTGACATCTGAAGCTCGGCCCACGTCGGGTCACGACCTTCCGCGGAATTTTTCGAACTCGCATTTCGGGGATTTGAGTGACAGCGCGTTGATTCTCGTAAACATTTACCGGTTCAATTCAAAAGTTCATTTATGCTTCGTTAAAAAACATTTTTGGGCAGCCAGTACGCTATAACATATATAATTTATACTGTATAACATGATTTTGCAATAAAAACGAAAAGCCACGAAGTGCGACTGTCTCTTTAACAATGTTTTCATTGGTTATAAATCATTGCCATTTAATTTCACCTTTTTATTTCGAACGCGTATACAACTTATTTGTTGACCTATAGAACACCTATCGTGTATAATAGGGCACCATATCTTTGTTTTCGCACAGAAATGTCTACTACTGAAGTAAACCGATAAAAAACGAAATTTAACATTGATTAGATAGGAGTAAATCAAACCACTCGCTTGGAACAAAGATGGCGATACGCAGTGCTCTATGGCGACGTTTTAAGCATCGAACAAAATCGTTTTTTCGGTGTGTCTTATAAATGAGTACGTTTCTGTTACCATTAATGTATACTTATATAGTATATATTTAAATATGTAGCACGAAACAGCTGCATTTCATTTCCCCTTTAAAAGCAAGGTTACACCTGTATGATAATATTATTAATTAAATTATTTGTCATTACTACATATGCACAACTGTATATGATTGGAGATAGGGTAGCACTGTTTTTCTAGACAAACGATCTGCATGACATATATGTTAACACGTGCACACAGTCAAACAGCATGCCGTGACCTCTGCGTAAATTAAAGTTTACTTCAGCCGGGATTACAAACGTCAATAAGACGTTAGTGGAGTAAAGATACACCCATATGACGGTAATTTTGTGATCAAAGGAACACGGCAAGTGATGCAGTTGCAGGTTGAACTTTCTCATATTGTTGCTGGTTGACAAGAAATTAATAACAATAAATGATGGCTCTGATGGTGCTGTTATTCATAAATCAATGTCACTCTTGTTGAAAAAGGGGGTTGTATGCTAATCATAGCTTGTACTCTAAATAAAACAAATGTGTTACATAACAATATGTGATTTGATAAGTCATTAAACTTATGCACACATACATAACATTTGATGTAGAAATGGGGAGACATGCCAATATCTTTACAAGTATTTTCTCAGATGACTTTCTTATTGTAAACTGACCTATGTTTCAGCCTAGTTGTCTTTTTATAATGTTTTTGATTTGTATATTTTAAATTTATGTGTGCATTCGTGTGAGCGTGCATAATTCGGTAGGCTGCTTATATTATTTATTATGATTTACTTAATTTTGTAATATATTAATTTTTTTAATGGACATGTACAATTTTACATAGGCGAGAATGGAATGGTGTGTGGGGATGTGTGTTATGGATAACTTCATTTTTAAATACTACTTTGCTATTAAATTGTTTGAAATGTAGTCACAATTTGGTGATACAAATATTTGTTGTAATTAAAATGCATTTTGCATTTCATTAAATTTAACTACATGAACTTTTATACAGATAATTAGCTATAATAACTTTCTGTGCATAGCCATTTTAGTATGTTATCCAAATTTTGCTAGAAGTTTAAAAAAAAAAATTAGTTTTCTGTCTTCAAAATTGTCACCTTTGAAACACCCTAGGATATATTCTATATGCCTGATTAGTATCTTAATGCAGAGGAATCTGGATATTTGTCTACTGATAGATGTGGAAAGTTGGTATGCGGAAAATGGCACTCAAAGTATGAACTATGTAATGTCAGTGTTTTGCTCTGACTACATGTTGCAAATAAGCAGCATTTGTGATAGTCTTACTATGTATGTAATTATCTTAATAGTTTTAGCAGTAATATTTCATTAAAAGTGAGCCAATTATATAACAGTTCACCCTACCCCCATAATTTATCTGACACACCGATTCACGCAGTTTTCGCATATAATTCACACTACAGAGGTTTTGACTTGTGAGCAACATAAAACATGCATATTGATTGTATGAGACAATCCATAGATATGTTTATATCAAAACTCTTCATGATATCCTACAGAGAAACTGAAATGAGATCAGGAGGCTATTTTACATCAAATATCACTTTATTTTTTACAAATTCTGTGTTTGTGTGTCCGTATACAATTGCGTTATGTCAGTCAATCTTCGCTAACTCTGAATGTCATGCTAAATGAGGAATAGCACATTTAATATTTTTGTGTACATTGGTTGGTTATTTGTTTTGGTCCAACTGTTTTTTTGCTAAAGTAGTGACTTAGTAGTGGATAATTGTTGAAAAATTATGGAGTAGATATGTGAAACTGTCAAAAAGTGAAACCAAAATTTTCCCCAAAAAATGTGTTCTCATACATTTCAGACCGGTGTTTCTCCCCTGAAACATATTTATAATTTACTTACTGTAAGGACAAAAATTCCATAGCTTGAGGTGTCCACTTGTGTTCTGCACGGCACATGACATGCTTGCCAGTGTGCCAGTTCTGCCTCAAATGTCTGTGACCGTTCCTTCATGTTGCATCTTCAACAAGAAGGAATAATGTATGTTAGTGTATGCAAATTCTGTGAAAATATTTTCTTTGCTTACCTATAATTTTTAATCAATGTTTATAACAAAATTCCCCAATGTGCTCATAATTCATACAATTCTATATAGCATCCTTATAATGAAATTAACGAATTAGTATTATTACAGTGAATAACTCTAAATTATACATATATACATGTGTGTGCTTATATATATATATGTGTGTGTGTGTGTGTGTGTGTGTGTGTGTGTGTGTGTGTGTGTGTGTGTGTGTGTGTATATGTATAATTATATATATATGTATGTAAATAAACACACAAACATATGTATTCTTAACCTGGATAAGTGCTTAATATTTTACATTTTCATATATGTAAGCAAACATATATCGATATTCTAGTGATATTATGGGATTATACAACATTATTTTGTGAAGCTGAATACAATATCTGTTTGCTATGTATGTTTACTGGTATAGATTATCTCCCGTGGGTTGCAATCGATATAATTGTTCTGAAAGCGAGCCGAAGCTCAGCGAAACCTTGTGGGCATGTGTAGCCCAGTTTTACTACCACCTGAGACATTGGCTGATAATTGCTTATGATCTAATCAACTTTCATCAGTGGAGTGCCCCTAATGGAGGACATGGTCATCTTTATGGCGATCTTTTCATCTGAACCGAAGGTGGTGACAATTACCACTATTGCAGACTATGAGTTTTGTAATTTAATTGTTGCTGTTAATATGCCTGTCGTTTTATAGCCAGACTGTCAACTGCAACTGCTAGATAAGTTGCATCTTCTGGATAAGTTGGATCTTCCAATGAATCATCACAATATTACCCGTTTACATAAGTTCCACTTATCAATCACAACCTTAGACTTGCCAAACATGGTAATCGGAAAGAAAATAAGAACAACATAGTAACCGGAAAATAAGATACCAGTACACGTATAAATATACTTTTCATCAAAAATTAATTTTAAAATATACAATATTATAAATTTTTCCCATCATGTCTTTTTCATTTTATATATATTTATTCTTTATAAAAAAATAATGTTCACAACATTACGCTATCAATAATAATTCTCCAGGAGGTGTTCATTTTTCATTTGTTAATTCCATTAAGTAAAACTTTACTTACTTTGTTTATAAAAACTAACTTCTCAATAACATTTAATTGAACAAATCTATATATTTTCAATTAAGTTGGCTTTACATATCATTACTTTATGCATTCCAGTGGTGACTATCACTGGCTATTGTCACTAGTTATTGCTTGCTGCCATCAGTTAGCATTATCTAATTTACCTTTTATTATCAGACTGATCAAAGTTCCCCCAAAACCTTGTAGTCAAGTCCAGGGAATTGTTTGAACAGCGTCAATGCCCAGGATGTGTCAATCAGTGATTGATCTGGGTGAAATGGAAGTGTAGTAGGATGTGCTCTATAGCTGTATTATTTAAAATAAGTGACTGGGTCATTTTATGACTTTATCACCCATCAAAATGCTGCAATAAATTCTGTATCTGCAGCCTGGGGTTGTTTGATGTAGCGGTAAAGGTGCTCCTTGGAGAAAGATGAATGTGAAGTGGTGAGAGTTATAATTCCTCATTTCCTTGACATGCAATAAATGAACAATGAAGAACAGCAGGAACCTTGTGTCATGATTTTGCAGTAGGTGAATTATTTTTGTTGTTTTTAGATATCTGGGTAACTAAGTCATCACATATTGTAACACTATCAATCCAATGACTTTCTGACTTTTTTTCTTCTGTTTCATGATAACAGAGAATGTAGATGAATTACATTTAATTTTAATTACAAAATAGGTATAGTTATTAATGTCGTCTTCACAACTGATACTTGTTATTAATATATTATGTTATGTACTTCAAAATGTGCAAGTTTAAATGTGTCTTAATATATAATTAATATAAATAAATAAATAATATTGTTAAAGTTGTCCGGTCTTTAGAGTAATGGTGTTTTATCAATTCATTACATATAGTAACATTTTGACAGGAAAAGGATTGTGATTTAATTAAGGTGCATAATGAAAGGGTCCTTGTCAAAAAAAGTATGACTAATGACCAATTCATGAAGGAAAGTAACACAAGAAACTAACAATCACAAAGTAACACTTTCTGATTTCTATTTTACACATTACAGAAGTACTTTTGTCTTATAGTATGTGTTTTCTAAATAATACACATATTGTACAGTTATTGAAAAAACCATACATTTTGAACCACTGATTTTTTTAAATTCAACATTTAAGCAAAAGTGTGTTGAAAACAACAATGACAAATGGTGTGAAAAATGTATAACAAGTTGAAATTAATTCTTTAAATATACAATAAAAAGGGGAATAACATTTTTGGGGCAAAACGGGACATTTTATTTTTAAACTGATATTATTCAACATAAGTTAATTTCTTTCTATTATTGTTTCCTGTACTGGCCAGTAAAGCTACACCTATGGGTATGGCTATGCACTGTACGTTGTAACCAGCTACTCATACCTGGCAATATGCCTACTTTTCAGGTACATTATCACAATAAAATTAGCGTAGCTTGTATCATTGTATGGGCATTGTCAGTCAAGTATTACAATTCACGAAAACGATGAAAGAAAGCTTACCTTTGATTTGGTCCATGCCAGTGCTCGAACTACCGTATTTCCCGTAGTGTTTACACGCAAAGCGAACATAGCTGTATCGTAGTTTCTCTGGATACTTCGGTTTGCCTTGCGCAAGCAAACGATTTGCTTGGTTTACTGTCCTAGAAGAACTGGTAGTGATTTTCGTCCATCCACTATATATATATCTCTTACCCATATGTTTGTTTTTCTCTTCCGATATGTGATGTTTAACATATTTCTTTCCATCTTTGTTTGTGCAGCTGCTAGCTTGTTCTTTGCATGGATGGTGAGTGCCCATGTTTCCGCGCCGTATGTCATCGCTGGAAGTATGCATGAGTTGTAGACTTATCTCTTCAAGCATTCTACAATTATCTACAAGCTACGTGTCAACTTTATTCTGATAATTTGTTTTGTGTTGCAGAAGTCGCAGGGGAGGAACGAAGACCAGGCACCATACGTGAAGCTGGCATCGGAGGAACAAACGTCCAATATGCCAGAAGACAAAGCAATAACTAGTGAAAATCTGAAATATATATTCCTAACGACAACATACCCTGACCAGATATGTATATAGCGCCGCACTAGGCAGACCAATGTTTTTAAGTAGACCAATATATTATACTCGACTTCACGACCAAGATTGATGTAAATGATGTCACAAATAGACGGCAAACCTACTTCTACATATGCAAAAATTGAAAAATAACAACAGCAGTTGTAACGACATTCAACATTCATAGAGGTTTTATTGGCACGTTATCCGAAAATTATTGTTTTTGATTTAAATCAGTTGGTATATCACAATTAATGTGCAGCAGAAGGGGCAGTGAAGACATATTATGGTCTTGGCATATTCAGATTGATTCACTTGAAAGTGTTCAGCTGCCTCGGTGGCACATTAACTTTCATACAGGATACAATTACAACAACACAAATATGTTGGGGAATTATTCTCGCTGGCATTCATTGACTGCCTTTGCACGGCTGTTTGGGCAGTCCTTCGGCTCTTTGCCGCGATAACCGCTGGTGGTGTGGCTTTTTGTCCCGACGACGGTGTCGGAAACCTTTGTTCATTTCATTTGTTAAACGGACCGTTGTCTAGTGCACCCTTGCCTGCTCTGTCTTTAACGAATAAGGCTCAGGGTAAGTAGAACCATTCTCGCAAGCCCGGGCTGTTTGCAAAACTATCCCTGGCTGATACCCTACGCGAAGTGCGGAAGTTAGGTGAGTCAAACTAGTAATTGACTTCGCCAGTCGCGACTGCATCACCCGGGAGAACAACGCAAATACCCGCCCCAATTTGAAGACGGATAAACGACTTCTGGGAATCCCAATATATAATGACCTGTTCGCCCATTAACACGAGCAGCGGAGCAATATTGTGTATTCGAATAATTGCTTCTACTTTCTGAACATTGCATGTAACAGGAGCCACGGTTGGTTGACATTTGTTTTATTATGACCACCTGATCTGCCTAGACCCACTGATCTAGTAAGCGATTTCATAGGCTGAGCTTAAATTCAGAGTTTCGCAAAGCGACCAGTACTGCTGGCTGGCACTGACGCGCGAGGATGAGTAGAACACTTCATCTAACTTTGAACTATACACCAGCCATGGGCATTTCTGAAGCCACGACATTTGAAAGGATCGTTTACATCTGTTCATCGGCGTTGAGAGAAAACTGTAGACGGACGAAGGCGGGAAGTGATGCCGGTGAAGATTGGTTTCTGCTCACGTGTTAGACTGTCGATGACACTGTTCGCCTCGTGTCATGTCTGCATGGATGATACTGCCTAGGCCATCATATAACAGGTTGGGTGGAGCTTCCTCGTTGTCAGGGGATAAATCGGCATCACGGTCATCACCAGCTGAACTACCGAAATATAGGTAAAATACAGGTGTTAAACAGCAGACGTACAGCGCCAATTGCGCAATTGGATAAAGTAATAAGCCAATCGCAATCGGTCTGAATATGGTGCAGTGTCACGTATACACTATCACAATCGGCGTCCATCCATGTGTACCCATCAACCTGAACATTTCTACAAAACAAATACTTGTTAAATGGTGAATCGCCGGAAACATTCAAAATGTCAGCAGTTATTAGGACAGTTGTTTTAAACCAATATTGGAAATGTTGGAATTACTATTAAGATATTTGCTATAGCCTACAAATGAGGACCTGCATGCCATTGAAATCGTTGTTATAAATTACACTGTGCGCAACCCATTTCAAAAGGGACCAAATACCTGTTAGCGAACACCAACACTCAAATGATTATGCAATAAAATAGTAATTACTTCAAGACAATGCATACCTGGCGAAAAAGTAGTCAATGCGTTGACTACATTTCTTCCCTTTAATTTTTTCAAAAATGGCGCGGACGTGTCTTTTCGCTAGATAACAGAACGATCGCATCATCTGGGGAAGAGCCATTCTTCGGGGAGCGGAGCACTATTGGTGTTCGTACATTTGGGTCTTCGGTGTTTTTTAATAGCATGTTCATCAAAATTAAGTTAGTCCGAACACCCATCCTCTTATTTGCAGGTTTGGTCTTTGCGACTTCACTATACAGCTTAAGATTTGAACAGTGTCTGTAGGTCTGGATATTATCACCTCCGCAACATCGGGCACATTAGGTGTTATCTCACAAAAGATGCCACTCAATCACTAGTCAACGGGCTTGTAACATCACGTCTAGACTATTGTAACGCTCTGCTCAATGGACTGCAACCAGACATCAAGTAAAAAGTTACAACGTGTACAGAACACCGCGGCACGGATTGTAACCAGAACATCACGCAACAGCCACATCACACCAGTGTTGAAAAACCTGCACTGGTTACCTGTTAACTATCATGTGCAGTTTAAAATTTAGCGGCAAACAGAGGTCCCAAGAAGGGTTCGAGTGGGGGTTCGTTTTTGGAGCGGATTCGTAAAAATAAGATTAGTCCAAATCCCCACCCCACAAAAAGTGATCTTTTATGCAGGTTTTAATTCTGTACAAATTTCACTGAACAGCTAAAAGTATATACTGATAGCTATCAGCTGGTTTAGTGGGAAAACGGATGTGGGTATGAGGGTTCCGACCGGCGTGGGTTCGTTTTCGGAGGTGGTTCGTAAAATTAATCCATACCCCCAAAACATTTATCATATTTACAAGTTTTAATTATGTGCAAATTTCATTGTAATTATTGATAGCTATGCAGCTTGTTTAGCGGGAGAACGGAGATGATTTTGAGGGGTTCGAACGGGGAGGGTTCGTTTTTTATGGGGTTAGTCCGAATCTCCCAAACAAAAATTATCATATTTGGTTTGTAGTTTAATTATGAACATATTTCACTCAACAGCTAAAAGTAATTATTGATTGCTATGCAGCTGGTTTACCGGGAAAACGGGGGTGGGGTGAGGGTATAGGCGAGGGTTCGAAGGGGTTCGTAAAAAGAGGAACGAATCCCCCGTACCTCACTGGTTACGGGCCTGCAGACCTATTCGTTTGGTCTGCGAGGAACGGAGACAACATAAAAGAGCGCAAATTATAGGCACGTATTAGTATCGGTACTACTAGGGCACGTACCTCATTTGCCCCTACAGTAATGCGCCCCTGATTATGCCACTAAGTGTTCTTTAAAAAATTTCCTTTTCTCGAGTGTGTTATTTAAAATGCAGGGGTAATTACGGTTTTGTTGCCTCGCTCAAGGGGTAACAATGTCAAACAGGTTAAATACAACTGTGCTAAGGTGACAAGTATGCCTGGGTCCATCCCACCACCTTTTTTAGTTTATTAGTTCTTGCATAAACAATTTGCCAGTCGATTCTATCTAGTGTGTAGTAGACAGCAGTTGAAACACAATATACGCAGTGTTTGAGTGTAGTGAAATGTCAGTCGGACTATTTCGTGAATGCAGCAAACGATGTGACACAGTAAAGCCGTTAGTAGTTAATGTTTCACAAAGTTTCACAACTGTTGGCGATCCTGTAATGTGATGCAGGAAACAGCGTGGTGTATTTATGCATGCGTCACAAATATGTCAGCTGCAAGAAAAAAACACTAATATTTCACATCATTTCATGGATTCAGTGTCGCTGTGTTCTCAGTCCACACTTGTACACTTTGTATGTCAAATGGTCACGGGCAACAGAAAAACTATGTCGTAATCAACAGAACAGACATATGTAGTGGAGTCGATGTGACACGTCGCATTACTGCATATCGACCTAACGCTTTTTTATTACTTATTATATCACTTAAAACATTGACCTTTCTGACTTGACGATTGGCATTTTATTGACTTTAAAACTGTACACCCACTTCATTTATTCCATTAAATATGTGAACTTCTTGCTCATTAAGTGAATTATTTCAGAATACTTTCAAGTAATGTGTCCGGTTAGTTTAATAAAAAGGCAGTTTTGTATTCACCTATATTAACTTTTTTCTAAAATGTTGTTGGTCCTTAAGGATACCATAACATTGCCTCAACCCCCACCAAGACATTTTGACTCAATGAATTTTCATATCAGATATTAAACGAACAAAATTGTTGAGACAATGCATTACATTACGTTGACGTCAACAATTTAAATCACTGAAAGGTCATACGGTTTAAGATGAAACTTATTTCTTCCCCGGTGAGTATCCAATAATAATTATGATATAACTGATAAAAAATTCGCCTCCCGATTAAACTGGTTCCCAGATATTTCCCCAGAGGCGCTACGCAGACTCGTGAACATTTGTTTTAAATTTTGATGATTTGAAATTAATACTGAGCACATTATGTTGTGCTATGATATATATGCGTGTATATATATATATTACGCAAAGGTGGCTCTCATGTTAGCGACATTTTCATGTTTTAATGAGAGTCTCCTTGACCTTTGTATTTATATTTATGTTGTTTCAATTTGAGAAACTTGTTCACATGCAGTGTATGTATGGTCTAAATAAATCTCTCTGTCTGTCCGAAAACCTCCAACTGCATCCCTTCAGGCTGGCAAAATACTCACGCTTCAGACTATGCTCCTGTATATTGGGAAAATAAAACCACAAAACCACATAATGGTCTAACACAAGATCATGGTATTTGACAAATAAACCGTTATCCAAAGACAAAAAGGATCAGTTGTTTAAAAAATAAAAACCCGTTGTGATTTTCTAAAACCCGTTCCAGTAATGGGTCAGCGGGTCTCTGGCTAAGGATCTGTGTGGAGCTGCCACATTCAATGCGTTGCTTCGTGCACTTATGTAACTGACATGTACGTGTCCTAGCGGTCCCAATGCACAACATTTGATTCGAACGAGGTTGTCAACTGCCAGATATCCTGCATTAAAGAACGCCAAGTGGCCATTGTATTATTTTACATGCAAGAACGTTTCATTACCAAATGGGTTTTTGAATACAATATTTTATGCGCAACCGGTGGCAATCAATTAATAACAACTTAGTGAAATGAGGTGTTATGGATATTAATTTTAATAGCGTGATGGTTAGGAATGTATAGTTACACAACAGACTGATTAAATTAAGAGCGGCAGGACACACCGCGGCTGTTGATTGTGTGAACCAATATGCGGGTCTATATTTCGGCATTCGACTGACTTTCGAACGTCATTCTATCTACTTGCGGCTGAATGTGAGGTTTGCCGCACGTGAAAAAGGTTGCCGCCCAATTCTTGAAGCCGCCATTTAAAGACGTGACCAACGTTGCTGAATGCAAGGTAAGTCATGTACCGTTGCTACAGGCTGAACAGCTTTGTGTATATATCTGTGTGTGTGTGTGTGTGTGTGTGTGAGGAGAGAGAGAGAGAGAGAGAGAGAGAGAGAGAGAGAGAGAGAGAGAGAGAGAGAGAGAGAGAGAGAGCGAGAGCGAGAGCGAGTGAGAGAGAGAGAGAGAGAGTTTGAGAGAGTTTATGAGTTTGTGAATGCATGCGTGTGCTTGTGCGTGTGTGCGCAAACGCGCGGGCTATTGCCCGTTGTAAAGTACATTGAGTGCAATGTATACGGTCGATTCTCACAGAAGCGCAGCCCTTTGGATTTTTTTGTTTCAGTCAATATGAAGACATTTGGAAACAGTCTGACCAACAAACATAGTTGTAATTTGTTTTGATGCAAGGATTCGTTGGCTAACACTCTTCCAAAATATGTTTGTCCTGTAGATACCAAACCATACGACATGCAATTTTAAGATGAACAGTATATAATGAAAATATAGTAATCCATATTGCTTATTACTCCAGACACATACTCAAAGATGTTTAACATATGTATGCATGGTCAAAGAAGGAATTACTTGTACATAATTACGTCAGGGTTGAAATTAAAATAATGGTAACAAAACTGCATAAACCATACAAATGACGTTCAAATCATAATAACTGTCGCATATATTGAGATTAATGAGATATGTTTAATCCATGTTTTATACATAGGCTATGGAACATGGAAATCAATCAAATCTTTATAGGATTACTTTGCAATTCCTACACAGTCACCAACAAATATCGCATAACCATACAACAATATAACCATACGATGATTTCTGGCGAGGAAAGAAAACAATTGGCCCTACAAATTATTACAGCATGTACTACAGCATGAGCCGGTACATGCATGCAGGTGAATCAGATAGGACATGCTGATAAGAACGTTACTTTTCTTTCTTTAATATTGACGTTATTGCTTATATAAAGTTTACTTATATATGTTCGCAATAATTATTATCATGACCGATAGGCCCTGGTTGGTGGTTTATGATGTGTATTAAGGTGTTTTATGGTATGCATTTTGTGTTGAAGTCATTAGTGTATCAAGTGAGCGATGCTAGGAATTACTCAATGGTTCACTGTGACATTGGTGATGAATAGATAACTTAATTTCGTATGGCTATGTGCCAAAATGCATGTCGTATGGTTATTATGTCGTTCAGTAGAATGGCTCTCGTGTACCCAGTAGACTAGTGCATCCATTTCAGCAAGGAATTAGTTAAAATGTTGAGAACTGTCTATCCATCCTGTAAATAATTATTAGTGTTGTTACTACGTTAAATATTTGCTTGATGGTGGGAGAGCACATATAGTTAGCTTGTAGTATTGCCCATACACTGTGGCTATAAGCCATGCATTATTCGAAGGTAATGGATATGCCTATTCACAATAATACACTATTGTGTCATTGTATGTATGGTTACACATTTGTATGATTACTGATTCACTTTCTCAAATGGGTATCTAATTGCTATTTTGCATCGATTCTGACAAATGTGGTCTCAATTTGTTGCATATAATTTCAGCTTTGTATTCTACCAATTTAGCTTCTAAGATATTTAATAAATTAAATATTTGTTTACGGGCCCTACCCGTCTGTAGGGTTATGGTTATTGATAATAGTAGTATTAGTGTTGTTGCTATGGGTGGGACAGTTATCGGTAGTGGTACGAATTATTTTCACAGATTATCATTACGCTCTTCAAGAATGCCACTCTTGTGATTATTGACTGCCGAATAGTGGGCCAAGAAGGCTGCCGTATGTAAGAGATAGCGGAATACGCAGAAGGCCACAGGCCAAGGTGTCAGGGAAAGTTAGAAACTGCTCAGTCCATGCATGGTCAAACCTGTGTCTTGTCTAATGGTAGTCTACGCATAATAAAGCTAATATATATGCTGGGGATTTCTATATTCGAGAAACATCATGCTTCAAAGAGTGTTGTATACACAATGGGAAGTTCATGCCCGCTCTATAGAGAACCAGAATTTCATTGCTACTGGTGTCCCCCAGCTGCCATCAGTGATGGAACCCTGACAGCTGAACATATATAGAAACTCAACTGGATTCAATGACGGAATCGTGTTAGCTGGAACAGACACAGAAGCTATCAAACTGCATTCAATGATGAAATCCTGACAGGTTGGACAGATGCAGAAGCTCCGCTGTACAATTCCGGTCAATGATTCATTCCTAAGAACAATACCAGACACAGACGTCCCCCAGCCGCAGTCATTGGTGGAATATTGACAACTACAACAGATACAGAAGCCCCCTAGCTGCAGTCATTGATGGAACCCTGACAGCTAGAATAGATGCAGAAGCTCCCAGATGCAGTCAATGACGGAGTCATGAGAGTTGGAACAGACACATAATCCCCCAGCTGCTGTCAACCATAAAATTCCACCACAAGGTGCAGGTGTTGGCATTGAATTTGACAACATCCTTCTAGCTAGAAATGTCAACAATAATCTTCTTAAGCCGTGCGACTTCCCCTGCTTCATTTCTAAGGAGGGGTATTTAATCAAGGTAATAGAAGAGGAAAATGAGGGAAGATATGACTTTTTGTGAACAGCTTGACTCCAGCCATTGGCAAATTGTGTTGAAGAGAGATCCACATACTTATTGGTTGTGGAGAAGATGTATCTATCACACAGAGACAGCATATCTACACCCCTTCCAGTTGGGCCTACGCAGATGGACTTAATCCTGGCAGCCAGGGCACACGTCTCTGAGGCAGTTCAGAAAATTAAATGCTAGCTTATAAAGTTTCTGTATCCTTCTTGCTCATAAGACTAGTTTTGTTCACATCATTCTTATGCACAAGCCAACGATGATTCAGTACCTTAAGTGTACTTATGTCATAACCATACGACATCACATAACCATACAACATACACTGTTTTTTTACATTCGTAACCCTGTTTGAAAAACTTTAAAATAAATTTGTTATTCAGTTGTTATAATTTGGTGTGCTAAGTCTTTAAATGTACCCTATTTTACAACTTACCATACAGAAATACAGCACCATTACTAAACACGTTTATTTTCTAAATAGACAATAATTTAAGAACACCATATGGAAAAAAATAAAATGTCAATATTATGTTTGTTGCATTAATATCAATCAGTAAAATAGTTCAGAGAGTGAGAACTTCTACAACAATCTACAATTGAAACGATTAATCCAATACATTCACTTAATATACAATTGATGGACCTGAAAATTGCATAATCATACGACATTCATAATTACAATTACATCCATGGTTATTCCTATTAAAACAGAGTTGTTTGTAATGTTATATGCAGAAGCCCTACATCCATGCGAACGTATCAACGTAGTGTATTCTAAATAGAACACATTGTATTGTCGTTTGAGCATCTGTTGTCACCTCTTTTAGATTATGTATAGGAATTCACAAAATAAGTCACTGTCTTATTGAAAAATATACATAAAATGCACTAGCTCAACACCAAAAATCTATGTTGTCACAGATGCAGCAATATGCTCAGCATACTTGCAAACAACCAAAACTGTCAAATATAAAATAGATTATGAGACACTAGAACCTATACAGTGCAAAATATGTGCTTTCGTATAGTTATATTGGTATTATCACTTCCAACTTTGACCTACTGCTGTTACCACAGAGGTAGGATTAAAGGTGACAAATTTCTTGGTAGGGTTCCTAACATGTTTATTTTATGGTAGCAAAAGCTGGGAACAATGCAAGCAAGTAAATGGTTTTACAAAGTTCTGTGCTTCTGTGAGAATAGACCATATCGGTGTTGAGCTACAGCAATATACTTTTAAAGAAGCGTTTTGTGGTTTCAACAGACCCATGTTTTCGCCAAGATTAGGCCAGGGATAGAAATCGCACCACGGCTTATAATGGGTTTGGGTCTTGTAACTACAATTTAGTACTTTTGGTAGATTAATTAACGGTGGTGTAATAATATTTTAGAAATGTAATATGACATAACGATTACAGAACTGAGGCATTGTTGAAAAGACTCTTTTTTAACAATGCCGAAGTTCTGTAATCGTTATGATTGACATGTCGTTGTTAAATAAGAGTGTTCATTGTGATAACCGATGTTGATCCCTATGAGGTTTTATTTTTACATGATGTTTTACAGACGTCGAACAGTTCCAGCGTGATGTCAAACATGATGCCATGGAGATACGGGAGATGGTACAGACAGACGTCGAACAGCTCAAGCGTGATGTCAAGCGTGATGTCATTGAGATACGTGATATGTCACAGACAGAAGTCCGTGCATCCACTGCATCACAAAGCAGTCAAGGCTACATATATTCAGGTAGTGCGCATGTTCCCTGAATGTTCTTCTGGGAGCAACCAAAGACATTGCATATATATATGCGATGTGTCACGGAAAACAAATACTAAGATATGGAAGCGTCAATTCGTTGACAACAAATTATGAGATACTGAAATTTACCCTAAGGCAGCAGATTCGTTGCGATAAATATTATCTCCGGGTGTGTCCTACAATGTATGCCAAACAGCGTTAATGAAACCACTCACGGAGCGACTCTTGGCTACAGTAACAATAATATTCACATCCATACTTTGTTCCTCACAAATAAAGATCGTGTGCTACAAAAATCAATAGCATCCCACACGTTACTGGTTGATTGAATTACCAGGGACCGTAGTTAATTTCGCAACTTAATAGACAATAAACTGAATTTGGTTATTATTCCTCTACGCTTCCCACGTACCTTGAATAGAATTATCAACATTAATCGAACAACACGTCAAATCATAAATGACTACATGTATGGAATTGTATATTGCCTGTCCCCGCTATGAACTAATGCAATAAACAAGTGTTTAAATACTTACATAAATAAAGCTATCTAACGATGCACCTAAGGCAATAAATATATTGCATGACAGCGACATCACCGAAAAGGACAGATAGTGAACAACAAAAACGAATGACTTCTTTAAAATTATGTTTTTTGTATATATAAAAGATGTCAGCTACGCGAACAAGACGCAAGAATCGCAGACGTCTTGTCCCCAGCCAACAGCGACGTTGCTGCCGCACGGTGACGCCGGAGACGAGACGAGCGATCCGAGCAATCAGTGGGGTCGCGCCTTCAAGACCTTCTGTGAAACGACCACATTTCATGGGCTGCGAAACGTCGCATAGTCGACCAGTCACGTCGCTCGCAGGTGAGGGAGTTCCTGCAATATCTGCTGATTGTATTGTTTTATGTAAATCCGCTGTACAAGAAATGATTATAAGATCACACCTAGTTTTTTTTAGAAAACTTCTACACCAGAAGAAATTGCCTCTGACCCCCTCTTACCAATAGTAATTTGATCTAATATCCGACATCGATGTCTTGTGGTGACCCCTTAAGGAAAACGAACATGTTTACCAAATCGCACCTCTTCCCCAACTTTGTAGTTTTATTCATATAAAATGTATAAAACGTACACTGTACCTCGTACAAACTAACCAGTCATACAAAGTTTGACAGTTCCTGAAAGTGTAGGTGATGTTCCTTAGTTGGTAAATGATTGTTGGTTCGAGCCAAATATTCATGTTCTCAACATTCATTTCACTATCTTATTTTCGAGACCACTCTCATAGTTATCTGATAAACGTGCAAAATCCTGCCAATATGCGAAACAAATTGGCTGAATTCTTCATTGTGTAACACAGGCATGACATGTGGCGCACTCTAAGAAAAATATATTTGGCAATAGGACCATTTCAGATTTCACCCTGGAATACGTTGGTGGCCATTTTTAATGATGGCCGCCGAAAACTTATTTCCTCCATATCTTAATAACTGAGCTGCTAGTTGGTGCCAAAACATAGATATCCAGGGATAAAGATTTCAAAGGTTAAACTTTAGACCTCCGACATTCACATCCGCCATTTTTTTAAATGGCGATCTTTAGAACCAATGTTCCCATATCTTTGCAAATATTATGACAGTGTGTAGGTATAGGGTAAGCGATTTGTAATAGTCTAAATGCGACCTTCGCTGACATTCGTATCCGTCAGTTTCAAAGATGGCACCCTTGCAGTTTTTTAATGCGGCTATTTCAAAAATGCTACTACCTTTTCAGTCCGTCATTTTATTGATCACGACTTCCAAGATGACAGCCATTTTCCAAAATGGCCACCTTTGTTTGCTATCTTACATATTATATACTAGAATTATTTCATAGCAAAGCTAATTCCTTTCCTACTTAGTTTAATCTTATTATATAGACAGGTCGGATTTTGATTTAAAAAGCAAACTAGAGGCATTTGTGGAGAAATGAACTGACCTCTTGTTCATATAAATTGAGGGTGCAGCATTCAATTTTGGTCATTTAGTCTCTCACCTTGTCCCTTCTTTATATGACTTTAAAAAATGGCAAATAAGAAATGGCCGCTTTCATACCTCGTGTAAAAACAGAACACCAATGGATATGACCATAATAAACGTGGTGCTTCAACACATACATAGAACCATTCTCCAAAGTCAACACAGCTCTAATCAGTATTTAACTCAGTGTTTACGGCGTCTATCTTGGATTTTAAATAGTAATCATGACCTATCACAATTTTCTATATCTGAACTTCTGAGACACCTAGAAGGTTGATGCTAGTTCTACACACTTGGAAAAATTATGCAAAGTGAGAACTACTCTTATTATTATTTTGATTGTTGTTTATGGCGTCCATCTTGGATCTTAAAATGGAAACTATGGAAAAATCACAATTTGTCTCATATAAGAATTTGCATGACACAGAACATTGACTTCAGTTTCAACACACGTTTGAGGGGGTAGATACATGCTCTTGGTCAACAATATGTGACGTTTAACCTGGACGAAGCCATTTATTGTAAACAACGTATGCTGAAATGGGCAAAGGACAATACTTGGATTTTTCATATGTCTACATCAGTTAACTTTCAAAAAGTCACACATCAAGCTTATGGAGCCATATGGATTGTTGCAACAAGGGTTGAAGTAAACTGCTCGGCCCTAGAGCTGCATAACACGTCCTATCTGGCAAGTTGAATGCTGGAGGAATGAGCGTCCGCAAACCTACCACCTAGGCTAGTTGGAGAACCAACATGCCACAGCTGTCGGATCACAATGATCAGGAGAACTCACAGCCCAGGATAAAGATCAAAGACCAAACAGTTAAAGGGGCCATCGACACACTCATCACACGTTTAGAAATAGACGAGCATTATGGTGTCAGCGTCTACTTCAGACGAAGAGCCAACTCCACCACAAATACATAGCAGGAAAGTAGACGACGAGCTGCCAAGACGAATACAACTTGATGACAACACTACTCTGTGTCAATGTGTTTTCCAGTGAGGCATCTCAAACCTTTCAAAACATTGCGGCATTAAACCTAGTCACACAAGATATTGAGTATGATCAAGTGCATGCCAAATAGAAAGGACTTAACAATTGCACACATTTGTTGAAGCGATGCTTCTGCCATGTGAGGAGGGGATGGTTCAATTTCAAGATCTCTTGTACAAGACCAATCCATTACCAATTGCCTAACTGTATGACACATGCTGAAAGCAATCAAGATTGGGAAAAAGAGGATCCTAAAGGCAGACATGACAATTTTGTAGCGGCTGATAAGTGCCTATGAAGGTTGACTAAGTATCAATTCAGATCAAATCATATGTTATGAGCTCTTGTCGTTCCCATTGCCAAAGGAGCAAGACCAATCCGGAAGATCGTTGAAAATCGCGAAGTGTCATGGAAAACCTGATTCCTAGCACTAACAAAGAATAAGACAGATCTGGCAAAGTAAAAAATCAACAAATCCAACTCTGGTCACATCTAAACTTGGGGCATTCTTTGAATAGACCGCCACACGGATAATCCTGCACTGTATTCAGAGTTGCGTTGACAGTGTCGTGGTTCAAGCTCGTGATAGCGACATACAGATTTTTTTCTAGCTCACTTCACTTTGATGCCTTGTACACAGCTTTGGTTAAAAGACTGGCAAAGTTGAACATTAGACAAGGAGATGCAACCCAAAACACATACTTGTGGAAAGCCCTAAATCCAAACAATACTGGAAACAATTCTAGCCTTCCATGCTTTGACGGGTTGTGGTGTGACGTAATTCTTCTCAGGTCTCAAAAATGCACGGACGGCTTTTAGTTATCTCAATCACTTACTGAAAAATACGAGAAAGGGCAACATGACAGACGACACTGCATTGCTATTATATGTTACTAGGGGATGTGGCAGAGACCGGATAAAAGTGCTAAATATTTTGTGTTGCTTCATTAAACAATCATATTTCACTTGTTGATTGGAGGTAGCAATTGTTTGGGTGGGTCCATCATTGTTTACCTCTTACTGGACCAAAATATGCCGTTTTACTACATTTTCATGGAATTATATGGGACATACCGAATAAAAGCACCAACTTGTTTTTGTTGCTTCCTTGAACAATAAGATCTCAATGTTTGATCAGAATTAGCAAATGTTTTAGGTGGGTCCATCATTTCTTAACCCCACTGAGCCAAATAACTCTCCCCACTAGATTCACTAGAACAACTGAAACCCTGATAATTCAATACTAGAAAGTACAGCAGGGATCTTAACTAAACGATGTTCTGACCACCGACCGTATTTTATGATTATGCACAACACTGTAAAGATACAATCGCTTCCTAAATATGTAAACATAAACACTGTAAATTTAGAAGCAATGACAAGTATCATGACTGAAATAAAATAAAATAACATTTACGATAAGTTAAATAAAAGTCCAACCGCTGATCCAAATTGTAATTATGATATAATATATGAAGAAATTACCCGTGCTAAAAATAAATACATGCCAAGCAAATTAGTAAAATTTAATAAATACAAACATAAGAAATCGACTAGAATCACTCAGGGTTTATTAATATCAATTAGATATCGAGACAAAATGTATAAACAGTTAAAATTAACAAATCCCTGTTTAGCAAATTATGAAACTATTAAAATTAATTTAAAAAGATATAACGCGATATTAAAGAAAAACATTCGGGCAGCTAAACAAATGTATTTTGAATCTCGTTTCTCTCTTTTTGTAAATGATATTCGAAATACCTGGAAAACTATAAATGAAACAAACTAAAACAAGTTTTCCAACTTATTTTGAAGACAACGGCACACAAATGACAAACAAACAAATAATTGCAAATAAATGTAATAATTATTTCACAAATATGGCTCAGATTATTGTAAATGATATCAAATATGAAGGTACCAAAGATTGTAGTTACTATATAAACAAACACATAAACTCAGCTTTTAAAATTGAAAATGTAGATGAAGAAATAGTAAAGAAAATAATACACGATCTACCCACAAAACATAGTTGTGGTTTCGATGGTATCTCTTCAAAATAAAAATAAATAATTGAACCTGCAATAATAAAGTCATTGACTATGTTATTAAATCAAGTGCTATATACTGGGATTTTTTTAGATAAACTTAAAATTGCCAAAGTAATCCCAATGTTAAAAAAGAAGATTCCACGTCATTTAAAAACTATAGGCCTATTTCTCTACTCCTAACAATATCAAAAGTACTAGAGAAAATTATCTTTACTCAGTTATTGTCGTACTTTAATGAAGCTAAACTTCTGTTCGATAATCAATATGATTTTAGACTTAAACACCCCACTGAGTACGCAGCGCTTGAATTGGTAGACATAATTATAAATCACATGGACAATAATGAGATGCCAATTAATATATTTCTCGCTCTATTGAAGGCCTTTGATACCATTGACTATCATATTTTATTATATAAATTAAGATACTACGACCTGAATGGTTTCAAATCAAATTAAATTTATTGTAACTCATTACAATACAATACATACAAATCAAATTAAGACAAATCCTATATAATAACATAACGAGCACAACAAGGGAAGAACATTAAATAATGTTATACTCACTTTTGTATATTTCAATGTAAATATCATTATATTGAAACAGCGGGCAGTTGAAGAATATATAATCGTGATTCAAAATTATATAACATAATGAGCACAACAAGGGAAGAACATTAAATAATGTTATACTCACTTTTGTATATTTCAATGTAAATATCATTATATTGAAACAGCGGGCAGTTGAAGAATATATAATCGTGATTCAAAATTATGTTATATATTAACATCATTGTGTAAAATAAATTGCTAACGTATACATTTGTAACTAATTATTGAGTAGGTCGTAAACGTGTCTTGTGCTGAAATGATTCCAAATAGTAGCACCCTTATTTCTTATAGCACGAAGTCTTATTTCTAAAGCCTTGGGTATATGAATTTGTGTAGATTGTCTTGTGTTATAACTGTGGACATCTTGATTAAGTGTAAACATATTTTCAAAGATTGTTGGTAAAAGACCCATCTTGTATGTATACATAAATATTTGTATTGAATATAAATACAATTGTCTGAAAGTTGAGATATTTAGTAATTTAAAGATAGGTTTTGTATGAGCTAATCTATTAGCTGAGACAAGCATTCTCACTACTTTCTTTTGAATCTTAATAATACTTGAACAATATGAGTCAAATGCACTTCCCCATACTTCAATACAATACGTCAAGTGAGGGAATAAAAATGGCCAAACATGATCTAGTTAATAATCTTTTGGCTTTGTTGAGAATGCCAACACCTTTAGAAATTTTACATTTAACTTAGTTAATGTGTTCAGCCCAGTTGAATTTGCTATCAATAGTCACACCAAAAAATGTCGTAGAAGATACTAGTTTAATAGCGTTATTATTAATTTTAAGTGTTGTTGGTTTGGTATGTTTTCTGTTAGGTGATATCATGTATTGGGTCTTATCAATGTTTAAAGAGTCTGTTGGCATTTAACCAAATTATAATTGTTTTTAATTCAACGTTCATTTTGTTAGTTATATCATCCAAATGATCACCATTTATAAACAGACTAGCGTCATCAGCAAATAATATGGAAAGAAGAATATCTGAGACACTGGCAGTATCATTGATATATAATAGAAAAAGCAATGGCCCCAAGATGGAACCTTGCGGTACACCACAGGTAATAGTTTGCTTCGTGGAGCTAGTGTTATTGTAGTACACATATTGACATCTATTAAATAAATAACTTTTAATCCAATCATTGGCTAAGCCACGGATACCATAACATTGGAGTTTCTGACACAGTATGTCATGGTCAACTGTATCGAATGCTTTAAATAAATCTAAGAACACCCCTAGCACAAATTGTTTGTTTTGTAAGGCTTCTGATATTTTGTCTACAATGGTTATAAGTGCCATGTTAGTAGAGTGATTTTTTTGAAAACCATACTGATATTTATACAAAATATTATGCTTATTAATAAAATTTGATAATCTGTTATACATTAGTCTTTCCAATATTTTAGAGAAAGTAGGTAATACTGAAATTGGCTGGTAGTTAATCAATAAGTTTTTTTTTTGGCTTTGTAAATAGGTATTACTTTGCTATTTTTAATTCATCTGGGAATATTCCAGTATTTATAGATAAGTTATATAAGTATGTCAATGGTTTAATAAAACTATTATATGTTTGTTTTATTACTTTAGAGGAAATGTCATCCCATCCAGGAGACGATGCTTTGAGAAAGTTTAGTATTACTGATACCTAATTTTCAGTTACCGGTTCAAGATATATTGTTTTCATATTACTGTTTTTTATGTATGACATAGGATCTGTTTGGTTCTGTGGTATGTTTTTGCTAAGTTAGAACCAACATTTATATAGAAATTATTAAAACTTTCACTTATATGTTTTTTATCTGATGTTTCAACATTGTTAATAATGAATTTTGTCTGTGTTTTTGTTTCATGTTTCTTATTTATTATTTCTTTTAATATGGACCAAGACTTTTTAAGGTTGTTTATTTTCTTCAAAGAGGGTTGCATAATGTTTACATTCAAATTTCCGTAGTAAGCCATTCAATTTACTTTTGTAAACTTTATATTTAGTTTCATTATATATTGTATTTTGTCTTATATATTTAATATATAGTCTATTCTTCTCTTTTATTGAGTTTTTTAAACCAGTAGTTAGCCATGGTTTCTTATTCTTGTAATTAAGTTTGACTGTTTTTAATGGAAAGCAATCATTATATTCTCGTAGTAGTAGTTTATAAAATATTGAGTAGGCTGTTTGACAATTATTTATGGATGTTATAATTTCCCAATCAATGTTCTGTATGTTATTATAAAATATATCCATGTTTGCCCTCGAAAAGTTTCTGTCTGTTATATATTTAGTATAATTGGTTAATTTACAATTATTATCAATGAGAAATACTGGGAAGTGGTCAGATACGTATGTGTACATAATGCCTTGGAACATGTTTTTATGGTTATTTGTGAACATTTTATCAATCAATGTTGCTGATTGATTAGTTACTCGTGTTGGTTTATTTATTAATGGAATATAAGAATGCAAAAACATCAGGTTAAAAAATTTGCATGTTGGTACATGTTCTTTATAATTAAAAAGATTAATATTAAAGTATCCCATGATATAACATAATTTGTCTTCATTGTTGAGAATGTCTAGTATATTAGACACTTCATCAATAAAGGTATTTATATCATTGTTCGGTGGTCTGCATATGACACCAACTACAATATCTTTACCATATGCAGTACTATCTTTATGAATCTCTATGAACTGACATTCTATGAATTCATTTAATTTAGTAATGTCTAATCTAGTATGGTATGCAACATTATCTTTAACATACAATGCGAAACCACCACCTGTTTTAGTATGCCTATAAATATGTTCTGCTTTGTATCCTGATTTAACATTGTAGTTTTGACACCATGTTTCACTAACACCAATAACAGAAAACTTATGATCTAGCACCTGGAGATATTGGTCTAATTCACGTAGATGCTTGTCAATACTTCGAATATTAGTGTGCAGTAAGGAAAACATGTTGTTCATTGGTAACAATTGAGAACATTTCTTACTAAAAGTGTCTTCAACAAAATAGTCACAGTTATTTAGTACAGTTGCATACACACTATTAAAATATTGTAGATCTGGATCATTATTATACATAGGCAAATTATGACTATTATTATTTAAATCAAAAGGATTAAGTAACTTATTTTGTAACTCACAAAACGATATACTAGTAAGATCAAACCAGTCATTAGCGATGGCATTGAGAAAATCATAGTCATTTTCAAAGTGATTAAATGGCAGAATAGAAGAAATGCATTTAGTGCAATGCCAGTTATTAACCAGCTTCACATCATTAGTTTGCAAATAAGGTACACATTTAGTATGGTAAACACAAGAACATATAATACAATTTAAGAAAGTATGCTTGTTAGCATAATTCTTACATATATAACAATGTATAGGCATCATTTAACTATGCTTGAAGAAACATAAACATAGAATCCATGTAAGCACTGTGGAATGAAATTGTGCAAAAACAAAAACATAGCAGTATAACATAGTATGTGATGAACTTACTGTATACAGTCATAGCTTAGTGTATACAAGTACAAAAGCACTGGAGCTGTGTTAATTTCATACCTTATTTGGTATTGTCATTCAGTTCATTGACATATTTGACAACGATAACTTTGTTGACATTGTTCTTAATAAGGATAGTTCCGTCTGACGACCAACAGTCATTGATCATTTTCTTCCTCTTTGCCACCCGGCAGTTGTACAGTAGCCTCGCCCTGATCTGCGTCAGATCCTCGTTTAGGAAGAGGACGTGAGTCCTGGTATCTTCAGCTGACTTGCCAACTGAGCCCGTCTGGTCTGTTCTTGATTTGTCTGGTGTGTCGTCCCATCGGGGTCTACGGGGGTTGGGATTCAACCCTACCCTGGCCTTGTATATTCTTCGGCGACTTGCGTAAGTTGCGAATCTTACAAGCACTGGTCTCGATGGCTTGTCCCTGGGTCCGACTCGATGGATTCGGTCAATCTCCTCCAGCCGGAGGGGCGGACTCAGTTTAGGTTGCATAGATTCGTTTAACGCATCTACTGTGCGTTTAGTTATGTCCTCGTTTTCGTTCTCCACAAGGCCGAAAAGCCTCAGTGAATTTCTCCGTGAATATTGTTCGTGATCATCTAGTGCAATTTCCAAGTCATCGACCCGTTTTGTAAGTTGTTCGATTGCCGCATCTTTCTTTTCGATGACACATCTCAGGTAAGCAACTTCTTTACGTAAATCATTGACTACTGCAGCTTGAAGTTTATTAATCATTTCTTTACTGCTAAGGGCAGCCAACATGCCATTGATGAAGTCTTCTTTGTCAATGGCTATTGAGCTACCAGATGACGACCCACGCTTGCTTCCACTACCATGTGTAGTTGTCATGTTTACACCACGGTCTGTCTGAGTGGAGGGGTGTTACGCAATTTTTTCAGATCCAGTAGGTACAGTTGCACCCAGCATTAGCACATGTTCAGTGGCAGATGTTCCGGTCGAGTGCACACAATATAAAACTCAAAATGTACCTTGATTCTCATGTAGATTTCTTGTGGTTTAAACATGCAACAGCTCCATGTACCTTTACGGTTCTAATACATCTGTCCGGGTTGGTAATCACCATTCAACAGAGTAGAAATTGTGTTCTGTTGAGGAACCTTCACCAGGGCAACAACAACGGCCGCCATCTTGTTTTCTCTACTTTTATTGAAAATTATTAACCGAAGACAGTATGTTGAAATTGATTAAATGCAATCAGAAATACTACCAATACAAATCGGAGTTCCACAAGGCTCAATTTTAGGACCTTTATTGTTTACTATTTACATAAATGATTTCCCACAAATTAGTAATATATTTAACTTCATTACGTATGCTGATGACACAACAGTTTCTAGCACTATAAAGCGTTTTAGTGATAGCACACAACATAAAAACAAAAGTATAGAATGTCTAATAAACAATGAACTCTGTAAAGTTATTGAATGGCTAAACATTAATAAATTATCATAAAACAAAAACAAATCTAAATATATGATTTTTCATGTACCCAACAAAGAGACGCAAATTCCTACTCTTAAAATAAATAATATCAATATTGAACGAGTGGATGAATTTTCTAGGCTTAACTCTGGACACAAATCTAACATGGAAAAACATTTAGACAAAATTGCAAATAAATGTTCTAAAACTACGGGTATATTGAACAAATTAAAGCATATATTAGCGTTACAAATAAAGAAACTTTTATACAATATTTTAATACTTTAATATTATCACATATTAATTATTGTATTTTGGCTTGGGGATACAAAGCCAGTCGAATAATGAGAATTCAAAAAAGGGCAGTTCGAATAATAACATTGAACAGGTATAATTCACATACTGAACCCCTTTTTAAAAACTTGAAATACTGAAAATAGAAGATCAGTTAAAGTTACAAGAACTGAAATTTTACTAAAAATACAGTCATGATAATTTGCCAGTTTATTTATTAAACTGGAGAATTATCCCAAATTATAATATACACAGTCGTAATACTCGCAATGTTACAAATTTACACACATCTAGGACAAGACATGAATTTGCAAAAAAATGCTTAAAATACAATTTGCCTCACGTTATAAATGATACTCCAAAAATAGTTATAGAAACAATATTTACTCATAGTTTATGTGGGTTTGCGTACTATTTCTGCGGTCTGGTTGAGAAGACATCCAGCAAATCTTCTTCCAGCATTGACGTCATTTCTGGAAGCATGCTTAAAGGGGGAATGAAGTGCTTGAACAACCACAGCCCAAACATAAGAACATACCATTTACAGTACATGTCACCATGATATGACAAGTACAGCGCCACGGTATATTTTTAATAATTTTTCAAACGTAGCTATTATCGGCACAGGGCGCCGCCATCATGCTCCAGGGGCGTGTGGTTGTACATCCGGTTTGATTGGCGAGATGTCTCCCAAAGCTGTATACAGCAATTCGATAGGCGACGCAGCATAGCTCTCAGAAAAACCGACGAAACGCATATAAACACTTAAAAACAGAACAATTTAATGCACTGCGTGGCTACTGGATATACTATAAGTGTTAATAAGCAAGTTTTCATATACTTCCACAGAAGGATTCCTATAGAAAAAAACAAGTTATAGATGATGAATTTGGCGTGTTCGCCGGCAGTAAGATTGGCATAAGTCTGCGGTGGTCACTTTCGAACGCCTATTGCAAGCCTAAATACAAAAGTAACGAGCACAAAAATACATTGAACGTCAAAACATAATTCTTAGTTAAAGCCACAGGTCCATCTTTGGTCGATTTGTTTACATATAACTATGCACCGATGAAGTAAATGTCAGCGAAATAGACCTGGAAACTCGACATTATTGCCTTATTTGGAGCGTAAAGCGGCGCGTAGGAAATGACAAGCCGAAACCAGCGCTTGTTGTTGCCAAGGTGACTCCGCACTCACGAGTTCCGTCAGGTATCATTACGACTACAATATAGTCCCACAGTTTTATTTCAAAGTCTGCATATATACAAATATGACGTATGCGAAATTGAAATGTAATATGAAATGTTAACGTAATAAAGTACAAATACGAGTGAATACTATGATATAATTGCTTGTAATCCGCCGATTTAGTTTACAGCAAATCGTGCCGGCGTGTTGCTACGTCTGGATACCGCAACGTTTACGGGTCTATGTTATCGACTTAGTCGCTGGTGGGGGAAATAACCTTCAAAATAATTACAAAAATAAATGCCAGCTACCGTAGCCAGTATAACGTTTTGCGAAATAATGTCGTGATGTATTAGTCAACATTAGTCACAGTCTGGACCAAGCCCTGTCAATCATGTATTGTAGGCATTGCCATTGGAATGTATTAATTTAAAAGAAATAGTTGAATACAAATATTATTGAAGTTGGACTGCTCAAATACTATACATGTACAATGTAACCGCATTTAAATAAATGACATTACAAGTATTTAAATCCTGAAAAATACTTGTTTTACGATACAGTCAATAGCATACAACAACAACTATAGTCATATCTGATATAATTAGTTATTGCTTGTATTGGCATATTAAGTAGGTTCACATCAGTCAACTAAAGTAGGCCTAATACTAATTTATGTGTCTCAAATATTGGCTTGTAACAATGGACCCCGAATTGATGCTCCAGTTTTAAGGCGACAATTTAGCAAGCATGCTATCATACCAAGTGTTTTCCTAATATAGTTTGCATGACTGCAAACACCAATGTATGCTTTTAATAACAAGGACATTGTATATCATTTATTGACTTTTGAATGTAAGCCTAACAAGAAAAAAAGGAAATAACGTCTCAAGGAAAAAGCCACAAAGAAATATATATTTTTTATTTACAAAGCTCAAATGTTAAACACATTTGAGTGCACATGCATTTTAATCATACAAATTAAAGATAACACATATATCCATTAAAAAGAAAACGTTGAAAAAGTCTTGTGCTCCAATTTTAATGAATATTTGCAAGATTGTGTCATTTTGTTCATAATATATGACGGAAGTATTCAAACAACCATAGGGCCTAATACCGAGCACAAGCTTCGAAGGATCCAGCGAAGAATTTAGCACGCGAGATGACATCGTCCCTCATGGTAGTACAAATGTCACTTGTAGTGCTGCCACGCGATCGACTCGTAGTGTCGAAACATGGAAGCCAGTGGTCGGGTCGCCAGTGCGACACTTTGTCGATGTAGTAGTTACCCGTAAATTCTGTATTTGTAGCCGCGGCTTTAATTGCAATAGTGTGTAGCCGAAATGATAACAATGACAGCAAAGTTGGGGTGCGGCTTTAAATATAGTAATTTGCCGAAAAAATTGTGAAAATTGGCTCACTGGGTTGTCAGTAGTAACGGTTGAATCCGGATCCACCTCGATTTCGCCGTTATAACTTGAGTTTTGCCTAACTTTGATACCTCAGTGCGTTAGTTCCATTATTCAACGTTATCCAAGGCACATTTGTGAATATTGCGTGTTAGCGCACTTTTGAGGCATAAATAGCGCCCCGGTTTGCATCAACATACGCCGATATATCGCTCGTTTTACGAGCGCGATGCGGTAACGCACGACCGCAGCGGTGCAGACTAGCGCAAACCGGGTCACTATTTGGGCTTCAAAAGTGTGCTAAGACACAATATTTTGTTAATATAAATATGCCTGGGATGATGTTGAATGATGGAACTAACGCTCTGATGTATCAAAGTTAGGCAAAACTCAAGTTTTAACAGCGAAATCAAGGTGGGTCCGGATTCTACCGAAGTGCTGTAACGTTTATAAGTAAAAAAACTTACCAAAAAAACGAAGTCGGATGTATCAATAAAACATTGTATTACAACGGCCACTGGTACAAAATAATTACATAACACATAAAACCTGTGTCCATAAAGTGTTCAGAAACAAAGATCAAAACATGTGAAAACATTAAAATCCATCGTCATCGAAATCAGTTTCATCGTCACCGTTGAAGAATGCCATGCCGTTCCGGCGGTTTCATTCCATGTATCCGTGCCACGTGCATTGGGCAAACATCTTCAAATATGATGGCGTCATCCATCTCACAACTAAAATCCTCCAAAGTCACTGTCACTGTCGCTATCAAAGAACGCTGCCTGGAACGGCATGGCGGCGTCGTCTCGCGTATCAGTGTCTGGGCCGTCAGCATCGCGGATCGTGGCCGCGCACAAACATCTTTGACATTTTGAATATGATGGCATCCGCCGTTCTTAGCAACTGCCCCACACTAGCAGACATCAACTGTAACAACTGTCTGCTTTGTTCAGAGGCTTGCTCTTGGTATCAGGTGTAGATGTTTTAAGCCAAGTTCCAAGCACAACGTTCACACCTTAGCTTTGCTGAAGCCAGGCTTCGCCTGATTGTCAACACAACACCATTACAAGTGCCCCTTTGCACTGGAGTAAATTGCACTTCCCCTGATACAAGATACAGTGTTATTATCCCACGTGCCTGGGTCAACTGTCTGGAACTGGAAGAACTAGGCCAAACCACAAGATCACATCCGTTCTCACGGCGGCGCAGCGACGACAATTATTACATTGTAATTACTAGCTGTCAATCAAACACCTTTGAAGTCAACACAGCTGGTACTACACTGAACCAGCTGTAGTCTTTTCAATGCATTTATAACATCGAGTTTATACATGATTCTACATAAAATGGCATACAAATAAAACTTCTCAAACTATTTTAATAATTCTAACTTTACCGTATAGCTTAAATGCATGGCTACATTTCGTTCACTGGATGTATGGCCATTCAACCACTCAGTTATTTTCTGGTAGCATGGTGAAATTTGTTTATTTTTGTTTTCCATTTTGACAACATTAACGTATAGTAATATTCCAACGATAATATAAAATGTGATGTAGTTATTATCAACACATTACAATTAAGTCTTTTACCACTAAAATTATACCTTATTCATTCATTTATGATAATTAATAGCAAAGTTATGACTTTCTTTATGGAACCTCTTATTTTTTTCTAATTGTGTGCGCTATGGAAGTATGTCACACGCAGGGCTAAAATGGTCATGGCTCAAAGTCCAGGTGCGGCTTTAAATAAGGTTTTTGCCTGTGACAAACTGCGCAGAGGAAAGTCAGGGGTTAGGTCAAAAGTCGGGGTGCGGCTTTAATTAGGGGTGCGGCTACAAATACAGAATTTACGGTAATACAGACAATACTGTTGTTCCATTGAACATTTACCATGACCTATGCAAAGTTGCCATCGCAGTCCAGCACGCCTTCTCCGACTGACCTTGGCAGTTCTGTCACTGTAGACGACCCTTCGGATGTCCCAGTCTCACTATCGCCATCTTCAGACGATTCTGTCTGCAACAGTGAGAAGAGAAACATTGAAGCGAGTGATGCAGAATATGTTATAGCAGGTGACAGCGATATCACTGATGATGACTCAAGCTGTTCTTACACTAATGGGAAAGAGAGAAAGTGTGTCAGTTATGAAAAAAACATCATTTCAGTTTTCTGCACCTGCTAAAACACCAAACTGCTATAAACCACTTGTATTAAAGCCTAGCATCACAGTGACTGGGTTTGCAGTGTTGCTTTTGACACCAAGCGTCCTCTTCCTGGCTGGACATTCATTCACTGTGTACAATTTGGTCAACCTACTGAACCTATGCGCCTTTTCACCCTGTCAGTGCTACAACATACAGCGGGCATACATACTGCCAGAGATAGAGGACATGTGGACATGCCATTCAGAGGCCACCATGTCAGCTCTGGCCGGACAGAGCGTTTTCGCATCAATCCAGGACACAACGCTACATTTGGCATTTACTTCACCATGGACACTGACAGCCAACTGATCGTTGCTCAAGAAACTGCTCAAGTCGCAGAGGTCAAGAACAGTTACTGGATGGAAGTGGAAGGCCTGAAACGCTGCTTAGACAACCTGACTGACCATGTGGTGAAGATCATCACTCTTGCCACTGACAGACATCCCAGCATTAGAAAGACTTTGTTAGAGGACTACCAAGAAATATACGTTGTTGTCTGCCAAGAAAGTTGAGGTTATCCCTTCGACAGGCAGAATTGCCAACAACCTGTGGTATTGCGCATCAGCTTGTGGTGGTGACCCCCACTTGATGAAGGAGATGTGGATCTCGCTCCTCCATCACATCAGGAATTCCCATTCATGGACAGCAGGCGCAGAGTTGTACCGGAAGTGCAGTCATGCAATGTATAAACAACAAGAAGTGAAAACAACACTGTGGCTCACTGAAGGTACAGAAGCCT
The DNA here is from genome assembly GCA_020002185.1 of Paraescarpia echinospica. Taxonomy (NCBI): domain Eukaryota; kingdom Metazoa; phylum Annelida; class Polychaeta; order Sabellida; family Siboglinidae; genus Paraescarpia; species Paraescarpia echinospica. The sequence goes on from CM034531.1 coordinate 54,348,785, forward strand.
TCACTGTCCAGAAGGTTATACTGGATTGTCGCCTACTGTTTGATATAGAGAGCGTTACGAAGTGTGTTCACACCGGTGAACTGGAGAGCTTACACACCTTCTTCCTCAAGTATGCACCCAAGTGGAAGAAGCTCAGCCGCCTAGACATCATAGCCCGACTCCACTTGGCCACCATTGACCACAACACAAATACACAGGTAAGATTTGTTATATTAATAGTGTTAACATTTGATGTTACAAAATAATGTATCAGTTGCTTAACAAAGCTGCACACTTTAGAAATCCAGCATTGCATTAGGAAATAAACTGAAATGACTGACAATCCCTGCCTGTACTCAATAGCAAAACAATGTTAGGAATACAGTTTCAAAAATACAATCTCACTGCACAAGAGAAAACATGCAAACAACAGATAAAATAATTATAATTGAGGACATTTGTTTCCTGTTACTTGAATTGTTTAATTATATATAAATGGAATTGGAATGGTATGCTTCGGAATTGCTTATTGAAATATAAACTTATCCATATATAATATAATAAATATATAAACATCATCATATATAAATTATATATATATATATATATATGATTCAATAATAAATATTTGAATGTATTATGGAATTGGAATTCATTGGAAGTTTAAATTGAAAAGGATGGCAGAATTCGGAACCGTTTAAAAAATGACATTAGCCGTTTGATTTCAAGGGAGAGAGCATACACGCAAGATGTTTGGTTTACTTTGTGCATGTTACAGCTATAGCCAGTTATTCTTCAGACATTTCTATTGTTATACTTATTTTATATTTATCATTTGTCCAATCAGCGGGAAATGATGAAAACAGCAGATAAAAAGCTACGGTATCAGCTGCAGTATTCAAAGTCTGCTGGGTATGAAGTGAAGAAAGTGATGGCGTCAAAGGACTACAGCTTCCGAGGAGAAATTCTAGAGGGCATTGCAGCTAGATGCACGTGTGGCCCAAAGCTGCGAAGTGTGCTCCAAGTTGCGACATTGAGTAAGGAGGTAACTCTAGCAGAGCATGCTGGCATCGAAAAACCAGCAAAAGAGGAGGCTGTGGCAAAGCAAAGAACCCGCTTTATGGAAAACTAGTTGTATCCATATCAATTTGGTTTAGTGCCACCAAATTGATACGCCATCCAATTTCAAATGACAATAGATTTCTATGCTTAAATAACATTGTTTGAACATAACTGGCAGAAACAGAGAAAGTGTTAGGCAAAGTGGATTCTCAATACTGTATAGGGCTTCCTAATGTAAGGAACATCCACTTGAAAGCTTGTATCTTAGTTGTGGTATGCAATGTGTTTTATTAGACACTATTCGAGGTAGGGAACTTTGGGTATATGTAATTTACTGGAATAGTTTAACGAAGTCCAGACATGTTACTTATAGTGAGTTTATGTCAACAGACCACCATTTCTCAAACATCACACTGAACTGTACATGTATTTGTTCATATGACTCACTGTACACGTTTAATGTGGCTTCTAAGACGTGTGTCACAAAAATGATCAGGGCCATTGCCATTAAAACTGGACTGTTACCATCAAGTTTAGTCAAACTAAAGTGCCATCTTACAACAAAATATATATTTGTTGTTTAATTTGTACGTTTAGCCAGTATTATTAAAGTGTACTACAAACAAACCAAGCAGCAAAGGATTCGGATAGAAGATTTTTTGTATATATATATTCATACTTCATTGTTAGTATTATATTTGACATTATCACAAAATAACATCGCAAAAATTACTTAATAATAATAAGAACACTTATACAGTGTCATAAATCTAGATAAATCCATTTGGAGGCACTTGATAGATTTTGAAACTAGTACTACAAGTTTTGAATCTGTATCTTGAATAATAAGTACTTGTTTTCTTGACAGATACCCCTAGTGTTGAAACCCGCAAATGTGTAAAACTGGAACTGTAATGGAATATTTTGTATGTATTAATTTTGTTGGTCACAATATTTGATCATGATGATGGCCCATATCATCAATAAACGTGTTACTTATTGATGTACTATATGTGCACAGGACTGACACAGACCCAAATTGTAATATAGTTAGATTAAAATATGTCAGTGTGAAGTGAATCAACTGAAAGAAACATTGAAAACTGGTGTGTGAATTTGACTAATGCATTGGCACAGTCTGCCATGTAGTCTTATTTATTTGTGAATTGTTTCACCATATGAATAAACTGTTGATATATTTCATGTTGGCTTCAGTATTACAAATCAAATTATGAACGGGGACATGCAAGACACTACAGATCACATTGTTGTTGAAAAAAATGGGATAAGAAGGCACCGAGTAATTCATTCTACTTTTTGGTCAATTTAATCTTACTTGTTCAGGGATTTTGTTTTCAATGTACACTCACCTGTATAGTGCAATGTCAATAGCTGAAATTTTCATAAACCCCATCCGCTTCTGGATACAGCGCAGGCTGGTATAACATGTGTGTTGCCTTTTCCAAATCTCCCCTTGACCATAACGTGAAGTGACAATATGCGGTTAATCGAATCAATCGATACGTTCTGAAAGTTAATTTATTTGCATTAGTTGATAAAAACAACCGTTATCTTCTAATTATTATTACACTGGAAAAACTGTGTGTTTTATCAATATCACATAAAAATTCAGTGAATTGGTTCATTTGTTTGTGAAGGGCTGTAATAATTATGATTGTAAGACTACATTTCATGATGTGGTCTTGATAACACACACACATAATATAATATTTTTATTATATTAAAAACTCCACTTAAAATATTTTTGTATCAATAAAACATTGCACAATGTCCTGATTATACATCTATTAGTGCATGGTAGTGTGCAATTTGTCTACATTTTTATATAAATTAAGCATGTTGCTTGAACACTTTTAAATAGGGTATTAAACAACTGTATAAAAAGGATGCACACGTCCTGTCAAGAATAAAAGTATGTTTATTAAGAAAATTATCAAAACTGGTTTGATGAAAATCACAGACAGTATTTTACGAAGAATGAACCTGAACATTTGAGGTGGGAACAAGTATAATTGCTCTATTTAAGTTTGAAATAGTTATTGCTAGAATAATTATTCGATACCTGTTGAACTACATAGTACTTACCTACTAGATATTGGTCGAATCAACGAATCTGCACTCAAATCATACAATGACAACAGACCGACTTCCAAGTTCCAACACCGCCCTGTTGCCCGTGGCGTTGGTGCAAACCGTTTTGAAGTCGTCATAGACACAGTCGGTATGGCAGGCATCTGTAAGGTCTGTCATACGGTGCTGTACGGCAGCTATCTCCCTACAGCACAGCGACTCGATGTTTAACAAGATTTAACAAGATTGCCACCCAGAGAATTACCTCTAGATGGCAGGTGGACAAGGAAGCCCTTTGGCTTATCGAGGGTCCGACCCTTTTATCTATGTGTATCCCGCCCGTCTGATGTATGTGTCGATTTTATGTTTAAACATATTCACGCTACTAGCACCCACACAATCAGCAGATAATTTGTTCCATTCATTTACAGTCCTTTGTGAAAATGAAAACTTTCTTATATCTAATCTACTCTGCTCCTTTGCTAATGTAACTTCATGTCCTCTAGTCCTTCTATCTTTCTTAACTGAAAAAAAAAAAATTCTATCAATATTTTTATAACCATTCAATATTTTAAACATCTCCTCTCAATCTCCTGGTCTCTAGTGTTGTTAATCCGCATTTTTTAGGCGTATTTCGTAACTAAGATCCCTCAGTTTTGGTATCATTTTAGGTGCTCTCCTCTGCACTCTTTCTAGCATATCTACGTCCTTCTTGCGATATGGCCTCCATGCTTGAATACAATATTCTAAATGAGGCCTAACTATTGTTTTGTACAGCGGTATTATTAGCTCTTTTTCCTTATCAGTTATGTTTCGCCTAATTAATCCAAGGATTAGATTTCCCTTTGAAGCTGCAATTCCGCACTGCTCTGAAACCTTCATATCAGCACTAATGGTTAACCCTAAGTCCTTTTCTTTTACAGTAGTACTTAGTACAGTACCCCCACAGTATATTCTACCTCTTCGTTCCCATGTCCTGTGTGGAGGCATTTACATTTCCCAAAATTGAACAGCATTTGCCATTTTTCAGACCACTTGATCAACCTGTCAAGATCATCTTGTAAATGCTGTCTATCTCCACCACTTTTAATCCTTCTAAACACTTTTGTATCATCCGCAAATTTCAACACCTTGCTTGTTATTTCATCATCCAAATCGTTGATATATATTAAGAATAATATAGGTCCTAATACTGATCCCTGTGGTACCCCACTCAATACCGATTTCCAGTTTGAAGCCTCCCCATCAACTACTACACGTTGTATTCTGTCAATCAGCCATTGTTCTATCCAGTTTATTATACCATTTCTCTTCTAATGACAAATTGAAAACTGTTGCAAGTGGTACGCTAATTTGTTCTACAATTTCCAATACTAGTTTGGGCGGAATCCCATCCACTCCAGGTGATTTATTATCCTTCATAGCCCTTATTTTCTTAGCTACCATTTCCGGGGTTACAATTAATTGTCCTAAATAGTCTGAATCTGCCCCCTTGAACTTAGCCTCTGGTACTGGCAGTGAACTAATATCTTCTCTGGTAAACACTGAACTAAAGTACTCATTCAGGTCTTCTGCCATTAAGAATCCCTCTGATATTATATTTCCAGCACTATCTTCTAGTGGACCGACTTTATCTTGAACTTTCTGTTTGCTTCGAACGTACGCATAAAAACTCTGTCATGTTTTATATTACTAGCTAATTGTTGTTCATAGCTTCTCTTTGAATTTCTAATTTCAGCTGGTTAAGTGCTTCTTTATAACTGTTGTAGTCTTCATCATTTCCAGTACATCTATATGACTTCCACGTCATTTGTTTGTACTTAATTTTTCTAATGGCTTCTTTCGATAAGTGTTTCTTTTTGGACCGTTTTCCTTGTTTTTTGAAGGGTACAAATTTATCGACTGTGCACTTAATTTCACTCTTTAATATATTCCAGCATTCTGTTGCCGTCTAATTTTTCAGTGTGTTATTCCAGTCTATCTTTGCAAAATATTTCCTAATGTCCTTATACCTTCCTTTGTGGAAATTTCTCCTATACTGCTTTTTACTATTCCTTTCTGATTTTACTTTGATGGTAAAATGTATCTGGTTGTGATCTCTACTCCCCAGTGGCTCACATATCTTGACATTGTCAACTAATTCTTTCTGTGAGGACAAAACTAAGTCTAACACATTCTCTCCCCTGGTTGGTTCTAGCACATGTTGAGAAAGGAAACTATCTTGTACTAAAACTAAAAACTTGTGGTCCTCACTACCCATACTCTGTAGAGATTTCCATTTTATATGCCCATGGTTAAAATCCCCCATAATAACACAGTCCCGTTTGCTCACTTCCCTTATAGCGTTTTGTATTTTTCATTCTCTTCTATGCTTATGTTTGGACTTCGATAAACTAATCCAACCGTTAACGTTGAGTTTCCTGTAACTATGTTACACCAAACAGCTTCTTCGCAATCTGCTTCTCTTTCTAATTTTATTTCATAAGCCTGAATAGATTCTTTAATATATAAAGTAACTCCACCTCCCTTTTTTCCTAGTCTATCTTTTCTAAACATTACATATCCTGTCAGTCCCAATTCAGCATCTGATATATCGGTGGTGGTCCAGGATTCGGTTATACCTATTATATGAGGGTCAATATCTTCTACCATAATGTTTAGTTCATTTCTTTTGTTTACTATACTCATTGCATTTAAACAAACACATTTATATCCAGCTTCAGAAGAGTTTTCCACAGTGTTATTTGCTGATTATTTGTGCTGTCTTTATCTATGCCTCCATTTTCAGGCTTTTCTGTGAGTCCCCCCTGCGAATCTAGTTTAAATAGATACAACCTGTCCCACTGTCAACAGATCGCAACAGGTTCTCTGATAAAAACTGCTGCCCCCTTTCCACTAAGATGGAGGCCATCTCTCATGTACATATCTTCCCTCCCAACAAAGTATCCCCATAAATCTGTGAATCCCACCCCCTCTTCGTCACACATCTGCTCAACTAGTGCGTTGATCGCCATCCTCTTACAGTTTCTATATGTTGCCCCCCTTCCTCCCATTACTGGCAAAATTCTTGACAGAATAACCTGTTCAACTCTCGTCTTCTTTAGCTTCCTCACTAACTGTCTATACTTCTGTACTATCGCAGTTGTTCCCTCCCTGTCTGCATTATTTGTTCCTACATGTACCAGTATAGACCCCCCCTTGCCATGTCCCAATACCTTCTCTACCCTGTCAGTTACATGTTCAATCCTAGCCCCCGGTAAACAAACAACGATGTCCTTCCCCTCGCTCAGTGCCTTGTCCGTCTTTCTCATAATGGAGTCGCCCATAAACACCCTCTCTTTCCTCATTGCCCCCTCTATCACTGCCTTAGAATAGCTGCTTCTTCGGTTTGCATCTGTCTGCTTGTTATCTTTCCCCCCTGTCGTCTTCTCTCCTGTCACATTCTCTTCCGATCCATTCTTTCCTGTCGCTTTTTCTCTTGTCACCTTCCCTTTTATTGACTTCTCTTCTATCACATTTTCTCTCACTTCCTTTCGTCCCTTCTTCGTTCGTCCCATCTCGTTTTCCTCTCTCCTCTCCCTTCCCATCTTCCCTCCCTCCTTCTCTACGGTCACTTTCTTCCCTGTCACCTTCACGCTTGTCACGTTTTCTGTTGTCGATTTTCCAATTTCTTCCCCTCCAATCACCTTCCCTCCTCTCAATCTCCTTTCCTCAGTTTTCTTGCCACTGCTATTCTCCTTCAGTCTTGCAGTATTCTCACCTCTCTCCCTGTCGTCTCTCTCCATTCGACCTGCCTCCTTGCTAATTCCCATCTCCATTCCCTTCACAATATCTGTCAACCTAACTATCTCCTTCTGCAGACACTCCACCTTCCAACACCCAATGCACTGAAAGGTGAATCCTTCCTCCATGGTTTCTGCCCATGACTTCCCACAGCCGGACAATGCAAAATCTACCCAGCTGTGGCAGTGATCGCACACCAAGTGTCGCTTTGCCTACATATCCCGATTAGAATTTATTCAATAACTTAACTAACTGAGTCTTTATAAAGACTGTTTCCTGTGTACTACAGCACACTTTAGGTTACAAATTTCAATTACACAGCCGACTATTTATCCTGTCACGAACGCTAACATTACCGGTAGTGACCTATTTTAAATACAATCAATTACGTTACGTTAGGCTGCTTTATTTATTTACGTTACGCCGCCCGACTATCGCCCTTGCTTAGTTTTAACAACAATGCTACCTAATCAAAATATTTACCAAGTACTGGCTTACACAAATATTATCTTATGTAAGTAGTTTGATGGTTGTTACTTTATCTCCTATATATTCTACCACATAATCAGGTTTGTTAAATCTTGTTTACAACTTATCGAAGGCTAAAGGCTAAATGAGTTACCCTATTATCACTCACTATACTAAGGTGTTCTAAAATACTTTAATTAACTAACTTTAAGCACAACTGCTACTCAATATATGTTTATTGCAACTTTATGAATGATATTAAGGCAAGAATAATACTTATCAATCTGTAATTCCACTTGTTTATCAACTTTTCTGCACCACCAATTTCTGCGAACTATCTCCGCCAAATATAACCTCGAATGTGCGTCGACAATGGCACGCAGTGTCCACACAAACACCATGCGAAATTATTAAGTCGCGTAACGTCTTCGTTGTCGATAGACCAACTGTCACTGTCCGACTCCCACAGCTGACTGGTGACTGGGTGAAACCCGTATGGCACAGGCAGTTTGTGTGTGTCAACCGTAATTTCCGAGTGACAAGTCAAACTAGAGTCTTCATCTGTCGTATCCATTTTCTCCAAAGTGATACGGAAGTTTTAAAAATCACTTTTAATAACTCGTCGAGCTACCAAAATCCTTCGACGTCTTTGTCGACAACAAATGAAAAATAGTCCCGGTATACGCGCGCATCCAATATTCTGACCTTTGCTTTGACAGCCCCGCCCCCTTCTGGCAGCGAAAATCTTCGTTCGGGAAGTGCGACGTTAACGATGTTTTCATTGGTTATAAATCGTTGCCATTTAATTTAACCTTTTTATTTCGAACGCGTATACAACTTATTTGTTGACATATAGAACACCTATCATGTATAATAGGGCACCATATCTTTGTTTTAGCACAGAAATGTCTACTAATGAAGTAAACCGAAAAAAAACGAAATTTAACATTGATTAGTTAGGAGTAAATCAAACCACTCGCTTGGAACAAAGATGGCGATACGCAGTGCTCTATAGCGACGTTTTAGGCATCGAACAAAATCTTTTTTTCAGTTTGTCTTATAAATGAGTACGTTTCTGTTACCATGAATGTATACTTATGAGTATATATTTAAATATGTAGCACGAAACAGCTGCATTTCATTTCCCCTGTAAATCTAACATTGACATTCTTGGACCAGTGTTAACCAGCATCGTTAACATGTCCATCGTGTCGGCATCACTACCTGTCGGCATGAAACATGCCGTAATAACACCGCTGTTAAAGAGGAATGGTCTTGATTCAGAACTGTTATCGAATTATCGTCCACTTTCAAATCTGTCTTTCTTATCGAAGCTCGTCGAGAGATGCATTGCAATCCAAATACGACAGCACATGGATGCGAACGGCATCTTCGATATTTTCTAAAGTGCGTACCGTCCAATGCACAGCTGTGAAATAGCCCTAGTACGCATACAGGACGACATATTGCTTTCTCTGGATAACAAGAAGAGCGTGATACTGGTGCTACTAGATCTCAGTGCCGCTTTTGATACTGTCGACCACCATCTGCTGTTCAATCAACTGCACAGAATTGGCGTGCATGGCAACGCACTGTGCTGGTTGAAGTCGTATCTGTCACAGCGAACACAGGCAGTTAAAGTTGGCAACATCATTTCAAGAAGTGTCGATCTAACATGTGATGTGCCTCGGGGTAGCGTGCTCGGACCTCTTCTGTTCACGATCTACTGCCTTGGACTCAACCATGTGTTTGAACATCATCAACTACGCTATCATATGTATGCTGATGATATGCAATTATATGTGGACTTTCCCCGTGACCAGCCACTTACAATGGTCACCGATCGAATATCTCGTTGTACCACCGATGTGAAAGCGTGCATGTCTTTCCATAATCTCCTGCTTAACGAGAACAAAACCGAGGTGATCGTCATATCTGCAGTGAACAATCGAAAACTTGTTCACCCGCCTGTTGACCAAGTCATTGATGTATGTGGCTGGGCTGTTTCGCCGAAGCCGGTTATCCGCGACATCGGCGTTCTACTCGACAACACTATGTCGATGACGAATCAAGTGCGTCGTGTTTGCCAGGTGGCATATTGTCACCTCCGCTCGTGACATCCTACACGCCGACCAGATCACTTAGATCGGCCGAACAAAGTCTGCTGACTGTTCCGAGAATTCACCTTGAACATTATGGCCGTCGTTCCTTCTCGGTTGCTGGCCCGATCCTGTGGAATTCCCTGCCTCATGCAGTCCGCATCAGTGACATTTGTGCAATGTTGACATTCGGTTATGTACTTAGGTTGCAGTTATTATTTTTTTAATTAGCATATTAAATGTATTTATTTTATTTTATTTAAGCACATTATTTATTTTAGGTATTTAAACGGCTAATTCATTTAATTTATGTATAATATATACACTTGTAAATATATATATTTATTTTTATTCAGGTTTATCTAACTGACATTTTATGTAATTTTTATATGCTACTTTTAAATCATATTATTTTACCTTTCTATTTAATATTTCTATTTAATATGTTTTAGTTCATTTAATGTATTTTACTTATACTCTACGATTGTCAGCGGATTTGTTATCCGGACACACGGCGCTCTATAAATGCTTTATAATAAATCAATAAATTTAAAAAATAATTTCTTACAAAAATATGAAAACGCATGTACACAATAAAATTGTTATATATGTCAGTTTTATCTCCAAAACTACACATATATATGGATAGATACAAGTATTTAGGAATCTTCACTCAAATATTTCTACTTGTACTATAAAAAGCATACCACTTCAGATACAGCTACATTTATAAAGAGATAGACACCGTATTAAATAAATACTGTATCTGAAGTGGTATGCTTTTTAGTATAACAACAATTTTATTGGCCAATGAAATTGTTGTTATACTATGAGTGGCTCCTGTGATAGCGACACGTTTTGTCTTAACAGGAGTCACTGACCCCATTTCACTGTTCTTTCTTTTATTACATTGTTTTTAATTAGTTATAATTAAGTTATGTTTACTTTGGGGTCAAAATAAACATATTGTTCTTATTTGATACGCAATGTGGACTAGTGTGTCCTTGTGCTTCCGATAATTAAGATACATAAGCTAGTCATATTTGTCTTCAGCTGCATATATTTGGATAGCTTTTGGGATAGCTCAATAACTTGATTCATCATAATGGTAACGGCATCTGTCATGCTCTTGGAACGCTTCGCCATTGTTCTCTGTGACGAGAGTAGCAATCTGGTCTCCGTTATCGAAGCAATGAGAAAGCTAGTCTACCAAAGGAATACTATCATGAAGATATTCCACAAACTCAGGATGCTCTGTAGCAGCATTCAACGCATACAACATACGAAGCTTTTATCTTGTTGACTAGTACACTGGTCCAATAGCAGACGCCCATTGCAGACGATTGGCGCTGGACATGGGACGTGAAGAGTCTGCCACAACACCCTGCCGTTAGATTGGGTAATGACGCAAGTGCTGTAAAAGCCATACTTTCTTATTATGTTATGGTACAAAGCTGTATTATATGCCAAACTAAAGACATGGCAAAGATCTACAAATTATATATATACACCGTTTCCAAATAATATATGTACCCATATGGCATGCTGCACTGAACTATGGCTAAATCCAATTAAACGACATATCTCGGATCAAAGGGGTGAATTATGAGTCCACCCACAAAAAGTGCTGACTCGTATCAAAACGTCAAAGTTAATATGACATGGAATCAAAGAAACACTGTTCGTGATGTAAGTCAGTCTGTACCCATATCCAATGGCGAAATGTGGTAAAACGGCCGATCTTACAATTGATTAGCAGTAAAAAAATAATGGAACCACTCAAGAAATGTTGTTGGTTCCGTTCTAAAAGCTAATGCTAATAGCCAATGGATGCATAGAAAAATGTTTGGTGACGTTACCCGGATTATATCCTTATCCAATGGAGAAATGTAGTAAAACGGTACATTTTGTTTGATGGGGAGTGAAAAAATAATGGACCCACCCAAAATAATTACTGACTCCGATCAAAAAGTTAAAGCTACCAACCTAAGGAAGCTGTGGCAAACGTTTGGTGCTTTTTGTTTGGACTGTCCCCATATTTCAAAAATATGTCGCAAAGGTACCTAACTAGTTTCAACAAATTACATTTTGTCCCATCTATATAGAGACAGTTCGTACATTCCATGTTCCTATGGTAGTGTCACAGGTCGTACATTCCGTGGTCCTATGGTGGTGTCACAGATCGTCATGTACAATTCCAACTACTTGTATCCAGTATTTAACGTTCTACTTTCACCCGGGATGTCTTCAGAAGGTAGCGCAATCGTCGCCCGTCTACTAAATTCACGTTTTGTCATTACGGATTCGCGGACCCCAACGCTTCTGACAGAAGCGCTGTGTATCGGCGACATTGTTCGACATTAAACAGTAATGTCATCTGCTTGTACCCAACATTATTACACTAAAGCACATTTTGGTTATTCAGTATTCCATCCCGTGAAACACAAGTAGGCTATTTGACAATCATCGACAACAATTCCGCTTTTGGCTCAGACCTGACGTAAAGGGTGCATTGGTTGCGTAACTGCAAACGCAACGAGATCTTGAGCAAATTCTTGCGATTTTCTACCTCGCCTTCGTTGTGAGTTACTGACAATCGTTCGCCCACATCTTGGTTCGTGACTGGTAGTTTGATAAGACGTTCCACTGTTTTTCTGCGGCATTCAAACTATTATTGCTTAGTGAAACCAGATGTTTTGATGGTGGCATCTTTCCAGTTGGTGCGTCCTGTAATTACGAACGACGAGTCAAACTTTTTATGACAGCTGTTCTAGACGATAATCCCCTGTACATGTATGATATAGCACTCTGTTGCAAGATTCTATGGATCACAATCGTGCTAAGCAGCACTGCGATATTCGGCTATCAATGTCAGCATTTGGTAAGGCACTACTTGCGCCGGTCTGTCACAATGAAGATGTCCATGTCACAACAAGAACCTCTCGACTTTCCCGCCGTCACCATTTGCAACCAAAATGCCTTCAGGTATAAGATATCAGGACTTATATCAAATCATCTTTGGCATATTGTCCTATTGGTAGTTTCCGCGTCACGGTAATTGTTCATAACATCCCATGGGCAATAAGTTATGAAAATACCACGCCTACTTAGATACATTCCTTAAACCCTAAATACCAACAAAACCCTCACTAGTAATTGTGAACTTGAAGCGGTGTCTGAATTTGTTTTGCCACCACACGAGGCTTAAGTTACGTCCACATCCCGAGGTGTTATTAACAATGACAGTAAATAACGGCGATTTTGAAATTCAAGATGGCCGCCTTCCACCACCCTTCCGTGATTACCTTCACGACTTCTCTTACTCACTGGTATGTGAAGAAGATATGATCGTCGAACAAATAAGAGAAAGACAGACAGGCAGACAGACATATTTAATTTTGACCATAAATTAACATGAATGTGAAGGTCAAGTTGCATTTATCACAAGTCTATCCCCTGATAATTAATCGACATATGTGGTGTGCCACTGTTTGCCACAAACTGCGGAAAGATTCACAGTATTAAATTTTAGCGAAGGTGCTGTAAAACACTACAGTTTCAGTTTATTGGAATATTTTGCTAAACATAATCACTGTTTTCTTTTGGAATTCCGCGTACTGTTCTCTCCGTTGGTTACTTTATTTGATACACACATTGATCTGGTTGGCGGCGATTGTTGCAGACTAGTGACTGCTGCAGAAAACGGGTCGTACTCATGGTTACACGACATGTACACTCAGACTAACAACACCTCTTTCAACTACACGAAGTGGAGCGTCGGCAACATGTCGACGCTTGATGTCTACCTTAAACATCGACACCTCAAGGAAGACATGATTGCGTCGTATGTTTCTTAACAGTCTGGCGAATCTTGGTGATAAATATCACAATTTGTTGTTTCAACAGTGGCTACGGCAATGTTGATTATAACATTCGTGGTAATTATAATTATTGATTGACAATAGGCTATTTTATTGGTCATGATCACCCATTAAGTACAGTTAATGTGATGATACGATAATTGTTTGTCGATGTTCTTTAGCCTCTTACACTTACATGTAATTGTCACCTTAGTTGTTGATGGAAGGGGATGTCGTGCAGTCACGAAGACTTCAACTTGACCGTGACTGATGCCGGAGTGTGTTACACGTTCAATGTCCAGATCTCCAACAACTCCATAGTAAACGCAACTGGTAAATAACCCTATCTTATGCAGCAATCATGGATGCACTGCTGAGCTTGAAATCAGTTAAAGTGGGCGCCTATCATAAAATAATAGAAATGAAACATTATATTTTAACGGTCATTTGAAATATGTTTCATACCACAAATAAAATAAAAAAATCTGGGGATGTGGTGGCAGTGCACATTTGTGAAAAATCTCATATTGTCATCATCATCATTATTGTGCAGCTTTAGTGTCCAGTGGTTGGGCAAAGGCCTCAGCACGTCGTTTCCAGATCTGCTTATCTCGCGCTATCCTCTGCCAGATGGTACCTTTCTGGTACGTGTCTAGTTCGTCTCTCCACCGTCTCGTCGGTCTTCCAGCCTCTGGATCGTTTCCTTCGTAAGGTCTCCAGTTAGTGATACGCGATGTCCATCGTAGTCTTCTGATGTGCCCTGTCTTCTGGTTTGTTCTTTCACGACTTTGACCTTTGTCATCTTTCTTACCCAGATGTTTGTTTTTCTCTCCCGATATGTGATGTTTAACATACTTATTTCCATCTTTGTTTGTGAGTTGATGACTAAAGTCTTCAAGCAGATTCCAAAGTTACCCTTGAGGATGACGCAGCGTTTGATGCAGCCGGTCGTAATTCTTGTTTGAATATCCTTGTCTTGATTTTTTGTTTCTGATGCTGTTTCACTGTCCCAGGTAGGCGAAGCTTTCAACGTTCTTTATCTGCGTGGTGTTGCTATATATTGATGTGTAGTGTTCTGGCAACACTTTTGTATTCGATATGATCATCTTCAAACCTTGTTTTCACTATCATCAGCTAGCTCCTGCAGCATTTTTGTAGTTATTGCGGTGTAATAGCGCATAGGAGTATGTCGTCGGCGAAGCGAAGATGACTGAGATATTTTCCGCCTATCCTCAAGCCTCTGGTTTCCCAGGTCAGTCTTCGGGATATGCTTTCGAGTGTTGCCGTAAACAGCTTGGACGATATATTGTCACCCTGTCGTAATCCTCTCTTGATGTTGATCTTGTTGCTCTTTTTGTGTATATGGACTATCCTTGAGCTGTTGATGTAGATGTCTTTCAGGAGTTCGATGTACAAGTCTTGTATATCCTGTTCTTGAAGGGAGGTCAGTATTGCTCGAGTTTGCACCGAGTCGAAAACCTTCTCGTAGTCGACGAACGCGATGCAGGGTGCAATATTATGTTCTCGGCACTTCTCCTTCAGTTGGTTTACGACGTGGATGATATATGAGTATCTGCTTCTGAAACCTGCTTGCTCTCGTGGGTGGTTTTCGTTGAGTGACTTCTCTAGCCTATTCTTTCGTTAGTATTTTGTGAGTAATTTATATATTTGTTTGATACCGGACATATCGGTCTTTCTCTTCTTGAAGATTATCACCATATTTGCGTTCTTCCATGCGGTGGGTATTCGTCTTTCTGATAAGCATTTAATATACAGCTTAGCTAATGTCTTCGATATGGTATCTTCTCCTGCTTTTAACGTGTCAATGGTTACATGGTCGTTGCCTGGCGCCTTCCCATTGTCATATCTCTTAACGCTGCTTCCACCTCCCATGGTATTATCTCTGGTACCTCTTTTGGGTCAGTGTGATTTATTCTGTTCACTTTCGTATAGCTCGGTGTAGAATTGCTCTACTCGTTCTATGATTATATATTGGTCTTGTATTTCTCTACCCTGCTTGTCGAGAAGTGTGATCAGTCTGTCTAAGCCTAAGGCCAATGTTCTTCTGGCTTTCTCCAGGCTCCTTGGTGTCGTAATTGGTTCTCGTATGATCTCTTCTTTGTACTTCCTGATGTCATCCTTCGCATACTTTTTGATGGTCTTGCATATCTCTGCGTACTCGATTTGTTTTTACGGTCGCTTGCTGATTGCTTTGGCAACACTTGTCGCACTTAGTTGGATCATCTCTGGGATACATTCGTTCACGGTGTCGATGTCGTCTAGTTAATGTACAGTCTCGAATCGATTTCGCAGTTCGAGTTGGAATTCGATCTTTTTTGTTCGTATTTGTGTGGTATCTACTCTTGTGGTGAACTCTTGTTTATCAACTTCGTCCTGTCACCCGTCTACGTTCAGTTTGATGTTGCTCAGTACCATTCTGTGGTCACTTCCTTGGTTGATGACAATTACGTCTGTGACTATGTCTGGCCTGTTTATAATGATGTAGTAAATTTCGTTCTTCATTCATTTGGGATTTTCTAAGTCCATCTCTCTCTGCTTTCTTCTGAAATATGGTATTCATGATTTTGTACTTTTTTGGTGTTGCCTATTCTACCAAGTGTGGCCTCTTTCTTTTCGAACTTCTAGGCCAAATTTGTCTATTTCCGTTTCCTTGTGCTTGTTCGTTTCCCTACTTACGCATTAAGTCTCTCATCACTACGGTGTTATGGTTTGGTTTTACCAAGGTCTCATCCAGGTCGTTGTAGAAGCTGTTTATGTTGTCTTCTGGGTATGATGTTATTGGTGCATATACTTGTATTATTTTCAGTTTGAAGCCCTTTATAGTGCGTAGAAAAAGTTCTGCTACTCTGGGGCTGATGCTATTAACCCGCATTATAGTGTGTGTCCATTTCTTGTTTATGAAAAAGCCTACACCTGTTTGGCCGTTTTTCTAGAAGGAATGGTATACTAGATGGCCGCTAAGGTAGTGAGACATTGTTCTCTTCTTCTGACTTTTCCGATCCCGTTCACATCCCATATCAATCTGGTTTCACTCAGTTCGTTCTCCAGTTCTTATATCTGTTCATCTTTTAGTAGTGTTCTTACGTTATATATTGCTATATTCAGTCAACTTACCTTCTCTCGGCGCCTCTTCTTGACCCAGATATTGTAGGGCCTATCAAATACGTCATCATCAACATCAAATACTAAGTTTGGGTCGCCACGCAGGTGTAAATATCTGCTGGATTAAATCAAGTATAACTAAAATTGCATTTTCTTATACCACTATGAATTGTTCTTTTTCATAGACGGTCAATGTTCTTTAGGAGTCAAGAACGGACTGCAGCTCTTAATGAACGTCGAACAGTACGAGTACATAAAGGGGCCACACAATGCAGTGGGACTGAAGCTGCTTCTGCATCATCAAGATGACGTACTACTAATGGAAGACTTTGGCGATAACGTCCCAGCGGGAATGCACACATTTGTTGGAGTCAGCCTCTCGGAGGCAAGAATTGCTTTGTTAATACAGTTTCCATTATTATGTACTTGGATGGTATATGTTGAAGATTGCACATCAATTAAATTAAGCTCATATACATTCAAAGTATATATATATGTAAATATATATATATATATATGTTGATGATTGCACATTAATATAAGTAAGCCCATATACATTCAAAGTATATGTATATACATATATATTATACATGTATATATATATATACATATATAAAGCTAGTCTGGCTAAAATGTTTACCCCTTGTTAACGTGATAATACGTTTTAGCTTAAACTTCGAACTGGTAGTATATGTATAACCAGAAATCTAATGACATGTATGAATTATTTGCACCAAACTTTTTTTTGAGAGCATTATTGTCGGCTGTCAGCCAAAAATAATGCTCTAAAAAAATGTATTGGCATTGTAACAAAATGGATGTTGTTGGATGATTTGAATCAAACTATTGCAGTACTAGTTATGTACAAACATAAATAAATGTTGAAAAATAAACATGTTAAAACGAGCTATGTTATACAATTTTCCTTTCCTATGACTATTTTGTGTGTTTTCTAGTAATTTGCCTTCCATTTCCTCAATTTATCTACCATGTGATAATTATACTGACTTTTAATATTATACAATTGATTGCTTGAATACCGCGAGGACAGTATTTGTTATTCGTCTTGAGGCAACATGCAGCAAACGGTAAACGACACCCAGTTGAATTGGTAGTTGTCAGAAATGAGGGAGAAGGAATGTTGAAACGGCGCTGATAGAAGTATGTAGATGAATCGCAACAAGACGCATTCATCGCCGATCAAACGGCGAGACACACTGATATGTTGAATTTCCGTTTTCACTCATAGTCAGTATTCTGTTGTATTTCGATTTTGTAGGAGATTAACCTGCCGCCTCCTCACGATGATTGTACAAACCAACAAAAGCTGCGCTATTTCGATAATTACACGCAGGCGGCCTGCCACAGGGAATGCATCACTGACTTCGTTGTCGATACGTGTGGCTGCAGAGATTACTATATGCCGTCTTTTAATAAAGGTTAGCAATGTTCATTCTCTTCTTTCCTATGCCTATTTTCATTACAATATTGTCCTTAATAGTATCTTAATAAACTTTTGTCTTAAGGAATGTAATGTGTATGCATGTCGTTGTTTTATTATGCAAATAAGTGTTCGTTGTTTTATTATGCATGCTGCCTCGTATTAAGTATTGCAACGGACAACGCATCAACACATCTCTACTAACATAACCCGTCCCCTTCCCACGTTTGGTTAAAGAAAGGTGTAACCTCCTACAAACACAAGTAACTGTGTGGAGCGCAGTGGTGCAGTGGATAGAATTTCGGATTCTGGACCGAGAGAACACGGGTTCGAATCATATGCTGCGTGCTCCAGTTGACTCAGCTGTATGAATAAGTACCGGTGCATTGAGCTGTCCTGATGACTGGATACTGCGCTGTGTAAGAACTTACCTTTCCTTTGCTTACTGATTACAGATGAACCGCCGGTGTGTAAAGTCTCCCGATGCACAAGCTGTCTGCTGTCTGCGATAGGTGATCTAGTACGGCAGATAACTGCACAATTTAGAGGAATCTGCACTTTTTTTTATAATCGCATGAAACTTGGCACATAGTTAGAATTCTCTATGACACAAATATTAAGTTACATTAAAATAACAATATTGAAATAATAATTAAATTGTCATATATATATAGATGATATATATATATATGTATATGATATTATATTATATATACTATTAATTCGGTGTTTATCTTTACAATGTCAAAAACATACAATCATAACATCAAAGAGGTGTTGAAAGTTATCTGGCGATAATTCATTATTAGCTTTAGACATTACAATAGGCAGTTTTATTTGTTGTAAGTCATGTAGCTTAATAATAGCTAACTTACACTATAGTGTATTAATATCAGATAATGAAGTGTCAGTGTAATCATACACCAACGGATACATGGAATATACAACAACGTTTCACTGTTTAACGGAACGACTGTTACAGGGAAGGCATTGCAAACTGGTGTTGTACTATTATTCAACAGATCAACGTGCAAAGCGAGGCTGATAAGTCAGATTTGGCCTAAAGTTGACATTTGATATCAACAACGAATATTGATATCGTTTTACTGCAGACGTGTATTTAGGGGGTTGTTGAACGATGCCCGACTTTGGTAATGCGCTTTGAAATTCTGCCATCCTGAACATAAATTCGGTCCCGATTAAAGATCCTCCACAAAATGTTTCTTTCTTGCCTCCCCCTTGTAGGTCTTACATACGCCATTGTTGTACGAACTAAAAACCAACAGTATAAACATTTACTTCCATGGTTAAATGTAGTATGTATTTTTTATTTGTTCTATATCAGACAGCAGCAAAGGTTATTAAAACATGAAATGTAACATTGTCAATTAAGATGTTTTTCGTGTGAAGGAGGTTAATGCCTAGTTTGAGATGTTAAACCTTCTGAGGCATTTGGCATCTTAACTACAGAAACCTCCAACTAACTGCGTAACAGAGATCCAACGAAACGCATTGTACATTCTTTGTGTCGTTTACCTTTCAGATTCCTTCAACACAAACCTCTCTGCATCGTGTGCGTGTCCGCCAGCGTGTGGTACCGTGCATTACAAGACGTCAATGAGTTATGCGGCCACCGACGAGGACACCAAAAGCCAACGCGACTTGTCTGATGAATTCCTCAAGAGAGTGAAATAAAAGCGACGTACACTCGACATAGACAACACATTAAAAAGTACATAGAAAATATCGATGGGCTGGTTCGTATTTGTAAAGCTGATGATCACAAAACTGAAATAGTGTACGGATACCTCCATTATAGCAACCGGCTCTGGAAAGCTTCAGTTGACTACAACAGAGACCTAAGATTGTACAAGTCGCTCGTCATACGACAACCGCTGCAGCGTATTACAACACTTATGCGCAAATTCGAAAATTTTAAAGTGCGTGGCCTTCACACGCAATGAATGCTTATGCTTTTGATTACCAAAAACTTCGTTGGGATAAACCAAATATGTTCAACAAACCATTGACGAAGATTACACGATATATTAATAAATTGGCTAGTAAAGAACACGCCAGCAAGTTGTTCTACGCTCGCATGCTTACGTCGGAAAGAATAAAAAAAAAAAATTACATTCCGACATTACAAGAAACGACGCATAAAGGATGGTTCGATATATATTATATTAGTGGGATGAACTGCGAAATGTGCCACCACGCCGCACGTGATCCATTGTTGAAGACGTATTACGCTAAACTATACGACCACTACAACAGCACGACTTCTTCGAGGGAGAGAAAAAAATACGTCGCTATTTCCACTTTAGGAATGGCCATTCAATGTCTTCGAAGCTAGTGCGGGATGAAATAAATGATTCCGCGAAATGTATTAAGGATCACAAGTTACAATTTCCCAACTTGAAAAATAAGCTATTACGGAATCTGACATCGTTCAAGGACACGATGGACAAGTTGGATTCCTTTCTACAAACGACACAATTGGACGGACATTTTTCCACTGTCACAATAACAGCAGCGCATCTGAACATATTTACGCACATCGACTGCCACACCTACACGCCCTTCTTACGCTTCCAAGCAGTAAACAACCACGCCTGAGAGTACGAAACTTACGCACACACGGACCAGCACTCACTAATCACACAATGTTGGTAATTACAAACTTTCATCTAATTCTTATACTGAATAACCATTCTAACCTTTTTGTATTTCTTTTTCAGTCGCAACTTTCTGGAACTAAATATCTACATGCGCGACTAGCGTGTCCAGGAATACGAGCAACTTGCTGCCTGCACTCTCATTGATTTGCTATGTAAGACTTATTTGTATTGTTATATATGTACGGTACTAAGGGTAGACATAGTCGTGTTTGTCAGATCATTCAACAATTTCATGACATTGATGTTACAACATATACTTGTGATTGTCCCTTGTTTAATCAAAATATGTGCGTGTTTTACAATATATGATTCAGTTAAATAAATAGTAACGTATGTATGTATATATGTATGTATGTATACATGCATGTATGTATGCGTGTATATGTATGCATGACGAGTGTTGGGAAAATTAAGTATTTTAAACTGTCTCAGTTAAACACTGTACTCATCAAACTCAACTTATTATATATATATATACTTTATGATGTAGCGCTTCACTGTAATTATTATTTATCTAGATTAAATTTTGTGCAATTTGCCAACAAAAATACTATGACGTTTTTGTGATTTTTGTATGATTTTCTTTAAAATAAACAGAACTTATAATTTTGAAAGGTGACCTAAATTTTGCATTAATACTCGACTCTGATGGACAAAATCCATTATTTGGTAGTAAAGTTTCAACACAATCTTATTGTTAGATCTAAGAGAACCGACTGTCTTTATAAAGCATATATGCAGCTATCCCGTATTATTCGGTTGTTCTTGTTGTGCAATTAGATGTCTGAAGAACAATTGTTTGGGAAAATATTGATGTCCTTCGCCGGTGTCATGTTGGCGCAGTTAACAATGTCTAGTGATGCACCCCATTATAGTCAAGATTCAGGTTCAAAATAGTATATGTTGTTGTGTGCTTTAGCTAACTTAAAAACATAAAAAGTAACTCTTATAACTAATTGGAACTTATTTCTGTGTTTGCAAGGTTAAATTATAGCAGTAATTATTCGCATGAAACGTAAAGGGAATTAAAAGGACTTTTGTGGAGTTTACAAGAGTTAATACCCCTAAAAAGAGTTACTACAAAGAAGGCGATTGAACTACAAGCAACAACTTAACGCCAGGGATTTTCTAAAATGGGTTCCCGAAGTTGGACATTCTGGTCAAATGTAATGTAACCTTGTGGCTAACAAATAGTTCCGAGCGTTGATCCTATACATCGTTAAGACGCGTTAATTGTGAATTTAGCTTGGAATGGGTAGAGTTACTAACTACTATATTCGTTGCTCGTACTCCCTTCAATAATTCAGAACAGGATTTACGTTTTATATTCAAGTGATATGCTGAAAAAACTGTTTCAAAGTCAAGCTGTGCCGTTTACGGATGTAACTATAATCTCCAGCGACGAAGCAATATAAATGAAACATGTCGATTAGATTAATTACGTTGATCTGTTATCTCGGAAATCACTACCCCAAGAAAACTGTTTTGTTTCCAAATGTTATAGAAGATCTTTCTATTTTTCATAGCGGCAGATTTTGCAGTACACGAAGCAGATTATTAAGAGTTGCTCATGCTTGTTACAGGTGACATCGGGGGTTCGATGGGGTTGCTCATTGGAGCTAGTGTCGTAACCCTCTTGGAAGCTATAGACGCCTTCGCGATCGCCTTAGCCAGTCGACGGCGTAAGAAGAAAAGGCAACCAAGGCTGCCATCAAAACAGGAGACGGAGACTGAAATCTGAACCATTTCCTGAATGGCCGATGAAAAGCCGATGTAAAACAAACGTTTATGTAGTTAGACGGGCTTGTGAGTGGGTGATGGATGCCAACTAACCGGTTTCCAAACACCAGTGTGTTTATAGAACGTGTTCACGACTTGTCGCGTGTTCACGATGTCGTGGTACATTATAACACTGAAGTCTCTGTGCAGCCCGAGTATCAGTTTTCTGTGCGCATCGTCGATTGTTTCTTCACGCTGCAGATTGCTAGTTTAGACATCACAATTTTGTCAGCGTTGATTTTTATTAGAGAAACTAGCTGTATAAGCGAATCTGTGCTAATAATAAATCTGTTAAAAACGTTTTCCTGCAATACTGTATTATTATAAATCAGCAGTTTATACCTGGGGGTAATTATCTCTCGAGGGTAATTCGGGGTTTTTCGGGGGGTAACACAAGCGTTTTAATGTATGAATGTTTTTAATATATCATTCATCACAACTTCGCTATAATTATAGTAAGCCACATTGAAGACATGTCATGGAATGACATACCAGTAGTTAAGAACGCCTCATACTAGTCTCACATAACCAACTTTCGCTCGTCTTCCTGATTTCGCCAAGAATTGTAAAGAGCGTAACAACTACTGCAACCTTACGGCGTCTGGGCGACCGAGACTAGCCACATACCGAATGAAAGAAGTCACGTACAGTCGGGGTGGATCTCACCAAGTTGTGTCCAGTTGGGGAAGCAATACACGTTTTTATCACTTTAGGATACCGCCGTGAAAATCTGAGTCTATGAGATTAGTGTTACAACCAGTAATGTAATAATCGACCGGTAATGTCACAAGTCGACTGATAATTTAATAAATCGACCGGTAATGTAATAAAAGACAATGATGATGAAGATGATAATGATCGATGATGTTAGTAATGATCATGAACACGGTGATAGTGAGGATGATGAATGATTATGATGATGATGACGAGGAAGATGATAGTGATGATAATTATGATAAAGTTTAGTTCTTATATAGCGCAATTTTCAGTCATCAGGACTGCTCAAATCGCTTTACACTTTACTCGATCCTGGCAGACCAGTTCAATCGAACACCTTCTCGACTTCTCTGGCCACGCTGCAATTAATGCACGAAGACTATTCGTACACAAAAATCCACCACTGTCTATAACCAGGTACTCATACAGCTGAGTGAACAGGAGCAGCGTACAGTGAACGAACTTGCCCAAAATATTCGACACCGCCGCACAGGATTCGAACGCGGGTTCTCTCGGTCAAGAGTTCGAAGCTCTTTATCACTGCGCCATGGCGCTCCATGACGATAATGCTTATTATTATTATTACGGAGATGATGGTGATGTTGACGGTGATGGTGAGGTTGATAAATTGCTATAATGATGATGAGGACAAGATGACTATAACGAGAATGATGACTATGACGAAGACGATGATGAATGTGATGACGAATTGTTACAATGATGAGGACGACGACAATGACATCCTCAACCTCACGTTTCTCCTCCTCCTCATCGGCATCCTCATGGTCACCCCTATACTGGCTAGCCATGCACCCAGTCGACGTTCACTAAAGTATACTTATCAAGGATTCTCAGAACGAGTCAGCCGCTGGTTTTCTGGGACAACACATGAAATGCCGTTCATATAACCTCCCAGGTAACGCAGCAACCATATATCGGCAAACAATAGGACCGATTCAGACAGTGTGGCAAGAGATAACTGGGGGTGATTTAAAAATGTGTCACCTCAACAAATTAAAGGAGTAATCTAGACTAAATTAATGGATCATCTCAAAAACTGTTTAATGATCATTAAAGAATGCTTAAAAATTGCTTACAAATAAAATACCTGATCATCATTTGATCAAATTAAGGGGTAATATCAAACAACTTAGGGGACACTTCAAAATGCAGTGGTAATGAGTGATATTATTATAAAATTATTATAAACTTAAAGGTATCTCAAAGAATAATAAAAATACGGATCAGCCGAAGACATTAAATGGGTTGTCTAAAACAATAAAAATACAGGTAATTTCAATCAACTAAAAGGTTCACCTAAACGATTAAAGGACACAGTATTATAAAATATGACTAAAATTAAGGGATTATAAATTATTATAAACATGTTAAATAATAATTTATAAAAGATTCATTAATTCATTTAATAATGAACTAGCTGATAAAATTTAAAGAGACGATTGTCTCAACACATTAAGGGATCCTCTCAAAATATTAAGTGGTCATTTAAAAAATAGACTTGTTGCTAAAAACAATGGGCTGATCGTCTCAACACATTAAGGGATTATCGCAATACAATGTGTGAATATTTCTCACTATCAAGGGTAATTAATTTTTTTTTTAAATATTCATATAATAAAACAAGCTCACCGACTCGATGAATTCAGAGATTATCTAAAACATCAAAGCGTCATTTCACCAACAAAGGGGTCTTCTCAAGTAATTTAAGGGATCATTTCAGAAATACATGTGTTGATTAAAAAGAATTGGCTGATCGTGTCAACGCATTCAAGGATCATCTCAAAACATTAAGGGATCTTAATTCTTATTAAATAAATGGGTCTTCTCAAAAAGATAAGGTGTCCTTTCACAAAACGTATCAATGCTCAATAAAACAGTTAACTGATAGTCTATTTAAATTGTAAAGACCAACAAAACACATTAAAGGATCATCTCATAAAATAAAGGGGTTTTGTCAAACAAGCTAAGCGATCGTTATCTTCAATGTTTTCGATTATTTCGTCCATCACTGTTTTATTGAATACGTTAGATATTTTTGGAACATGAGACATTATTTGAGATAAGCAATTTTTGTGTGGTGACTTTAGGACCATTTTAGGAATTTCCCTACACACTAGCCTTATAGTTAGGCTTATGTGATGCTCGCAATGAGCACATTTCCGATGTATGAAACCATGCATGCTCTTAGCCAGGATTGGGTAGTTGTCCAGATTACCAGTTCTCATTTTTATTTACCCGTTATGTTCATGACAAATCACGTTACACATGCATTGGTCATAGGCGACGGAACGTAGTGAATATTCAAATGGCTGAGGCGCTCCGAAAACCTCCGACTGCACCCCTCTCGAGGCTCACAAAATACTCACGCTTCAAATTATACTCAATCGGTTTCACGCTTAGTAGGGCTACATGGCGGGCTACATGACCCGTTTTAGGCCAACGCAAACACTATTTTGACCTTGTTATTTGGAAAATAAAATCACATTATGCTCCAACATGATCACAGTATCTGAAACAATAAAAATTCCCTTATCCACACACCAAAAGACCTGTTATTTTAATACAATTTTTTTCCGAGTCGAAAGAGGTTGCCCATCGCCAGATACCCTGCTTTGAAAAACACTTAGTGTCAAGTGGGCATTGTATTATTTTACGCAATGCAACAAGACAACACCAGATATGGGAGAAATGTGGCCAGAATAACCTTCTGACATTTATTTATTATTCACCCGATAATTGGATGAGTTATTAGCTAAAACACAATACAATCAAATGTGGGCCATTTGAGGTCTTAAACATTGCCCCATTTATTTTACCTATACATTCTAAAAACAAAGCCCACATTATAGAATACCATATTTAAATTATGGTAATACACCAGAACTATTAAAAAGACGCCTCCCAGACATGTAGACGATTAAAACTACTAACTATTACCACATCCTAGAGAGAGGTGGGGCCATTCCGCCACAAGGTCACCCGAACATGTGACCACCCCACCTCGTAACTTGAATTTATAAAGACCTCTAATATATATATACACACACATATACAACCAATTTTAAAGATCTCGCCCGTGACAAGACCCCCATTTATATATGGTTATAACTGTGCGGGGAGATGTGATATGGCAGGTCAATTGGCATGGTAGCTGCCCATGGCGCCAACGATCTGAAATCGGCTACTTGACCGCGTGACAATCTATCTGCCAACACGTTGACTCGACCTGGCACATGACATGCCATGAAGTTGATGTTGAACCTCAGACATGTGAGAACCCTTCTACGACGTAGAGCCATAAGATGAGGTTCACGGGATGTCTGCTTATTGATTACTGGTATAAGCGCCTCATTGTCAGTGAAAAAACAAACACTCCGGTTTGCCCATTCCTCCCCCAGACTTCGACTGCGGCAACGATAGGGAACAACTCTAACACTGCAATGTTGAGGGAATACCAAGAGGGAGTCCAGGTTCCCCAGAACCATTCCTTTTCATACACTGCCCCGTAACCTACACTGCCTGATGCATCGGTATACTGCTCCAAACAATAACCTGCGTGAAACTTGTCATTCAGGAAGAATGCTCTACTATTAAAATCTCTCAAGAAATCTTGCCACACTTTCAGGTCGAGTTTGACTTGCTGAGTAAGCCTTAAATGATGGTGTGGTCTGGTCAAGCATACAGTTAAATCGATGAGACGCCTTAAACAACAATTTCCCGCTACAACCACCGAGCATGCGTGCCCCAATACGCCAATGAGAGATTTAAGATGCTGGAGAGTGACTTTCTGCCTTGCTAAGAATTCAACTACAAGCGACTTACATTTCGCCAACTTATCCTCCGGGAGTCTGGCTTCCAACTTGACTGTGCCCAACGTGATGCCTAAAAAAGGGGGTGTAGTAGCGGAACCATGTGTCTTCTCCTGCGCTAAGGACACGCCCATCTGCCTACAAAGCGAAAAGAAAGCATTCATGTCAGCTGCACATTTAGCAGAAGAATCTGCGAGGAACAAGAAATCATCGATATAATGGACCATTCCCGATACATTCAACTTAGACCTAGCTACCCATTCCAAGGCTGTACTGAAAGATTCGAAAATAGAACAGGAACTAGCACAACCCATAGGGAGCACAGCGTCCATATAGAATTCCCCTCTCCACTGAAAACCTAATAATGGCGTGTCCTGTGGTGAAACTGGAATTATACGGAATGCCGCTTCGATGTCTAGCTTACCCAAAAAAATTGTGCACGGGGATTTCTTGATGAAGGTAATAGCGTCCTGTACCGTCGCATACTGTACTGAAGAGAATTCTTGTGGAATACCATCATTCACTGACGATCCCCCTGGATAAGATAAGTGATGAATCACTCGATACTCACCAGGTGTCTTTTTAGCTACAACTCCGAGCGGGGACACCCTGAAGTTGTGAACATTAGGTGGAACATTGCAAGGCCCAATAATTGCAATGAAAGGGGCCCCCCGTACGGCATGCTTACAGTTCTGCTTGCTTGCAGCCAAAGCTCGGATTCGACAGTGTCCCATCCCCAGTTGTGTAGCAGACGGAAGGACCTGAAAGACTCATCATAAACCTGCCAATTGTAACCCCGCTTTGAGAAATCCCTGATTGTCTGTATGTATTTTAGCATTGGTGGGGCTTCGTGATAGGGGACAGGTTGCGAGAGATATATGGACATATAAATTTGAAATGCCTTGGACCACAGAGGGAAAGAGGTGATTGCTGGCTTGGCCTTGGGTTCTACGCTGAGGTCCCGTCTTCTGCCCCCTGGAGTCCCAAAGCTAGTTCCTGTGATACTGCTTTTCTTTGGGGAAGTAGGATAGCTAGCTCCACAAATTCGCCCGCCCAAACCAGTGCTCTAGTTTTATCAGAGACATGTGCATGTAGTGAAACGGCAGAAGAAGTGAACGCTCTAACTCTGTCTTGAGTTCCTATAGGGAGCCTATCCAGTACCCCCCAACACCTGTTTCAAAGCCATTCGAAGATGGCCACGGAGTAGCCAGCCCAGAGGCCGTCACTCTGGGCAGGACAGACTCTGTAAGAGCTACGTTTCCCACAGGCTGACCCAAGGCCGTCACATGGGTCAGCTGTGGAGAAAGTGTGACACACTCACCAACAACAAGGTCATTAGAGGTAAGTCCTGTCGGGTCTTTACGCTGTTCTGTTAACATTTGATGCATTTGCTGCAATACATTGTTCGACTGCTGTACTCGATCCTCCATTGTCTCTTCCCATCGGCGATGAGCTACGGTTCCTGCCTCGCTCTCCAACAGTGGCGCTGCTGTTGCGTACCACAGCTCAGTGTCACGAGTAGCTGAGTATCCAGCGTCAGGTTGCACTCCTGACTGCTGGCTTCGAGCTGCCACCGACCGACCTGCACGTGTCCGTGGTCGTCCCCGAGCTGGCAATGGCTGTTGGATCAGCGTCGAACGATCAGTTGTCGTTGGGCCAACATCAGGCCATGCTCCCGATAGATGGCTTCGCCCCGCCCCCGGTCGTCCGGCACGTGTCCGAGGTCGACCTCGAGTTACCGGTGGCTGCTGGCCCGTCGGTGGATGATCCACTGTCATCGGTTCCGCTGTCCGACTGCGAGTCCGAGTCGGTTCCACTATGGCAGCACCCGGACGAGTCAAACTACTCTGGCTACTCGGAGCCATCCTGTAACAATTATGTATTGCCGGTGCGGCACGGGTTATTTGATGCAAACGTAGCCTGCCTCAGAGTAAAAACATTTCCAATGGACTATGAACCTTTGGTGGTGCACTGATTGAAATGTTTAATTCGATTGCAGGTCATGCAACGTCATCAGGCACATGCCACCACCTATTGAAACAGATAGGCTCGTTAATCCTAAAGAGAAACTGGCTAGGAATCTGTTCTGTCATTGCAGCTCCCCAAAACTGAAATGGAATAGAAATGATCTGCAGTTTGACACCGCTAATTGTCACTGTTAAAAACACAAGAACGCCAAAAAGCCGGCTGGCCTGGGGTGCCGACATGGCTGACAAAACCAAAACCGCCATACTGGCCGTCTGTATCGAACTGCCAAGCTGGTCCGTCAGGGCCAGAACGCCATCGTATGGCTGCCCTGTCCAGATACACCAAGCTGGCCAGGTCGTCACACTGACAGGGGGCTATCTGGACCGAACGCCAAGCTGGCTGGGCCAAAACACCAGGTGCCAAGCTGGCCGTTCGTCTCAGTGTATGCCCAGGAACAAGTCATTCAGCTCCAAATATATGGTCATCATGCTAGCAACACATCATATGCTAACAATCAATCAATCAATCAATCAATCGTGCGCCTATTGCTGAGGCGCTGTGAAGAAACCAACCTGGTTGGTAAACACATTCAATAATGAAGTCTACCGCCAACACCGTCCGCAATAAAAATTGAACTAGGTACATGGTAACAAACACTGTTGGTTAACAATTAGCCGAGTTATCTACACTCGAGGCCCCACCACCTGTCACTCTTAGAAGTATAGACATATACGTTTAAACCAGCATTATGGGTAAGTAATTAGCTGTGTAATCTACGCTCGAGGCACCACCACCTGTCAAACTTTGAACTAGATACATATACATTTTAAACGAACATTGTTGGTAAACAAACATCCAATCCTTCAATCTGCCTTTTAACTACACACATACATGCCATAATCCAAACTGCTGGCATCTAATCATTTGCCAGCAGCGCCCGTGACACAGACCCCTGTTTAAAGAATGGCTAACATCCCTTCAAAACCGTATTATACCATGCGCTGTCTGGATAGTGATAATAATAATAACTAATAATAACTTTATACTGAACATAGCTGCAATGCAGCCAAGTCTCGTGTAAAGTTTAAACACTTGAATTAAGTTTAAAACATGACTGACGAACGTGCCATAAAAAATCACTTATGCTATGCCTATGGATCTTTACTCAATCTATTGCGTTCCTACGTTTATTGGGTAGAGGTTGGATAGCAGCCTGCTGCCTTGCCCCATTTATCGCCCGCTGAATTCGAAAACTAGAGCCATTTGGCTGCCCTGAGAATTGCCCCCCGGTAACTCCTGAATAACTTGTAGTTCCCCAAATCGTTTAAATGAACCCCATCTTCGCGAAATACCCGGTCCTGCGGATTCATAAAACCCTTATGCTTCCAAAACGAGACTTGGTGGCATTGCTCGCACGCGGCCCTAACTATCTCGTTTACGCTCGCGGCGCGCGCGGCCCCCTCCGCTGGCGAAAAATGTCGCCAACCTTCGCGTCTAATGAGTTGACCGATAACGACGTGGCTTACGCCGAACGCTACTAATTCGGTGGCAAACTCTAACAAATCCCATGCGATCTGCTGCGGACAGCGGGCCCCCGACGTATCGATATCATTACCGCCTGCGTGCAGTAGAACGACCTGCGGATCCAAACAAGCAAAACGCTCCCAGTGCTCGTCGGAACGCAACGATTGTACTGTAGCCCCTCGACGGCCAACGTATTCCACGTTGAAACCGTGACCGTCGACGGCAAAATCTGCCGAGACCCCTGGCCAAGCCCAGGATGGACCGGCCGACTCCAAAAACCGCGCTAACCAGAAAACATGGCTATCGCGCACGATCACTGCTCTATTCCCCCCCCGTGAAACGGTCAGTCGCCATTTTAATCTAGCGAGTAACGGGTACCGGACAATTTAACTTATGCGAACAACACAAAATATACTTAGGTTCGTTGTATCGCTCGACGTGACTGTTGTTGACTCGCAAATCTCCGCCGCAGAAATGATGTCGAAAGCGCGCAGAAAAATTAAGTCAAAAACGAAGTAAATACAAAGTCAAAACTGATACGATATTTGATAAACAACTGAACACGAGGAATTTCAAATGTGGCCTCTGCTTGAACCCGCAGTGGCCTTTTATGCCCTGACTGGTCGGACTAGTTTTTACTGTATCACTACGCTAAAGCGCGGGAAGGCCGGTACGCCTCCCGGCTATTGGACTCTGACCTGGGCGGGACGGCCGGTACGCCTTCAGGCTATTGGACTCTGACCTGGTCAAGGTACAGTGTCAGCTTGTTTACCCAGCCTGCAGGCTGACTCTAGGACTTTAGTGTTGCCTTGGTTGCCTTGCTTAAAACTTATTATGCAATGTAATCGCATAAATCCGTTTACACGCAGGAACATTTCATTATATAAATGGATTTTTGAAATACAACATTTTTATGCGCAACCGGTGTCAATGAACTACTAACAAATTAATGAAATGAGGTGTCATGGAGAGTAATTTAAACAGCGTGGTGGTTCGGAAAGAATAGTTACACTAGAGACTGAATCTTCCTAAGTAATTTTTTCTCATTGGTTTACATTTTATGGGCATGCGATATTAAACAAATTTGTTAAATAAACATAATTGTTTAGTCACTAAGTTGTAAACGTACAATAGTTGAACAAATGTACTATGTACAGGGGCTGTACATATCAAATAAAAATAACTATTAAGAATCATAATTGTTTTTGTTTTGCAAAGAACCATAAATTATGATTCTTTGTTAAAAACATCAATATGATATGACATTCGAACATTTTGTAGTTTATGCAATGCTTGGTATGTATGTTTACAACTCGCAAATAATATTGACTAGACAAGTCAGGGTCATCGCCATGAGACTGAGAATTACATGTACAATCACTACATGCTACATTGCTCAGGTTTACTCAGCTGTATGAAGAGTACCGGCTACAGACCGCAATATTTTGTACGAATAGTCTTTGCATATTAATTTCAGTATGGCTGAATGCTTCCCACATAAGTCGAGATGGTGTTCGATTTAACAAGTCTGCCAGGGAGTCAAGTGTAAAGCGCTTTGAGCAATCCTGAGGACTGGATACTACACCATATCAGAACTAACTTTGCTGAAGTGTTGTTTATAAAATAATTAGTACAATGGGTACAGGTGTATAATCATCATGCGAAATGAAAATATAATGTAAACTATTTGTGAAAATATAAACCAATGATAAAAAATAATAATTTAGAAATATGAAACATGGTATGAAAAATATAACAGTCCTCATGATACATAGAGAACTTAAACAAATAAAATGCTGCTGTCAGTGTATCAACAGATTGTTGATGAAAAATGTGAAAAGGCTTTCAATACCATTACTTCATCACAAACTTGTGTTGTACATAACAAGTACCTGGTGTACATTGCAAGAACTCAGCTGGCTGCCACTGACTAACAGCAACACAAAAACAATGAAACCCTACCACTGTAACAATGCTGGATAATTGATGTATTTTTTCATGGACACTGCTAAAAGTTAAAGTTTAATTGAATACAAATACCATGTATTATCGACTTTCGATAAATGTGTCATCACATATAAAATATCATACATGTCAGAGCCATGCTAATTGTCACTTTGTCTCCGGTATAGGTAGATGCGGATGTACAGCAAAATGTCAGGAAGCTGGTATGCAGTATCATCGAAGCCAGCGAACACATACAGTGATGTCATCGATACCCAAACCGATGTAGTTCACCGAAGAATGCTCGACACTGAACCTGTTTCACAGCATCAAGAGTTGTTGCCCGAAGACTCATGCTATATCTGCCAGACCCTGGCACCCACCGTTCCATCACCAACTGCCGAGCTAGTCAGGCGTCACCATATTCGTATGTCGAGCAACCTACATTCTACACAGTGGTTTTTAGTCAGTTAAGGTAACTGACTGACCTGGAAGCCAGTGCACACCCCATCGGCACTGGGGAATCTGTCACGGATGCAACACATGACACAATTGGGATCAATCGGTGGACATTCACATGACAAACCATTAATATGCAGCATGCTGCATGGCTGTACAATCTTGTCTGAGATCCTGGACAAATACAACTGCCCAGTACATAGTACATTTGTTCAACTAAACATCTTCCTAAGTAATTGTTTCTCATTGGTTTACATTTTATGGGCATGCGATATTAAACAAATTTGTTAAATAAACATAATTGTTTAGTGACTAAGTTGTAAACGTACAAGGCATGTATAAACTACAACTAGCATTTGACATCACGTGTACTAGTGTTGTTTTTTTGTAACAAAGAATCTTGATAAAAGTTTCTGTTTTTTTATATATACCTGACATTTTTTCAACCTCTTCCTAATTTTTGTTTCTATTGTTGTTTTGCATTTTATGTACATGTGATATGTATATGATGTTAACAATTATTACATTATACACATCAAGTGCAGTGATTGTACTTGTAGTTGTATTGTACTTTTCATTATTTTGTAGTCAATCTCATCAAATAGTGTCAATAAAATGTTTTTACTTTACACTGTCTTTACTTTAAGTCACATGCATTTCTAACAACAATATACAATTTAACGAGGACACACATTACTGCAAGATCCTCATGCAGACAAACAAAATTATCACATACGGGGATGGATCCAGAAATCGAGTCTGGGGAGCACAAAAACCTCCACTGGCGGCCGAACCAAATGGTGTAGTCTAAATTTTGTCGCTACCACGCTGCCATAACTTCACCCGCTCCACTGGAGTGGTGATGTTGGAAAACGCCATAACTTTCAGCTTATTATTATTACCTAAACTGGGGCACATTACTAAGAAACGCGAGGAGCAAAACAATCGAATTGGTTGAGTACCTTTAACGAAGGTTGAACCTTTCAATCGGCAGGCGATAAAGGTAAATATTACTAAGAGTTGACTAATATGATAAAATTAATGGACAAGTGGATTCGCAAAGGGTCAATTAAAAGGGTTTGCAAAGGTCAGAGCTTGTTTGGTCGTGATCTGACTGCTAATGACGAGCAGAGCGTCGTGGTTCACACATGCATAGAGATCGAGAATGAGAATTAGTCCCACCTAGAATGAGAATTAGTCTCGATTATCTCAGTTGTGAAACGTCATGAATAATATATGACGATACACAGTATAAACTGCATTAGAGGTTTTATTCTGCCAATGTAGACATCATATCATGCATCAACAAAACAAAGCAACTGAAATTTTTCCAAGTACCTAGTCACCATGTACCGAGTATGGATCCTTGGTGTACTCCGGTTATTATGTTTTTGGAGACGATTGACATTTGTGTATCTCAGTATATTGTTTTCGAGTACAATGTTTTGCACGAAACCCATACTGGTGTTTACATAAAATGTTATATTTTTCTAAGAGAATTATTAGTCTATTGCATACAATTTTTTACATTATTTTAGAAATCGCAGGTACAATACACATATGTCTATGATTGTTGAACAGTTTATTGTTACCTGATTTGAAGACGGGAATGACTTTTGCAGTTTTTACGTTTTCTGTGACAACGGATTGGCTAATTATATGCTTAAGCGGAGTGTCTACTACATGTATGGTCGCTTGCAGTAGTTTAGTGGATAGACCGTCGAAACCGTCAGTGCATTTAGTTTTAAGTTTCCTTACAATTATTTATATTTCTGTTGTCTGTGTAGGTTGCACGACAAATTTACTGGATAGTTTCCTCTTAGGTGTGTTTCAAATTGCTTAACAGGAAGAGCTATTGAGTTGCTTATCGATTTACTTATTCCAACAACAAAATTATTAAATTCTTCTGTAATTTGTTTTAAATTTGTTTTCTCTTGTCCGTTTATGATGAAGGTTTCAGGTAGGGAAATTATTTTTGTTTATGTATTGCTTGTCGTAGTACAGCCCATGTTTCTTTGATATTATGCTTACGTTCTTCTAGCATTTCTGTATAATAAACACTTTTTGCTGCTCGTTTAATCTTATTATAGACTCTACAATATTCTCTATATTTATTAATAATTTATGGATTAGGTCTATTTAATTTCTTTCGAAGTAGCTTTGGATTAATATGCCTGAAGTAATTCATGGTTCTCGTTTAATGTATTTTTTCTTAACTTTCACATATTTAATTGGACAGGATATTTCGAAAAATAATTTGTATATTATCATAACATTTTCATAAGCTTCATTCGCAGTGGATAGTACAGTTGCAGTTGAGTAATCAGCCATACCTATTAGATTTCTAAATGATACAATGGTTTTAGGGTCAACTGTAGTATTTACTTATATGCTGATTTTTGTGGACGAGGTGTACAATAAATTATATGAATTATTCCAAAATGATCAGCTAAATCAGTGATAATAATCCCCGATTCATAACTAGGATGTGTATGATTTGAATATAAGTGATATATAAGTGTTGCCAAATATGATGTTATCCGTGTTGGTTTGGTTATATGAGGAATATATCCTTGGGATATTACATTATCTATGAAGACATTGTTTTCTTTTTTTATGGGTGACAAAGTTTAACAAGTTAATTTTATAATCGCCCAGTAAAACAATTATTTTAATTTGATATTTTATCCTGTATTTCTATTATTTTACTTATAAACATATCGATATTTGCACGAGGAGGCGAGTTAGGACGATACATTACACCTACTGTAAAAGGTTTATTATGATTACCTTGAACTTCAACAAATATAGATTCAAAAACACGGGGAATAAATGTAGAGAGAGCTTCACCTTTAGAGTAGGTCAAACTTTCGTTAATATTCCAACTCCACCATGCCCATCATCATTTTGTAATCTTGTATTAAAAAGTAAACTACGGTAGCCATTTATATTGTATTGCTGGGAATCACGAATTCTAAATATTTCTGTTAAGCCAATTAAATCAAGTTTGAGGCCATTTGAAGATAAGTTAAAAACTACTTCTTGCACAGAATCCCAGTGCGCCTTTAAACTGCGACAATTCATATGTAACATCGATAGAGGTATATTGTCATAGTGGAAAGCTTTTGAGAATTCAATTGGGGGTAAAATATTTACAATCATTTGTATTTAAAGAAAAGGGGGAATCGTTGTACATTTCATCTTCGTAATGATTTATTTCATTGTACAATTGTCTAACGTCAAAGTTTCCATTCGTTTGGATCCGGTCAATACTAATGTTATCCTGCTTTTTCAAATCTAGTTAAGTATATCATATTAAATCTATCGCCTGGCCTAGTCCGTCGTCTTTACGCTACTGCCAGAAGCAACATAACAAATCAAATAAAAAACTATAATGGAAAAGAATAATCAGCTTAGTACATTCTGTGTAGTATGCCATCGTAACAATCACCGTAATTGTATGTGTAACAGTAAAACAAAAGAAAAAATATAAATGTAATAAAACAAAGAACGTTAGGGAACAAATATAATAAGGATAGCTAAATGGCTGGCCTTCCATTTGACATGGCATAATTATGAACATAACAGTACAAAAATACAACAAAAACGATATAACAACAAATAATGAACAGACGTATATATGAAGAAACTGCATCATTTTAGCAAACCATTTGCACAACGACTAATATCTGCAAATAGTTGTTTCCATTCTGTATTGCAAGATACGACTAATAAATGGAAAACAAAACATTAAGGAACAACTTTAGGTCAAACATTAGGTAATGGGTTGACACAGTATAAATAAGCAACACCTTTAGTTGCTATGTATTAACATTTCCCAAAGTAGATCTGGGAACTTATCATTTTGTAGTGCACGTACATCAGTACACAACATTCTTTATAATTGAGAATGTCGTTTTTGTTTTTTTTTCTACAAAATATGTATACCGCGTCATCTGAAATTAAACTGCATCATCCAGCAATGTTGAAGCGCACTATTCGAAAGAATATCATATTAATTTAAACAATCCTATTTGCTTTGTACACGCAACCCTTAAAGATCGAGTTTTGTTACGTTTAAGAAAAACATCAATTATGTATACATTACCCACACTTCAAGTCAATCGTATCATTCAACCCATCAATATTTATCCGAGATAACAACGCAAAGAATTGATTATGTTAGAAACAACGAATACCTGGAAAATGTGCAAATAAAACACCTCATTTAATGGTATTCGAAAACAAATGCATTTTCCTGTGTAATGCGAACAATATTATGTTCGAGAAAGCATACTTTTAATTATTAGAGTAAATAAATCTGAATGAGGTACATTTCATCATTCTTTCATCAGAAATGAAAATTAAAAGCTAATAGTAATAATAACTTTTTGGGATATGCAAATAATAATTATTATTCAATGCCATACAAAGAAAGATGAAAAAGAAAAAACAAGGAAAACAATATCATCGAGCGTTGTTTACAGAAATAAATTACATTACAGAGCTTTTGTTATGTTCAAGAAAGAGATTAATGATATAAACATTACATAAAACGTCAAGTCAGTTGCAACATTTGTCCTATCAGTCTTTTCCAAAGCCTAAGCCAAAAACGCAAAGCAGTTTATCATGTTTGTAGCAATGCTTTTGATGAAAATGTGCAAATATAGAACACTTCGTGCATTTCAACAGTATGCAAAATAAATAGCATTCTTCTGTAATATGTTGAAAATATTTTGTTAGAAAAGGAACATATTTAATTTGAACGGTACATAAAGCTGAATGTACATTCCATCTTTCTATGTTCTAAGAAACCAATTACTTTCTTAGAACAAGTAAACAATAATTATTATTTACTGTCGTATAGAATTAATTAGTAGAAATAATAAACTAATTCAATACAAATATATAATATATTGCAACATTCTACATTATAAAAAACAACTTTGGTTATGAATGGCGCAATAAGAAGTGCACACAAACAAACAACCGAACAGATGCACCAAAGGAGATCTGGAAGCTTATCTCCTTTCTTTATTTTAATAAACAGAAAAGGAATAAGAACATGCCAGTTCTTACAGTGTCAGGTGCGTGTTTGTTTTGGTAAGAACTCGACCCGCGGTTGTGAAGGGTAGTGCCAAAAATGCACATGGACACCGACGGCTAGTCATTTGTCTAATTGTTGTCTCGAAATGGTTTGACCGATGGATGAAAAAGGACTATCAGCAAACAACCAGAATTATCCTTGTCCCGAACCCATCTCAGAAATTGACTGAAAGAAGCATGAAGATGGCGAGTAAACCTGGGGAAAATATGCAACTATGCCATTATGCCACCTCCAAACCACTTAGTATGCGAAAGTACAGTGCCAACTCTACTTTTTTAATTCCGGGAGATTCATCAGCGGTTCAGCAAGCTTACCATGTCGCGCTGTCTCGTCGCAGTGCCTCGGATCTTGACATCGGAAGACCGGGGGGGGGGGGCTGATTGGAATTTCTCGCCGGAACTTCAGCGGTTTAGTACATATCAGCACGTCTCCCATTGCATCGCGCTGAACGTCTCGAAAACGGGATCGAGTGGGGTGCTGTTACAGATTTTAAGCGAAAGTTCGGGAGATATGCCTGTATTTTGAGAGACCGGGAGATACACCCAAAACCAAGGAGACTCCCATAAATTCCAGGAGCGTTGTAGGTATAAGGCATGCAGTGATTTGCCAAAATAATTAATATGTTTACCAGCGAAAGGGATTTATACACTCCTTCGAACTATATGTCTATATAGCGTTTCAGAACTTTAATTGTATGATTGTTAACATATATTAATACTGTCACAGACCCGATAATGCACATGTGCAGCTTTGTTAACTTTAACGTATCCAACGCAATGTCCCTTTTCGTCGAATAAGTTTGCTAATAATCCTTCATGTGTCGGTCGCGGTGTTGTCTACATCTCAAAGTAATCGCATTCGCTGAAAAGAGAGATACGAAATATCGGTCGTCTGGTGGAAATAAAGAGCGAACGTCACGTGATGACGTCATTGCCGTTTGGCTGTTGCAAGCAGATTAGCTTATAATAAATTATATGGCGCATGCCGATGCGCAGTGCTGCGATGTCGTAAAAGTAAGCAAGTTATTTTTGTAAATATCGAATACTATGCCTCAAATATGTGGGGGGCTAACCACGAAAGTCACTATTCTACCTGTACATGAGTTAGCCAAACATTTTATATTAATATTATTGTAATTTTGGTAGGCCAGTTTAAATTTTAGATGGTTGTGCCTAGATAGCGTGTGAAAATGCCACAGATGGATTTCTGTTACAGGACAAATTATCTACCAGAAAAAAATACTTTTATTTAGCACAGCAGAACCACATACTAACTTAAAAGTTAGGTAATGGCCCAGAGTATTTGAAGGAGAGTGTAAATGTTATGCGCTGAGCGCCAAAGGTTGTGCCACCTCACGGTACTTGGGTACTCTGGCTAGTTAGATAACCACGACAGGTGGCGGCAGTGTCTCTAGCCGGGATTCCTATTCGTGAGTGATTGTGGCGTGGCCGACAACCTAGATGACGTGAGAACGCGAGAATTATGTCGGCCAATGGCTACGCGCCGAATTTGTTGCTATTTATAGCTCGGGAAAACTACATAACAAAACTGCGGCGAAGCTTCGCGTTGGCATTTACTCTTAATAGCGGCGTTTCAAACGTTTGATGTATCGACAGAACGTAAGTTTTAGCTACGCAAGACACTGGCGTAAGTGAGTTGCGTGTGGTGTATTGTACATGTGTAATCGATGATATAATTAACAAGGTTGATTACATTTCTGTTTCAGTTTCCTGAGGATCCAGGCATGCATAACATGGCGGATGCGGGCAGTAGTACAAGGGTGACTTATCGTAAAAATCCGAACTTCTTAGAGCGTATTGGCAGTAGTCTTGCTGGAATTCTCGTCGGAATCGCCTTGATAGGCGTGTCTTGTTATTTGATTTTTTGGAATGAGGTAAGATCGTTTATGACTCATGGGTGGATCTGTATTATGTAAAAACGACCTTAATAAGGCAGTTCCTCAATTTATAAGCTTAGTGTTATTATAATATAATTAATTATGACGTTATAATATTCGGCACTTGTATCCAATCTGGACCCACCTCGATTTCGCCGTTATATCTTGAGTTTGGCCTGACTCAGACCTGCCATATGATACGGATTACCTGTATCCGATACGGATTTTGAATTTTTTATAGTAAAACAGCGTACTCCATTTTGATACGGATTTCAATAAAATTTATAAAAAATCTTTATATAGGTACACTATTTACTTGTATGTGTCACAAAAAAATATTGCAGCCATATCAGTCGATAAAACCAACAGCTTTTGGTGCAATGAAGTAATCGTTTATTTTAGTGACTAGCTACATCGAAAGAACGTCAGTGATTTAGTTCGTTGTAGTGTGCAATAGCCAATAGATGGCGTGCTCGTAAATTGTAGTTCTGAAAAATGCGGCTGGTGGCTCAACGGCGGGAAACAGCTAATGGCCACACCCATAATGTTGTTGACCTGCGCACCATCAACTACGACGATCGCTCCATCCAGCACGATGACTTGACCATCGCGGTCAGTTTGAAGGTGCGCTCCTTCTTCGAAGATGAAGATATTACGCCAGCTGTCATTCATCAATGATGTGCGCGCATTTTACTGTGCGGTTGTGCGCAAGATGGTCGCAAAGTGTTGCGCGACCTGAGTGTTCTCGACCCTACAGCCCATGTGAACCTCACGTACGAGCCGAACAGCCGTTTGCTCCAGACGTTGATGCCGAACAGCTGAAAGATGAGAGATGAGGATTTTTAGTTGTTAGCCGATGACGCCATCGTGCTGGAGGAGGATGGTCAAGCGTGGCAGATCGACCACGTGGCACGTCTCATCTGAGATTCTCTCAATCAAGACGACGTTGCAAGCCTTCCACTTCCCACTGTTGGCAAACCCAAAGGTGATGCACAGCTTCTCCGCCTCCCACACAGCAATGCTGATGTAGAGAGGCTGTTTTCCATCTTACGGAAAATGCACACAGACGCACGCCACAGCTTGAATGCGGACACCGTTACTGCGTACCTTCAGTGCAAACTGAACATCAACAGCCCCTGCTACCCTGCTGAGTCACAGTGATGAATGTAGTTTGTGGAAGATGTTGGGTATAATGTATGAGTAATAAAATTATGCACTTGTTGTTATGGTATGTGTAGCATATATATATTTATATATATATATATATTATTATATATGTATGTGTATATATATATATATATATATGAATGATACAGATTCTTACAGAATTTTACGTCAAAAATACAGATTGCAACCCAAAAAATATGGCAGGTCTGCTGACTTTGATACCTCAATGCGTTACTTTAGTTCCATTATTGAACATTATCCTAGGCATATTTACTTTTAAGAATATTGCATCTTAGCACTCTTTTGAAGTAAAAAAAGCGCCCTATTTTGCATCAACAAATGCTGCTATATCGTTTTATGAGAGCAATGTGGTAACGCACGGCTGCTGCGGCGCAGACTTGTGCAAACCGGATTGCTATTTGAGCTTCAAAAGTGTGCTACGACACAATGTTTTCGTAATATAAATATGCCTGGGATGATGTTGAGTGATGGAACTAACGCAATGAGATATCAAAGTTAGGCAAAACTCAAGTTATAACGGCAAAATCGAGGTGGGTCCGGATTCGACACAAGTGCCTAATATTCTTAACTTAAACCTAGAATAAGTATGTTGAAGTTACCTTGCATGGTCTGGTCACTCTTGCAAATTGGTCATCACTTAGCACAGCGGTTCCCAATCTTTTTCTACTCCCGTACCCCCCGGCACCTGAGACGATCATCAGTGTACCCCCATCATTGTAACGTAGAAAATAATCATAGACGAAACAACTTTCTTCACTCAACTCAATGAATACTAATCCATTTATCACTAGGACTAGATAAAAATAACTATTCCCAAAATTTAGGATGGCAGTTGTCTTAATACGAGTGGTGAACTTGCCGTGTCAAAGCCTGGATCTTAATTTGGAGAAAAGTGTTGGATAGACAGACTTGGAGATCATTGTTGATACACAGATGGGTACAAAATGTGGTCTTAACACAGAGCAACAATGAGAATCTTTTTTCGCGGAATAACTAAAGGGAACCATTAACAATGCTGTCACGGGCACATCATCCACGGTCAGGTATGACGCTTGCTCACCTTAGACAAAAAGTTGGGAGAAGGGGAGAGCCTCAAATGCGGGACAAGCTGTGGAGTTATTCACAAACTCCAAATACATTGTTCTGCATGCTATCTGGTAGACATTGCACATCCACAATTGAGGGGATTTTAGTGCAATTTAGCATCCAAAAAATATGTGTGGATTACTGTCCACATTGAAAACAGATGTGCCTGCAAAAGTTTAACCACGATTGCTTTCCCAATTTTTTTTCATTTTCGATTACTATTACCGAAATCAATCACTGTGGTGAAATGGCCTTCGAATGAATTGTTCAGCAGACTGAGGTGGGGGATGTCACGCAAGTAGGCTGTCTTCAAAAGCCTGTCTTTGTCCAACAGTTTCTTGACAACTTTCTTGACAGCCAACATTCCTCGGTATGGAAGAACATTGCATCTTGGGCTGCATCACCTCTTGGCACAAACACTAGAAGTGCCGGATATTGACGGTGCTGGACTTTATGATATTTACCATATTGACAACATCGTCATGAAATGCTCTTAACGTTCGCTGGTGTGTCTTAATTTAAATGCAGCGATTTGGCTTATGACATATCTGCTTCATTCGTGGGTCACCAGTTGAACATGCACGCGTACCCCAGTTAGGGAACCGCTGAAACTTTAGCATTATGCTAATTAAATTGGTCATTACTTAGTGTTGACCAGTTTGCAAGAGTTGATTATCAGTTCCCGGAATCAGTCATTAACAGGAATTTTTCTATCAAAAACAATTTGGTGGGCAGTATACCTTCAAACATGTATTTATTGTAGTCTTATGAACATTATATCAATGAATCTAAAGAAACAAGAAATCGCTGTTGCAGGGACGGGCTGTACAGACAGCGAGATCTCTTGAAGAAGGTTTGAATTCCGTTGTTCCCCTCGGTTCTGCTGATGTTGTGTTTGACAAAAACAGCGGAAAGTTAGTTCATCTCTCTGGACCCCTACAGACGGACAAGGTAAGCTGAACAGTCCAGCATGGGTCTGAGTAAGTTGCATGAGAGTGCTTTGTTATCACATAATGCTATGAATGCTATGTATCCACCACACCAGGTGTTGCAGGACATCGAACGTAATCGTGCCCCACAAAATCAGTGATGAATCCAACTGGGGGTAACACCAACCAGACTGCCCTGTTGATGCACTGTTCTCACCCCTGCTGTGTAGCGCAAAATGCAGTTGGCCAAACTGCCCGAATCCTGATTTTGTTTTTGAATCTGGAGTCCGAACTCCTTACACGTGGTTGGCTTTATTCAGATGGTTCGGGATGGTATTTTAGAATACAAATGTTGTTATATATGACATACATGAGTTTACCAGTGAAATGTGTAGATGTGTCTGGTATATATAAAAGATTTTTTTTGAAGCCAATATTACTGCTGATTCTGTCTCAATATCTATTGAATTGTACAAAGAATCTGCTCCGATGTTTGTTCAATCATACCATGTCACTCACTAATTTATACATATTACATCTTACACATCCGGATAATTTTACACATACTTATTTCCTAGCGTTATTTGCGATGGTACGTAGTGATATTTACGTGAGGGTGTTGGTGATTGCTTTTTTATGGTAAAATATGCTATTGTATGGCCCAATTACATTTACTAAGTAGCAAATTTTGTTGACAGTTTCTCTTTGATGACACATACAATGTGGCCGTGCATGCAGTCAAACTGCGCCGGACTGTACACATGTTTCAATGGGTCGAAGAGGAACGAAAAAGGTTTGGATTGACATTTTCACCACAAAACTTAACATTCTAGAAGAGTTTAATCATTACGATGCTGTTTGTTTGAGTAAATTCTTTGCAGAAATAGTTTCACATATAAACTGCTTGCAGAACTCATCTAATTATTGTTCTCACAATTATCCAATTTAATCTTTGAATGAATACTCTCATATTTTGAAATGAAGAAACACACAGTGCGCCACTAGATGATAAGTTGCATCGTCCTATCTAATCAATTATTTGTTAATTTCTCTTGATGTCGTCATGAAACATCTTGAGCCACACATTATTGAATGCAATGTATTTTTCAACATTTCAATTTGGATTTAGCAAGATACAGTGAAACTGTTTCACCAACATTTCGAAAACAGCACTTGTAACTACTAGCCATTTAGTTAATGGCTAAGTGAAAAAGCTGAAACAATTGGAAGACTCTTTTGTAAATTTGGCTAGGAAAAACGTAAGTTTGCCAAGAAAAAGCAACCACTTCTCCAGATGGTGATACAATAAAAACATGTTAAGAGTGAGACC
The DNA here is from genome assembly GCA_020002185.1 of Paraescarpia echinospica. Taxonomy (NCBI): domain Eukaryota; kingdom Metazoa; phylum Annelida; class Polychaeta; order Sabellida; family Siboglinidae; genus Paraescarpia; species Paraescarpia echinospica. Next base: position 54,393,130 of record CM034531.1, read on the forward strand.
ATACAGTATCCCAGCCCAGACAGTGGTTATAAAGTAAGCTGTAGGCTTGATTGTGTGTGCTGTTTCTAGGGAAGTGAATGAAGGAAGTCAAACCAGAGAAGAGACGACGTACTCCTACTGTAAGTCTGAAGAGTTTCAACATTTCACAGGTTTTCTTACTTTACTGTGCATCAGTATATTCATCGAAACACTACAAATTAATGCTTAATTGTACATGGAGTTATTTGAATCTGTGCATTTTTGTGACTAAAAAGCTATTGGAACTGGAAATCTTCCCAGCAAATGCATCGCACAGTGAATTATTGGATTACTGAGAAAAAATTAGTTCATGTTGGTGTGAAGCTGTTTGATGGCGTGTTCTACCATAGCAGGACCCAATGCATCCAAAGATAAGTTTCAAGGGTAGAAGCTGATGGACAAGTTCAGTACTAATTCTCATCGTTTTAATTAAAACAACCCACTTTTGTGCACAGTCAATTGTTGAATTATTGAGAAAAACTTAATACAGGTTTAAAATATTGATTGTACTTATTTTATATTACTCTGATATTTTACCTGCATTGCATATTGTTATTGAATGCTGACAGAACTGTGAGACAGAATAGTATTTTGTAATGAATATACTTTTGACATGTAGGCCAGTGTTATTAAGGTGGTCATATTAATATAATTTATTATATCAGAGCTGGCAGAAATATTGTTTTTGTTAACCACTTGCAACAAGTGCCAGCAATTATGTTTCATGCAGAAGCAGCTTTGAGGATTTGTGGTGTATGCACAGGGTTTATTTCAATTTTGGTTAAAGGAAATAAAAATAAGGCATTAGCTAAAATCCTTTTTTCGTGTGTACACAAAGTTTAACATTGTATGTAACATTTGACAACATTAAAAAATACATTTGTAGCATAAATTCGATTTTAAACCTGTCTGTGAAGCGATTCCTGCAGAAAATTAAATTTTAATGAGCTAGGCGATCACGTGATATCGTGATGTCACTTATGACACACACTCGCATCAGGCCGACCCTTTCCATGCATTCAGAGCACTTTACAGGTATAGCTTTAACTCATTCTGACGCTCGTTTTGACCCAAAAGCTATACTTGGAAACATGCTTTGAATGCATGGAAAGAGTCGGCCTGATGCGAGTTTGAGTCATAAGTGACGTCGCATCCCGAAAAGCGTGCCAAAAATATGCATATTCGAAAATGTCCAGATGCACAGCATACAATGTGGAATTTCTAATTCATTGAATTTTTGTTGGCTTGGTGGACATGGAAATAGATAGCAGGATGTAATATAACATGAATTCAAGCAATAGGTGTTTTTAGTCCCTTTAATAACTACATGCATGTAGTTCAATATGTTTTGAGGAAGTATGTGTTATACTTATAACCAATTTTTTGCTGATTCTTTTTAATACAGTTAGGTGTAATAAATTTAGCAGTTATGCTGAAATATTTGTCTTGATTGTTTCTGTTTTCATGAATGACGTGTTGTCCTAACAATGGTTAAGGTTAATTTGTATGTCACATGTAACATAACCATCAGCTTGGTCTGTTACGTGTAAATAGTAAACAACTTAACTTCCTAAAATTGTGCAATTTATATTTTGCACAGAATGTTGATTCGCCATGTTAGTTCAGCATTCACGTGTCTTCAAACATAAACACTTGGTTATCAATTAAAGTGAGTAGGATGGGTGACCGTATTTCTGGTAAATATTTATATTCTTTCAGCAACGGAATGGAAGTCGGAACTTGTGAGGAGTTCTAGTTTCTACAACCCGAATGGACATCGTAACCCTGAGTAAGTTCTTTTTATTAATTCGTAAAATACAATAGTGTTTGTCCAAGATTCAAACGTCTTTATAAGCAGGAAGCTTGCATCACAATAACAATTATTTGTGTGATCTTTTGTTGAACATATTCCATTATAGTGTGACATATATAACATTATATAGTGTGTGCTCTTACATTCTGTCACATTTATGATATGGCTGTTCAGAAATAATCTTTTCATATTTCTTAATGCAAAGCAGAATCTGGTAGCTATAGAAACCATAGTACATCTATTGACAATGCCACAATGAGTATTCTATCCATGTGGCCAATAGAATTAAACACTTATTGTTTCAGTTACTCATATATCATCGTTTCTGTATTTCAGTTCCATGCATGTTTCTTCACAACAGAAAACTGCACCCGAAACACAAGTTGGCAGCTTCTTCCTGTCCAGTGGTAAGTCCCAGATCCGTAAGCCCAAGAACCATAAGTCGTAGACATTTAAGCCATGGATTCACCAGTTCTACGTCTATAATGCTTTAATCATTACATCTTAGATTCATACATCTTAGATGAGTCGTTTGACTATTAATCATTTGTTGTAGCAATTTGCAACTGTATCAGTTAGTAGCAACTTCCTTACACTCGGTCGTGATGCAACAAACAAAGTGGAGCCGTTTCACCATTACATATTTTTTTTAGATTCATTTCCGTTGACCATAATTTTTACTGTAACTTACAAGTATTTCCAAAGCAAAACCTGGACATAACAGAGACATAGCGGATTATAGTGTCCGGTGGAAGCACCATATAGGAAGTTTTACTTCATGTAATGATAGATATTAATGTAATACAACTTTTTGTTAAAACGAGAAGGAACTATGTGCAGATTAACATTATAAACTTAATTTGTTTAACTTTTAATCGGTAGGCCAAATAGGAAAGAACACTTTCATGTACTGTTTTATTTAATACTGAATGTTTGGGAAATGTGCAACAATTTTAATTGTAGGTCTGATTGGGAGCATTACAAACTACAGAAACCTGATCCCGCAAGAGAAGCCAAAAGATGTCGGTGTGAAGCTGTTTGATGGCGTGTTCTATCATAGCCAGGACCCAATGCATCCAGAGGTCAGTTTCAAGGGTAGAAGTTGATGGACAAGTTCAGTACTAATTCTCATCCTTTTAATTAAAACAAACCACTTTTGTTATTAAGATGACTATGTACTTCACTGTTCACACACTAAATATTTGGACATCAAAGAATTGAAATAATATTGGGCTAAACCAGTTGATGAAGATCTGTGTGCGTGGTGTGTTACCCATTGATAACAAAGAATGGATTTTCGTTCAAGGTAGTTTTTATGCCTTTATTCAGACAATAAATAAAACAAGCATAAACAAAAACAATTACCACAATAGGTGTACTTTTCTTATGTTCAGGTGGGTGACCTTCGGGTGACCTTTGAGTATGCCGGTCGAAGTGGAAAGGAGTCTGCAAAATTGGGTCCCCCTGATGTGGTAGGTTTGTGAAAATGAGCTCAGGTCTGGTGTAAATAGTGAAACAGAGGACAACACTTGGGGAAGAAATGGAGTGTAATAGATTAACTAAATAAAGTGTGACATTGATAACTTAATCTACATTAGTTAGTAGCTTGGGTGGCTTTCAGTAAGCTTAAATGTTCTATAAAACAACATTGTCGTTATGTGTAAAGGTAATGTATTGAACTGAACAAGATTTTTTCAGTTTTGTCATGTGTAGGACAGAGCATTGTTATGGGTGGAAATAGAATAAGCATTGTACAAATAAGTATGTGTCTGGCATTATTTTGTAAGAAAATAAGTAGTATATGTGTAGTTTAGCACATATGTATGACATAACATTCTTAAGGGTGGAATATATATCAAACATTGTACAAATAAGTAGATGTGTTTGGTATTATTACATACAAATAAAATTATGTTTATATAAGTAAATAATGTTACGTTAAAGTAGATTTATAACCATGAACGAGACATACAGAGGGTTGTCTCAGTCACACATACCTGTGGTAAATGGTATAAGTTCGCAAAGTCCCGAACTATGTGAAGCGTTACACGGAGTTTGGTTGCCACCACGTATCGTGGTGGGAAATATATCAATACAATGGCGCCACCTAGCGAGCAAAACATGTTAATGGAAATTGATGTTAATAGCCATTTTGTATAAAAAATCTTGGTTCCTTACCATGAATTGCATACAAGTTTTTTGGACTTTGCGAACTAAGAGATCACCGCTTTATGCGGCTTGTGAGATTTGTAACGCTGTCATTATCAGACCTCTCCTTATGTCACTGGCTATGTTTGTAGGTGAGCATCATTGCTAAACAACAGGGACATTCGTTGGTCCCCTACCGAACGAATGCTGGGGATAGTCTTGAGATTCTATACATAGGTGATCTTACTGCACAGGTATGGCTTTGGTGACAGTTATCTAGTAATCTTCAAATGAAATACAGTTGAGAAGGAGGACTCCAATATCTCTGCTTACATGTTTTTGTTTAAGAAGTGAAAGGTTTATGACAGTGAAATACAATATTATGTCATTGTTACATTGTATAAAGTTACGACATATAAAGCTTCAAGTAAACCTTGAGATGGGTATTGACAATATTTGAAGTAAAAATGTCAATCATTCAGAAATCAAAGTAATTATATTCTATTTGTGGTTCCATGTTTAGAATATCTTCTTTGCTTGCGGCCACATTTGTGATGAATTACATTATTTCAATTACATATCAATTAGAGAATACCTATTCCACTTCAAAAATACAAATTATCATTAAAAAGTACCAATATCATGTGAAAATAACACTATGTGAACAGAGCAGACATAGTCAGTACAAAACATATTTTAGAGCAGTTTGATTTAACAGATTTATTTCAAACACAAATTTCCATTTAAAGTTGGATTACATTTAAAATAAAAAAAATACATTATGTAACCGAAAAATTGTCAGCAAAACAGATATTATCTTTTTTTCATCAATTCCAAAAACCTTTAAAAACTTAACACCTATTCCAGTTACAAAAAATACAAGAAATGACATTTCAGTTACATTATAATTGAGCCCCGTGTCATGGCTGATCAAGTTGCTAACAATGTCTCCATTTCTGTGTCATCCATTTGCAATTTTTCTGTTGTAGCAAATTTTTGCAAAGGAGCAGTCTCAGAATGCCATGCTGACATGGGCACTTCGTGGCGCCGGCTGGCTGCTCATGTTCATAGGATTCAGCTGCATGACGAGCATCGTCAATACTCTTGGTAAGATATCGCTGTTTGGTTCTCTTAAAGGGGCCCCTCAATTATATTTTTTTGTTCATCTAATTTCAAATTAATTTTGTGAAAACGCAAACTACATAGCATCCACTACAACTTGCTAGCTCATTTGTACAACTTTGTTAGTGTTATTTAATTCTGGACCCAGAATCAATTTAAGTGATTCTCAAAATTGGAGTCGTCACAGGAATCTACGATATGATTATACATGTGATTTTGTATTGATGTTATGTACTTTCCTTGTTCACTTAAAAACATGTGACTAACAAATTCTATTGGTTGAACAAGATCAAGAAAGTTTCAAGCCCCTGAAGTTTTCTGTTGTAAATGTCAGCCCGGCAATTAGCTTTTGCAAGTTACCAGATGTATGAAGTTATGTCCCTTCTTTTGACCATTTAAAATGTATGCACTGTTTTTGTTGGACATACTATTTTAGCTGTTCACACGTTACATATTAGGACATCAACCAAACGGATTTGTGATGGGCTAGACCAGTTTAGGAAACATCTTTAATAAAATAGTAGAACAAATTAGTGTTTCCTTTGCATAAATGTTTGAGAAGGCACCTTTAGAATGGAAAGAAGCAAACAGTACATTGTAAGTTAAGCCTAGAAGTGTTTTGAAATTATTTATTATAGAATCATACTAGTTGGCTGCAATGATGTCGTAATAAAAAAACAACATGCACAAAAATGTGTTATGCTTTATGTTATTAATTGTGTTGGCTTTGTCGTATGTTAGATGTTTGTATTCAGTTGTTTCACCTAAGGTGAACGTTTTTATTTACAAACATATTTTTGTACCTTCAGTTACCTCCAGAAATGACACTTTCTGCAGGCTGGATATTGTAAACACAGTTAATGAAATGTAGGCCAGTAATTAATCCCAATAACAGTTTATTTGTAAACAATTACACCATCGTGATTTGTTCTTCTTCAGTCGACTGGCTACCAATTGTACGAGAAATTGTCAACTTTGGCATGGCAACACTCAATTTCTCGCTCTCTCTCAGCCTCTCTCTGGCTGTCATTGCACTCGGCTGGATCCGCTATCGCCCTCTGCTGGGAGTCACGATACTTGCGTTGGCAGCGACACCGTTTGTCCTGTCACATCTCCGCCGCAATAAAAAGAAGAATCGCAGTGCCTAGCAACCAGCGGATCATGTGATGTGACGAATGCATGTTGTATTAACATGTCTATTGTGAACAATTTTAGTGTGGCAAACAAGAACGGTTTAAAGCGGTCACGTCTGTTTCATCAAGTGGAACCATCCTCTCAGCCCTGGGGTGGTAATGGTTTTAGCAGGAATTTTGCAGAATCAATTGTACTTCATCCCAGTTGTGGTCTTGATTGTGGGGACCAGGCGAGTGTGCTCAATACAAAAGAGCACACACAGGAACTTGCGGTTATCCCCACCTTCTTCCGACATTGCGAGTGTTTATCATTTTAATGTTTAAAAAAAAATGTTGACTGTTCCTTGGATGAAACTTTCAAATTGCATACAATTCTTCAGGAATTTGGCGGCCAGCATGCCTTCAAAATATTAGTATTAAAAATATATTCATAAACAGACAGACAAGGTTGTTTCAAAGTTGAATTCATTCTGAAGGATTTACAATTGTGCATCTGATATCATGTTCGATATATATATATATAATCTTCCTTGCAAGGTGGGAATCACATCGTTTGATCTCTTCAAATATGTTTCTATTTCTCGTAATCTGTTTTGATGGTTGAGGGTCATTGACTAACTTTGTTTGTTGACTGTAGCTGTGTAGCATAAAGCGTCTAAGTGTATTTATTCAAGGATCAAACTCCAGCTGTCAACATTTGAAATGTAAACGACTGGTATTTTAAACACATGCAACAGCAACTGTTCAGAAGGGCAGGTGGTGTTACCGGAAGTTATCTGTAAACATATGTTGAAATAAACTGGTGCTTCGTGTGATACAGGTTAGTAACTTACTAATTGATATCAGCTATTTGTCTGTGTTGCTAGAAATGACGCCAAAGTATGACCACATGAATACAAGTTATAGCCGAATATTACACTGCTGGATATTCGGCGTGGTTGACCAAAATCCGTCGACAAAGTGTTGATTACATGAGACATGTATGATCATACTGACATGATATTATTCTATAATCTTTTCCTTGTTATCACAGACCAAGAGTGGTGCATGACATGTGATATTTATAGAGGTGATTGGATATACGTGTTTGTTTATTATTTGTGTGTTGATAAATGTTTGGTTTGCCATTCCCAGTGGCAGTGTTTGTTTCCACGTCTGGAACTTGTGTTTCCTGGTTATACACTGCCATGTTCAGTTGTACTCACACTTATGCACCGTGAGATGGTAAAATATTTATTTACTTCTTAAAAGTTCGAGCAATTATAGTATGCACTGTACCACACGTTAACGTGTCGTAATTGATCTAGAATTAATGCAAATTGTAATGCATTGTCAACTTTACACTTGAATTATTTGACGACTCAGTGATTTCATGATGTTAGCAGAAATTAGTAATTGCAACATGGCATTGTCAGCTGCAATTTATGTAATTGCAACTTGCAGTATAGCAATGGAAACTTGCCGTTGAGCTGGTTATAGATGCTGGAAGTTGTTGGTGGGTGTATGTTATTTGTTTTGTTGGCGTTGTTTACTGTGTATACGAAACCCTGTCAGGAGTACTATGTTGTATTTGTGTGGCATTAAAATACCCATAGTAGCGTACATGTGATTATAGAATGCGTGCGTGATGTCTATGGTATTTATATCGTGGGTAGAACTATAATCGCCTTTTAAATACGCCGTCATTAACGTTCATTTGTAGTTTTGGTTGGCGGCTCAAGTGAAGCTGCGTCATGCACTAGCAAGTGAAACGCCGCGCAGTCCACACACAATGCCTACATGTGCTTTTGTAGTAAATGGTAATTGAAATGGCCTCCAACCACAAAGTGTATAATGCTGCGTTCCAATCACCTCGTGTATACCGTGAATACCACTTCGTAACCCCTTCTTGACCCAGCTGCATAAATTTACAAGTAGTAATCTCGAGGAGCCCGTGAACTTTCCAGTTCGCCAAGTCGTGCTTACGGTATAAACGTGTCCGTTGGAACGCGGCGTAAATGCGTACCTGGGTATAAACAGTGTGGATATATGTGAACGAATAGTCTACGCGAAGTAATTGTAGCTCGGATGAATGATTCCCAGAGACGGTGTTCGAGCGAACGGGGGTGAAGTGTGGCGGGTCGTGAGCAAGAACCTACACAAAAAATCAGCTTTTAGTAACAGCGTTGACAATAACAATTCTCACCTTGCGTTATTTTACATTTGAAGTTTATTTTGTTCCCCTTTTACAGCAACACATAAACGGTATGCCTACAAACATGCCTCCTCATATTACACAATTAGCTGTATAATTGGCGTACCAAACAAAACATTAATATAACAAATTGAGCAAACGAGTTTTATAAATGGCTGCCACTTTCGGGAGTAATATCACATATGCAACTGGAGGCAATACGTATAGCCGGGGAAGGTCTTAGGCCTGTTTTGGCGAGGCACTTTGTCACCAGTTTACGCACACAAAAATTCACCAGTTGGTGCGAAGATGTCGAAAAGAAACTGCGGATTTGTATATATATATATATACATGCAGCAATATTGAATAATTGCATCAGAGAGGTACCTTGTTTTGCCTTTCACGCATAAGCTTTCCCCGGTGGTTTTAAGTTTAAACAGCAAACTGTCCATGCACAATCAACGTGTAATCCTTGTACCCTAATTAAAATAGCATCAATATATAGGGAGTATATCAACAGTATATACAAAACACAATAACTGCGGCACTCATACACCGTGTAAACCGTGTAGTCCAAGCAGAGTAACTCGATGTATTTCAAAATCGCAGACGGGATACATAAATGGATTGGAAGACTAATCAGCCTTTATTCCTATCACAGAAACAGCGTGTACGAAAAAATGCCACACAAACATATGTATACGCATGCATCATACGCTCCTTGTGTATCACTTGATGGTAGTCGAGTAGCTATTGTACAGTTAACAGCATAGCACACAGCTATAACACTTAGAAAATACTTACTCTTAATAGCCTGTGGTCACAATTCGACAGTAATAAATTACCCTAAACTTAAAATTACACTAAACTTATTCATTAAACTATGGCCATGAAGTGGCTCTTCAATAACGCTGTGCTAATGCACCATCGATCGTTGAAGGCCCTTCGTTAATCTCGATGGAACGGCGCTTGATTTGTGGAAGGAGAGAGCATGTTGATTGACGACGACGTGTGGTTTGACAGTACTCCTTGAGCAACGAGCGCGTCAGACGATATGTACAGTTTTATGGTGGCCACCTTCGTTGACTCCGAAAGGGTAATACTTTGTTTTGCGCTGTTCGCTTGCCCAAACAACACTGCGAGTGGTACTGGTGACGTCACGTGTTCTATTTGAGCGTGCAGCTCCAGTTGATCGGGTTGTATCGTAGCGCCTCGCTGTCGTACAGATCCGTGTGTCTCTTCGACATTGTCCTATTAGTCCACGACGACTCCATCATCTGCAAGCAACCGCACATACAACATTGATCAATGGCTCAATATTACTGTTTTATTGACAGGGAACGCTAACAAAGCAGATGCACAATTTCTGGAAATACGAACCATTTTAATATTAATCGTAATAGTTTTGTAATTTACGGTCATCGTTTAATTACGCAGTAGAATAAATCTTGGTAATTCTCATCAACAAACCATCATCTGATCTGTACAAAATGCATGTTTCTTTTGTTATAGCTAAGCGCATCATATGCGGAATACTTCAGGGCGAATTCATCATCACAATAAGTATCTGTCACAATAAGCGTATTCGTTTCCTTTATAGCCTTCTTGGCACGCTTGTCGCAGTCGTAGAGTGGCACAAGCAATAATAGTAAAGCATTCATCCATGTTGGAATGCATCAACCTTCGCAAAGCAGTTTGCCCTTATTTATAAATAATATTTGTTTGCTTTTAGACTTAATCTACGGCCTGACCCGTGTCTTTCTCATCCAAATGTGCGACATGGCAAAGCAACACCCACACAACGTGCAGTATTTACAGATCGTCTCAAACAGCGTCACCTGAATGATTTGATGCTCTATAATCCGTGCTCCGACAAGGGTCTTTGCTTTTAAGTAGGTCTTTAATATAAATCCTATACGGGCACATTGCGTATTGATCGTTATTCCTTGACGTCCCCTTGACTGGGCGATTCTTCTGTTGCGTGTAGCCTTGACTACATTCGCCAGCCTCGCCGCATGCGGTGGTCTATTAACCGCTAAATGAATGTAGCGTCACGAGCTCCCTGCGCGAAGCCAAATGAAGTTTCTTAAGGAATTATGTGAAAATGTTTGGGTAACATGAATGAATGTGTAGCGTCTGCGCCTTGCATCCGAATCACCAATAACAATTATGGCAATCATTTTAAGGACAACTTATTTAAATGTTTCCGTCATGCGTGAAGCGTTTAGCGAAATTAGGATAGGTGTGGAATCATATTAAGGCACATAAATAGACTACAGTCTGAAGTTTATGTACAGCTAAATATTTTGTCATGCTTTTCTTTGGGTTTGTCTTAATTGTTTTTGCATTAAGCAAGTTTATGTTAACCAAATTCGCACAGTTGAGTTTGTGTTCCTGTGGAATACATGTAGGCCTATACCCTATCGAGATTAATGAAGTAAATAACAATACTTAGGCATTTCGCTTTTTACGTTAAGATTACTGATAAATTTGTAAGTTGAGAGAACTGAGAAAAACACTATCAGTTACATTTTGCTTTCTCTCCTAAAACGTCCGAGACTAGCAACCGAAATATGTTGCACAGTTACCTTTTTGTTTTCGTCCCTAAACGTCTTCAGATAGTTAAATTTATTGCGGAAGTTTCGAGCGTCTTCGTCGCGGTCTTGCCTGTCTCTCTCCAGTGCCACGACGCTTTCGAGATTTTGTGTAACTCGCGATTGTCGCGAAGCCAGCGAGTTGTCCGCCATTTGCTGTTTGAGCACCGACCGCGTGTACTCGCTGTGGGGAGACGGAAACGTTATCAGCAACAGTACTTCTGGATCACCGACAATGTTAACGCTTAACACGTGTCAATATTTCCTATCCGGTCAACTCTTACACAAGTAGCTACAAGCATAACTCTCATTATACAAGCAGTTGGATATCGAATGATTCAACTATGAGAAACTTTACATGCAGAGTAAATGTCGACCGACCTTTTTGACCATGTCGGCCATTGTTACCCGTGGCGCTGACAAAGCAATAAAACAGAAGCTGCAAGTTTGTAAAAATAATGGGATACGGAAAATAACAGGAAAAATGGGGTGGACAGAATGAGAATTAATATCCCGAGAGAAGGGATCGGCATGCAGTGCAGCATAACGCGAAGATTGGTCAGAAGCCGGATGATGTGGGCAGGCCACTTGATAAGAATGAATGGTGATGGACTACCAAAAAGGCTATGATGCGAAGAAACATTGACCAAGACCGTTGGGAAAGACCACACTCACACAGCTGAGATGGGACGACTATAAACAGATGGATTTTCGAAAGACGAAAGAATAGTTGCTGATATGGCGCAGAGAAGGGGAACAACAGAAATAGCAGTACGACAATACGTACAGGACCTGGACATCACATTCTTTCAAGGGGACGAGGAGGAAAAACAAAAAATAGGGTATGTTTCTTGCACTTACCCATACTTCTCCTTCTCGGCCGACGACCCGTAGTAATACTTGGACCAGGCGTTGTGGTAGCGGAAGTGCTCGCGCTGTTTCATCCACAGCGAGCGCCGGGCATTCTGGTGGTGTGCGTCGACGGTCTCCCAAGACACGGTGCGGCGCTGCGGGGGCGGCGGTCGCAACGGGTTCAGGCGGCTCGGGATCTCCGGCGCCGACGGCAGGCGTGGCGGGTAAACGCTGGCGGTCAAAGGTACGGATTCATATGACAAAATACGATATGTCAAACCATATTTGGTTACTATTACTGAGAAAAATAGGAAACCGGAAATGGTTTCCAAGTTAAGAAAACGTGTGGTAAATAATATGTGTTACACACAGAAATTATGTTTAATCATTTAAGCAAAGCGAAAAAATAAATGAACGGCATTCAGTTGTTTAACACAACCTATGTGATTACAAAACGCGTACCTTAGAAACAGTTTAAAGGACTGCGTACCAACTAAAACATCATTAGTCTATATTCATGACTCGAACAATACTAACTAAAGGAAGAACATTCCAGGTCGTATGCATATAAATCCTTAATGAGTAGTTCCTAGTCATAACGAACGTTTGTCGCTTTGTCGGTTTTTCTTCAAAATGGCAGTTTTAACTTTGTCAATTAATAATCCACGCGTTGTCACACTGACAGGCTTAACAGACAGGTGAAGACGGCGCTAGCATGAGACACATTTTGTATTAGCGGTGTTCTCTGCAGGACGTCTGTTGCAACTTTCCGCATTACAAATAACGGGAGGAGAGGCGTGGAAATGGGAGGTTGGTCCTACAAAGTGGAGGAACGTAGGAGGTGATATCGATGGAAGGTGGCTCTAAAACAGTTGTGGGAGGCTGGCCCCCAAAACAGGTGGGAGATCCAAAAGGTGACAGACGGTAAGCACAGCTTAAGATGTGCGAATGTATACAGGTGGGATGATGGGGTGGAATTGGGGGAGTTGGGACTGGTGGAAGGTGGACTTTCAAACTTGGTGGGAGGATGGCGCCCAAAATAGGTAGGAGGTGCAAGCCAGAGTATCCCAGAGTAAGATGGAGCGAAAGCGAGAGAGAGAGAGAGAGAGAGAGAGAGAGAGAGAGAGAGAGAGAGAGAGAGAGAGAGAGAGAGAGAGAGGAGGGAGGAGGAGGGAGAGAGAGAGAGAGAGAGAGAGAGAGAGAGAGAGAGAGAGACTCGGACACAGAAAGAGAGAGAGAGAGATGCGACTCACCTGTAGGTGGACGATGGGACGGAGATAGCGGTCGACAGGGGAGTCCGTCGCCTCGGAGGTTGCGCGATGCTTGGTAGAGCGCTCATGGCCGCGCTGATAGCGCGCTCAACAAGCTGCCTGAAGCGACAAACACAGCGACGAGAGACTGTCAGACGTAAGCTTAAAGGTATGCAAAACATTGACCAATATGTTGGAAAGGAAATGTAACGTAACAGTGTGACAACGATTTGATGCTTCATTGATATGGTAACTGTCCCATTATGGTAAGACACGAATAGGCCACCCAGCTTCTCCCTCATACAGTGGAACAGTCTTGGGAAATATAAATTTAACCAAATCGTCGGGTCGTCGGCCATTAAGACACCTGAACCGTTGGCATTTATAACTGCTGTGTCATTAGTTGAACATTTTGACAATTGCTGTTGTTCGTCCATCGCGAAGCGAAGAAGACCACATTTCATCATCGCTTATTGTCATTTTGTAATGCATAACACCAGTTACGCATCAATGATTTCGGAAAGGAAGGGACGAAGCCATGTGGGAGGATAGTGACTAGTTTGTTTACAATAATAGAATGTAGTGGCGCAACAGTATTAATATAAAACACGCACACATACCTTACAACACACATACGCACGCACGCACGCACATACACAAGGCGACCACCAAATCACGCAAAACGCGGCAGAAAACAAAATATCTTAATAAAACAAGAAAGGTAACAAGTTTCTTGATTTAACAATAGCATAATCTTGTTATGTCACGAACTTGTTATGTTACGAACTTGTTATATCACGAAACTTGTTCATTATTCTGTTATATCAAGAAACTAGTTACCTTAGAAAATTGTTTTCAGTGTTTCCATCGTGTCCTTTCTAAACTTATATAATTGTATGTGACCTAAAATTGCAATTTATGATCGGTAGCGGAATGCTGATAGAATCCATTTACTCATGTAGTTTTCATTCATAAATTATTATCCATAATTGGTAAGATGCATGGTGTGTGGCAAACTGCGTTGTAACGAGAGTCATCGGTATGGCTATTTCCTGCCTTGCTTTTCACACACCAAACCCGATCTCTAACAATGTACAGGAACGTTGCCAAATAAAGCATTTACGACGCGTCGTTAAATGGTTCAAAGGTACTGCATGCTTTACCATGACAAGCCTTGTTCATTCGAGCATGGAAGCCACTTGTCTGGTAAGTGTAGGTCAACAAGCGAGTGTTATGAACAAATACTAGCTAAGTGAAGACAACATAGAAAGGTGCGTGTTTGGTTTCATCAAACAAGAACGAAACAAATATTTGGTCTAGAAGTCAAATCAACACAGTCCAAATAAACAAATAAAGTAAATTGACACCGGTTAGTCAGATGGAAAGGTAAATGAATAGCCGATTGAGAAAACTATTATCTGAAAGCAATTTAGTGAAATGGAAATAATATTATAGCGCACAGATGAACATAGCGGTAACGCGAAGACGCGTTTGCCCTATAATGGGTCGAGCATAACGGCTGAAGTCGACGATAACTCCTCAATGCAGGTAAATTTATACAACTTCGTATTTACTTAGTGCAACATTTCTCAAGTAGGATCAATGCCCAGTTACTAAAACATTATATCACGCAAAACAATAAAAGGTAAAACTGTTAAGGTCCTACTTAAGACGTTTGTGGTGTAATAACGTACGAGTTGTAATACAAATATACGACTGATATCCAACGTAATGATCTACATCTGTTCTCGATGTCTTTTATGCGTAATACTGTGAAGTCTTTCTCAAACACGTGGATTTTCTGTCATCAATTCACTTTATATACTCAAAGGTTTACTATTGGCGCTGTAATGCGTAATCACAGACATTAAGTTGTGTACAACTTTATGTATGTGACGTAGACCTATAACAGGACCTCCACGACTTAGTTGAACAAGTTCCACCAAATAAGTCGGCGCCAAACCATAAACCCATTTGTTTGCTAACACAAACACCTTGAAACTGTTGCGACTCGTAAACCTCAGCCACCAGAAACATTTTAATATAACACAGGCGTGATAATAGTCATGTCTACCGGTGTGTGTTACTAGTATGGGCCATTGTACTGCACGGACGTCAGCGAGCTGTCTACGATGGAGGTGGGTTGAGTAGACCTCGGATAACGGTGATAGAATAGCATTGTTTGTGGCGTTAGTGATCCATAGACATGCAAGAAATAGTACAGAGGAGAGCGACTAAATTAATGCCATAACTGAGAGACATGTGTTACGAAATCGGGCTAAAAAACAAGAAGACTAAGGAATGTAAAATAGAAATTGGTAAGATATTTAATGGTTACGAAAACACTGATAGAAGTATGTTTTCTCGGTTAAGAAATATAGAAAGACTGGAGGACATTAAGCAACATTAGAGAATATACGGTGATGATTCTAAAGATATCATTAATAATAATATATCCAGTATCAGAAAGAACTATAAATGAATGGAACAAATTGTCTGCTGAGCGTGAATATGTTTAAAAACAAAACTGGTACATATACACCAAAATGGTGTGATACACAAATAAGGAACATTCTCGATAAGCCAAAAGACTTCATTGTCCACATGTCATCTGGAGTTAATTCTCTGGGTGTCATTCTTTTTAATCATTACTGAACCCAGCATATGTTGACGAGTCCCACTCCACATACACCCGGCAATATTACCACCGTCGTGGTACAAAATATAGACGTCTGATTACATAATTATTATACGTTATCTGATTTACGAGGCCTGAATACAGAGCCTACATTGCCCGTGTGGTATATAGCTGTTCATACACCCAGTGCAGGTTGTGACCGGGTTGGTTTGTTCCACACCTTTTAATTACGCGCTACGTGTAGCTTATCGGCCGCCATCGTCGTACTCGAAAACAGCCACAATACTCTAAGTGGTGCGTGTCTGGGTGCGATTGTGTTGTTATTCCCATAGGTCACGTTTGCCATTTGTACGACAGATACAGACACCCGTGCGTGGTTCTCGCGTCGCACATGGGAGGTAGCCCCCTGTTCACCAAACCTGTTTTGGTTTAATAAATTATATTAACAAGCTGTCGTAAACACTGGAAATGTGTTCAGGGACGAAATCAGCCAGTTGTGGCATCACGGAAGGCTGAGCACAGGCCGCATTCACAACCGTACCGCTGCTAATTGAGCGTTCTTGCTAAACATAAACTGTATAAACGCAGGGCCTAGTACAGAGACCCTGCCAGTGCGGAACGTATACGAACCATAACCCGACACAGAGAACATCCTGAGCGAGTAACGTTGGTGCCAAATTAAAACAACTGATAAAACCAAGTTGACGACATTTATTGCAGTTTTACTTTCAGAAGGGCACAGCGCCTTATGATTCACGTGACTTCCGCTATGCCCCTTCAGCAACAGCAGCACACCGTAGTAAGCACTTGTGTTTTGCTGTTGAATAAACTTTCATTCATCCAGTCATTCATTCATCCATTCATAAACTTTCATTCAAATGTCACCAGTAGCGTTTGTCAATTCACTCGCAACATGTGTCGTGACATCACAATGAAGATATCATGAGGGTGTTATCTTTATACTTGATGTCATATAACGGTTGTCAAACATGTCGGTCGAACATGAATTGCATAACCACATTGACTGAAGATAAGTGTTTGTAAACATGATAATGACGGTTGTTACTATGTTCTTTGCATGTATCGTGTCATAATACTGTTATATACCCACACATGACTTCCAATCTGACATTTTAAAGTGTTAATTTAAGGTGGGTGGGTAAGAGAATCAGTAGGCTCTGTACGAATCGGTACATGTCGACAACTGCGAACACTCGTGTGCAGATAAACCAAACGTGACGGATGAGGAACCATAACCTAGACGATGCACCATAGTTAAGTCTGAATATGTATCTTTGTGTGCAGCGACGTGCTAATGCATAAATGCAATACACACTTGACTAAATTATCATCTACCAAAATGGAATGAGACGAGAAAGAGAAGCCGTTAATTCGACACACTTGTTACGTCTACTTTCAACATAATATTGTGCATGATCAAGGAGCAGATGTGTTGAGCCATTTACATTCCATCATGCGGATGAGTAACAGTATCGGGTTGACGTGAGACCGACACAAGCTAAACTAGCACCAACCATCAGACGTTATAAAGACATACCAAGTTGTGTATGATTAGAGCAACATGATAGCACACAAGAACAATAACATATATACGGCAACACTGTATGAACAAGACGGTTTAAAGGAATACACTGTTTTTCAATATGTATCCCGATAACACGGTCTGTGATTTTATTCTAGATTGTGCTAACTCTTACGGTAATTCCTGTTGCACAGAGATAACGGATACAATGCATTTTTATGATCTTCTAACAATCGAACGGACTTTATTAATTTGTGTGCGGCATCTTCATTTATAAATCAAATACAATATTACATAGTTCTGTCTGAGCTCACTGGCCGCCGATCAAAGTATTTAAATTTAGATCGTCAGTGTCATACGGATGAACGGTTTTGCATGAGCAACATATACGTGAAACAGTCTGGCAGACTCAGTATCTGTGTCTCTCCTCTGACTACTCTCAACGTGCTGAGGATGCAGTGACATGCGCACCATATATTGACGCTTTCAAACCCAGCCATGACAATATCGACTGCACGCAAATGAATATATTACACCTTATGCACAACGCTGTTTTCTCCCGCGTGCAACACAGGGCCCTTGAGCAAGCTTTTATATGGTATGGATCCAGATATAATGTAGTTTATTCGACACAATTATACCCTCCCATAATTAAATGGCTATATTATATTATTTCTGATAAACATATTTAATATCACAATATATTTATTATTGACCATGCAATTTGTTTGGTAATAACAATTTACTGAACGCACACTGCATAAATCCGGGGAATGGGAATAAAGAAGCATGAACAGATAATATTACACATTTGTATGCTATGAGTGTCGACGGCAGCCTGCTCGAAGCAAGTACCCCACATAGGCTGCCCCGTATCAACTTACGACCGCCACGGTTGGAACATGGTATAAACACAATAAAGTCAAACACACACGCAGAGCCAATATTTGACGGAACGTTTGTCGCCAAACACTACATACCTACTTATGCGAGTCTGGCGTCGGATTGTCGCCAAACACCGTCACGGTAAACTTTTGTTGATATCTAGTATTGGCCACCCGTACATTCGGCAGAGTTGACACAGCACAGCACACGTGACAACAACGTAACCATGACGCTAAGGCGCGACACTCCCGCCGACTTCGCGCGGTGTAGGTCTACCGTACAGGCGCTAATAAACGCCCCATTTATTACGTTATGCGCACCAAGAAAACACGTCTGTCTGTCAGCGTATTTATTTTATTTCATAGCCATTTTGGTATAAGCTTGAAACCTTGCGGACTCTTTTTGGGTTCTTGACATATCTTCAGATAATGTATTTTGTCATAACAAATCAGTAATTATTATTACAATATAAGGACTAGTTAGTAAAGATATAGGTACTCTGCATTTATTTCTCGTAAAATGGAATATTTCTATTCTTTAGATCACTCCACTTTTTCTGTATTTTCTCTCCCTTCCTCTCAATCTCTAACCTTCCTCCTTTCCTCACAGTCTCGCGTACAGAAATAAATAAACATGCAGTTACACACATGACTATTATATACATATTAATGCAATCAATATAAATATACTCTTAATGGTTCATAACCCAAGCACACCAATGTTACAATTGTGCACCACATAGGCAATAGATTGGCTACGGTTCGATTTCTACACCAGTTATCGACCTACAATTTTAGTTATTAGGACTGCTCAAAGCACTTTACACTTCACCCTCTGGCAGACCTGTTCATTCGAACAGCATCTTGACTTCTTTGGGAAGCATTCAGCCATACAGCAATGAATGCATGAAAACTATTCGTGCACAATGATCTGCCACTGCCAGGTACTCATTCTCCTGAACTGGTGCAATGTGGAGTGAATGAACTTGCTCAACCCGGAATATCTTGATTGAGATTCCAAAGCTCTAGCCACTATGATACCGCGCTCCGCAAGATACATGGATCGTCCTCTGATGACGACACACTAAGTTCAATGTTTAAATGAAGTTGGTATATATTAAGAAACCAAAATCATAGAGAATGGTAGCAAATTCTGAAATTTGTTGCAGATTTGTTTTTTATAAAAACGCGGTATATCCAAAAAGCATGTGTCACCACTCTGCGTAGCTACATGTGTGGCAAGGCAATACTCATTGGCTGAAAACGGATATATTTTGATAGAAAAGACAGATGGCACATGTCATTTAAGTGGGATTTTTCATGTTTTTGTATAAATTAGATAGCATCCTAGCTGAACACGTGTTAAAACAAATGTTTCGTCCTTGTTTGGGCAAAATTTCAAAAATGGCGTTTATCATGTTTTGCCCTGAAACTCTTCAAATGTACTTGACCCCAGCAGCCCGGTCTTAGAGGCAAGAGTGTGAGCTCGTATCAGAGAAATCTTCAACAGTTGCATCGCCACCAGTCCTAATGTTTACATCCACCATAACTTACATGAACAACTTCCACCAAGTAGGCCAAACCATGAACCCATCTGTATGCTAACACCAACACCCTGAAACTGTTATGAACAAATAATACTCCTCTACTATTTTTTGTAATGCGCAACATTTTAGCACCACTGTATCATTGCCTATAATATAAATAACCGCCATGTATAAGAATGCTCAAACTCAAAGTATGCGGCATTCCAATCAATATCACATGAAATCATCCTCCATGCAATTAACTTTATCGTATCAGGACCCTCTGAAGAAATATAAATACAACATTACAAACATAGCAGCATTTCGGTAAAGGTTGGTCTAAATTATTTATGCTGCTAAACCTCATTTTTCTGAAGTCAATGTGTGTCTTCTGCCTTTCCACATCATTTTAAAACATGCTTTCGTTCACTTTCTTTTTCTTTTTAAAACATGTTTTAGCTCTTTTTAAAACATGTTTTAGCTCACTTTTAGTGGTCGAAATATCATTGTCGCTGCACGTCACAAATGGACGACCACAACGTAAACCAAGACAATTCAGCGTACTACTTGGCCAGCAAAAACACAATATTTAAAAAGAATAGATATGTATTTTTTTGGTATCTGAAATGACGTGGAGTGGTGGAAGGACAGGGGCTTAACTAAAGAACTGTCTGCCAGTCTTCAAGACTGCCAGATGACAGGCCAAGACAGGTAATTACAACATACCAAGGCTTACAAAAAGTGAGGTAAAATATTGTTTATCTGCAAAATTAACTTGGGCCCAATCTAACACACCTCTAGCGAACATTTCGCACAGTATTACCAGGTTCACACATTTGACACAGCCGCTCGGAGACAGCTTCTCCATCGAGATCAAGACGGTGTCTCCAAGAGTTCGACCATGGCGAACTGTTCCGTGCCCTCCTCCTGTCCTTCCAACTTCTCTCCCGCTTTCACAAACACAAACTTCTCCGACGTGTCCAACACCGACTCTAAACTCTCCGACGCAGCCATCGCTGCTGCCATCTGATGGGAATCGCCGAAGTTACCATCTTTGACCGTGAGCACCGGGACAGTGATGACGGCATCGCCTGTTCCACTGTCTATCCCATCAACGACTTCGTCCACCGGGGATGAGAGTTGGGAGGAAAGCATCCCCAGGACCTGGGGCGGGCTGATGTAGAGCAGATAGGTGTCCTTGCTTCCGAACTCGCTGTTGGCACTAATTGTCTGCAGCTCCACCTGGAGATTGAAGCGATCAACAACAAATTTAAATATATGAGCAGTTTCAGAAAATGTAGGGTAGAGTGGGGAAAGATAAGGTACAAAACTGACAGAGAATATATCATGTTTGTATCTTGCCCCATCAGACCCTAGTGTAACTATACACATATATTGATAAATTGTTCCCAATTCCCGCTGCTTCCTAAGTTCCCAGATAAATGCTCATGGGAAACAAGGTTACTGGTCTTTAAACCTTCATACGACTATTCTGCTGTTAAGAACAATTCCTAATTTCAACCCAAGAGAAACTTTGTGTTTACATTGCATCATATATATTCAATTCACATTCACTCCAACCACACTAGGAACATATCAACAAAATGGCAGAAAAGTGGTTGAATAAAGACATCAACATGTTTCAGACTTTACCCAGTGGACCCTAGCTGTTAGTAAACATTCATTCACAAACAGAGAACAAAGGCTGGTTTACGTGTGTGACCTCTGCCCCAATGTATTGGATGACACTGCGTTGCATAACAAATACTATTATTTTTAACCCTTAATAGCTTGTCCAATGATTTCACCAACACTAAATAACAAATGTGCTTACACATAAATTACACAAGGAATAAATGGAAGAACAGCTAGCCAAAATAAATCACATATTACATGAGGGAGGAGAACAGCTAGCCAAAATAAATCACATATTACATGATGGAGGAGAACAGCTAGCCAAAATAAATCACATATTACACGAGGGAAGAGAACAGCTAGCCAAAATAAATCACATTAAAAGAGGGAAGAGAACAGATAGCCAAAATAAATCACATATTACATGATGGAGGAGAACAGCTAGCCAAAATAAACCACATATTACATGAGGGAGGAGAACAGCTAGCCAAAATAAATCACATATTACATGAGGGAGGAGAACAGTTAGCCAAAATAAATCGCAGATTACATGAGGGAGGAGAACAGCTAGCCAAAATAAATCACATATTACATGAGGGAGGAGAACGGCTAGCCAAAATAAATCACATATTACATGAGGGAGGAGAACAGCTAGCCAAAATAAATCACATATTACATGAGGGAAGAGAACAACTAGCCAAACTAGTGGCTGCCATCAGAGTGGAAGGTAGGATGAGACGAGGACGACCATGACTGAGATGGGAGGATTATGTTAAGAGATTTTTGAAGGGGTTGGGATAAGTGAAGAATGAGTGCACTAGAGAGAGGATAGGATACAGGAGAGATAAATATACCAATCAAGCAACAGTATCGAGGCCAACCTTCCCCCGGACCTTCATGGAGAAAGAAGAGAACAACAATGACAACAATGTTTGAACGTATGAACCTCGTATTTTCATGTTTTGGGTCAAACAAGTGGGGAAACGGGGACTTTAAAAGAAAATGGCTGAGTTCTAAAGGGTTAATTAATTTAACCTGACTTAACAAGATTGAGACGAGGACGACCATGACTGAGATGGGAGGATTATGTTAAGAGATATTTGAAGGGGTTGGGATAAGTGAAGAATGAGTGCACTAGAGAGAGGATAGGATACAGGAGAGATAAATATACCAATCAAGCAACAGTATCGAGGCCAACCTTCCCCCGGACCTTCATGGAGAAAGAAGAGAACAACAATGACAACAACTTGAGAGAAAACAACTGTTGTCATGTGACAATCACCAACAAAGTCATGTGACATCCGAGAGTAATTCAGTGCGACACTGATGAGGGCACTGCGATGGTGCCAAAAGCTCTGTTTAAGCCACTGGAATTCCTACAGTTAAATGTACTTGCAACTTGCCTGTTGTTGGTTGCAGTTGGCATTCCTGGCGGCCTCGTGCCTCTTGACGTGTTTGGTGAAGACGGAGCGTTCCTGGAATGCCTCGCTGCAGTGGGGGCACAAGTACGGTTTCTGACCCGTGTGTGAGTTCATGTGCTCCTTCAAGTAGGTGAGTCGTGTGAACATCTTGGGACACAGGGTACACAGGTAGGGTCTCTCCCCTGTATGTTGCATACTGTGGCGGTCCAATTCACCTGTATCACCACCAAAAGTGTAATCAGTCAACATCAGGGACAGTTCTGTGTCACAATGGTTATCAATATGTGGGATTGTGGATTCAAATGGTAATAAAATTCTTGGATTAACTGGATAAATATGACATCAAGAAAACTGGTGTCAACTAAAACAGAAATATTTAGACTTCATTAGAATTCATACAAGCTTGGACGCTTGGATGTTGTATCACAAGGACGCAGGTAAGCTAGAAAGAATAGAAACAAAAACTAAGCTGAATCCAACAACAGCTGATTTACTTCAGGTAATGATAAATGAATGCAATGCATGATCTACTAACTGCGTACATGCTACCAGTATGACGGACTTTTTCCCTATGAGCCTAGGGGAATTTCCTATCTCTGTACGCTAACTAATAAATATTTGTTGTATTCAATAAACATACCTTTGCTGATGAAGCTTCGAGTGCACACCTGGCAGACGTAGCGACGGTTGTTGGTGTGTCGGAACTCGTGAAGTCGCAGCTGTGACTTCTGGCGGAATGACTTTCCGCAGAAGTCACACAAGTGTCCCTTCCATCCGGTGTGTAAGTGCATGTGTGACTGCAGTGTGCCTGCCTGCGTGAAACACTTGCCACACTGCTTGCATCTGCCGGCCAAACGGTAAGGGTAGACAGTAAGACAGCAGGTTGTAAACATAACCCTTTAGACCATCGGCCTAATCCACCCATAAACTGACATTTCTAGTTGGCCAAACCCAGCCCAAAATAAGTGTGTTATTTTGCTATATCGAGCAGTAGAGTCATCTAGAGGATAGTTTTGAAAACACATCAGAAACAATGTTTGAACGTATGAACCTCGTATTTTCATGTTTTGGGTCAAACAAGTGGAGAAACGGGGACTTTAAAAGAAAACGGCTGAGTTCTTATAAATCAATGGCAGTTGATATTTTAATGACTATTTTGTTTATCTGTTTTTACTTAGGATTACTTGCTAACTCAGGCTGTATGACTATTCAACTACAGTAAAGCCAATGTTGTACAGATGAGTTTACACAACAGATAGGATAAAATGGGGCAGGATGGGTCACATTATACTTTGACTTATATAATAGATGCATCTGGTAGCATGAAAGCGCAGGAAACGTAGGTTATTTATACACTCCTGGCAGACCTGTTCAACTGAAAAACATCCGGACTTTCCAGTTTGTGCGTGTGTGTTTGTGTGCGCCTACATGCGTGCATGTGCCATTTGGAACTACCACGCAAAATAATCTTCCTAAGTGCGTTACTTACTCAAACGGTTTCTCGCCAGTATGACTGCGGAAGTGTACTTTAAGGCTCTTTTTCTCTGTGAAACGCTTCAGGCACTGTGTACACTCCCACGGTTTTTCGCCAGTGTGTGTTTTCTCGTGTCGTCGCATGTTGGGTCTGATCGAGAACGACTTATCACATATGGAACATTTGTAGGGTCGGACACCGTTGTGAACACGCAAGTGTACTGAAACACAGCCAGGTTCTAATATCAACTTTGACATTTTCAATGTATTTACTTTTGAAATTGAACAATCAGTATTCATTAAAGCTGTCTCCCAATAGAACTAATAAAAATGCAAAAATTCTACGTTGGGTCAAATGGTAGATGCTTTCTCACTAATTGTGTTCTTTTGTTTGTTTTATAGTTTTGTGTCAAAATCCTGGTATATTTTATGTTGAACAAGATTCTGTTATCAGGCTGAGTCAGAACCTGTTATTGCAAAGCTACTTGTAATTCACAATATCTGGCACTTCAGCAATTTCAACATTTATACAACAAATCATTATTAACACGGTCAATTTGCTTCTATTCTTAATTAAATAATCATAGATCTGCACCATTTTGAAGGACCAAGTACTGTTTGTTTTGAAAGGCCTCAATATATTGGCAATTTTAACAAACTGTAGTCTGTATGTGACTGTGAGAAACACTTGGCCGGGGACAAGTATCCCTTGAACTGACACTAAACCTACCTCTCAGATTGGAGGGATTGGCGAGAGCCTTTCCACACACTCCACACGTACACTTGTCCTCCTTCGTCTCCTTAACCACTTGCTTCTTCACCTTCTTCGTCTTCTTCCTTCTCCCTTTCCTCGCCTTCTTGGCATTGCTGCCACTACCGCTGTTCTCGGTGGCAACTTCACCACCAATGGCCTCTTCTTCCACTGCTGACTCAGAGGCCACCGTATTATTGTCTGCCTCTCCTGTTAACGGCCACAAATCCTTTGACCCGTCGATGACTTCTTTCAGCAACGTCTGGGCAGTGTTAACGCCCTCTAACACCCCATTTTCTCCTTCTGTCACCATTTCTTCACATATTTTCTTTGGAATTTGCTGCATATTTTCGTCCCGTTCTTGGCCTGTCAACTCATCTCCATTGGTACTGGCAACACCTCCGCTATCGGTGTCCCCGTCATTAGTCACACCATTTGCAGACTCCATCGAATCCATTGGTAGTGCTTCGACAGATGTTGGTATCACCTCCTGCATGCCGACGTCCGTTCTGTCCTCCGCTATGTCACTCGATTCTCCAAATGGTGTCACGGTAGTTGTGATGAGACCATCGCTTCCAACAAATTCCAAACCGAACAGGTTCTGCACGGCCGGTGCCCCCTTGTTTGAGAGAAACCCTTCCTGGAAATTTGTCATGGATTTCTCCCACAGGGATACGGCTGAGAGTTGGTCGCTCTCGGACATTCCGTGCAGCAGTGATAACATCTCATTCAGCTGCAAGCAGTCATACGTGGAAAGTTATTGGGTTACTCTCAATGTCACTGTAGAAATATTAGATGTGACCCATCATGCCAAAATGAGACGTTTCTCGTAAAATATATGTTGCTGCTTATTGCATATTTGAATAAAACACATTCAGAGCAAAAAAATGATACCTCAGTGTTACTTATATTCACCCTAGTTCCAACGATTACAGCAATTTGAATGTAGAACATGTCAAAAGTATGTTTTTGAGAAAAAAGTTTTCACTCAGTCGGCTGTGGTTTTCACAATTTTAACTAGTTTTCACTCTATCGGGTGTGGTTTTCACTTTGTTGAGTGGGTTTTCATTCTGTTAGCTATGGTTTTCAATCTGTGGGCGGTGATTTATACTGTTGGCTCTGGTGTTCACATTATCGGCTGTAGTTCGAAACATTGCCAGCTATTAAAATAAACTTTGGTAGGTATAAAAAACATCAAAATAACACACATTTGGATACCGTTTATATCATTTACACAATTAACACATGAAATATTAGCCTATTCCGGACTGTGGCCCTGAAGTCCTTTGGACTAATACGGCTGACCAAATGAGTGATAAGTCGGAAAAATTGTAACATTGTTTTCTTACATCCTTGTAAAGGTTTGGTAGGGTGCTTTACACGGTTTCAAAAAATATGACTGCTACAAAAATTGGCAAAGTTATGGAGCATTGAACATGGTAGGGATCAAAAAGTGAAAATGAAGAAAACGGCTGTTGAAGTTTTATATTATATATGCAAATGGATTGCATGGAAATATTACATGCACAACATTCAAATGTGGCACACAGTATGTAATATGTATGTTATGTTGCAATGATACACTGGAAGTACAAATGTGCTGTTACAAAGACTTATCAAGTTATGCCAGATTATGTCTTCATGTGTAAAACTAAGAGGACAGATTATCTGAGAGCAAAAGGTAGACTCAACTGTCCAGTTTAACAGGGGTCTAGTGGCTTAATGCTGTCTGTTGACTAAAGCCCTGCGCGGGGTGGGTTTTGGCCCGCGGGCTGGATTTTTGTTGTTGTTGCGGTGCGGGTTAAGTTTCAATTTGTGCGGGGCGGTCTGCGGGTCAGGTCACTGCGGGGCAGGGCTAGTAATTTCTACATGTGGGTTACTGCTGGCTGATTTTTGCAACTCATTTTGTAACTCATCATTCTTTGAGCTAGTTAATTGGGGATTACCAGATTGCCCTTTTGTTTGTGTTTAAACAGTGTTATAATAACATGTGCTGGCCTGCCTTGCCAGCTTCTGTCAGGTGTGATTAGTGGCTTCTTCCAGGAGGAAGTATCAGTTCAGGCCATCAATCTGTTTGTGTAATTAAGCCACCAGGATTTCCATAAAGAGCAGTTACCCCACCAATTAGAGAGGAAATGCCTTTGATGTGTGGAGACTGGAGACCATGCCACTTGGCACTGGCTGACAGTGCTAACTGCTAAGAACACGAACTGTCACTCTGCCTCTGTAGAAGTAAGATGGCTCAAGTCAAACTGCCTTCTACACTAGTATAATCTGGTGCCAGTAGCCTGGTCCAGAGGGGATTTTGAAAATATAAATTGCAACTTCTAATATCAGCAAATTGCAACACTGCCTTTGTGCACCAGACTCAACCTTTGAACAACTCATGTTCATGCAGTACAATGGCAAATAGATTATAAGATCATAGGATGCCACTGAAATTAATGCCAGCGGTGTGAATTTCATTGTTCTTCATAAAAAAATAATCAACTGCCATTGCATATTCACATGTGCTGAATTATATCAATTAGATTAATTAATAATTTTAAAGTACGTTAAAATTGTACTCATACCTTTACTTTGCCCCAGGTCTGCTTATCACCTTCAGGCATTTACATTATAATGACAACGGTTCTATTTGTCTTAAAGATGGAATTCCAAGTACGACATGGTTGTCACCCAACGCCGTGCATTTGTTAATATTGTAAACAACAACGATTAATAAAGATTATATATTTTTAATGATTCCATGTCATCTGTTGTGGGTGCGGGCTGACTTTTGACTAATTACTGCGGAGCAGGGCGGGTTGCGGGCCAAGTTACTGCGGGGTGGGGCGGGCTGCGGGCCAGGATGTGGCAAAATATGCGGGGCGGGCTGCGGGCTGAGTTGTAATATGTGGGGCGGGCTGCGGGTCAAATGACAAAGTTGCGGGGCGGGTGCGGACTCAGATTTCCAGCCCGCACAGGGCTTTACTGTTGACACAAGCTACTGCCAGTGACCAATTACAGATTAGTCACAGCTTCCATCAAACAGTAGCAGGCAGAGAATCTTAGCTCCACAGCTGGGTGTAATACACAACCAGAGCCACCACTGATTCATGGTCAAGTAGATTAGCTCAATGCACCAACTAAGACAATACACAACACTGTGAGTGACAGTGTCCAGAGTGAGGCCTAAGCAGTGTCCTCATTGCTGAATAGATCAATTAAACCTGCCAAGTGGGTGACATTCTGCACAAGTGTTCATTAATCCTTAGTGATTGTTCAGAACACCAGACTGACCACATACCTAAACAAAGCGAATGTAATAGGTGAAGAACAGGCAGTGTTCAGATAGGGGTATTGGTTGAATTGTATTTGTCTCGACTCAAAAGGCTTTATTGTGTCTTCATCGATTATAAGAAAGCATTTGATTTAGTAGACCGGTCCTCCCTGTGGTCTAAGATAATTTCATGCAGTATTAATGCAACTTCTAATATCAGCAAATTGCAACACTGCCTTTGTGTTGAAAGTTGTATACAACATGTACAAAAATGCTAAATCATGTATAAATGAGGGCCATGCTGTGTCAGCCTTCTTCTCATGTGTAGAGGTATGGCATTGGCAAGGAGAAAACTTGTGTCCTTTGTTATTTGCTATTTACCTGAATAATTTTGAACACTGTTAGTCACAATTATAACGGACTTGACATGGCAGCTGATTAAAATTACATATATAGTGTATAGCAGAACTATGTCAACTCTTCAAATGGTTGACATTTGGTTGTTTCAGGTGTCAACTATATTGTGAATCTGTAATTATTGGTCTATATTGATACAATTGATTTACACAGTACCATGTCTACACAAGGCATGGCAAGCGTAAACAGAACAGTAGAATGCATTTGATATAAATAAAGTGTAGGATATTTTATTCTATAGTTGTCCAGAATATAAATTTTCTATGTTTGTCACCTACAGGTTTCTACAGACAATACATCTTTAACCAATAGACACCACAGTCACACCATTTTATAATAATTAAATGAACATCAAAATAAACACAACTTGCAATTATAGAAAATCAATAGTTTTGAAGATACAGTTTAAAAGTGTTAGGCAACTGTTCAGTCTAACAGGAGTCAAGTGTGTCTACTCTGCCTGGGTGCTGTGACCAATTAAAGATTAGTCAAGGTTTGTAGAGCTTAGTCACAGCTTTTGACTTTGTGGCACATTACACAACATCTACTGTTGGGGGTGGTCTCAAGGGCCCTTCTCAAAACCACATCACTAGATAATGTAAACCTTTTGCACTTTGGGGGCCCCTTAGAATGATTCAATCAAATACAGATTTCTTGTATATAGTGGCAGCACCCTAAGATACATCTATGCAAAATTAGAAAAAAGTTGCTGAACAATTTAAAAAAAAATAGGCCAAATGTTACATTTTTACCAGTTTTTGGGTCCTTGGAGGCCCTAGGGAGCCCTTAAAATGATTAATTCAAATACAGATTTCTCGTGCATAGTGGCAGTGCCCCAAGATGTCTATGCAAAATTAGAGAAAAAGTTGCTGAACGGTTTCTGAGATACGGCAGCTAACGGCGGACGCAGAGTGATGGCAATAGTCCCTTGGACCTTCGGCCAAAGGACTAAAAATCAGTGAGATTTATTTTGGCTCGTACCTTGTAATGAGCAAGCGTCTGGGAGAAGCGTCTAATTTTGGAATAGTGAGTCACATATTTCATATCAGAAAAACTGCTGACCAGCCACCTTGCTTTTTAACATTTGAAGGCTGCGCTATGCTCGGGTTTGAATTCAATGGGATTTAAATTGCAATTTGTTTATTACTTGTATTTACACAGGGCATAGATAATTAACATGATTCCTTGCATTCTAAGCCATTTTTGTTACCTAACACCTTATATAATAACAGAACAATCATTTAAGAAAAGGTACTCCATCTTGGACACTTTTTTCTAAACCTTGTATTATTACCATTTCAAAAGTATATTCCAAATAGGCTATGATATAGATGTTAAAAACAAGAAATATAATTTCTACAAACCTCCCAGGGTTTCCATGACAACGCAAAATATTATGGAATAATGCCCAAAAAATTATTTGGGGGACACACTAGCAAAAAACAAACAGTTATCAAGTTATTTTTTTGTGTATTACAAAATATATACCATTAGCTGAATTTCTACAAAGCTGTTTTTTTATATATGAAGGTTTTACATTTTATTTATGCAGTTTTAACACAAATGCCAATGTTAATTTTACAGGAAAAATAACTATTCGGTCAAACAAAAACTCATTCAGAAAAAATGTAGGAGAACAAGAAATTCCTCTTGCATATTTCATGATATGTATCCACTGCTTGATTCTGCAAAACTTCAGGAAGATTTAATGGTGGAGTTGACACAGCCTCACAGCGGCAAGGGAAATGAACAGGTTAGGATCTTTTTTTACATAATTATCAAATAATTGTTGATGCAGCCGATGTTGTTGTTGTTGTTGAATGGGATGGTTAGTTG
This sequence comes from Paraescarpia echinospica, assembly GCA_020002185.1. NCBI lineage: Eukaryota > Metazoa > Annelida > Polychaeta > Sabellida > Siboglinidae > Paraescarpia > Paraescarpia echinospica. The sequence goes on from CM034531.1 coordinate 54,423,619, forward strand.
CTAGTGGACAAGTGGGTGAAGTGAATATCAAGGGTGAAGAATCAGGGAACGCCACAGATGTAAGTGTATAGACAGGCTTTCTGTTAGCTTCAAGAATGACACGTGGCTTAACTAACAAGAATTGTAGATCGATCTAGCTTTTGGAAATATGGAAAGGCAATACCCGATATTAACATTTTTGAAGCTAACTGGAGAAAGCCTATTAATGCATTTGTCCATTAAGATGGATATAAATTATTGAAGTCAAAAGTGTATTTTACTAGATGTGAGATAATTCTCTTTAAGGTTTTCACAGAAAGTATCTGCAGTGGATGTTGCATCTTCTTGCATCCCCAGAGAATGTCTTGGGTTTGTCACTGCCAGCATAACTGGTGAAGCATTGGCCACAAAGTGTATAGCTAGACAGGAAAAATATGGAGTTTTGGTGGCAAAGAAATGGCATCCAGCATGGCGTGCAATCACGAATCAGACACCTGAACCCTGGCACAATGTACACTTACTGCAAACAACACAATGTCAACTTGGCTGTTCAACTTCAACTACTCTGTCTTTTAGGCTGAGATGAAGAAGCCCAAGCTGGTATGAACAAAACTAAGCTGCAATCACTTTGTGAGACAAGATGGGCCAGAACTTAAAATGTTTTCCATCAAAAAAGTTGAGCAAAAAATCAACACGTTATCCAGAGCAGTTATTAAGCTAAAGAAAAGGTTCACATCCACCTTTTATCAGATATGGATGTCATGCAACAACAATAAGGCAACTTCTTCTGTGCCCAAGTCTTTAGAAACCAAGCTCACTGGCCAATGTAGGAGTCATGTGATTTCTCACAGCCACTGGCGCAGTCTTCACTCGGTCCATGCCATCATCTTCCCGGTGAACGATGCTGTCTATGGCAGACATCGTAATTAAAAAAAATGTATTAGAAAAAACTAGTAATGTTATTTACACATGTCTTCAACGGCGGCAGCATGGCGAAAACAAAAATGTTATATTGCAGTTTCAATTGATAGTGTCACATGCTTTCAATTAACCGGACTCCTCTATGGAAATAATGAAGCACGTGCTTTTAGTACATTGAGCGGCAAAATCCTAAACGCTCCCGATTACTCGTATTTGCATACGGAGAATAACGGGTCAGCATGCACATGCTAAATAAGGAAATTGTCCGTAAACTCGGCTAAAATGGTGCCGTCGTAATTTCGTCGAATCGCATGTTACAAAACAGTTTTAGCAGGCGAAGTTAACGCCACGTTAACAAGATGTAAAATACGGTCGGCGATTTGTTTATTGGCAATTCAAACGCCAGAAACTTTCCCACAGCAGCGCTGACAAGTCTTTGTAGTGCCAGTTTTTGACTGACAGCAGTAATTAAAATCTGCGCTGTTGCATTAAAATAGCATCAATCTGAATATTACAACAAACTATACACACGTCAGAGAAATGCTCCGCGTGTGCTGCGCCTGTCACACAGCCCGTCGTATAGCGGTAGGACTGGTCATTACACAGTTGATGGATTTGTACCCGTCAATCAAAATTGTTACCCGCTCCAGGCTGACTCAGCCCATCCAAATGACGGGGTGACGGGTCTCTGCATTAGACAAGTCATTGCCATTGGCGTGCATGCTAAAGTCATTAGAGCTGCCTTATTTCTGACATTCATGATATTGTAACTCAAAAACGGCTGTAATTTGGAGTGCAATAAGGTACCTCCAAAAAAAAAGGTTTTATTATAATACCTGCGCTGATGTACCTAAAACTATCTATGTATTGTGATGGAATGTCAATGAAAATGAACAAAACAATTCACAATAAATAAGATATACAAATTATTCATAATATAGACTACACTGGCCACATACATACAATTACAAAGGGTTGTAAATGTGTCGTTCAACTTTAGCAGTGTAAATAAATTTAGGCCTATATAATACACCTTTAACAATCTTTTACTTAACCGATCTTAATTACCAACGCTAGGGTCATGGTTCAAAACAGAGGCAATAGCGGGTAATTCAGTGGGTTTACTTTAAAAAGAACGCTAGTCTCACAAAACTAGAAGGACGGTAATCACAAAACGGCCGATTTCTGATGATCGACTAGCCATCGTTTCTGTAGCAAATCAATGCAAAAGCTTGGCCTGTACCTTGCTTTTAAATAAATCCAGAAAGTCCATGATCCTCAACCTATACCCAGTTAACACAAATAAGTTATGACGCAACTGTATCATTAATTCACAAATCGGTTTAAAAAGTGATCGGAAAATACAGCTCCGCGCGCCATCTTTGTAGCCTCGTTTTCGCACCATAACAACCGTACACATAAGATTTAGGCCTAGGCGAATTAGATATCATACGCCACACTGTGTATCTTCTTTGGTATAATACCTAATCTTAATCATCAACACATGGATGATAGATGAGAGGCAATACGTTCAGGGTAGCACCTCTTGCCTACTCCGAAATGATGTACTGGAGCAGGCCGCAAGAATATTGCTGGATAATTTATTCCAATCTGGTACAGTTCTTAAATTACAGTTTTAAACAAAATGTTTTTTATTACAACTAGGTCTATTAATATATGATTAAATAAAATATTCCCATCTTGACCCATCGATTATCCTGCCCGTGCAGCTCTATTAACCTTTTGTACACCAAAGTCTGAAAATTTGATTGTCAATTCATCATTATTTATTTTATAAAACAGAGTTAAACACATAATACGTCTCCGATCTGTTAATTGTGCCCAATTTAAGTCTTTTAACAATTCTATCACATCATATGAATATTTAGATTTTGTCCGTCTTGCTGCACGTCTTTGAATTACTTCAAGGCTATTAATTTCTTTCATTAGGAATGGATCCTAGATTGTTGCAGGATGTTCCATTCCAGCTCTTACTAATGAAATATATGCAATTATTTTACATTTTTGTGAACAGCCCCTAAGATTTCTACGTAAAAATCCAAGTTTTTGATTACCTTTCTTAACCACTTCAGCAATGTGCTTAGACCAAGTTAAATCATTTTATAAAATAACCCCCAAATATTTTGAATCATTGACCTCTTTCAAAATGTGCCCGCCCATGTGATAAAAACGATGTAAATGAAGACCAGAAGTTGTGCACATTATATTGCATTTAGAAATATTAAATTTCATGCCCCAATCAACACTCCACTTAACAAGGTTGTCTAAATCTTGTTGCAATATTAGTTGATCTTGTAAAGATTGAACTGGTCTAAAAATCAAACAATCATCAGCAAAGAGTCTCACTCTTGTACCTGGAGAAAAAACACCTGGAAGATCATTACAGTATAATAAAAATAATAGTGGTCCCATTACTGTACCCTGAGGAACACCGGATGCTACTTCTTCATCATCAGAAAATTCACCATTTACCAATACACGTTGAGTTTGACCCATTAAGAATTACTTTATGCAATTTTGAACATTTCCATTTATAAAAAAAATTCAACTTAGTCAACATCAAAAGCTTTAGAAAAATTGAGAATAGCAATATCCACTTGTTGATTCTGATCATGTAATTTTTCAATGTCATGTTGAGGATTTTAACATGTTCAAGCAATAAAAGAATAAATAAAATATATTGGACATTAAAATAAATAACTAATATTTAAATTAATTGTACTGGGAGGCTCATTATTAGAGTCCTAAACGACTCCAGTTTAGGGGCCTGCACAACCTCAGTGGGAAGATTGTTCCAGTCTACAATGCTTCTTGGTAAAAATTACATTTCAAAAGATTCTGTCCTGGAACAAGGTTGTATAAAACTAAAGGGGGTGTATGGTGTACAGAAACGAGTTACTAAAGAAAGATATTGATTTATGTTCATACATACCATATTATTAACCACCTTGTACATAAATATTAATCTAACATTTAAACAACGTTGTTTAAGTGTGATAAATTCAAGTTTGTGTAACATGTCAGAAACGCTATATATGTGGTGGCTAGGATATTTTTATTAGACTTTATAGGTTTTTTATATGGTTAAAACTGCTGACATCTGGAAAATTCAAATGGATAGTTTACGACAATAAAACGTTTTAAAATGCTGTATACAATAGGTTATTAATGTGCTTCAGAGGCAAAATACTGACTCCAAACAAAGTAAACGGTAGCAGTTAGCAAATGGTAATGTGTCATAGCCACCCGAATCTGATTTTTTTTTTAGTAATAAGCACAGTTTGCTCAATAAAAGTAAAATTCTTACATCATGTGTATATCTGCCAATTTTTTAGTCATTTTTCATAAGTCTGAACAGTTCAGTCCTGTTGAATTACAGGATTCTGGGTTTGATCTTGGAATTCTGAAATATGGCAGGGCTTGGAGATGTCTGTTGAGTCTCAGCAGTTCAGTTTAATCAGATTAGACATCTTTCAATTCAAAACACACACCAACAACACTACTTCAAAGTAATAATTCCAAATTGCATTATTAAACCTGGTATGTTATTTATTGCTACTAAAAAGTCAAACAAAAATCAATACTTTCACCTTTGTAAATGTGTTTTGGTTTTTCATCAGTTTTGTGAAATGTGCCTTACAGTCTAAACCACTGTGGCCTGTCACACCAGGTGTATTGCACAGCATCCAGTCCTCAGGGCTACTAAGAGCATTATACTTCCTGGCTTTCCTGTGCACTAGAACACCATCTCGATTGCACAAAGACTATTTGTACACAGGTATCCACCTCTTCTTCCTCTTCATCTTTGTCCCACTTTTATGTGGGGTCGATGTATGATGACATTCGCCTCCGTGTCGTTCGGTCGTACACTTCCTCCCCCGACAGTCCCTTCTCCCCGAGATCTGCCCTCACACTGTCTAGCCACCTCCTCTTCGGCCTTCCTCTCCTCCTCTTCCCTCGACTGTCTGTTATAGTCAGGTACTCAATCACATATGAGCGAACTGGATCAATGTGGCGTGAATGAATTTGCACAAGGTTTGAAAGAATTGAAACAGTAACACAAGGATTCGTACCCAAAATATCTCAATTGAGAGCCTGATGATTTAACCACTTCGCTACCACGCTCCACCTATAAGAATGCATAGTTATGTTGAAATCACCGAAAGAATTGACTTTGATTGTTAGATCAGATAACTTGCAAAAGTGTGAATAGTCTTATATACATAGCATGACCACCATTCCTTTTTTTGTTAACTTTTGACTGGATTCGGTCAAAACGTATTTTTAATTAGTCAGATGACCTTGCCAACAATAATGAATTTTTTTTACAAATTAGCTAGCATGTCATTGTTGATTCTAGATAGGTTTGATTTTTTGTTAAATTAAATAGAAACGAGATGACCAAAAAACAGAGTAGTCCTTTAATGAAGCCATGCACCTGTGTTTATAATGAACGCTGGACATATATAGATCTATATAATGAACACTGGCATAAATAACAAGAACACTGTCCATATTAAATTTGTCAGCTTTTATTATACAGCCCTGGAACTGACTTTAAATATAATAATAATGTAACTACGTATGATAAATATAAACAGTTACACCATTATTGTAACAATGTCAATATAAAGTCAACAAGTCCACAGATATTTATAATCATACATGCGTAATATTAACCTGAATTTGTACAGCATTTATTACATACACACTCAAGATCATTGAATACAGCATGTTAATTTTGTTAACTTATCTGCACTTTGAAATGTGATACCACTGACAGAGATGTGAAATGTATGACAATCTTACCCACCCATGCAAAATGCATGAGATTATTCAGTGATGCAGTTTAATTTTTAGACCTAATTTCATCTTGACAAGAAATAAAAGCTATAAGTGTAAGTGAAGCATCAACTTCAAATAAAGTTTTTGACCTAACTTCTATCCTCTAAGCTTGATTTCTTAGTATTTAGGCGCAAAAGAAGTTGCCTTATCATTAAAGAATGACCGAAATGAGCATACTGACGGCAGTATTTCTTTGTAAGCCTGCAGTTCTATAAAGCTTTACCTTAATTTAATTGAAATCAAATTCAAAACTCATTCTACAAAAGTGCTCAACTAATTTACGGCTAAATTTTAACTTGACTAAACAATATCCAGATACGAAACCATCCGATTATCAGAAGCAAACAAGAACATTACAGAAACAAACATTGATATCTACAGTGTACAGATTAGACCTACGTCTATGAAAGTTTTACGTAAACAATCATACAAAAGGAAAGTTTTCTTGGCATAAGTTGCAGTTATTTTTCAAAAATAACTTACGATGCAACATCCTGCTTCATTTATAGTTAATTATGATGAAGAAAGCACAACAGTTTCTTAAGGATGATCGCATAAGCGTGCTAAGTTCCAAACTATGTGTTAAGCACTACATGAGGGGTTAGTTGTCACCATGTACACAGTGAAAATTAATTTCTATATTGGCACCACGTATTGAGTAAAACCTATATAAATTGACACCAATAGCCATAAAAATGGCAAGTGTCACTGGCAATGTATTTATGAGGGGTGGGAGTAGTTTGAACCAGTTGATGATGATGATCACTGCTAAATGGCTGGAAACAAACGAATAATTTATTTCAAGTAAAAACGTTTCAATTCGGCAAATCAAGGACAAATCACAGCATTGCTAAGATGTCTTCACTCTATTGGCACTGTTCCTGCCCACTGCCACAGTGCCACTCGATACCAAGTAAGATGACTGTCTTCACTCTATTGGCATTGCTTCCTGCCCACTGTCACTAAGTACCAAGTAAGATGTATTGTCTTCACTCTATTGGCACTCTTCCTTCCCACCGCCACTCAGTACCAAGTAAGATGCATTGTCTTCAGTCTATTGGCACTCTTCCTGCCCACTGCCACTCAGTAGCAAGTAAGATGCATTGTCTTCATTCTATTGGCACTCTTCCTGCCCACTGCCACTCAGTACCAAGTAAGATGCATTGTCTTCAGTCTATTGGCACTCTTCCTGCCTACTGCCACTCAGTATCAAGTAAGGTGTATTGTCTTCACTCTATGTTGGCACTCTTCCTGCCCACTGCCACTCAGTATCAAGTAAGATGCATTGTCTTCAGTCTATTGGCACTCTTCCTGCCTACTGCCACTCAGTACCACGTAAGGTGTATTGTCTTCAGTCTATTGGCACTCTTCCTGCCTACTGCCACTCAGTACCAAGTAAGGTGTATTGTCTTCACTCTACTGGCACTCTTCCTGCCCACTGCCACTCAGTACCAATTAAGATATATAGTCTTCATTCTACTGGCATTGTTTCCTGCCCACTGCCACTAAGCACCAAGTAATATTGTGCGGCAGACTCCGAGCCAACAAGCTGCACGGGAGACAGTTCAACTCCATTATCAGCACTGACCGATTCCACCAAGCTGGCGACACCTGTTGGACATGCAGTGGTGCCACCTATGGTCTTGTTGGCACCGCACATGGGTTCCGGATACAACTTGCCAATGACATTGCCGTCTGTTTCCATGGAAACATTGTCTGCGAGCTTCACCATAGCAACAACGTCATCGCTTGTAGCCTGGGTGACTGTCTCGGTGTTACCCATGGTGGTGACCTTGCTACATGATGCAACAGCAGTATCAGTGAACTGGCCTTGTGACAATGTGACTGACACCTCGGCTGATTTGTCACAACCCTCCTGAATAAACACAGTTGCTAGGTCGGAATCTCCGACAGCGAACGCCCCTGCAGCATCCGGAACCTCGAGTGACATACCCTGCGCAAGAGCGAACCTCAATTGCTCTGCCTGTTCTGGGGAAAGGTCTTTAAAAACAGTTGTACCGTCAGACGAATCCTTACACGGCATTGTCTCATCAGGCAACACCTTCAGTTGATCATTGGGCAGCAATGTCTCATAGACGATCTTATCGAGTTCTGAAATCTCGGTTGAGGTGGCCGGAGTGATGCATGCACTGTCAACGATCTGCTCTTTTCCCGAGGAGAATATCATCTGCACATTGGCTAGAGACATGATGTTCTCCACCGCCTTCAAGTTCTGTAGATCGACGGCAGACACAGTCACTGAGGGCTGCTTTGGCACCCCGCTTACATGATTCATGGGTGTTGATTCCATTATTGTGTTGTCGGGTTTGCTGGCTTCGCCTGCCTTTACCGCTGCAGCATTCACACCAGACTGCCAGGTGTGGGTCTTACGATGTTTGTAGCAGGACGACATGTCTGCGAATGCCATGTCGCAATGCTCACACTTGTATGGACGTGCGCCTGTGTGCATGTTGACGTGTTCCTTCATATACTGCAGGCGACTGAAGCGCTTCGGACAAAGTTGACATGCATATGGCTTCTCATTAGTGTGCTTCAGCAGGTGCCGGTCGATGTCACCTGTGTGTACAGAAACGGTCACTTTGAAATGGTTGTATTAGCAGGAAATAATATATAATAATAACAGTAATATGAATATCTTCATAGTGCCTGTTTCAGCCTAAACTGCCCGTAGGCGTTTCCCAAGTTCTTTTAAACAAGTCATATAATATACATACAGAAAGGTTACCTACATAACGAGGTGACCTTATTAGTGGAACTAATTTCCTGTACTTTACTCTGTTACAGAAATAATTGGGGTCTATCTCAGGGTGACCTAACTGTATTCCCGAGGTGTCCATAAAGCATTATTCGACTGTATTTGTAGAATTTGCAACACTAAAACTAGAAATGCAAGATATGCAAACTACAGTTATTATCTAAAATAAACACACAAACGCACACACACACAAAACTATGTATAAAATGTCGCAAATCACTAAAACTCATGTAAAATGGTATAATGCATTGGAAGGTAATTATTACATACTGGGTAGTTTCTCCTAAATTCATTTAGTTAATTAAAAAGTATGCTTGTGGATGTTCAAAACTGTTGCATATGACTAGTTGATGTTATATATGTGCAATCGGTTTAAGAAAAGAGTGTGCAGTTTTATTAAAGCTGATCAAGAGAATTTTCTTTGATCTTTAGATGGGGTAACTTGGAAAAGGGTGCATGGCCATAACCATTTCAAATTATGCACTCCCATTCAACCTTTAAAACACACCATTGATTATTTATAACACATTTTCATGTGATGCAAATTGTGTTGCATTTCCTATAATGAAAATCATACTTTTCAACGGAACACAACCAACTGTCTGCAATTTGAGATTGCAGGGTGTACTGGGTCATATGGCTATACGTGATTGTCAGATGGTTAATAAGTTCACATTTTCACACTCGGTTGAATTCACTCACTCTTGCGATAGAAGCGCTTGGTGCAGAAGACACATGCAAACTGTGGCGCCACCTTGTGCTTCTTCATGTGGAAGTTCATGTGCGACTTGCGCAGGAACGACTTCCCGCATTTGTTGCACGTGAAGGCACGCTTCTTGCTGTGAACGGGCATGTGTGACTGGAGGGTTCCTGGCTGCATGAAGGTCTTCCCACAGATCTCACAGCTGGGGAAAGAGAGACTTCATTAAGTGCAACGGACCACGACATTTACAAAAGCTGAGGTGAAGCGTTCAATTAATACTGCGTTCTTACCTCACTCGTTGCTCAGATTCAGAAATAATATATTCATACCCATAGCAAACAAAACATATAAGCTCAACAAATATTAACATATAAACAGAACAATCTTGTAATAATACTGAAAAATATTAAATAAAGAATATCAATAACGTAGTAAGAATTGGTATCTATTAAATTAAAACTAAGTACAAAACAGATCACTGTGATGGGGGCTGTGGTAAATTATTTAATACAAAGCTTCAAATTGCATACTAAACGTTATACGAGAAAATTAATAAAGAACACATATTTAGTATTGTGAATAATTTGATAATATTGCTTGCTAGCTTACGTCCACTCGTGGAGCGACAAACCAAGAGCAGCAATTGTCACCCTTACAGTAACTTTTTAACTTACACTTGTTCCCATGACCATTTCACCTCTGCTGTCATTTATTACGACATTGCACGCAGCAGATCATTTTAACATGACACCACAGTGATGCTGAACTCACGCATAGGGTCGCTCCCCTGTATGCAATCTTCTATGCACTTCCAAACTCCGTTTCTCCGTGAAACATTTGTGGCAGTCAGTGCATTCCCACGGCTTTTCACCACTGTGCGTCAGAAGGTGGCGCCGCATGTTTGACGACAGCGAGAACTTCTTTCCGCACTCCGGACATGCATGTGGTTTTAGGCCAGTGTGAACAAAATTATGGGCTGCAACAAACAAGCCACACCTATTTTACTATATGGTGAAAAGTAAAGTTGTTGCTGTATGTAGTGTGTAATTAGAAAACTAAAAGCTGGTCCACATTAACTAATCTGTGAAGTGTCAAAATAAAATGGAACTCAGAAAAGTAAGCAAACCCCCATTTCTACAAGCGAAACTCATGTAATACTGAATTTTTAATACTGGCAAGGAGTTTAAAATTTAAAACTAACTCAGTTATCAAGATCACACAATTGTTAATGTTCCATTTTGTTCAATTGTAAACTCCATTAGATCGAGACACTGAATGTTTTTTAAATGACGCAGCTATGGTTTATTGTGTAAGTAAATGCAATGTTCTACAAAAGTGACATATACCAACATATCTGTATAAAACTAACTTTGGTACCACCCTTTAAAGGGAAACACGAGGTAATTGTTTGGGCCTACCTGGTATATGTGTACTTATAAGTAAACAACTTAACAATGATAAATTTAAGCTGATTTTTAGTTAGCCCTTTCTGCAATAAATTACACAATCCAGTGTAACAGGTTGCCACCCAACTTGCTAAATGATGGTATCATAAGTTCACAATTTCAAAAATTGTACAGTGGTTTATTTTGGTTCAAACCCACCCACCAAAAGTGCGATACTTAGATATTATGAATGATCCAAAATTACTTCCAAAACCACACCATTCATCTGTGGCATTCAACTGACATTAGCCATAATGCTGCCTGGTTCTGACATCGACAACAGCATCAACATGCATTAGCATCGGTTCCACTCGACAGGTGACACCATGGTAGTGATATATTCCCCTCGTGATACGTAGTGACCACTCGCCCTTACGCAATGCATTACATTTTTAGATTGCAAACTTACGCAACCACCCCTTAACTTGTTAACAATTATTCTCAGTATAGAAGCAACTCCTATGAAGTACTTACTGTGGAGGTTTGCCCTGCTACTAAACGTCTTGTTGCATGTGGTACAGGTATAACAGTGGCCCCTGAAGCAAACACAAATATTACATGAGTACTGCCCACATTTGGACAAACCAAATCTGATAGACTGAAAGATTGCGAATACAATAAAGTGAGGTGAACAAACTTGCTAAGAAGTCAGCTAGAAGTGACAAAAAAAAGCATTTAGAAAACCTTGCAAACAAAGCTGAAACAGCTGCTTCCAGGCCTGAGGTGAGCACTGTGTACAAGATAACTAAACAGATTTGTGGAAACACCAATTACAAGGTCAACCACCCAGTCATGGACAAAAGCGGACGGCTGCTGACCAATGAAGAGGAGCAAGAAAGAAGATGGATAGAACACTTCAATGAAATACTGAACAGACACACAAGAACCCAGCAGACATCCAGTCTGCAGAAAGAGATCTGGAATTAGAAGTGACCCCACAAACAAAGGCTGAGATTAAAGCAGCAATAGCCACATTGGGGAACAACAAGTCTCCAGGAACAGATGCATTATGTGCAGAAGTTTTCAAGACAGACCCAGAAACGGCAGCTGAGATAATACACCCTGTCTTCACCAACATATGGGAAAAAGAAGAACTGCCTGATGACTGGTCTTATGGGAGAATAATAAAGTTACCAAAGAATGGAAATTTAGCAGACTGCAGCAATTGGAGGGGAATTACTCTACTCTCCATACCAAGCAAAATTGTCTCCAAGATCATCATGACATGAATGAAAACAACAGTAGACAAGCTTCTCCATCCAGAACAAGCAGGCTTCAGAAAAGGGAGAGGAACAACTAAACACATCTTCACTTTGCGGAACATTCTAGAACAATGCAACGAATGGCAGAGAAAAATATGTCAATTTTTTAGATTTTGAAAAAGCATTCAACAGTGTGCACATGGAGTCTTTAGAAAATCCCGAGGCACTGGAATTCCAGAAAAGCTGGTGAAAGTCATCCAGATCTTCTACAGGAATTTCTCCTGCAGTGTCATAAACTCAACAACAAAATTCACTATGAAATCCAATGTCTGACAAGGGTGTGTCATGTCTTCATTTCTTTTCACCCTAGCCATCAATTGGACTACAAAGAGCATGATCAACCACACAGCGGACTGGCATCAGATGAAACCTCTGCTCTTCACTTGAAGTTCTAATCTTTGCAGATGATCTTGCTCTGCCTTCTCACACCCAAGATCAAGTACAAAGGGAAATAAGTAACCTAGAACAACAAGCCAGTTCCAGGGTGCACGGTGGATTTAATTGACAGGTAGTCCGTCGGACTAGCCGACTCAGAAACAACTAGTCCTCATATTGTTTTACTAGTCCTTAAAAATCAATCATACTGTGGTATCATATATGTGTGACAGTTATAGCACATAGTAAAAGTGGCTTTATTTCATAAAGAAAACAAGCCGTTTCCCATTTCAATTAAATGTTCAACTAAATGTGTCATTAATAGAAACAAATACATGTGATTTCGTAGATCCAATTGCAAAGTTATCAGAAGAAATGACTAGTTTAATCAGGGGCAGCAAACAGGAGTCGTGGACAAGGCGATTCCCGCAGAATTTGAAGCCTGACGGCGACAAAGGACCGACATTGTCGGACTAAGTTGCATCATTTGCCCTATACTTTTCATTAGCATTTTCTTTCCCGAAGCTGACTAAACAATCAGTAACATTGCTGGCGTTTGGTAACTTGCTAAAATAATCACCCAATGCAGGAATAACGCAACTACCATCACGACGGGATAGCACGTAACGATGTCAGTAACCCGCGCATGTACGTTTGTCCATCACTCATGGTCGCTAGGTGGCACTACCTATCCTACTCTAACCGGATGTAAACAGCCGCCATTTACATTCATTGCGTTCAGCAAGTTTCCGATCTGACGGTCGTACGGAATATTTAGCTGCTTGTGATAAAATGCTACCTTACTGTCTGATTTTGTTTTATTCCATCACAACACCCAACTAGCGTATACATAGCGTAAATTAATTTACATAATAACAGCTAGTCCGATGGGACTGCTCAACTAAACATGGACTAGTCCGATCACTGAAACTACTCGTCCGGGACGATCGGACCGGCCTTATTTCGCAGCCTGCGTTCCATTGGTCTTTCAATTAATGCAAAAAAGACAAAAATATTGATAAACAGCAACCTGACACAGCAACCTATCATGATTAACAATCATGCACTCGAATAAGTGAACAAGTTCACATACCTGGGCAGCATCATCAGTCTACAAGGAGGTGCAGAAGAAGACATCAAAACACGATTGGGAAAAGCCAGGTCAACATTTGCAAATTTACAACGGCTATGGAAATCCTCAGTATAGTACCAAAAAAAAAACTAAGAATCTACAAGAGCAATGTCCTCTCTGTGCTCCTGTATGTCTCGGAGTGCTGGCACATGACACAGCAAGACACCAATAGACTCTCCAGCTTCCACAACACCTGCCTAAGGAAGATAATAAAAATATACTGGCCCGAGACCATTTCCAACACACGACTCCATCAAGCAACAAATCAACATATCTGCCTCACCCTGAAAAAGAGAAGGTGGACGTGGCTCGGCCATGTCTACAGGATGAGCAGCGACATTCTAACAGACAGCATTGACCTGGACACCAGAAGGAAATAGGAAAAGAGGCAGACCGAAAACAACTTGGTGACGAACAATTGAAGAATTAAAGCCTGCCGGGCTGACCTGGGGCACAGCAGCAAGGAAAGCCCAAGACAGAGGGGTCTGGCAAGATCTTGTGTGAGCCTTATGTGCCACACAGCACAAAGAGGATTTATTATAAGTAACTGCCCACAAACTGGTACATTAAAAAGTAACAATAGGTTACTTAAGATATTTTAGATATTTGTACACACATGCAGGCACATTATCAGGTACACATGAAGCTTATCATTTTTGACAAAGATACCATGCACATGCAAATGTGTATCAAAAGTGCTTTCCAGAGATGTCAAGTTGGCTTTAGAAGGAATAGCCAGGAATGAAATGTAAAGAGCTTTGAGTGGTCCTAACAACTGGATACAGCATTATATAAGGTGTTTCCTTTACTTTTCTACAACATAAATGTTGATCTTGCATAAAACAAAATTATCTTGAAATTTCCCCGCTCCTCAAAATAAAAAAGATGAAGACATCTTAATTAATAGCAGATGTCCAGGCAAAGATTATTAAACCTACTTTAACATGTAAACTTCTTATTTAGCACATTATGGCCAGTATCCAGTCTGCTCGAAGAGCTTTACACTTTACTCCCTGGCAGACCTGTTCAATCAAACACCACACCAACTTTTCTGGGAAGCATTCAGCCATGCTGCAATTAATGCGTGAAGACTTTGTACACAAAAATCCACCAGTGTTAGGTACTCATTCATACAGCTGAGTAAAATGGAGCAATGCAGACTGAACCAACTTGCTCAAGGTTCAACACGGCAGCAGAAGATTCGAACCCAGGTTTTCTCGGTTGAGAGTCCAATGCTCTAGCTACTGTGCCACTGAACTCCACAAAGGATCCACCACTGCCGGGCAACTCACCGGTCAGAGGGCTTGATGCCGAGGTGCTGTCTGTCAATGTGTAACACGAGACTCTTCCTCTCGATGAAGCCCTTGCCGCACTGTTTGCACTTATGGGGTCGGTCCCCCGTGTGGATTTTCATGTGACGCAGCAGGTTCGTGCGGAAAGTGAAACTACGACTGCACTGCGAGCAGACGAACGGCTGGTCGCCGCTGTGTAGGACCATGTGGGCTGAAACCAAACATGTATTTGTCTTTAATTATGTTGATTTTGTATTTGACATTTTCCAGGAGCTTGTATTAGTATTTGGTGCTTATGTCTGGTCAAATGCATGCTGAATACAGCAATTTACTTTTTATAAAAGGAAAGTTCTTATATAGTGCAGTGTCTAGTCCTTCGCACTGCACAAAATACATTACATTTCACTTCCTGGCAATATATTGAAACATGACGAGAGAAATGGACAAGTAAAGGTAACTTCTTATAGTTATACAGCGCAGTATCCAGTCCTCAGGACAGCTCAAAGCGCTTTACACGTTACTCTGCCAGACCTGTTCAATCGAACACCAACATGACTTCACTGGAAATCACTCAGCCACAATGCAATCAATGTGCGAAGACTCATACAAAAATTTCCCCCATTGTCTGTAGCCAGGTACTCATTCAGACAGGTGAGTGAACTGGTGCAACGTTGAGTGAACGAGCTTGCCCAATGTTTCAAACAGAAGCACAGGATTGAAACCTGGGATCTCAATTGAGAGCCTGATGTTCTATCCACTGCACTCCATACATGATTGCTTTGACATGTGCATTTTTAGCATCATAAATACTTGTACATAATTATGTACCTAATAACCAACCCACATACCTTCAAGAACAGCAAGAACCTTGAAGCACTTCCCGCACTCATCACACTGATGCAATTTACTTCTACAACAAACCACAGCAATACTGTCAGATTTAAAGAAGGTAAGTAAATGTAACGTAAAAACGTAAAATAACGTTTGGAAATGTACTATGCAACCTTTCTGAATCCTTGTTTGCTCAGATGGAGCTTTCTGCATCCTCTCGATGTCTCGATGTCAGCGTTGAAATGAGTTCAAGGCTGACGAAGGCATCAAGATGATGCCGAAAGCTCCGTCTGAGCAAACAAGGATTTAGAATGGTAACATACCACATTTCCAAATCATGAACGTAACTGAATCGGGTAGCAACTTACAGGCTGATAAAGGAAAGTTGGAGATAACCAGGAAGATTTCCTTATGCTTCATGCAGTAACTATCACATACTGTTTATATTTGGCAGTTGTGCCAGCATGTATTCAAAGTCAGCACCCTTACAAAGAGTTATCAGAAAAGAAACATAGCAGATAGTATCTAGGTCCTTAGACTGGGCAATATTTAGTTTTGTTTCTTAATGCATATAAAATATCAATTTTTTAGGTTGTGTTTTTAAAAATGAGACAAATAAAAAAACCTATAAGGCATACCTTATGGGACTGAACCGATGCAACATAGTCGTAAATAAAAGTAAACAGAATCAACGGGGAAGAACTCGGAGAAACATCATGGAACACAAGCACTTACGCATTGTCGACATGCTGACTCTTTATGTGTTTGTTCAATGCCCTCTTGTTGTGGAAAGTCGCATCGCAGTGGTTGCAGAGAAAGGGCTTGTAGCCGGAGTGTACGTCCTTTGTGTGACGCTGCAGGTTGCTGATGACGGAGAACGTCTTGGGACACAACTTACAGCTGTAAGGCCTCTCCCCAGTGTGGGTGCGCAGGTGCACTGGCAATCAGAGCATGTCGTAATATGAATATCTAGAAGATGTAAGCTACACAAAGGTGGTCAATAGGACCATTCTATATAATTAACACTTAACCCAGATGTGCCATGTTATTCACTTTGGTGGTAGAATCCATACTTTTTTTTATTTTTGGGATAATCTTCCGTCTAATGCTTTAGTGCTGATATCAGCCACAATAGCACAATTCTAAGGATAACCAAAGAGCTTCACAACGAATATTGCAACTATAAATGTGGATGGTCATACCATAGTGACCATTTTTGTCTCAGTAAATCTCTTGTCCCGCAGCAAACGTTGCTCTCTTCACTGATCAAGGTATTATTTTTTTTAACTGTTTATATTCCAGTATTTGCATCTACCATGTGCATATATCTGCATACATTCAATATATAGATACTTTACAGTTTGCTGTTGTCCTGCCTCATCATCACACAGACTTCACCCACCTAGGAGGTTGTGTTTGGCTGACGAAATCTTCCCGCAGATTGTGCACACCCATCCTCCGGCAGTCTTCTCCACTGTGGCAGAAGTCATCTTCCTCTCTACGTCATCTCCTCCAAGCTCAATCCCAACCTCCTCGTTCAGCCTCACCTCCTTCTCTTTCTCTTCCCTCTCTTTTTCCTTTTCCACTTTCTCCTCCTCCTTCACATCTTCCTTGTCCTTACTGCCTTTTGGATCGTCACCATTTGAAGTTGGTTGAATGATTTTGTTGTTATTGTTTTCATTGTTAATGTTTGATAGTTGCCGCTTCCCTCTACCTCCTGTTGATGCCATGTTAGGCGTTACATCATCGGATGGAGGTGCGGGTGGAGGTGTAGTTCCCACAAGAGTTTTTCGGGGGCGTCCACGCTTTATGGAGAAAATGACAAAAAAACAAACACAATAATATTCATTAGTAAAGGTACGATTATTAAAAAAGACCATTAATTATTACTAAAATATGTTTAACTTAATATACATGCATGTGTAGAATGTTATAAAAATGTGTATACTGTACAACTTTGTTATTTTCTAATTCAGTAACTTGAATACTCATCATAAATTAAACTTAACTCAAACCTATGCTACACGGTTGTATTGATTACCTTTCTCTTGGGTTGTACTGTTGGAACGTCCTCAGATTTCTCCTGCTTGACAGTGGGTGGAAGCGTGGATGATCGCGTCACTGGCCGATGTGTCACCTTTGTTGTCACTGATCGTGTCAATATCACCACATTCTCGACTACCTTTCCATCAGTTGACGACACCACATCCTTCACGGAACATTCCTCGACGAATGGACTGCTTTTTGTTGGAGTTGTACCACTGTGTGGGTCTCGACAATTTTTGTGCGACTTGTCGTTGGAGACAATGCTGCCCTCTGGTGACAGGAGTGACCTGTCGACCACGAGTCCCTGCAACGTGTGCCACGCGTGACTCTTTTCCTCCTTCGACATGTGCTGTACCAGGGCGACAGTTTGCTCCAACTGAAACCACCAGAATAACAGGATAATCTAACTACTGAACGACAACATTAAAGCGTTACAATGATATGTGTGCATCTGTGTAAGTTATTTGTTGCAAACTTATGGGTGGCTGAATTTACGCACTCAACTTTTTTTAAACAGACAACATCAAAGTTAGGTATAAGGTATTGATGTTTCAAATCACATATCATTCAGTCAAAAACAGGTTGGAATACACACACACACACATATCCAAAGTCTTTCATATAATAACACAATCATAATAATGGTGTATTTATTAATAAACCATGCTTAGCGGATCAATGTGCTGCAAAGTAAAGCAAATATATATATTTTAAAAATTAGACAAGCCATTCTAAGAGAAGAATGAACAGATTTAAAGTGATGTGCTCCTCCACTCGCTCCACAAAGGATGGAGTGGGAGGCTGAAGGCACGCCATACACAGTATTCCACATTTTGTTTACCCAACAGTCAGTTGATATTAAATATTTATTATCTACAACAAAGCAGAGGTATTTTAAACAGACCTTAAAACAGAATGGTACCTACCCCATGTTGGAATGCAATCAGGAGGTCGGTGCAGGGGGGAAGTGACATCTCCTGTTTGACTCCACTCGAGACGTCACAACATGTCATATCGTCACTATCTTCATGCGCAACATCCTAACAAACGGTATAAAAACTATAATATACTTTTTGAGTTACTATAGGTCAGCTTGTTAGCTGATCTTGTGGTTTATAAAGTAAACTTTTGCCATTTGGTATTATCATTAAATATCTTAATAAAGTTGTAGACTTAGTCTATATGTCAACTGCTCAACCAGTTAACCCAATAATAAACAGCAATTAAGTTGTTTAAATAAAACAACTCCACTCAATCGACTTTCCCTGTAGGCTTTAGTACTAGTAGGCCTACCTGAGCACCTATTAGCTGCCCTGGAAGCAAAAGGTGAAGCTGCTGCCTACATTGCCTACAATACTGTCCTCCTAGCGAGTTTACCAACTAGGTCCTATATTGGCAATTATTTATTTACAGTATAGCTCACACTTACCCATGGATCATTAGCAGCAAAGCCACTCATTTACATTGGCAAAACATATTCATTAGTGAAATGATCACCACACAATTCTCTGGTCACAGACAGACATCTTTATGCACTGTCGTACTGGGCTACTTTGGCCGGTTTGGGTTACTTCGGTCACCTTTATTATTTATACCACTATAAGTACAATGTTTTAAAGTAATTATCAAGTAGTGACATTCTATGCAGGGATGCCAAGTTGTGTGGGGAAATCTATGCATGAGGCCCAGTTCCCTAAAAGAACAGCAAACATGTGGCAGCATTGCAATTTCTCTACTAAGTGGCAGCACTTTTAGTTATTCATATTATAGGAGTGTAACTAATTGATCATTATTTTAAAGCTTTGCAAAGTAGTAGTTTAAAGGCTGCAAAAGTTGTCCCGCCTGGTCGAAGTAGCCCCATTTGACGGTATATCAAAAATATGTCCGTCCAAGACTGTACTGTCTACTGGTATAATAGCATGTATAAATTACTCTGAAACGAATAACTACCATTGGCATTGTGATTTTCCGAAATATTAATATTTGGCCAATTCAATTGTCCAAATTGAATTGGTAGATCAGATTCAGAGATCAAAGGCAGTGGTCCACCAAGTAATCGCATGAAAAAGAAAAAGGCCAGTGGACTTGAGCGCCTCGGAGGAGATGCGCTTTCAATGATCCAAAGTTCGCATATTTGTCGATAGACCCCCGCAACCACATCGGCCGTGGAGTAATCGATCGACAGCACCGTAATAATCGTGAGCAAGTACACTGGCGACCTTGCGTCATAAAATTCTTGACATTACTTTCAATAACACGCAGAATAGAAAACCAGAACTCACGTCTGGCTTTTCAGTTTGTTCAAAAGTGGGTAATTCTGTGTGTACATCTATGTCGATCACCGCGTTTGGTAATTTATTGTCTAATTCACTAAAAATCGGACAATTCGACACACCAGCCTGTTCGTTCACTTCCGCCATCTTTCCATAAAGTGCCCTCTACCGGCATTTGCTGTACTACGACGTTTTCGCCACGTGATGGTAGCGCCACCTAGCGAAACGCCAAGCAACACATTATAAATTAGGTTTTCTTCAGTGGTTGCTAGCCTTGGGTTAATTAGCTAGGTGTCTGACACCTTATCTCCTCCGCCATAGATCTTCAGTATGCTGATGACTATGACATCCGTGTCCACGCTGCAGAAATGCTCTAGACTAGGAAGCCTACCAAAGTATATAGGACTTCCCATATCAACATAAGAACAAACAACCCACTCCAGGTAGCAATTAATGAAGGACCTCCCGAAATTAGAGTATCTGGAGGAACCCTAGAAGCTGTTGAACACTTCCCGTAGTTAGGGAGTCACCTGTCCCAGAAGACCACCATCGAAGCAGAAATTCAGCATCGTGTCTGATGTGCCAGCGCATCGATCCTTCCGCAAATTGCATCATGCACCGAGTCGATCTTTGATGACCACAAGAAACAAACGGTCGAAGCTAAGTGATGGTCTACAATGCCGTTTGTGTTACAACTCGTACTCTATGGGCGCGAGCTAGGCTTGGGTCAAGTATTCTTGTTACCTGAAGACTCTGGAGAACTTCCATCAACGATGCCTCAGGAAGATTCTTTGAATTCGGTGGGAAGACAGCCGCGCCACTGTTTCAGAATGCTAGACTCCTGCCTCCCCCGACAAGTATTGTTCTCACAGCTGATCGACGCATGGGTCTAGAAGACTTGGTGGCCAGAAAAAAACGATTTAAAGAAAAAGCCAATTACTACATGAAAAAAGGCCAGATAGTTGTCAAGACTTAATTGGGAGGACATGGCTGCGGACCGTCTACTTTGGTGCCGCAGCAAACTCCAGGCAACGGCCCAATTCGAGACTGACTGACTATCTACTTCACGAGGCGGTGAAGCGGCAGAGGAGAAAGGAGATCGAAGAGGGACACATGATTGCCCACATTGTAACAATATCTGCAATTCGAGAATCGGGCTCCTGAGTCACCCCACGATCTACAATTAACCGACCCATGGCGCACTGGGAAATTATGACAACTTCACTGCGATCGTTTGACCCTAAATGGGAAATTGCTGAACATCAAAGGGTATATTGTGGTTAACTCAGCCCACCTCAGCATTATTGCCAATAAAAATCAAGGTTTTGTAACTGGATGTTTTGTTTACCATTTTAACATGCTCGATCCGTATCTTCCAAATTGCGAACGTATTACGTTACGGGCTTAGTAAACACAATTTGGCGGACAGTATATGCTTTCAACATAGTTATTATATATAGTCTTAGAATGCGAGGTCTAGGAGAGGGAAGTGAACTGGGATGGTGGAGCGATCACAATGATTACAATGGTGGAAACTTGGGTTCAGGCAATTCGCGTTATCCGGTCAGTCAGTAAAACCGTTGGGTGACTGTAACAAGTATGGGTGAACTCTATGAAGCATCGGAGACTAAGACTGTGACTAACATTTTGTTGTGTACTCTGTGATGGCAAACATATATTATGATTTAGTAACACTGTAATAGTAATGTCATGATTGACCGATATGTACATCACTAAACTTTATCACCTTTAAATGTAGTCATATTTTTGAGTTAAAGTGTGTATTTTTATCACATGAATTTCCATTTGTGGACAAATAAAGGTTATTGTATTGTTTTGTAAAACATTATATGCCTCCTATTAATGGAGAGAGCTTCTGCTACCCCTCCGCGTACTTGTAAATGCACGTTAATATCTGATTTTAATCTTGTCAAAAGTACTTTCAACCTAACCCTAACCGTAATACATTCTGAAAACAGGTGGGGTAAGACCACATTTAAATTTTACCTAGACGGCCATTATAACTTTTCCTTCATTTCCTGCAAAATTTGTCTTACGATTTTCTTGAAAATGTCACAGCATGTTTAACCTCCATTGACACAAGTGCTGTGGAAAACTCGTGAAATTCGCATACCTCATTTTTCAGAAAAATCCACCCAAACCTGACACCCCTCAATTTCGCCCCAAACTTGTGACGGATTTTGAAATATTGGTGCATGCTGCAAAATAGTCACTGTGTGAATACGCGAGCGACTAGCGTATATTTATTGCTACCTCGTGAAAGATCTAACGCAGTAGTACATTCAGTATTCATTAGATTAACATATGTCATGTCAAATTGCTCGAAAAAAATTCACACATCACACCAAAACGGTATTTTCAAAGGCACTCTTTCGGTCGGTGATGACGGACGAATCTTTAATGTGGTCTTACCCCAGATAAAGCCTATAAAGACGCAAAATTATAGTGGCGCCATCAAACGGCTTCGCAGTGAAACTGTATAGTCTGTTAACATATTGAACGTCACACGTGAATGACGCAACAAACGCTACTACTCAGGTAGAGGCTAGATTAGCGGCTTGTTAGACGTCATTAATATTCATGAAGTAATGACGCGTAACTTCGCACGTGCTCCGTCGGCGACGCGTAGTGGTCATTATTTCGCAGGGAGATGTGTAGGTGGGCATTTCCCTACAGAACTCAAATATAAATGTCACGGTACGAGACGTTTCAGATTTCAACACTTTATTCGGCAAACAAGACCCTGTAACACTAACATATGCTACAGTAGACACATTCATATTGACAACAAAACACACATAGGAATAATAATCCCAGCCAATCATTGTAAGTCGTTCATGTGTCTTCAACACAACACACAGAATAACAATATCTTTCGTAGACATCTACCAAACAAAAATGTACATTTCAGTGCCATTAACCCGTTGTAATGCACCTAGTGTACTATATAAAAACAGCTATCAATTATGAAGCATTCATATAACGGCTTAGAATAGAATGTACATATGTTGTTAGAAACTAGCAAAGGTCTGAATCAATATCCCCATTAGGATATATCAATGATCATATTACCAAGACACGTATTTACACACACCCCCGAGGTATACTATAACAAAAATCAATATACCTGTCAACAGTCGGACGTGCGGTTACCCGTGGCTGTGGTTACCGAATCCTCGGAGTAGCTCTAATACAAGCACATGTTTTAAAATCGACCGTAACACAGTATAGAAATTGCTACTGCCATTTATTGTCTATAGTATATGCAGTAAACACAAGTCGTATATTGATGCAATAGTCAATAGTAATGAAATATACTGTATCGTCAATAGTCACCATTCTACACTATTTGCTTGCAGCAGTGCTTCAGTACCAGCAGAATGTATAACCACCAACCTTCTCGTTCTCTGGCATTCACATGTTGCAGTACATAGCTAAACTATACCTTGTCAATATGGCAACATGTGTCAATATGACAACACAGCTATGTCACAATTAACTAACAAACTAAACACACTGCATTACTACATATCGGTAATTCATTAAGTACTATACACCTTCTGTGGGGATCCATGGCAGACCCATTATCAAATGGAAGGTGTCGGTAATGTTGGTAATCGCTATAAAATAGATGATTACGAAGGGGTCTACGAAAGATATTGTTATTGTGGGTGTCGAGTTGAAGTCACATGAACGACTTACATTGATTGGCTGGGATTGTTATTCCTGTGTGTGTTTTGTTGTATATATGAATTTGTTTACTGTAGCATATGTTATTGTTACAGGGTCTTATTTGCCGAATAAAGTGTTGAAATCAGAACCGTCTCGTATCGTGATATTTATATTTGAGTTTTGTAGGGAAATGCCCACCTACATATCTCCCTGCGAAATAATGACCACTTCGTCGCCAACGGTGCTCGTGCGAAGTTACGCGTCATTACTTCATGAATATTAATGAAGTTCGCTAAGCCACTTATCTAGTCTCCACCTGCTACTCAATGACCGCCAATCGGGTATGACTACTCAACTACAACTCGACGACCAACTGCGAAGAAGGTTAGCCAACAACAGATGAGTTTGTACAATATATAGGGTAAAATTAGGCAGGATAGGTCACATATATTTATACTTTGACTTATATAACAAATGCACCAGGGTCAGGGAGCATGCAAGCGCAGGAAACATAGGTTATTTTATGCACTTTACTCCTTGGCAGACCTGTTCAATCGAACACCATTCCAACTTTTCTGGGAGCATCAAGCCACGCTGCCTTTTGTTGCGCGAAAACGGTTCATACACAAATATTCATCACTATCTATAGCCAGGTACTCATTCATGTAGCTGAGTGAACTGGGGCAACTTGCCCAAAGTTCGAAACGGCAGCACCAGACTCAAACCATAGTTCTCTCGATTGAGAGTCTGATGCACTAGTCACTGCGTCACTGGGCTCCACATAATTGAACCATTCAGATACATGCAAACAATATTAAGTCTTGCCTGTAATATTTAACATTACAATATAGTTTCTTTCGTTCTCTGTTTAATTCACACGGAAAGTTGCATTTTGCGTGGTAGACCCTATCGGTTAAATTGTACTTAGAGGAAAATAAGTCTGCTACATTTCTCATTCATCCTAACCCAAACATTTTTACATACTATTTGCCCACATTTATTATACATAATACTTTTATTATAGTGGCATATTAATTGTGCATATCCCTTGAATTACATTTTAATGGCGGGTCATTTGATGTCAATGTGTTCACTTTTTCATTTAACACACACACGCACGCACGCACGCACGCACACACACACACACACTCACACACACACACACACTGCAACATATATGTTTATACATGCAACATAATTATATTCACGAAAAAGCAGACACCAGTTCATGGTCACCTTCAAAGACCTGCATTGATCAACCACTGCGGTGGAGACTGACGATGCGGGGCAACTATGTGATCGTGAAATAACTCTGTTGTTTTTTGTTTTATTGATTTTAAATCGTGACATACAATAAATGAAATGAGGATGTAACAAAAACGTTGCACGGTACTGTGAGAAATCTTCAACACTATTCACCTCGCTACGGCGAGAAATTTTCAACAGAACCCCCTCGATCGACACAACAAAAATTCTCCAACGATAACCTCTCTGAACACCGCGAAATATCTCCAACACACATTATCTCCAATATCCAATACTAACGTTACTCCTGCTCCTCTGTCCCGTAGGCATATCCGACAGCAGTTGAGTGTGTGGCTCAAAGGTCATGAATGTTTTTGGGAAATGTGCAAACTCAGGCCGAAGAAGGTCACGTTAATAGCCGAGATCGGCTTCTGTGATGCATCCCACACAACTTCTGCAGTGGGACCTTCAGATTCAGAATCAGGACGCCCCACCACCCAACAATTATAATAATTATTTGTTGCAAGACTGGCCCGAACGGTAAGGTTCGTTTTGGGCTTTTGGAGGTTACAAAACAAAACTACACAAACGTTTATTTACGTCACAATGTGTCGCCTAGGATCCCGTCATCACAACGCAGGTAACCAGAGACGCGGGTTAGTATATTATATTTTATACAGCTTCTATGTCCGAGTCTCTCTCTCTCTCTTTCTCTCTCTCTCTCTCTCTCTCTCTCTCTCTCTCTCTCTCTCTCTCTCTCTCTCTCTCTCTCTCTCTCTCTCTCTCTCTCTCTCTCTCTCTCTCTCTCTCTCTCTCTCTCTCTCTCTGCATGTGTGTGCGTGCTCGCGCGCGTGAGCGCTGTGCATGTGTATATATACTTTTGAGTGAGTGTGTTTTGTAGTTGTATGTGTGTGTGTGTGTGTGCATGTGTGTGTGCTAGTGCGTTTGTATCTGTTTGGTCAGATTTCTGACATATGGCGAGAAAGTAGCTGCACGTATTGTGATATTTTTAAGCAGCGCTTTCCCTTCTCGCTTTGGTATGATGAATCACTTAAACAAACATTGCTGTCGTGTAAAAAAAAACAGGTATTGACAAATGCCAATAGTGCCTAGTGTCAAGAAAAAATCCACATTAAAATGCACAACCCGTTCGCTCTGGCCAATAAATTATGGAAGTATATACCTCCAATGTCGATTGTGCTTGAAACTTTTGATTGAGTGTGTGGTTGGTATATCTGACTAAATACGCCAAGGTTTTATATGTGTAAATATGTAATGTTGTGTTATGCACCAGATCGATGCGTCACTGGTTAGTTTAAATACCCGCTGTGAGACACAATTGCTTTGTCAACCGTCGAAATAATCGCGTATATCTACAGCACCGGCAAAACGGTATTGGGCAACTTGATATATTTGGTAGGTGCACAGTATAGTGTACGTTAATTACAACTACGAACGGATTGATTACTCCATACCATAGTCACCACGCTAACACTTCAGGTGTCAGTTATTCATTGTTCATTCAATTTTATTGAGAAATACTGCTATACCACATATATTATAGCACTGGCGCTGATAATGTACGTCGAAACAACGGCGCAGCCATGCCGGTAATAGAAGTCGACGTCACCAGCACAGTCTCACAATTGCTGCTACGGAGAGGACGTAGTCTCTCTCCATCTTTAGTAGTGGATGTAGACGGAAAGGGCGTAGTAAGAGTCAGCCCACTGTTGGTTTTCCCATAGGCGACCATGTTAACGTTTTATCTGATTATAAGAAAACGTGACCTACAAAATGTCTTAAACTTCTCACCTGCTGTTATCATCATCTCAATGACATGCCGATAGATTTTAACAATAATTGCATACTTCCAGCTCTCGTAAAATGCCTGTATGTATGACACCCGTCAATATTTACAAATGCCGGCAAGAATTACTCTGCAAACAGGTCACACAGGCAAATTGCTGCCAAATATCCTTCCGCTTATTCAAATCATCTGGAAATCCACCATTTTACAGTCAAAACCTCCTACAATCACACATGAAAATCTCCCTACTCAAATGCACTTATGTCACAGCATGTGAATTTTGTAAAAAATCATTTATAAAAAATACACTGCATTTTTCTTCGTCTAACTAGAACATGACCCCAGTACTGTAGTAGCACCATCGTTCGTACCGGAAGTATCCAGCCAGCACGCCACCCTCGGCCTCAAGGGGAAACGCTAAATGCCCGACTGTTCATGCACATGACGTCACCCATTTACGTGCAGTTTCTTTATTTACATGCCGCGCATGAATATAGTCAGATACGGCGCCGTCAGCGGGTTAACGAACGGAAAATGGAGGGAAACGGTTTGTGAAATATGCCAGTTTGTGAAATATGTTAGTTTATGTTTTAGTAAATCATGATAATGCTACCTTCGATAGCTCGTTGCATTCTTATTCGAAAACTGACTATGCCAAGTAGAATGCGTCAACCGTAACTGACTAGAACACAATTATGATGATTATGTGGGACGTTCGACAATCGGCATACTGACTACTGTCATTATTAATCGCGGGCATTATGGCTTATGCCGATTATGGTGATTACCGGACGTTTTACCTTAGGCTTTAAGTTTAATTGGTAATGGCCAGGCTGCCATACATATTAGGCCTTTGACTTCGTAAGAATTAGTTATAACTTATGGTTCACAATTTAATGTTTGGGTGGTAACTGAAAGGGTCTACAGTACACAAAGCGTGCTTAGGCATAGCGTTAGAATTACATGTAGGCCTAATAAATGCCTTGCCCTTGTAGTTATACTTATACGAAATAAATTCGGGTACTTTTGGTAAGTTTTGTACTTAACTTTAGGCTTAGCCTAGGCCCGCACCTCGAAAAAACTAAGTCCAAGAAAACGGTGACTAGTCACCAAACTTCACACCATAATATATATACAACACCTATTCTACACATGCACAATTATCACGTGATCAAAAAATTTAATTTACTTGTTTTTATCGATCAAAATGTACAAGAAATTCACTCGTTTTTACATGAAACTCCGGTAGGTGGCGCCACTTTATGGATGTCTTCAGACGTGGGGATAGACCACAATTCACTTTATTTACTTTTTGACAATAATTAGTATTGTCATAGTCAATAAAATACACAATATTTCATTAAATTGATTAATTACATAAGGTTGCGTTAAACTTAATGTTGACAGCAGCTGGGGGTATTTATTACGGTTATTAGTTTGAGTAATTATTTCTGAATTTTACCAGAGGTAATTTATCATACTATGATGCAGTCAGAATATTATTTTATGTTTACTAACAGTTTGTTGCAAAATGTAATGATGTATAGTGTTTTATTTATTTATGCTGTACTGTGCTATCCATGATGTATACATTAAAGATAATAAATAATAATAAATAATAATTTAAAGCGATTCTTTGATAATTTTAATCTCTTTGTAATGTACGCAGTTATTAAATAATCCTGTTAATATGATTATCTCATGCAATTATATGCCTTTATTTCATTAGAATTATGTTTTAGTAATCACTAATGACCCTAACAATATATCGAAAAAATAACTGCACATACGCGCAGTTTCCACTTTGACCCCACCTTCACGATCCGTATAAAGCATTCTCATGAATATTCTGAACTGTCAGACTTCGATTAGCTACGTCGAGTTAATGGATGCAAGAAAAACGTCATCAACATGTATATATTTGGATTAGCCACCGCCATGCGAATTAGTCGTGACCAATAAAATTATCAAAAAGTGGACCAGCTGCTGTTTATGTCACAGATTTAGCAAAGAAAAGAAGGAAAATATATGGAATAAACGGAGAATGAATATAGTGACAGCTCATGTCAGATTGATTTAAAAGAAAAACACCAAATCTCCATGCACGAAGCCGCTGATGACATATTTAAATATTTGGAATGCTGTGGAACATTTGTGTGGCGGCCTAGGAAAACCAGTCGGAAGTCGCCAGGCGTAATTGCCCGCAAACACGTCATAAAGTTGATTTTGCGTCATCAGGTTGATTTTTAGATTTCGCTGCGATCTTTTAGCTAACATACTTATTTGTAAGTTCACCAAGTAGTTTCCTGATTACCTAAATGAAAGTTGCACTTTTTTGTGTTTTTGTAACCGTGAAGTTCGTCCTAGGTTGCAGCGTTTTAGAATTAAAAGCGCTCTATTTTGTGAACGCTTAAACCTAGGACAGAAGTTCCCATGCCCATATATGACATATCGTTCGAAAGCTATGTACAGCACGCAGTTCTCTAGCAGCAGTGCGCATGAATACGTTGGAAGAAAATTGAGTGCGCAGTGAAAGTTAACGGAATTTTATTTGGAAGTTGGAATTTGGATTGGAGTTGTTTATGTAGTTCGATTAATTATTAGTTTAGTTTGATGTTGCTGTAGTTTATATCTGTACATATTTCTTAACAGTTTAACGTGTTATCGAACCGGATTTCGTTGGAAATACAGACTACGGGACGAATTTCGTTTCGTGTTTATGATCTTCGAAAAATCAAAGATGGCTACGCCCATAACCATGGCATGGATGGGAAACGTTAATGCACATGACGTCACCCATTTACGTGCACTTTCTTTATTTACATGCCTGCGCATGAATATAGTCAGATACGGTGCCGTTAGCGGGTTAACGAATGAAAACTGGAGGGAAATGGAAAGCTGATTTCCTGCCAGTTTGTGAAATATGTTAGTTCATGTTTTAGTAAATCAGGATAATGCCACCTTCGATAGCTCGTTGCATTCTTATTCGAAAAGTGAGTATGCCAAGTAGAATGCGTCAACCGTAACTGACTAGAAGTAGAACACAATTATGATGATTATGTGGGACGTTCTCGGTTCTGCATATTCATGTTACTGCCGGCGATTATGGTGATTACCGGATGTTTTATTAAAACGATTGTACCCTATACTAACCCTAACCCTACACTGCTAATAATTTAGGCCAGTTAAGTAAAAGATGTAGATAAACACACTTTACAGGATGATTTAGCCAAATTGGTCGAATGGTCTAAAAAATGGCAAATGTTATTCAATTTTGGGAAGTGTAAATGCATCCACATAGGACATGGAAATGTTAACAAAGAATACATAATGGGGGATACTATATTAAATAAAACTGTAAAAGAAAAGGACTTAGGAGTAACAGTTAGTGCTGACGTGAAAGTTTCAGAGCAATGTGGAATTGCTCTTTCAAAGGGTATCCAAATACTAGCTAGTAGTAGTAGCTAGTGTCATTGATTAGGAGAAATATCACATCTAAGGAGAAACAGCTAATTGTACCACTGCACAAAGCAATAGTTAGGCCACATTTGGAATACTGTACACAAGTTGAGACTACATCGTGAGAAGGACATGGATAAGCTAGAAAGAGTGCAACGAAGAGCAACTAAGCTTATTCCTAAACTGAAAAATATTGGTTATGAAAGACGGCTATTAGATTGCGGGTTGACAACATTAGAGACTAGGAGGTGTAAGAGGAGACCAAATAGAAGTTTTTAAGATATTGAATGGTTATAAGGATAATGATAGAAATATTTTCTTCATACTGAAAGAAGGCAGTGTAACTAGAGGGCACAATGCAGCATTAGTCACGGAACTGTGCATGTTAGGTATGAGATGTATTAGATATTATTATATATTTCTTTAATGTCTTATAAAAGTACACAATATATCAACATACAAAAAATTTATATGAAGTCAAAATTAACAAACAAAACTTAACAAAATGTAAACGTGGCCATTTTTTAAAACTATATAAGTCGGTTTGGACACCATCTGTCCGTGTTACCTGGCTGTCGTCTGTGTATTATGTCTGTCGTGGGTCTTACTCTATGTCACAGGTCCATCTGTCTGTCCTAGGTGTGTATGTATGTTGGTCTGTCTGTCATAGGTCTGCCATTGGTCCACCTGTCTGTCGTATGTGTCTGTTGTAGGTCCGCCTGTCTGTCTGGTTCGCCTGTCTGTTGTAGGGCTATCATAGGTGCGTCTGTCTCATGTAAGTTCATCTATCTGTCATGTATCTGTTAAAGGTCCGTCTGTCATTGGTGTGTCTGTCATAGGTCCAATCCGTGGTTGGTCCGTCTATCTCTGAGTCATGTCTTATTACAGCCTCACTATACTAACTATATATTCTGTTCAAAACATAATCACATCAATTAAATTTTTCAAATCTACCATTTTATACGTAATCAATTTTAAAGTTAATGAAATACTGTGTATTGAAATTTCGAATCTACCGAGTTTCAATTCACATATATATATACGCTAGTAGTATTAGCCCTGGAATGTGGTTGCTTCCATACAGTCATTTCCAACTGAGTCCTTGCTACTGCTTGTAATGCCACATTTTTATGCCATACATGTATTCTTAAACTTTCCTGACTACACGCATCATATAGACAATGTGTATTCTAAAATACTTATCACCCAAATATATTTCAACAAAACAGAAACGACTTTCAAATTCATCAACTCAATATTGACCAACATCGCACACCAGTCACACAAATCCCTGAATGGCGACCTCAATAATTGTGAGGGTGTCATCACGAATAACCTTATGCACATATCTATCTAATTAGTAATAGGAACGAAGCCTTGCATTGGAAAGCAGCACGTTGTCATTTAAACAAACTGTATCCTCCCAAAACAGTTGAATGTCAACAATAAAAAGTCTTCATTAAACGCATTTCAACAGTCGGTCTTTTATAATATATATGTAGTCTATAGTGCATGACGAGATTTAGCGCGTGTCAAGATATGGTGTTGTTACAGAGATGCAGCCTAACTAGCTGGAAGTGCTGGTGTCGGTGTCAACATCCCTCGCCTCCTGCAGCTGGCAGATGTCACAGAGGAAGTGGCCAATTCTTGTACTAGCACATCTGGTATGGAAACGCCAGTGACAGCTGGCACATGCTACCTACAACATACACACAAATTAACATCAGTGATTAGTAGAAATACGTATAATACAGGAGTAAACATAATATTCCCGAAAGCTTCTGTGTATGAACATGGGTGGGTCATGTATGCATGCATGCATGTATGTGCAAATTATGCATTATAATGTACATTTCTTACATAAGTTTATTTCAGTCATATGAAGGTATATAAGATTACCGTAGTCAATTTCTCAAAAAAATAGTTGTGAAATATACTAATCCATCCTCCTTCATTGCTGCTCTGACTGCCACAGTGTCTGCAACATTGCCTTACGGCATATGTGAAAACATTAAAAGTAAAGGTCAGTTCTTACAGCACACTATCCATTTCTTTGCACTGTTCAGAACACTACACATTACTCCCTGGCAGACCTGTTCACTTCAACACTATGTTGACTCCTCGCGGAAGCATTTGGCCATGCTGCGATTAATATGTGAAGATTATTTGTACACAAGTAGACACCATTGTGACTCTATAGCTATTTCCAGGATACATTGATCTGTGTAAACACCTCACCAGTAAAACAAGTGCGTAAAATATAATCCTGCTGCACCTGCCAATTCTATCATGATTACAATCCCGCCTGTTAATTTTGTTGTAAATTAACAGTGTCGCATAATTGCAACTTCAGCTAATTACTATCATAATCTGCAAAGTAACTGCCAACATCTTTTTACTGTTGTTCATTACAACTGACGTACCTGTACTTGGCAAGGGTAATTTTTGTGTGTGTTATAATTTCCAAGGATTCTAAATCACTGTCATCCTCCAATGGAATTTGACCGTATGGAGATTACATACCAAAGCAATGAAGAATTTACACGACTATCATCAATTTTGTACATAAACCAACACAAAAGTTTCATAAAAATTGAAGACGGATATGTACATTTGATTTTTTGATTGATTTTATACTGAATGCACCCATATTGTTTACACTTGTATGTATGTATGTACATGGCACACCAAGACATGGAGATAATTATGTAAATGGGTAGAGAATAATGGAGATAACAAAACAGCGAATTCTAGGAAGGCAGATTCAGTTTGCATGAAGCAGAAGTGTGTAACGTAGCCTCTGTATACATCGTAGCTCCGCAAACACAATAGCAATTTGAGTGGGGCAATTTGAGACACAATCATAACCGTATGATGCCATGTACAGTCTTTTCTGCCGTTTTATCTTAGCATTGCTAGGGCATGCTGGTTCACTGGACATTTTTATTTAAAGGATGGACGGTCGCATAATGCAAGTTTAAACCGACTTTACTCTCCCGTGTGAAACATTATTGGCTCATCATTATGCACTAGTCTCCACATACAACCGGTAGCCTACTACAAAGTTGGTCATGGTAGCTCGTTTGTGACACTCCAGTGTAGAAACCAGTTGTTCCTCAGTTGCGATCCAGCCAGTGATGTAATCATCATTATGCACCAGTCTCCAAATACAACCGGTAGCCTACTACAAAGTTGGTCATGGTAGCTCGTTTGTGACACTCCAGTGTAGAAACCAGTTGTTCCTCAGTTGCGATCCAGCCAGTGATGTAATCATCATTATGCACTAGTCTCCAAATACAACCGGTAGCCTACTACAAAGTTGGTCGTGGTAGCTCGTTTGTGACACTCCAGTGTAGAAACCAGTTGTTCCTCAGTTGCGATCCAGCCAGTGATGTAATCATCATTATGCACTAGTCTCCAAATACAACCGGTAGCCTACTACAAAGTTGGTCGTGGTAGCTCGTTTGTGACACTCCAGTGTAGAAACCAGTTGTTCCTCAGTTGCGATCCAGCCAGTGATGTAATCATCATTATGCACCAGTCTCCAAATACAACCGGTAGCCTACTACAAAGTTGGTCGTGGTAGCTCGTTTGTGACACTCCAGTGTAGAAACCAGTTGTTCCTCAGTTGCGATCCAGCCAGTGATGTAATCATCATTATGCACTAGTCTCCAAATACATACCGGTAGCCTACTACAAAGTTGGTCGTGGTAGCTCGTTTGTGACACTCCAGTGTAGAAACCAGTTGTTCCTCAGTTGCGATCCAGCCAGTGATGTAATCATCATTATGCACTAGTCTCCAAATACAACCGGTAGCCTACTACAAAGTTGGTCGTGGTAGCTCGTTTGTGACACTCCAGTGTAGAAACCAGTTGTTCCTCAGTTGCGATCCAGCCAGTGATGTAATCATCATTATGCTCCAGTCTCCAAATACACCGGTAGCCTACTACAAAGTTGGTCGTGGTAGCTCGTTTGTGACACTCCAGTGTAGAAACCAGTTGTTCCTCAGTTGCGATCCAGCCAGTGATGTAATCATCATTATGCACCAGTCTCCAAATACATACCAGTAGCCTACTACAAAGTTGGTCATGGTAGCTTGTTTGTGACATCCAGTGTAGAAACCAGTTGTTCCTCAGTTGCGATCCAGCCAGTGATGTAATCATCATTATGCACCAGTCTCCAAATACATACCGGTAGCCTACTATAAAGTTGGTCATGGTAGCTCGTTTGTGACACTCCAGTGTAGAAACCAGTTGTTCCTCAGTTGCGATCTAGCCAGTGATGTAATCATCATTAACAGTTTCTATGTGAAAATACGACGGAAGCCAGTCAATGTTAGCAGTCATTGTGGCCAGAGTTAAAGTGAAAAAAATTTCACTATAGACGTACACCAGTTTACTGAAGTTGTGGGGCGTTTCTGCCACTAATCGGGATTATATAGTGTCGCAGAGGATAATGATTAAGTGTAACCAGACCAACAAGGCATCATTGATTAATGAGTGTAGCTACGAATCGACTGTCATTGTGGTGTGAAATGAGGACGAATCTCTCGAGCCCCCATTCCTGTACCCTCTACGCATCTCTGTCTCCCTCTCTCCCTCCCCTCTCTCTCACTCTCTAAGTGTATACATAACCTTAAGTAAAAGGTTTCATTTACCGCATGAATTTAATCAGGCGCTATACTGGCAAGGTTGTCTTGCGCTTTCTTTAGATGATTAACCCTGAGGGAGCTCGAGCTAAACTGCTGACGTGTACCCTTGGCTGATCGTTTTTAACGAGGCACAGCCCATCCGCCAATTGTCACTCGGCGTGAGGGTTGTCGTCTACAAAAGAGATTGTAATGTGAGGGTAATGAGTAATGTTGCATGACCACAACGAGATTGGTACAGGAGCTGGCTGTTTATACAGATGTGACAGGAACGCCGACCTAAGACGGGTGGTTCCTCAAAGTATGACAAGGTCTTGCCCTGCACATTGTTTGAACTGAATTGACTCACATACTTGGAATGGCAGCACATAATTATTCATGCTCTCGCCGATTTGTCCATGGGACAAGGAATTCACCACACCAATGACAAAAGATGATCAGGCGGAATAGCTTGGCATAGTCTAAGGGAATATTGTTGCACTAGATGGTCCGAATGGTCGGGCAAGCCTTTCCCATAGGAAAGGCTTTCCGGGTTTTCGTGACCATAGACACACGGAAATGACAGTGTTATATTTTCGCATACGTTGGATGTATTACATTAGTATTATTCTACTGTGATAATATGAATGTACGATATCTATATAGTCTATGCATTGACACACACAACACACATACACCACACACACAAACACACACAACACACGCACACTTAACACACACAAAACACTCACAAAACACACTCACACAACACACAGCTACACACATATACAATACACACACACTTAACACACACAACACACTCACACAACACACAGCTACACACACACACACACACAACACACACTTAAGACACACAACACATTCACACAACACACAGCCACACACACATACAACACACACACACAGCACATACACCACACACAACACACATGCACACACACACACACACACACACACACACACACACACACACACACACACACACACACACACACACACACACACACACACACACAAAACACGCACAACACACTCACATAACGCACACACACAACATACAGCTACACACATATACAACACACACGCACATAATACACACACACAGAGAGAACACACACTCAGCACATACAACACACACAACACACACAACACACACACACACACACACACACACACACACACACACACACACACACACACACACACACACACACACACACACACACACACACACACACACACACACACACACACACACACACACACACACACACACACACACACACACACACACACACACACACACACAAAACACACACAACGCACTCACACAACGCACACACAACACACTGAAACACACAACACACACTAGGGAAATGGTCCCGAATGGTCGGGCTTTTAGCATTTCCCCCTAGGAAAGGCTAAAAGCCCGAGTTTTCGTGAACAGTGACACACGGGACTGACGGATATATTTTCACCGATGTTGGACAATTTAACAATACTACATTACTATTCGGCCATACAGTAAGATACTAATGTAATATTGTTAAATTGTTGTTTATAGTATATAAATACATCATAACGCATTCTATGTATGCACTAGGGAAATGGTTCCGAATGGTCCTAATACAAGTGGTAAATTACTTCTTCATTGCTTCATTAAGTAATTTAAGATAGGCTACAGTACGCGTGGAACAATCGTTGTCCATACATGTGTATGTTGTCAACTTGTGACCATCGAAATGACGGAGTTTTTAGAGAATGGACTTCACTCCCCGATCGAGAAGGCCCGGCCGACAGTTTCGCAACTGGGCGCATGACCCGCACGCATGCACACACGCACGCACGCACGCACGCACGCACGCGCAACGAAACACACACGCACACATACGCATGCACACGTAAACAAACACACGCACGCGCACACACATTTAGTCTACACGCATACACACACACTATTCATTAAAACCTGCCACATAATTGACAATTACACATCAATTATAAAAATAGTAATCATTTCGTCGAACGCGTGTCCATAGACAGAATGTATATAGTAGACCTCGACCATTGGTCAAGAACGCTCGTCTTTCACCCTAGTATGCAAAGGCCAACACATTTGTTTTCCGGACAGGTGACAATCTAAAAGGAACGACGAAAATTTAAATAATACGTAATTAAATAGTGTAGCATTGTTCGATATAGTATACAAGTATACGATACAAGGCTTATGATGTATGGACTAAAAAAAATGGTCCCGAATGGTCGGGCTTTTAGCATTTCACCAAAATTAAATGGTCCTGAATGCTCCGGCTTTTAGTATTGCCCCTTAGCAAAGGCTAAAAGAACGAGTTTTCGGGACCAGTGACACAAGAGAACGACAATATGTTATATCTACTCTTGTTGGATAATAAAAAATACGTTAGTATCATTCTGTACCAGTTTTCACTATATCTAAATATGAGGCCTAATATGGGTGTACTAGAAAAGTGTTCTCGAATGGTCGGGCTTTTAGCCTCTCCTCCTAGGAAAGGCTAAAAGCCCGAGTGTTCGTGAACAGTGATACCTGGAAATGAGCCGCACGACAGAATAACGTGCATATGTATAGCGTGCTTAACACAAAATGTCTTAAATTACTGTTTTGTTAGTTTATTATGGATGTGATACATATAAAGTATCTCTAATTGTATGTTCACTTAGGACCTATTTCCTGCCGTGGCGCTGCACAGCGCGTCAGCGCCATGCGAGTGCTAAATATAGGTACACATTTTACGGTTGACGTCATGTTCACGAGTGGTCGGGCTTTTAGACACACCCTCGGCTCGAGGGCGGATCTGAGCGGCTGGCAAGCGGCACCCGTTGGCACACGACAGCCGCCTGCCAGCCGCTCTCCAGCGGCTGTTGACCCAGTGACAGCGTCCGTTTGTCATTTATCAGCAATCGGGCCTCCCTCGGCTGGAGCACTGGGGTAGTGACATTTGACACTACAGTGTACCGCCAATTTTGAACAGACTGACAGTTACTGAGTTAGAGGAAACAAAAAAGCAGAGCTCTTGGGAAAAAGGTACGTTTTAGACATTCTGTTGTAAATCTTTGTAAATTTCTAGATTATTCAAATACATTAATTTTAGTGTGACTTGATAAGCACACATTTGATTCTGTGGAAACTTGTTATTTATGCGTAAAACATTAAATAGAATGTGGGGTAGAATATCTTAACGTCATGATTGTAGCCTAGGCGCCTTCTGTCAGTTTATGGCCCACAAAATTTCTGCCATTTATGTCGCTTTACTTTAGGGCTATATAAAACAGTTCCAGGTTTCTCGTCAGAACTTTATTAAAATGTAAATGAGGGGTGCGATTTATGGTAAATGTGTCTATGTTGATGTTGATGGCGGTACTAACAACTATCAAAGCAACTTATTATCAACAATTAACAACTTAAAAGCCTTAAGATGTCAACTGAATGTATTTCTTACAAGTATGCACATTCCTTTGGTTTCGTGTGAAATATAGTTTTCCTTTTTTGCGCAGAATTAGCATGCATATTTAATCACAGGATAATTATATTTCAAAATAATGTTTTGTGGAAGCTATTTAAAAATTCTTGTGCTGATGAGAAACCGAGAATTATTTTATCAAAGTAAAGTAAAATGATTCTATGTGACCTTATTTTGAGATAAAATATGTTTAATATTTTATACATTTTTTAGATACTAAGCATTATACAATACGGTACCTTCATTGAATAAATTAAATATTTGTACGTTAATATTCCAGATGCTGTCAGAAAGAATGAAGTGACAACATTGCCACTGACTACAACATCAGGAGAACATTCGGACGTACTCCAAGACTGCCTCTGACGGGTGTTAGAGAGCACCAACTGACAAATACAGCTGGATGGAGCTGAAAAGAGTTTATGGACAATAATAATTAAGCAGCCTTTTTATAAAATATTTGATTTGTCATGTGCCGCACGAATCAATGGACACTAATTGCAACATTGCTTTTTGATTTTCTTGTATTAAATTATGTGTTTGTTATGCGCATTTCAGTTGTTTGCGTATTTAATTTTAGTTTATAATAATTGGATGGGATACTCGACACCCATTCTCTTTTTGAAGCAGTTTACATTTGTTATCTTCCTAAATAATATATTACTTTTTCTTATATTATTTTATTGTTTTGAACTTCCAAATTCCTGTTAATCCAAATAAATTGATGAACGTGTATCAAGTAATGTTCATTTTAACATTAGAATGAAAATGCATGATGGTTACTATTTAAATGTTCAAGTTATAAGACCAGTACACATGTATATAAGTGTATGTTTATAATTTGGTTTTATTACTTGAAAACACACACATATACACACATTTAGGAAAATTAGACACAGTCGGCATACGAACGGCTAACCATCGGCACAGTATCGGCGTCCGACTATGAGCCACCCTCGGCCCGAAGGCGAGCCGCCGAACAAAAATCCATCGGCCCGCAGGCGGATGCCGACAGCGGGCCGGTGATTTTGCCGCTCTCGGCCCGCTGTAGGTATGCTGTCTGTGTAGTCGAAAACGGCGTACTCATACCACCGTTAGTCAAATTTAACGACGTGGTGGTCACGGCGAGGTTAGTGCCGGAAGTTGACGTTAGTGCGGCTGTTCAACGGTCGCTAACGACTAACGTTGACGGCAATGAAAAATCACGTCTCTGCAGAAAATAATTTCGTTACAACGTCCCATCAGATACTCAGATGTGTCCATGAATCGGCCACATCCGAGCCAAGGTTGGGGTTTTTCGTTTTTCAGTAATACCTCTAATTGTAATGCTGATCATAATTTTATGTTCATGGATTCTTGTACAAATACATGAATGCAACATAAATGCACCTTGGCATGATTAATAAGTCTGTCATTATGTGAACGTGTCGGTTTACCATTTAACATATACGTGCATGTAGCACACACACACACACACACACACGCATACGCACACACGCACACACGCACACACGCACACACGCACACACGCACACAGGAACACACACTGTCTACCTGTAGACGCTTATCACCAAATAGCCAGCGCAGTACACAGTATATTCCAGTGCCACAGAATAACTGCAGAAACAGCACACTCGCAGTGCATTCACTGTGTTACCAATGTCTCGCTAACACATACCTCGCGTATTTGTGATAAAGACTCTGCCGTCGGGTTATCGCCTCTGCTGTTGTTGCGCCTTCAATCAACGTTTACACCGAATGTATCGTGACATCACATTTGGAGACGAAAACCCCGATATCAAAGTGCTATTCGAATACGATATGTCAGTATAGGCTTGCTGAAACATCACTTGAAACGTAATTAGTAGAAGAAAGCTAGCTCGCTCGCTGAAATACAAGTAGGTCAAGTCGTGTCCCGTCGCAGCTGCAGAAACCGTAATAAAGGTGTGCGCGAAAAAAAGGGAAACTTCCAGTGTGGTAGTAGTCGTAGGTGTCGTAGTCGTGTCTAGGTCGGCACACAGTGGGATGTCGCAAAAGTCGACGCGCTTTCCTGGATCCGTTGTGTAGTACCAAGGCCCAAATTCGGGACAGTGAGCGGTCAAACGGTTGTTGGTGCAGTAGTTGGCTGTGGTTCCTGCGGCACAGCTGTGCTTGTGCGGCTGTAAGTACGGAGTGAATCACTGATCAACTTAAAAGAACATCTGTAATTTCTATTTGAGTAAATCATACATGTGAATACATGTTTATGTGAAGGTTGGTAAATTATTTGTTGAATAATTCCTTTTAATAGCCCAGTTAATCTACGCCCAAAAGAGGGTCAACCTCAAACAAATTGCAATAGTAATTATGATGGCGTTTTTAGTTAGAACTACATGTCTACATTACCAGAAAAAAAGTCCACCGAAATCCACGTGGTGGAACATTGTCTTCTTTGACAATAATGACAAGTGGTCGAAAGTCACTGCCGGTCACTTTTTGGCATAGTGAAATGTAGGGGTACGGGTTAGTTAGGCTATGTTATGTTTTTTTTCCGCATTTCGTATACTTGATGCATACCGTTGGAAAGGTTGCTGTTGTTGCAGAAGTCGAACAAGTCCCTCGCATTTGCAATGACAGCATCACCAGATCTGACGGCTCTTGTTGCTCCACTCTTCACGACTGCACTCTCGCCATCAGAAGGACCCTTGCCGTGGCGTGAACCAAAACAGTTCCTTTCCAGTGTGCAGCCGAAGTCGGAGAGGGCACAGGAAATGTCAGCCGTCAATCCACTGAATGATGTTGTTGATGTCCAGTCCTCGGGTGGTGTGGAGGTGGTCCACAGCCAGCTGGGTGAACCTGAAGACAGCATTGAAGTCGTGGACATGGTCATCGCTGATGAATACCAGTGACTCTGTCACTGTCTCCGGGCAGAGCTGACAAACGTAGTAGGTGACTGTCGGATGAACCGTCACCTGGTCATGGTGCCAGTGCGCTGCCTGGACTTCATCCTGGAATGAACAGGCGAAGTTCTCGGCGAAGTCCAGGACCATCATCGCTGTGCCACGGGCTAAGGGCATCATCTTTCGGGTGGCATCAAACTGGCGGTACTGCCAGTCCGTTCTGTACAGATGGCCAGCCAGGAACATCACGTCCTTTTTCAGTTCCTCTGCCAGGTCTACTATCCTTCCATTCTTGCAGACCAGCATCTTCCGGCTCACCTGAAACACATTTTAACCAACAGTCAACGAGAGACAAAAAAATTAGGGTTCATGTTAACAAGTATCTAAATTTCATACTAGTGACTTTATTGGGGGGTTGTAGGCACAGTCAATGTGCCAACGTCATTCCTACATACCAAGTCACCAGAACCAGTGTGATAGGAATGGGGTATGCGGCAGATTATGTTCACCCTCACTGCTGTGCTGTTGAGGACCTTATTACTTAATAATATATAGCAAAGCAATAAGTTTACATCATATATTTTGTCTTATTTTATGTACAAACTGAAGCTGAGCTTGTAAATTGTTAAGTGACAATATTTTTTTTATATGAAATATAGTACATTATCAGATATTACAATACATACACCATACAAATTATTGAAATTATACTAAATTGAACATTAACACAAAATTGTCGTTTACCGTCTTGCCATTGACAATGACGGCCTGGTTTTCTCATCTTGACCAGGTTGTTGGGTCTTGGTGTGCCAGGAGAGGGCGAAGGTGGTCCATCAACTTGTTTTTTGCAAAATGCGAAAAGCTGATTACACTGCCTGTCGACTCCGTAAATTCCCTGTGTAGGTCTACGAGAGGCTTGGATAAGACAGCAATAGCCATGCCAGTCTTTTTCGAGACAAGTTTTTTTGGGGGACAGCAGGGTTGCTGATGAGGCATAGAAATCCTTCACCTCCACTTCTAGCTTCTTCTCCTTGGGTTTTGCAGCAGCATGACGTTCAAGTAGGGTGGAGCTGCTGGACATCATCTTCACGGCCATTTTTCTTGTAATTCCAAGGGACAGACACTGGGCACGGGCAGGCAGACTGCCTCCGCAGACTGACAGAAGTGTCCATCTTGCCGTATTTTCATATGTTGACCGACGATGTTTGAATGAAACCAACTTGTTGATGACTTGTTGGCCAATCTTGACTTCCAAGGAGGAGGCTGGTCTTACTGATGCTACGAATATCGACCGTTTCCTGGGTGAAGCTTTGTCTTTTAGGTCTGGACAACTTGAAAATACTTGTGAGGACTGCCAGGAAGTGCTGCCCGTGCCCTTGACAATGCCTTTCGTCTTGCAGCTGGTGTGAGGGGAGATGCAGAAGTGGAAGGCTGTGTTTCCTGATTAACGTTCTGATCGCCTGATCGCAGATCGCTCTGTAGTTGTGGCAGCTGATCAATCTCTTTTGCCCGTTTCTTCTCTTGGT
The DNA here is from genome assembly GCA_020002185.1 of Paraescarpia echinospica. NCBI lineage: Eukaryota > Metazoa > Annelida > Polychaeta > Sabellida > Siboglinidae > Paraescarpia > Paraescarpia echinospica. The sequence goes on from CM034531.1 coordinate 54,466,274, forward strand.
ACTTCTGTCGTCGCTTTCTTTTGAACCATGCCTTCTTCTTTGGGTTGACATTCAGATTGGCCCTTTGTTTCTTCTTCTCCTCCCTCCATTTTGCCCTCTGTTCCTTATCTGTTTTCCTAGTGCGCTTCGCTGGAACCTCCTGGGTCCTATCTCTTACTCTCTTTGCCTGCATGCGTAGTCTTGCTTGTTCATTCTGCTTGGCTTTTGTCTCTAGTGTGACATCCTCTCTGCGCTGTTGGCCGTACAACCTCGCCTTCTCTTTGTACGCTTCATGTTTAACTGGATTAGCTTTCAGTTTCAATTTATAGTATCTACAGGTTTCTGCATTTGTCTTTTTCTTTTTCTTAGGGTGAGGTGGTGGGGCTGCTGGGGGGGTTCTGGGTTGTTGCGTTTGCCAGCTATTCTGTTGCTTTGCCGAGTAGACATAGTCAACCTGACACACACACACACACACACACACACACACACACACACACACACACACACACACACACACACACACACACACACACACACACACACACACACACCTACACACACACACACACACACACCCACAATTTACTAATTCTATTCCAAGTTGATCTAAACCTCACAAATAATTACACACGGTTAAAATTGAGGTAACAGTTGACTAGATCATTGAAAATTATATAATTCTGTGTCACAGTAAAATAATTCAAATACTGAAGTCATGACACGTTGGTTACGTGAGTTACGTTGGACATCTATCATCATCAAATAATTCTCAAGCAAAGCTTTTTAACCACATGGTCTGTTTATGACCCAAGTAAACCAAAACCTAAGAGGGAATAAATGAGAAAAATTAAGCAGGCAATACAAGAACAACGGATCCTATGGTCATTTACTACAAATCCTCATGTGCAACGTAACAAGAGTCCGTGAAAGTCATCACTTTAGGCTTCCGGATACGTTGGACATCAAGTTTCCATTTAATGCATTTTTCGTACTCAAAACGCATATGTCGATCTGTTTGCATGTACACAAAGGGCAGCCAGGAATAAATAACAAACACTTAATGTGTAAAATATGTGTAAAATCGCATTAATTTTCAGAATTCAGCTAAATTAGTGATCGACAATTTTGTTCGATCAAAAGTGGGTACGCACTTTCATGTTTGAATTTCAAACTTCCTGTCGTATTGTTAATTAAAAAACCATTCACTGTCGAAAAATAACACATAATTTGCAAATAATGTTTAAAATACGTAGAACAATCACAGTTTTACAGAATCTTACCTTGAAGCACGGTCAGTAGCATACGATGTCCTGCGTAACAATCTCCCACCGGCCGGAAGCAAACATTTGAAACCTTCGTTTGTGTACACGAGGGAACGCTACGCACGCATTCAGTGTGCAGATATTCCTCCGCGGAGAGTTAGAGTTCATGGGTCATAAAATAGTTGCACAAGTTTTCGATTACAAAGAGAAATTGAATGATTTGTTCAGTCCGACGTAACCGAGAAAACCGGAATCGACCCAAAAGTCTAAAGTAAAATCGCTGGTAAAAAACTAATTGTTTAATTTTTTCACAAAAAAAATTGTATTGCAGATTTCAAATATACGTCGACACTGGGTCAGTGCAAATAGTTCTGGATTCATGTGCGGGATCGTACTTCGCTCAGTTCAAATGTAAAGGTGTGAACTGCGGAAACCATGTGTTACGTTGGACATTCGATTTTCATTTCGTCCAAAATACACTTTACTTAGATTCGTCGGTGAAGGAAATAAAGTAGACACTTAAAAGACACATAAACAGTACGAATTCGTATGTTGTTTTTGTTTTTATTCACTTTTCTTGCACACGCCTACCGAAATACACCGAGTGGCGAAACTTGTCACACATTGGTCCGCCATTTTCGTCTCTATTTGTCGATAGTTTGCATCAAAGCACATACAAAGTCATATTTTTTCATACCTTGGTTTATTCCCATTTATTAATACATCGAAATTCACCACAATGATCAACAACAAACGGACTGAATAAGTGAATTGGTAAGCAATAAATTGATTTGAAGTGAATGCCACTGTGTGGCACCCAGCTTCAAAGAGTGACCAATATCCAAAGATATATCAGAAGTTTAACTTAATTACTAAGGTGAAGCTCACATTTTTAACACAGTGAACCCCGATTTTTAGCCGTCATGGGGGCGTAGGGTTGCGATCTCACTTTATACTAGTTTTTATATATGTCATCAGTAAATCTAAGCGAAATAACTTATCAGTTAATAAACAATCAATTGTGCGTATGTCTGTTTTCATTATTTAATATTGTTTCGCACTGCATGAATGTCTTATAAATGCCTACACCTTTTCGTTGTTCACGTCCAGGTTATTATTTTTATCGTTTCCTTTCGACGCGCCAATATTCGACGATGGACTTGTGTATTTTGTGTAACGAGTTCTTAAATGACGGGCGTCTAACAGTAAGTTGCCAAAAGAAAGGGTGTGATGGTGTTAATGAGGCTAGCGAAAAACGTGGGATCAGCGTCCGCGCCCTTCCCGGTCAGACAATGCATCAATATTGTCATAGAAACTACTGCAATCCGCGGAGAATTACCTCGGCACAAGTAAACGTAACAGAAAACATTAGTAAACGTTGTTCAATTCGATCTGAAGCAATCCCGTTTTATTACAAAGAACATTGTTTATTTTGTGGACAGTCAGCAAAATATCGGAGAAAAAGAAAGGGTATGATGTTATCCCTGTGCGCACCCGATACTTCCAAACGAAGATCCATGAGCTGTGTAAACGGCGACACAACAACTGGGCTGTCCAATACGATTGATCTACATGCTGCTGATTCAGTATACCATGCCATCTGCAGTGTAAATTTTCGGACTTGGAAAACTATTCCACGTATGTTTTCTGCAAATGAGCCACCTTCAAAGAAGTCATGCGGGCGTCCCCAGGAAGGAACATGAACCACGCTGAAGAGGAACAAATCACCATTGGCATTGCAATGGCATACGATATTCTCCACTGCCAGACACAGACGCACTTGACAGACCACGCGATGGCATGCAGGGGACGATAAACGACCCACTTGTCAGTACACCTATCAGCAATGGAGATTTAAAAGAAGCCGCTAGTTTGTTTGACAATTTGATGTCTTTGGACAAAACGACTGACGAGGTATGCTCAGTTGGAGTACTGTGTAGAATCAGACACATGATCGAAATGGCAGAAAGAAGCCTTGAAGCAATCACGCACCGTTTGGTTGTAGTTGCAGTATATGGACATGATGGACATACTCAGGAGATTCATCGAAGCAGAACGAACGGGAAATTGGGACCTGCATTTACACACTGTTCATGAGATGCTTCCACACTTTCTAGCTGCTGGGCACACATTGTACGGCAAGTCTGCATAGGTGTACCTGAACAACATGCTAGAGTTGGAGAGTCAACACCATGATGTTCACGAGAGCTTCAAACTCGGGAAACATGTAATCCGCAGGAGTGATCGTTACTGGGCAGACCTTTCATTGGATTTAGTTATCGAACAAGTGTTGATGCGAAGTTTGAAGACATCAGGCGGTTTAACGCGTGGGTGTGGACTGACTGAGACTCAGAGGTTTGTCTGGCTTTTGTCAATGCCTGTCTATGCTGAAGTTAATTGTGCCCTGCAAGATGTGACTGCGGTAACCTACAACACAAGTGACCAACACAAAGAGGCAACTACAGCAAGACAGGAACGGGACTCCAAAGACACAGAACAGCTGTTGCAGAGCAGAAATCCATTCACTGACGATCGGTGTCTCCGTAGGTTTTCGACCGGTGTAACAGATGACAACGAAGTGAATGTAGACAAGGCAACTGGAATAGGATGTCAGATCCTTGAGTGGATGATCGGAGAAAGCATCCTGGGCTATACATTCAGAAGGAAACAGCAAGCCATCACACTGCATGATAAAATATGCGTGAAGTTCAATGAAGACGTGAAAGTTGATTATCAACTACTCGTCCAGCGCCTTCTGGTAGTAGGAGAAAGATGTGATGAACTGCCTTTTTCATGAAGCACGAACTATGTATAGTTATCCACCTGCTTTGTTCGAAGAATCTGGGATGGCGCGATTCGTCAATAACCCCCCCTTGCTGACGCCATTTGGAATATGTTTGGAGACGATCCCCAAGATCCACCAAACTGTGGAGACGAGCAGTATGTTCTCAATGGAGGGTCCCTTATGCATCGAATTACATGGCATCGAGGTACTACCTACAGTGGCATATGCACAGAATGCATCACTTATGTGCGTAGACGGTGCAGTAATGCCAGTGTTGTATTCGATGGCTACGAAGCTGGAACATCAACAAAGGACATGACCCACAAAAGGCGAACACGCAGATGTGCTTCAACAGCAGTTCATTTCACAAGTGACATGCAATTGTAAATAAAGAAAGAGGACTATTTCTGGCCAACAGAGAAAACAAGCGACGATTCATCAACACAATGAGCAAAGAGCTTGAGAAAGCTGGGTGTTGTTGTTTTCATGCAAACGAGGACGCTGATTTGATTAACAACACTGAACTCATCGAGCAAAATCAGTACTACCTTAATTGGCGAAGACACCGATTTGCTAGTGCTGCTGTGTTACCACTTTCTACAGGAACCCTTTAGTGTATTCTTAATGTCAGAGCCTAAACAGAGCACAACACACCAAGTAAAGATCAGGAACATCAGTGGTCTCACAGAAACCCTGGGCCCAGCTGTGTGCATTCATATGCTCTTCGTACAAGCTGTACTAGGGTGTGATACCACATCACGCATATACGGGATTGGTAAGGCCACAACCCCGAGGAAGGCTATGACTAACGAACACTTCGGGAAGTAAGCACAGGTGTTCGAATCAGCAACACCAACAGTTGAAGAATTGGTTACTGCGGGAGAACAGGCTAGTGTATGTGTTCATGGTGGCAACATTGGAGAAAACCTTGATGATTTGCAGTACAAACGCTTCGTTGAAAAGGTAGTATCAAGTGTACCTGCCATACAGGGAAAACTCTACCCCCTACTTCAGCTGCTGCCCACCATCACAGCCACAGGATCTACTATCAAATCCAACAGTCGAAAGGATCCAAGAAAACTTTGGAAGTTACGGACTGGTGCTGGATTGTGAAAGACAACTGCCATATTCCGAAGATGACTGACCTACCAGCAGCACCAACCTATTTGCTGTCGGTCATCTGTTGTAACTGCAAGAAAAACTGAAATTCGCTGCGATGTAGTTGCAGAAAGAATGGGCTTGAGTGCACTTCTGTGTGTATGCAAAGGAACCATCTGTCAAAATTCAGCTGACATCGCCGTGGAAGCTCTCGATGACAGCAGCGTTGAAGGTGACATTTACTGGTAAGTAACACTGTAATGTAAACAATATAACATTTGTGTGTGTGTGTGTGTGTGTGTGTGCGTGTGTGTGTTTTGTTTGTGTGTGTATACGTATATCATATATATATATATATATATATATATAGTAGGTAAGGACGTAAATGCCACTGAACTAGACAAGTGTACGGCTATATGTGTAAGCAACGTACATCTTCTTCTTCCAATACACGCCTAGCCTCAACATGCTGAGGATACAGGCGGTGCCGTGGCATGGCAGGCGAACAGGAAATGTTTTGTTTGTTTTTAGAGTGCAATATATAAGAACACAAATTATCGTGTAAATAAACAGAAATACGTGCAGAAGAACTTGTTAACGTCTAAAACATGGGGTAGTGCAAAGTCTGGATGTTGTTTTTAAACGCATCCAGGCTGATTGATTTACAATATATTGAGGGAGGGAATTCCAAAGTCGAATGGTACTGGGGAAAAAAGAATACAAGTGGTAGTTGCATCTGGAGTGAGGGATAAGGTAAGATAAGGAATGTTGTTTTCTAGTGACTATATTTACAGGGATAAGGTATTGGTTTGCTGGTATACCAACTAGGCCATTTGCTATCTTGTACATCATACGTAGTTTTGCATCGGTTCTTCTGTCTGATAGGGATCTCCATCCTAATGTCTGGAGCATGTCTGTTACACTGGAGGTATTGTGGTGGCGATATAAGACATATCGGGCTGTACGGCGTTGAATCATTTCTAGTTTGTTTATTTATGTAAGGGTATAGGGATCCCAGACAGTACTGCTGTTCTCCACGATGGGTCTGACAAAGGTGAAGTAGGCCTGAGTTTTTATTTGAATTGACGGAACTTTTAGATTTCTGCGGAGGAAGCCTAGTGATCTATTTGCTTTTAGACAAATGTTATTTATGTGGGCATTCCACCGGAGATCTGAGGTTATGGTTACACCAAAATATTTCACCTGTGAAACAGTTTCTAGTGTTTGACCATGAAGCATGTAGTGATTGTTAATGACAGTTTTGTTTCTTGTTACAGGTATGACATGGCATTTTTGAAGATTGAATTCCATGTTCCAGGTTATGGCCCATTTTCCAAGTTTGTGAAGATCTTCCTGGAGCACAGCTGTATTTGTCTTAGGCTTAAGGGCTATATACATTATGGTGTCATCAGCAAAAAGTCTATCTGTAGATGTAATAATGTCTGGGATGTCATTTATGTAAAAGAGGAATAGACAAGGGCCAAGTACAGAGCCTTGTGGTACTCCTGATGTTACGGGTACCTCAGAGGAGGCCTCGCCCTCTATTATGACTCTTTGAGTTCTGTCTGTTAAAAATGATCGAATCCAGGAATTTGTTTTGCCTTGGATGCCATAGTGATGGAGTTTGTAAATCAGTTTTTTTTATGGCTGACCATAAATGCTTTAGAGAAATCCATCACTATGACATCCGTTTGCGTGCCAGACTGCATATGAGTAACTAAGTCATGTATGAACTGAATAAGCTGTGTCTCGCAAGATACTTGGGAGCGAAAGCCATGTTGAAGATGATAAAGAATGTTGTGTGAATGTGCATGTTTCATTATACTACTAACCAAGATATGTTCCATTAGTTTTGATGCTATGCATGTACGGGAAATGGGCCTATAATTTGAAGCTATGTATTTTTGACCATTCTTGAAGATAGGTGAGACATTTGCTTTTAGCCAGTCTGTGGGGACTTCACCTGTAGCATATGACTTCTGAAAGGTTAAAGTTAGCGATGGTGCAATTTCAACAGCCAATTCTTTTAGAATCCTTGGGTTGATGTTGTCTGGTCCTTGTGCTTTATAAGGTTTAAGATTTTGTAGGAGTTTTAGTACACCAGCTTCTGTAATTTCTATTTCTGGCATTTCTGGTAGTGTTGGATTGGGTAGTTTGGTTACTTGGGGAGATGGGTCATCTGTAAAGACTGATTGAAACTGCTGATTTAGTATCTCCGCTTTGGCTTTAGGGTTTGAATGTAGGATTCCATTTTGTTTGAGAGGCGATACCCCTGTGTGGTTTGTACGGCAGTGTTTCATGTAAGTCCAGAATCTCTTAGCATAACCTTGATTTTATTGACTATCTTCAGTAGAAGTGACAATTTCATTTACATAGTTCCAGTAGGCAGTTCTCAGTTGTTGCTGTATAGTTTGTTTTAGATGTTTGTATTTTGGAGTGTGCTTGTGACATTTGTACATTCTGTCCCTTTTTTGCATAAGTTTCTTTAGTGTTGGTGTAATCCAGGGGTATCCGTCCCTACATCTAGGCATTCTGGATGGTATATACAACCCAGTACCTTTGACAATGCTATCCCGAAACATACACCACAACTTGTTTGCACTGTTTTGTTCATAGCAATTTTGAAGATTTTTGCTTTCATATGTTCACAATCGGTCGATCGCAACGTTACTACACCGTGGCGGCTAAAACAGGGTTCACTGTGTTTAGAAATCGATTTTCACCCTACTACTTAATGGAATTAAACATTCTATGTGTCGCTGGATTGATCGGTATACTACCTTTCCAGCGATGTACATTGTGTGTAAAAATTGCGCGAAGAAAATATATTACTAAATAAGGCGTACCCCTACATTTCACTGCACGAAAACAATAACCGGCAGCCGCTTTAAACCATTTGTTATTATCGGTGAACTTTTTCTTGTAATGTAGACATATAGTACTAACTAAGACACCACCGTAGTTGCTATTGCAGTTTGTTTTATGTTAAACCACAGATTGACGGGACTAGGCCGAAAATCGGGGTAGGCGTCAATTACGATAATTTTCGAATGTGTTAAAAATAATAGTATGGCTTTAATATTCATTGAAATGACACTTGTTAGGTACCGTTGAATTGCTAATGTATTACCTTTCCAATGATATATATATAACTTTATTATGTTTTCATGGAAAATAAGTTATATAACATGATTTACGATCATTTAGCAACATGTGAAAATAACACTGTTCCACCAAGTGGATTTTGATTGACTTTTTTCTGGTAACATAAACATAATGTAGAATCTAAAAATGCCACCAAACGTACTATTGGAATTTGTTTGAGGTTGAACCACATAATGACTGCACTATATGGCAGATACGCATTGGTATACTAATACTTTAATATGCTTGTGTTTTCGTATTGGAATCCACCATATTTATATAGTGTCTTCAATTTTCAAACCACTATGCCATTGATGTTGTCCTACAAGAATGTGATCAATCACATAAATATGCCCGTTATAACAAGAAAACTTACCATTGCCAAAAAAAGATTGGCAGAAGAAATCCGTCGTATCACCATATTTCGAAATAAAAGACGATGCTAATATTTAAGAATTTATAAAAACTAGTTACCTTGTACGTATTGGTTTTGTGACATGTTAGGAAATAAATTTACTGTTTGTGAAGCCTAGGTCTGACATGTCCAGCCTGTCCTCGTGGTGTCCCTTGTATTCATAGCCTTTAAGGGGTCAATAGGCACTTTCGTGGTGGTTCTACGACAACGTGGACAACAACAATTACAACAAACCAGTTTTCTTTCACCGGTACACGATTATAACATGCAGTTTCTTCATCGGAGCCAGGGAAACTGCATATGTGCAACGTTTTTTGTCAAGGACTGTTGTTTTTCTACGGGTAACATCAATTGGCTGTCTAGCGTTGAAGAAGTACTCGCTTCACTCACAACACAACATTCAGCATCACATTATCAATGCAAGATGACAAAGACATTGCTTTCCAAATTGCACATATATAACTTTGACTGATTTCACTGATACCACCATCATACAAAACCATGCTTCTTACAAGAAGGCAGTAGTGATCCATTGTGGAATTGGAGAATATGTGGCGGCTTTGTACGAAGATAAATGATAGGTGGGGAAACGTGTCGGTCCAGAAAATTATGTCAAATATTTCCGACAGTCAGTTCTCAAAGATCAGTATAACACACCCAAAGGTGACCTTTTCATATCAACATAGCGACACCGATCAACGCGGATCAAGGAAGACACACCAAAGCGCACGTGACACAAACTGCGCTTGATTAGAATAAAATAGCCACCACGTGGAAATGGCTTAACCAATTATGTCTGGCACGTAATTCGTTCATATTCTTTGTACCAACAATGCTGCCTGCAGTCTACATTTTCATCATCAATTTTTTCTGCTCAGTGCGGACACGATTAGCCATAGACATATTATATCTTCTTTCTGGACATCACAGCGTTCCCACTATCACATGTTGTTTCCATTTATGTCTTCTGCATTATGTCCTTCCCAAAATAGGTGAAGATTAAATTAGCATTTTTTGAGGACAAACTGGTTGGAAACAATACAATAACGACATGAGTCAAATACCTACTTGCTATCCTAGGTAATTACATTGTAGACGTGTGTATTTAGTGCTGTTTCTATTATTTTTATTGTGTTTGCCCATTAAAAATGTTACGAATCAATATAAAAAACTTTTTGTTTCAATGTGCCCGTACGCGTATTCTCAACCATGAATGCTGTAATACTATATGATGCAATAATATGTGTAACTGGTGCAGTGTAAGCGAAAAATTATTGAATTGTATCAAACGAATTAAAAACTGATAGTTTTTTGTGTTGCGAAAAATACACATGATGTCCGTCATTTTTATATGTTCCGTTTCGCTGTTGTTATAAATATATCCAGCTCGAAATATACCCGTAAAGCTATGGGCAGCCTTAATGTACAATACGTAAGCATAAACATCAATGATGTCGCGATACAGAGGGTGGCGAGTGGAATTGTCAGCAAAATGTGCAAAACATTAATAATGCAATGTTAACATTTTAATTTGAGGCAAATTGCACCTACATCAGACTCAAACCACTGTTTGGTCAATATACACTATACACCTTTAATGCTTTTTTGCAAAAGAGCCTGGTGAAGTAATCTTTCAGTTGATACAATTATCATATTCAATGTGGACTATATTTTATCATCCTCGCGCGCCAGGGGTCGCTGCTTCTGATTACGTCAGTGTCAGTTTGCGAAACTCTGAATTTAAGCTCAGCCTATGAAATCGCTTACTGGATCAGTGGATGTCGGCAGGTCAGGAGGTTATAATAAAACTAATTTCAGCCAACCGTGGCTCGTGTTACATGCAATGTTCAGGAAGTAGAAGCAATTATTCGTTTATCCATCTTCAAATTGGGGCAGGTATTTGCGCTGTTCTCACGGGTGATGTAGTCGCGACTGGGGAAGTCAATTACTAGCGTGACTCAGCTAACTTCCGCACTTCGCGTAGGGGATCAGCCAGGGCTAGTTTTGCATGGCAAACAGCCCTGGTTTGAGAGGATGTATTTTATGGTATGACTGACAAACGAAATATAATTTGGCACATGAAGTCCGTCACATGCAGAAAAATTGCAAAACAATTTTGCAGTTTTACAAAAGCTGTATCAGTTGTGATGGTCATTGGTTATGCATCGAATTGCCATATCTGTTTGCGCGGATAGTTCCTTTGTTAGGAACATGTGGAAATTATTGTGTTAATTTTAATTTTTTCATCAAAAATTGGAATGGGAACATTTTCCGTGGCCTGGCCCACACCAACACACACACACACACACACACACACACACACACACACACACACACACACACACACACACACACACACACACACACACACACACACACACACACACACACACACACACACACACACACACACACACACACACACACACACACACACACACACACACACACACACACACACACACACACACACACACACACATATATATATATACAGTGTATATATATATATATATATATATATATACATGCACACATATTTACATACATACATACATGCATATATGAGATCGCTAGGGGGCGTGGCATAATGTTTACTTTCAAAATTTATCTTTCGTCTAATGTTCAATTATAACATGCTAAATATTTTGAATAGATTATTTTTAATATTATAAACTTGTAAAGCTCTGCAGAAACAAGAATTCAACCATAATCTAAGTATATTTAAACGATAAGTATATTTTAAGAACTTGGCTCTTCATATCCGTAGCACAAACATGCCTGTTTTCAGTAAGCAATGATGGATCTGGAATTTGGTAACCCGGCTTGTTGCGAGAATCTTAGACGATATCATATACTGTACGCAAGTTCTATTCAGTTTGTACATTGTTAGCCTTCGTCTGCGAATCGAGATGAAGCTTCCCCTACATGCGTATAGTTCTGTGCGTCATCGCGACCCAGCAAATGCGTCGTCCTTAATGACACTACACACCGATCCGAACACTGAGATTTACTGGTCAAGGTTTATTGATTACAACGCGATATAGTCAGCGGGCCTTAACTGTGGCAAGGCCGAGCATACTGTAATAATGTTATTATGTTATTGATTGGTCATATTCGTATTGCCTTCGTATTGTCCTGAGGGTAGTTGTATTGGCTCGAGGCCGCACGTCAAAACGGCTACCTGTGAATTAATAATGACCATTTTACGTTATTGCTCAAATGCAATGTAACGTGATCACTTTCCCGCCCGTATTGCTGCATGACGCATTGTCAGGACTGCATTGGCCGAGTTCATCCGCATTGTCCGAACTCATCAAAAGCATTACTTTAAGACATTTGCGTAATTGCAAACGCCACCATGTGTCAGAACAGACGTGACCTTGTTTCAGCGTTCGGCAAAAAATTCCGGAAATATAACATTCACGCCATTGCCAGCTCAAAATGCCTTAGTCGGTCAAATAATAAGTTTAACGCCCACAGGTACTCGTGATAGTGTACGCAAAATTGTTAATTAATAAATAAATGATTATATTCGTATTGCCTTCGTATTGACCTTCGGGTAGCCATAAACACGTACGTACGTACGCCGACGCGAATGCTGAACGTGAACGTCAAGTTATTGAGTGCTACGTCACAGCTTTCGCGATCCAATCAGTAGGAAACACTTGATTTACAGTTCTACCTGCTGTTCGTAAGCGAGAAATTGATGTCCAGCCTATGCGCACACAACGCATTATTGTGTACATTAATAACTAAATTAATTGACAAGTATTGTAATAGCACGACTTATTAACAACACACGTATAATTTTATAGAGAGCTGAGTTTGAACTACGTATGCACGTTTGACGAATTTTTCAAACACATACGAATCGTTTGTTGACAACAGCAATGATGCACCGAGGCGCTGTGCCAAGACTGTGGCAGTAAAATAAAATTTATTTATTGGATTATTTCGGCTGAGATTTAAGTTTTTATATTTTATTTGTTAGATGTGCATGTTCTAAATACCACATATGGCTGGGCGCACTGATTTCGCATTATAACGGACTTTCATTCATTGTTTATCGGAGTCAAACATATAATCGCATACTATACGTTTTACTAATGGTGTTTTACTAGACGTCGACGCGGTTAAATTATATTTGCTAACGGTCTTTAAAGATTAAGGAACGTTGTACCTTCCGCAGTCACATATTCAAACTATGTGGCAACATTTAAAGTATTACGAACACATCATTTCTCCTGTACAGCTTATGGAACATTCTGTTTTTAAAACATAACACATTTGAATGACTTGGAGTTTTTACTAATTTACCATTTTATTAAGTTTAACTTATGTGAATTTAACGTATCTGGTTAAATTATCTATATGTATCAATTCAATGTATATGTTTATTTGTTTTATTTATTAACTTATTTATGTAACATACTTGTTTACCGCATTGATTTAAACTATGTTTACTTGACTTTAAAAAAAGTTTTATTATAACTTATAGAATTAGTTTAAATTAATCGAGTTTTATTTTGTTGTCCGTTGAGCAAATAACAATATCGGTCCACGGAAATACCAACACACGACACGGCATTAGCTTTATTAATTATTAATCTAACTGCGGAGTAAGTTCCTTGTCCAGGCGGTTACAGGCGCTATATCAGATTGTACATTATCCTTCTTCCATTAGACGACCAACGCCATTTTGTTGGTGATTTTATCCTATAGTGAGTACATGTTTTTTTTCCAATTCCCTACGCGGGGTTCGTTTATTTCCCCTGGCATATACACCGGTTAGACGGAGTCAACGGCTAATAGTCTCGTTTCCGAAAGTCATAGGTGCCCAAGTTTGGACACGGCGGCCTATACCGGTGCCGAACCAGCGATCTATCGGCACCAGGATTCGAACACCGGTTCGTCCGATCGATAGTCCGGCACTCTAAACGCTATACCACTAGCCCCGCTTGCATCGATGCACTCACATGACAGTATTAGGTACACACTTCTTTTGACACCTACCTTAACTATTAACACAAGATAGTGCTACCAATCTGACATTGACAGCTAGACGAGCTATCACGTGTCCAATGTTCATGGTTATGTGAAGATCAGCAAGACACCCCATCACCATCACCGCTTACCCAGAAACCCCCTCCCTAAGCGTAACGTAGGCCTACTATACTGACGGCCACTTAGTTGAATTAAGCCGATTAAGGATTTGATGAGCGCAGCCCAACCGTATATATCTAACAAATTTAAAACCTGGCCATTATCGGCACTGGGCGGCGCCATTAATATCCAGCGGCCATTGGTTTGAGTCGCGGAATACCAGGCACCGCTGCATATAGTAATTCAATAGACAATGCAGCATAACTCCCAGAAAAACCGACGACATGCATACAAAATGTACAAATAGACAAATATAACGCACTGTATGGCTACTGGATACACCGTAAGTGCTAGGAAACAACCGTTCACATACATCCCGGAGAAATAAAACAGGCTGTAGATGAAGAATTTGGCGTGTGTCGGCGACAAGCTCTGCAAGAATCTACGTTGGTCAGTTTTGGCCGCTGATCGCACGACTAAGTACGACTGTGACGAGCATGGATAGACGGTGAATGTCAAAACATTATTTTTGGTCAAAGTTACAAGTTCTTCTTCGGTCGATTTTTCTGCATATAACTGCATTTCTGAAGCAATGTTATCAAATGTGAAGTACCGCATTGAGTACAAGCTACTCGTCATTGTGTTTCGCGCCCTTCACGATCGGACGCCGACCTGCACGTTACAGTGCTGTTCCCTAATACTCGAGGTTAGTGTAACATGTCTGCAGTAATGCTGGACATGTTACCTTTGAAGTTGGTATTGTGATTTTAGACGTAGGCATCCAAGTTTATACGACACCAGAATAAGTGTGCGTTTGCGTGTGCGCGTGCGTGTGTGCGTGTTTATGCAGAGCATCGGACTCTCAATCGAGAGATTCCGGTTTCGAATCCTCTGATCATAGTTTCATGAATCGTTGTATGAATGCATGAATGATGCATAGATGCTCCATCATAGATGTAACGCTTTTATGATTATATAACATCACTACTATTACAAACTATTTTCATAACTACCACACAAACACGCACGCACGCACGCACGACACGCATGGACACATGGTTCTGCCCTGATATGATGGATGTTATTGCATAGCGCAGTATACAGTCCTTAGGACTGCTAAAGCGTTTTACACTTTACTCCTTGGCAGACCTGTTCAATCGAACGCCAACTTGACTTCACTGCTAGGCATTCGGCCACGACGCATTTACATCGTGAAGATTATTCGTACACAAATACACACCACTGTATATACGTATGTATGTATGTATGTATGTATGTATGTATGTATGTATGTATGACCTCGCGTCGCTCATCACGCTGTACGTGCCGCGCCGCGCCCTACGATCTGCCGACCGCGCGTTGCTCCCCGTTCCGCGCCACAACCTCGAACGATATGGCCGCCGTTCATTCTCTCGCTCGGGGCCAACTCTGTGGAACGCGCTACCTGAGGAACTGCGTCTGACCGAGTGCATGGACACATTTAAAGCGCGTCTTAAGACTCATTATTTCAAGCTTACTTTTAATGTCTAGTTCTCTTAACTCCGCCATAGCCTGTCCCAAGCCAGGTTGAAAAAGGAGGAGGGTTGGGCGTAGGGTCAGTAACCCTACCCCGTAAAAACAAATCCTACTACAGAAACGACGAGAAGAAGCCATTCCGGTACACTTTCTAGGGGAAGAAGAGAAGGCACATCCATAAATGTGGATGCATCTGCATCTACAGATGTATCTACACCTACAGATGTATCTATGACAGGGTTGAGTGAAAGCCGTCAGGAAGCTCGACCCCCGATGAACCATATCTTTAACGCCAAAACTAACACTAGAGTAGGCACATGGAACGTTCGAACGCTCTTTCAGAGCGGGCGGATGGAGCAAGTGCTGAAGGAAATGAAGGCTTACCATCTAGATATTCTAGGCGTAAGCGAGATGAGATGGACAGGACAAGGATGCTTCAACAGCGGAGATAAAACTGTACTCTACTCCGGAAACGAAGATCAACACGTTCATGGAGTTGGCATCATCCTGAATAAGGATACTACAAAAGCACTGATAGGGTGGAAGCCAGTTAGTGAACGCATAATCACAGCGAGGTTCAACACCAGACATGTAAAAGTCACCGTAGTGCAAGTATATGCCCCAACCGAAGTCGCCACAGACGAGGAAAAGGACAACTTTTACGACCAACTCCAGAACGTGCTGGATGAGATACCAAGCTTTGACATAAAAGTGGTGGTAGGAGACTTTAACGCGAAGCTGGATGGAGACAGAAGAGAAATGTATACTACGGTTGGACCTCACGGTTCAGCTGGAAATACGAATGATAACGGTGAACGATTGCTCTCGATGAGCACCGCCAGTGGTATCAGCATTAGCAATACCTTCTTCAAACATAAACGCATTCACAAGAAAACCTGGATCTCACCAGATGGCAATACATCGAATAAGATTGATTACATCTGCATTAGTAGTAGATGGCGTACATCTCTACAGGACGTCCGAACCTACAGAGGGGCAGATGTTGGTTCTGACCACAACCTTGTGATTGGTAAAATCCGTTTGAAGTTAAAGAGAGTCAAGACGGTGAAGACGGTCAGGCCATATGCGACAGATAACTTAAAGAACACAGACACATCAAAACAATTCTACGAGGAAACTAAGAACAGATTCCAAGCGCTACAACACTCAACCGACATAGAAGAACAATGGCAGCTATTCCTTCAAGCCGTAAAGGAGAGCGCGAATGTAGTGTTAGGAAGGAGAAGAGGGTCCAACAGAGAACAGTGGATTACTGGAGACTCGTGGAAACTGATTGATAAAAGGAAGGATACGAAGATCAGAAGAGATCAAGCAGCTAGAAACATCCAACAATGGAGATCATCAGATGAGGAATACAGGAAACTAGACAAAGAAGTAAAAAAGAGCTGTAGGACAGATAAGAGGAAATGGTTAGAAGAGAAAGGTAAAGAAGCACAAACAGCAGCAGAACGGAATGACTCGAAAACGCTGTATAGGATTGTGAGAGAGCTAACTACCGCGAAAAGCAATTCCAACATACCAATAAAAGACAAAGATGGCAGAGTGCTTCTAACAAACGAGGAACAAGACACGAGGTGGATTGAACACTTCCGAGAAGTACTAAATCAACCAACACCAACCACACTCTTCAACTTCGAACAGGAACCAAACATAAAAGAGCCTGATGTCATCACCAATGACATCACCAGGGCAGAAGTTTCCAAAGCCATCGATAGCCTCAAGAACAACAAGGCAGCGGGCCTTGATGAAGTATCGGCCGAACTATTGAAACATGGCAAGGACGGGGTTGTAGACGAGTTAACCTACTTGTTCAATCTGATCTGGTCTGAGGAGGAAGTTCCTGATGATTGGAGACGAGGAGTGATCGTGACGTTACCAAAGAAGGGGTGCCTGAGCGATTGCAATAACTGGCGAGGAATAACATTGATGTCAGTACCTGGAAAAGTGTTCTGCAGTGTGATCCTAAACCGGCTGAAGACAGCAGTTGACCAACACCTCCGGGAGGAACAAGCTGGTTTTCGAAGAGGAAGGTCATGCTGTAAGCAGATCTTCACATTGCGAAACATCATCGAACAAAGCAGAGAGTTCCAGATACCTCTTTTAGTCAATTTCATTGACTTTAAGAAGGCTTTCGACAGTGTCCACAGAAATTCGCTGTGGCAAATCCTGAAGCTATACGGCATACCAAGCAAATATATAGACATTTTCAAATCGCTATACCGAAACACCAACTGCTGCATCAAGACCAACGATGGCTACACAGACATGTTCGATATAGAGACAGGTGTACGTCAAGGTTGCATCCTGTCCCCTTTCCTCTTTGTTGTTGTTATCGACTTCATCATGAGGAAAACGATGAAAGATCCGAACTTTGGTGTTAAATGGATAAATAATAGGTTGACAGACCTTGACTTTGCCGATGATATTGCACTGCTCAGCCACACGCCGGAGATCCTACAAGAGATGACCAATAATTTAAACAAAAATGGAGAGATGGTCGGATTACGAATCAGCTATGGGAAGACAAAAACATTGTCAGCTGGTGATGGATCTGACCCCCACATTGTGATCGGTCAGGAAGAGTTGCAATGCGTCGAGAACTTCCCTTACCTTGGAAGCTACATCTCTAGGAAAGGCGACGCGGAAGTAGATGTACGAGCGAGGACAGGCAAGGCATCAGCAGTGTTCCAAAGACTACGTCCAATATGGTCCAGTAACACCATCAGAAAGGACATAAAACTACTACATGTCAATCGTAATACCAACAGCGATATATGCCTGTGAAACGTGGAAGAATACGGCGAGGATATCAAAAAAACTAGACGTATTTCATCGACGATGTCTCCGGTTCATACTGGGCATATCGTGGAGAGAACACACCACAAATGAAGAAGTGATGAGGAGGGCAGGTCTGGACAGCCTGCATCGCATAGTTAAGTCTCGACGACGAAGACTAGCGGGACATATCCTACGCCTACCAAGAGAGAGAACAGCACATGTAGCAATGGAATGGGTGCCTGAAGGTGGAAATAGAAGGAGAGGAAGGCCGACTAAGACCTGGCGCAAGACGTTTAAAGAAGATCTGGCAGAGATGGAAATCACCTGGAATGAGGCCAAAGAAATTGCGAAAGACCGTAGTAGATGGAGAAAGCTCGTCGCCCGATGTCCCGAAAGGAATAGGAGGAACTAAGTCTAAGTAAGTCTCTATACCATTCACTCTCCATATCGTAGTATCTATTATTACTATTATTTTGTACTGTTATACTTGCTTATTATTTTAATTATTTACTCATTAATATTTTAGTGTTTACCATTTATTTATTATTATTATATGTTATGTAGGTCTTGATATTTTTAGCTTAGGTTTGTTGAGTACATTTTATATTTTAATGCGGTTATAGCCTTTTTATATGCTTAATTTGCATAAGTAGCCTATCATTTTAAATAAGTTAATCATTAATATTTTATTGTTTATTTACTTATTTATTATTATTATTTTATGTGTGTCTTGATACTTTAACTTAAGTATGTTTAGTAATTTTTTATTTAATGCAGTTCTACTCTTTTATACGTTTAATTCTATTATCTACATTTTAGTAGCTATTGCTTTGTAAACACCCTTGAACAGAGTCCTACTCTGGATACGAATGTAAAAATAAAGTATATTATTATTATTTAGACCGCGCGATGCGGTTGAAATATCCAAAAGCGAAAATAAGCTTCTTGAGAGGTAAATTTTGTCAACATTAAAAACCAAGAAACGGGATCATCAATCCATTCAAGGAACTATCGTTGTGTTTTGAAATGCATCGCCAATTGGTAGATCAGAGATCAATAGTAAAACCAGCGAATGACTATGGAAAAAGCGAATAGCCCTCGGCGCCTGGGAGGAGATAGACTTACAATACACGTTAACACAATAACGCGTTAGCGTATTCATAATTATACAGATATAGTGAGCGTTTTGGACAATGTAAATACATTTCTAATACTTTTACAGAAAATATATCGTAAAATAAAAGTGTACGACAACGTTCACTATTGTAGGATTTGAACCCTCTACCCAAAACGTTACCGTACGTAAGCCTACGTCCTTTTTATTTTATTGTAGGTAGTATTTTATTTTTGTATATATTTTATTAGTAATGTAATCGAAGTTTAAACTTGGTTCGATTGCTTCGCATAAACGGAAAACAGTGATAGTTTGAGAGTCAGGTTCAGGGTAACCAATCATCGTCGTTACACTGAATCGAGGCTCTCTTCTGCACGACTAATGGTGGCGCCACAACAAGGAACGTGGATAATTGGGGGCTAGTGAGGGCAGATTTAGTTCTGCCTATGTAAATAGTGACACAGGAATGAAGGTAGTGAAATAACAGTTTTATAATAACAATTATAATATTATCATCTCGTCAAAAAAATAATTGATGTACAATCAATTGATGATGATAAGTCGCATTGTTGCTTCGTTTCTAGACGGCCTATTGAAAAACGGCAAGGCTGCCTGTCTTCGCAAGCACAGAACATACGTCTTTGCTAAACTCGCTAATTCAGAGAGTGAGTTGTGTAAACAAGTCTGTCATCAGTTTAGTTGTCACGTACTTTATTCATCACCACATCCCAACACGTTTGGCGTTGCCTATCTGTATCATCTACTGTACACTGTGACGTCTCACGTCGCTGTCAGCATTGAAGTGTTCAATGACCTTTCTGGCAAAGTTCCTCTCGTTGTTTCCGTGGCTGATGTACACCAATGACGGGAATGGTTTCGCACTCTCGCTACAACGCATACCGGAACACGTTAGCATATCAACGGGTAGACCATGACACGTATAAAACAATTACACACATACATACATACATACATCAATCGTAATCGGAATATAGTCAGGTACTCATGTATACAGCTGATTGAACTGGGACATGGTGGAGTGAACAAACTTGCCCCAGTGTGGAAACGGCAGCAAGAGGTTTCGAAACCGGAATCTCCCGATTGAGAGTATGATGCTCCGTATAAACACGCTCACACACGCACACGCAAGCGCACACTTATTCTGGTGTCGTATAAACTTGGATGCCTACGTCTAAATTCACACTACCAACTCCAAAGGTAACATTTCTAGCATTACTGCAGACACCTTACACTAACCTTGAGTATTAGGGAACAGCACTGTAACGTGCAGGTCGCTTCAGCTGCTGTTTCCGCCTTAATTCAATCACAATATCCACCAATAGCATCTTGGCATCATGGCTGGGGATGTTAATCGCGATCAAAGTGCTCGTCGGTTTTCGATTAACTAACTGAAACACATAACTAGAGAAATGGTGCCATTAAAAGCATATGTCATCGTATCCGCAGTGACGAATATCCGCTTGATTTGAGAGAAAGAAAAAAGAAAGAAAAAAAGAGGCTAACAAGCATGGCGTTCTGGAAATGTAAAGTGCGAAGGGCATAACTACAAGCTTATTAGCAACCACAATACAGTAACACAATTCTCATTACGTTCAGCTGTTGTAGTCGCCTCAGGTGCGGTAGTCGCCTCAGGTGCGATAGTGGCCTCAGGCGCGGTAGTCGCTTCAGGTGCGATAGTGGCCTCAGGCGCGGTAGTGGCCTCAGGCTCGGTAGACGCCTCAGGCGCGACAGTCGCATCAGGTGCGGTAGTCGCCTCAGGCGCGGTAGTCGTCTCAGGCGCGGTAGTCGCCTCAGGTGCGGTAGTCGCCTCGGGTGCGGTAGCCGCCTCAAGTGCGGTAGCCGTCACAGGTGCGGTAGCCGCCTCAGGTGCTGTAGCCGCCTCAGGTGCGGTAGTAGCCTCAGGTGCGGTAGTCGCCTCAGGCGCATTAGTGGCCTCAGGCGCGGTAGTCGCCTCAGGCGCGGTAGTCGCATCAGGTGCGATAGTCGTCTCAGGTGCGGTAGTCGCCTCAGGTGCGATAGTCGTCTCAGGTGCGGTAGTCGCCTCAGGCGCGGTAGTCGTCTCAGGCGCGGTAGTCGCCTCAGGTGCGATAGTCGCCTCGGGTGCGGTAGCCGCCTCAGGTGCGGTAGCCGTCTCAGGTGCGGTAGTAGCCTCATGTGCGGTAGTCGCCTCAGGCGCATTAGTGGCCTCATGCGCGGTAGTCGCCTCAGGCGCGGTAGTCGCCTCAGGTGCGATAGTCGTCTCAGGTGCGGTAGTCGCCTCAGGTGCGATAGTCGTCTCAGGTGCGGTAGTCGTCTCAGGTGCGGTAGTCGCCTCAGGCGCTGTAGTCGCCTCAGGTGCGGTAGTCGCCTCAGGCGCGGTAGTCGTCTCAGCCGCGGTAGTCGCCACAGGAGCGATAGTGGCCTCAGGCGCGGTAAACGCCTCAGGCGCGATAGTCGCCTCAGGCATGGTAGTCGCCTCAGGCGCGGTAGTCGCCACAGGCGCGGTAGTTGCCTCTGGTGCGGTAGTCGCCTCAGATGCGGTAGCCGCCTCAGGTGCGGTTATAGCCTCAGGTGCGGTAGTCGCCTCAGGCGCGTTAGTGGCCTCAGGCGCGGTAGTCGCCTCAGGCGCGTTAGTCGTCTCAGGTGCGGTAGTCGTCTCAGGTGCGACAGTCGTCTCAGGTGCGGTAGCCGTCTCAGGTGCGGTAGTCGCATCAGGTGCGATAGTGGCCTCAGGCGCGGTAGTGGCCTCAGGCGCGGTATACGCCTCAGGCGCGATAGTCGCCTCAGGCACGGTAGTCGCCTCAGGCGCGGTAGTCGCCACAGGCGCGGTAGTTGCCTCCGGTGCGGTAGTCGCCTCAGATGCGGTAGCCGCCTCAGGTGCGGTTATAGCCTCAGGTGCGTTAGTGGTCTCAGGCGCGGTTGTCGCCTCAGGCGCGTTAGTCGTCTCAGGTGCGGTAGTCGCCTCAGGTGCGATAGTCGTCTCAGGTGCGGTAGCCGTCTCAGGTGCGGTAGTCGCATCAGGTGCGATAGTGGCCTCAGGCGCGGTAGTCGCCTCAGGTGCCGTAGTCGCCTCAAGTGCGGTAGTTGCCTCAGGTGCGGTAGTCGTCTCAGGCGTGGTAGTCGCTTCAGGCACGATAGTCGCCTCAGTAGCGATAGTGGCCTCAGGTGCGATAGTGGCCTCAGGTGCGATAGTGGCCTCAGGTGCGATAGTGGCCTCAGGTGCGGTAGTCGTCTCAGGTGTGGTAGTGGCGTCAGGCGCAGTAGTGGCCTCAGGCGCGGTAGTCGCCTGAAGTGCGGTAGTCGCCTCAGGTGGGGTAGTTGTCTCAGGTGCGGTAGTCGTCTGAAGTTCGTCACACATCGGGATGTCGCAGAATTCCCAGCGTTGTTGGGGGTCCGTTGTGTAGCACCAAGACTTTGATGCAGCGCAGTGAGACGAAGCAATGAAGTTGTTGCTGCAGTAGTTTGCTGTTGTTCCCGCGGAACAGTCGTGACCATGTGGCTGTAAGGGAAGGGGCGAATCATTATACACCGGGAAAACAAGGTGTCAAAATTATGTAATAATAATAATACGGTATTTCTTTAGCGCTAATTCCCGCATAGCGGATCGATGCGCTGTACAAGCAATAAAATAAATGTATATTAATAAAAAATAAAAAATAAACACTGGCTTTAAGACATATAATACCGAACATTAAAATAAAAACATTAATGTTAAGACAAACATTACTAAAACCATAAAACCATAAAACAATGTCCGTAAATTAATTAAAATGTCTAACAAAAACATGAGTCTTTAAAGACTTTCTAAACCTATAGTGTCCCTGATGCACGAATGTCCACCGGTAGTTCATTTCATAGTCGCGGTGCTGCTGCGCCAAATGCCGAGACGCCGATGCATTTCTTCGTGATGCCTTGGTGCAGTGTTGGCGCATGGTCCTGGCGTAGGCGTCCATCACGCTTTCGTGGCTGCACAAGTTCTGTCAGATAAGACGGCGCTAAACCATGAATACATTTGTAGGTCACAACCAACACCTTGAACACAATTCGACTCGCAACCGGCA
Source organism: Paraescarpia echinospica (assembly GCA_020002185.1). NCBI lineage: Eukaryota > Metazoa > Annelida > Polychaeta > Sabellida > Siboglinidae > Paraescarpia > Paraescarpia echinospica. The sequence goes on from CM034531.1 coordinate 54,489,552, forward strand.
GCCAATGCAGTTCCTTTAACACTGGCGTTATGTGGTCATGTCTGCTGGTGCGTGTTACTAGTCTGGCTGCATTGATCTGGACTCGCTGCAACCGAGCTGTCTGGGATAACGGTAAGTTGTGCAAGAGTGCGTTGCAATAGTCCAAGCGAGAGGTGACGAGAGCGTTGACTACACATTTCGCGGCTTCAGCTGTAAGATACTGCCGTATTGATGACAGTCTGTACAGATGGTAATTACATGCAGCACACACATGAGAATTCCCAAATTCCGTATGCAGTCTACTGGTGAAATTATATCGTCTCAAATGGTCATAGAACAACCTCCGTACATCTTGAGATGATGTTTTGATGTAAATGTTTTAGTTTTTTCATAAGTTAGTTTCAGCATGCGCAGCGCCGTCCATCGCCTGACTTCCCCAATGCAGTCTGTGAGTCGACTCATTGTTTCCGCTTTGTCGCCTGGTATAGCTGGATTGTATGAAGCATATAGTTGAATGTCATCAGCATATTTATGGTACTTTATTTCATATCTTTTGAATATGCGCTTCATTGGTGTGGTGTATAGAATGAAGATAACTGGCCCAAGGATCGAGCCCTGTGGCACACCACTCTGTAGCGGAATAGACTCGGGTGTTATTTAGTCAAGCTGGACACGATAGGTGCGGTCCCCAAGTACGGCCGGAACCATGATAATGCCATTTCGCACACACCGTACTCGTCACGCAGTAGTGTCAGCAAGTGTTTATGATCAATCGTGTCAAATGCGGCTGTTAAATCCAGCATGACAAACAGCATTGCACGATTCTTGTCAAGCGCACCAGCAATATCATGCTGGACACGCAATAGGGCAGTCTCTGTACTGTGAAGCATCTTACATGCTGATTGGTATTCTTCATGCAGCCCGTTCACAGCGAGATGATCAATCAGACGACGAACTGCAACTTTCTCTAGGACTTTGCCGATGAATGCTATGTTGGAGACCGGTCTGTAGATCTTCAGCAGGTCTCTGTTGAGAGTGTCGGTTTTTAGAAGTGGTTTTACAATTGCTGTTCTCAAAGTAATCGGAAATAGTCCTTGCTTAAAGCTGTTGTTTACTATTGCCACGAGATAGGGAATGTGGATACGTAGTGTTTTCTTCAGAAGATCAGTGGGGCAGGAATCCAGACTGCATGTCTTTGAGGGGCATAGTCTGATGATGTTCTTTATTTCATCTTTACTGGTAGGTAACAATCGACTGAGTTCATTTGACGCCAGCATCGGTAACGTAACCAGAATATTCTTCGTCACTGATCAGCTTTTCGTGGATCTGCATTGTAATTCCTTGTGTTTTCTCAGCAAATTAGGTAGCGAAGTCATTGCACAGTGTTTCCGTGTTAGCAGATTGTGGAAGAGTCATACCCGGTGGCTTCAGCAGGGTATTAACTACACGAAAACATGTTCGCTGGTCAAGTGGTGACAATACTGACTCATAGTGACCACGTTTAGCTCGCTTGATCATGTTGTTGACCGCTGTTCGGTGCTCAACAAAAATCTGGCGATGCACCTCGAGCTTCCTTGTTCTCCATCTCTTCTCGTTTGCACGTCTCAATGCCCTGGCTTGATGAATGTCGTCATTATACCAGGGCTCCTTGCGTCGGGAAGCTTTCATTCTCGACGTGACGGGGGCATGCAGGTTAATTGTTGATACGTTTACTGGTCAACCATTGTGTTCACATCTAGTTTGGTATACACCGATACAAGTTGCAAAGAAAGATCAGTTTCAAGGCGAACCAGATCAAGTCCGCGAAAATCACGCATTTGCTTTACGACACGAGCAGACACTGGTTTAGTAGACGATAGAAGGAAAAAGACACTATATTGATTCGATGTGTTGCTGGGGTACGATGTAGTTGACGACACTATTGAACTGGATGAACGTGTTATCACCAAGTCCAACATGTGTCCCCTCATATGCGTGGATTCAATGACATATTGTTTTAAGTTGTTTTCTGCTAAAATGTCATTCAACACCTTTACACCAGGCGCACTATTCAGTTCGCAGTGGAGATTGTTGTCCCCAACAATTAGAATGTCTTGTCGTGTAACTACTGTTTCATTTATGTATGCTTCGAATTCATCAAGGAACGGCTGGATAGAAGTGGTCGGTGGGCGATAGATGATAACAACACGTACAGGTCTCGATATTTTTGTTGATTTAACATCTAAATGTTCAAATGTGTCATATCGTTTGGTTGAAGTCTTACGGAATTTGTATGCTGACTTGTACAACAGTCCGACACCACCTGCACGCTTCGATGAACGGCATTCCCCAATGTAGCTGTAGCCTGGCGGGGTTAATTCGTTGAGAACGGCACTCTTGTTTGGTTTGCACCATGTTTCGGTCAAAAACAATAAATCGGCTTTATGATCAAGCATATGTTCTTTAACTGTTACGAGTCACATCACTGGTGGTGATAGATTTCACACCGCTGTTGTTGAACATTGCCTGGTTAACACGTATCAGATTAATACTAGTGTTGTGTCGATGTATGCCTGTCCTGACACCACGAATGCCAAACACATCATCGTTTTGTGTTGTTGTTGTTGTTATTGCTGATACCGCCATCACTGTTGTTGTTGCTGCTGCTGCCACTGCTGAAGCTGCAACACGCGACGTTGCGTCATCACAGTGCAACGAGAGTAGTATAGGGGAGGTTATTGGGCCCGTGCACGACACATTTGGTGACCTTTGGGCAAAACTTTACTAATAAAAAACGTTTTAATTACCCCTAATCGTTTTCGGCAACCTACTTATAAAAAAGATCAAAGGCTTTTTTGACACTAATCGTTTTCGGCAACCTACTTATAAAAACGTGATGGATTACCCCCTCTAAGTACATTTGAGGTGCCACCTAGCGGTGAGTGTAGAGATCATTTTAGTTTGTCCCCTAGCGATCAACGCCGTACCTAGCGCGTGCTGACCTAAGCACTATATGACGCGGCTATATAACCGCGATAAAACCACTGTGTGCAGACTTCCCCCGTCAGCCCTATGAGGATGCCCCACTGTACCCTATGTTATCGACATGTTCAAGGACGCCATCAGCGTACCGGGTTTGACGTTGTTGTACCTGTTCAACGACCTGCCGACGTCGATCCATTTCTCGCTGATCAACGAACCCAACAAAGACCTGCACCGCCTGCTGCAGTCGCAGATCGTCGGCGGCCCGTCGGTCATCTTCGCGCACCACCACAAGGCCGGCGTGACGGCGATTCGAGGCGATGCGTCACGCCCGTGTCGTTCGATAGTCGGTTTCGACGCGAACGGCCTCTATCTGTGGGCGATAATGCAGGAGATGCCGACGGGCTGGTACCCGCGCCGGCGCGCGGATAACGCCTTTCGACCGGAATGCGTGCACCGCTACGGCCGTATGGCCGTGGAGTGGTTGATATGGGAGGCGGCACGAACCGACGTGCGTATACGTCACCAGTTGAACGGGCGCGAGAAGCGCATAGGAAAGTACCGAGTCGACGGCTGGTGCGCCGCTACGCGAACGGCGTACAAATTTCACGGCTGTAACTTTCACGGCTGCACGACGTGCCAGACGCACGTGACGACGAACGCCGTCAACGGTCAACCGATGACGACGCTGTACGCCGCGACGATCGCCGTGACGACCTACCTGCGCCGTTTCGTCGACAACGTCGTCGAAATATGGGAGTGCCACAGGCCCGCGGCGCCGACGCCGCCCGACGCGTCACGATGGCGACCGGCGGCCGCCCCCATTACGCGCTCGACGATACTGGAGGGTGTACGTGACGGCTCTCTGTTCGGTCTGGTGCAGTGCGATATCGCCGTGCCGGAAGCGCTGCGCGCCAAGTTCGCCGAAATGCAGCCCGTGTTCAAGAACGTCGATATCGCGCGCGACGGTCTCAGCCCGTTCATGCGCCGCTACGCCGAGTCGCACGATCTCTTCACCCGTCCTCAACGGACGCTCGTCGGTAGCTACTTCGGTGCCGCGATCGTGCTCGCGACGCCCCTCCTACGGTGGTATCTGGCGCACGGTCTCGTCGTCGCGCGCGTCTACCAGGTGATCGAGTACGCGCCGATCGCGTGCTTTCACCGCTTCGGCGACACGTCTCGGAGGGCGACGTCGATCCCGACAAATCGATCATCGCTGATACCTTTAAACTTCTCGGCAACAGTTCGTACGGGAAAACGATTACGAGCGTCGATCTGCACAGGGAAATCAAGTACGCCACGCCGGTCGGCGCCTCGATGCTCGTCAACAATCGTCGCTTCCGGCAACTCGACGTCGTCGTCGACGACGCGCTGTACGAGGTGGCGCTGAATCAGCGCAAAGCCGTCTACGGCCTGCCGATGCAAATCGGTTATTTCGTCTACCAATACGCGAAATTGAGGATGCTCGAATTTTATTTCGATTTCATCGACGCCTACATTCCCCGCCCGCTCTTCCATTACTGCGCTATGGACACGGACTCGGCGTACATCGCCCTCGCGGGGCGCGACGTCGACGCGCTGGTGGCGGAAGAACGGCGCGAACACTACTTCCGGAATCGATCGCTCTGGTTTCCGGCCGAATGCTGCGACGCGCACGTGGACGCGTACGTACGACGCCGCATCGCCGGACTAGCGTGGGAGGAGCCGGCCTGCTGCGCGCGCCGGCGCCTGTTCGATCGTCGAACGCCGGGTCTCTTCAAAGAAGCGTGGCGCGTCGACGGAATCGTGGCGCTGTGCAGCAAGACCTACTACTGCTTCGGCGGCGACAACGGCGCAAAGTGCAGCACGAAGGGTCTGAGCAAGCGTCAGAACGACATCGACGAGCACACCTTCCTCGCCGTACTGCGCGACCGACGCAGCGGCGTCGGCTGGAACCGCGGTTTCCATGTGAAAGACTCGTCCGTGTTGACGTACGTTCAAGAGCGCGCGGCGTTGAGCTACTTCTACGCTAAACGCCGCGTGCTCGACGACGGCGTCACCACGGCGCCGATACTCGTCTAACTCGTATAACTAACCTAAGAAGGACTCTTCTAACTCGTACTAACCTAAGGACTAGGAGGCTCCACCCCCCTACTAGGGGTAGGTTCTGTATGTATGTATGTAGGTAGGGTTATAAAAACAATTGCGCACAATTTCATCATCATCGTTTTTTATTACTACTACTATACACGTAAAAGCGAAAGCGTTAATGTTGTAATGGTTTTAGCCAATCGAATACGAGACAATCATTGGCCACCCGATCGGTGCCGAATAGGCTCTGGAACGTCGTCAACGGCATACCGCGACATCGGAGGAGGAGGTAGGCGACGCAATATTGTCCGCACACGTTAGAGACGACGCTCTGCAGCAGCTTGTCGTTGTACGTCCACGCATCGCCGCAGTTACGGTGCAGGAACGTGAGGAAATCGGCTTGCAGCGGCGGCAGACCGTACGAATAGAAGTACTCGCCTCGCCGGTCGACGTCCACGTAGACGGCCACCCAGTGCTCCCCCGGCTCGCCGCCGTCGTCGGTGTTGCACACGAAGGCCGTCGGGTAAGCGGTGGTGGTGGTGGTAAGTAGCGCGTCTTTAGGCACGACACCGACGACGATACGTTTAGCGTACGCAACGCGTTCCAGGCGACGCATCAGTTGGAACGTATCCATTACCAGTCGTACACGACGTTCCGGTTCTTGTCGATCTCCAGCACCGTCTCGAATTCCGCGTACACGACGACGTTCACCGGTCGGGGTAGCGGCGTCCCGAAGTGCATTTCGGCGCCCACGGTCCCCTGACGCACGACGTTGAAATGGTCCCCGTCGCAACAGTTGGGCGTCAGGTCGAAACCGAAGATGGTGTAGCCGGCGCCGAAGTCCGTGCGCGATACGCCGTTTCCCTCGTCCTCGTACGCCTTTCCGGTGGCCGCGAAGAGATTCATGTAGCTTCGGACGTACCGGTTGTGCGGGAAGTCCGGCTGTAGCGGCTTGCTCGGCACCTGACGTCCATCGACGACGAGCGTGAGGAAGTTTATGTCGTTATGCCGCGCGTCGAACGGATTTCTAGTGTAGTCTCCGTTGTAGGCGACGTTGTCGATCATCATCAGGAACATGCGTTTCGGAATCGTACCCATGTACAAGTTCTCGTGTGTGTGCGATAGCGTACCCGCCGTTATCGAGAACGACTTGCAGTCGATGCGGCGCATCGGGAACTTAGCCGTTCCCAACGTCCACGCTTTGATATGACCCATCTGGACGTCCGGGTTCAACTTCACTTTTCGCACGTGCAGGCAAATCGATTGAAACGCGAGGCGCCACCCCGGTACGGCTTGCGCGCCCAAGAGCGCGAAGGCGTCCTTCGAGCGCACCATGCGTACTTTCGTGTCGACGCCGTTCGGCATGAGCCGGTTTAGCATAAACGCGTCGACGTGCACGCGTCCCATCATCTCCACCTCGTCGCTATCGGCCGTCATGACGCGCCGCGCTTCGAACCCGGTGCTGTTGTTTCCGAGCGCGTCCATGTGTCCGGCGGTGTCTTTGTACCACAACGCCCCCGTGAGATGCGACCGTTTCGCGTCGCTACCGTAACTCAGCAGGGTCTCGAGGTAGGCCCGGTACGCGTACGTATTGGTCGACGGCGTCACGACAGTGCCGTTCAGCGATACGTCGATTTGACTGAACATCGAATGCAGGAAATTGTTGACCGGGGCCACGTTGACCCCGGCCGCCAGATTGGTACCGTCGCCCTGAACCACTTTGAAACGGACGTACACTTGAAGGCTCGCCAGGTCCGTATAGTCGTTGCCCGAGCCCGGGATGAGGAACTCGATAAGGCCGCCGGCGTCGAGAGCCATCAGCGGCTGGTAGACGGTCCACTGACAGCTCTCGACGCTCGTCTGCGTCACAGGCCCGCTGAACAGGTCCAGTTCGGCCTTCACGCCCTCGCACGATGCGCCATTCACGAACGCCATCATTAGTCGTCGAATATGTCGTCCGTTCGACGCCGTCTCTTCCGCCTACTGACGGTCGCCGCCGCTAGACGCTGTCTCTTTATGGCGGCGCCGGCGCCGCGCCGCTGCTGCGTTTTTTCCTCTTCGTCGGCGGCGGTTGCGACGGCGAATTCAATAGGCCGTCGAGAAGATCGACGCCGGCCTCCTTCGCGCGTCTTTTTATCGACTGTTTCAGATTGCCGCCGACGACGACGTCCCGCGCCACGCGCACGCCGGTGTTGAGCGCACGTTTTCCCAACGCCAGCGCGCCTCTCTTGATAAGCGGCATGGCGCTTCGAAACAGGCTCTCGTAGAGATTGCCCAGACCGTGTCCTCGTTGCCCCCGAACACCGACGAAGACCGGCAGCTGACCGCCGACCTGTCGAACGTAGTAGTCCTCGTACGGGTTCTTCGTCTTCGGCATGTTAAAACAATTTCGATTTACAGCGTCTGGTGTGAAGCGTCGTCACTAGCTATCCCTGCTCGAATGGTATCGGTTGACCGAGATCGTCTCTTATATCGACCTCGATCGAATCGAATTGATGACGCAGCAGCTTCACGTATTGGACGCGGTCAAACGTTTCCGAAATAATGCTGTCGTTCGTACCGTAGACGGCGATGTTGTGAAGGAGCGGCGCGTACACGTCACCGACGACGCGCGGTTCCACGAGATCCGTGTATACGTACAGGGTGTCGACGCCCGCCTTCGTATCCACCGTATTGTGACCTTCGTACGCGTACGTGTACGCGACGGGCATGGTTTCGATGACGACTGCCGGCGCGGCGCCCTTCATCGGGGCACTCGTGATCATGTTGCTATAGAAACCTAGTACGTCCTTCAGACGGCTCGTATGAGGTATGATAAATTCGACACCCGGCGACATATGCAGCGTCATTCGGTTAGAGACGTCGCTGAACTCTAGACGCGCCTTGACTTTATCGGTGCTCAATTTCTGTAGCGCCGCGTTGATCTGGTGCATCAACGTGTAAGCGCTGTTGTAGAAACCGTGAGCAATCGTGCCCAGTCGGTATAGCAGGACGGTGGTGCCGATGTCGTCTATGTACGTGTAAATACCCGGGTCGCCCGTCGCGCAAGTCAGGAAGAAGTAGGCGTCCTTCTCTCTCACGTTGTACCACGTGTGCGGATACTGTAGCGTCACCAGTCCGCATTCCCACTCCCCCAACAGGTCGAAACGTCGCGGCAGCGTCGTGATGTAGTGCGTCAACGTACTTTCGGGGTGACGCTTCATAGACGCGTTGCTCGGTAGCGTCAGGTAAAAGTCAGACGAGACCGCCATCGTGTCGTCGTCGTCGTCGACCGCCACCAACATTCATAGACGGACTCGGGAGCAGGTAACCGAGACAGTTGCTCAACAGCGCCTTCCACAGGTTGGAGTCGCCTTGACCTCTCGTCAGATTGTATATACTAACGGCGATGACGAAGTACAGGACGACGAACTGACAGACGAATACGATTTCGGCCTTAGGGCATTCGTTGCCGCAGATTTGCCATGGAACGGGTTCGTGGACGGTGGCGGTGGTGGTAGCGGCGTCGACGGCGTCGTCCGTGTTGGTAGGTTCGCCCGAAGCGGTAGTATCGTCGCCGAGCCTCGTCGCCTCGTCGATCATCGTCGCGCCACTGCGGTCTGTCGATACAGCAGGGGCCCTTATACAAGAACGAAAATCCGCTGCATAACCCCGCCTCGTGCAGTCGCCAGCACCCCTCGTGACGAGTCCAACGAGTCATTCTCATCTCCGCCGCCGCGCTAGTAGTGTTTATAGGTCCACGAGCGACTCGGCGTCGATCCAGCTGTTGAAGTAGGCCGGATAACCGCTCCATTTTACGAGCGCCTCCGAACCGCCGCAACCACGACGACGACGACGCTGTAGGACCGCCTCCACGCGATACAGTTTGTCGTTCGGAACGACTACGCGTTGTAGTTCCGGTTCGTAGAAGGCGCCCTCTACCGGCGTCCCGGCGTCGTCCTTCAGGCGATAAACGGGCGGCTCGGACGGGTGCGCCTCTACGACGGTGAAGAGCTCCTCGCTCCAGTTAGCCAAGTATCCTTTTTTGAATTGACCCCTCGTCTTGCTGATACGTACGCGATCCCCTTCGCGCAGTTTCGTTTTTTTTCGTTGGCCGCAGCCGACGTTGCCGTACAGTCGTTGCCATACGGTCTCCTGATTCGTTGCGTCGACACTCGCCGGCGTCCTACCGATGCTTCGGTGGTAGGTGTTGTTGTACGATCGCACGAAAGCCGGTAACGCCTCAACGTAGTGCAGCGTCTCATGTTTCGTAAAATAGCGCCACATACGCGTCTTCAAAGTCCGATTAAACCGTTCCAAGACGCTCGCTTAAGTTTCCTCGTTATGCGTCACGAAATGATGAACGCCGCGACTCTTTAGGAACGTTTGCACGATTCGGTTCAGAAACTCGGTCCCCTTATCGGTCTGCAGCGCGTTCGGCGTCTCGCCGCCGCCGCTCAGCAGGCGCTCGAAGTCTGCGACGAGCGACGGGCCGGACTTACTCTTCAACGGAACGCACCACGCCCGCTTCGAAAACACGTAGATGACCGTCAATAGGAATGTTATACCGTCGTTGTGCGTTTTCAGCCTAGTCAAGTCGACCAGACCGGCTTGCCACTGCTGGTTTCGACCGCCCACGATGACGCGACATCGTTTGAAATGTCGTTTAACCGGTTTGTGTAAGGTATAGGCGTCCTGCGACGCTAGCCACCTCTCGACGGCCGGTCATCGGAGTTTCGACGCCCGGTGCAAAGCGTCGACGCCGCCGTATCTTCCCACCCGTTTCGGAACGAAGTTGACGCTATTCAGTTCGTCGTCGTCGTCGTCTTTTCGTTGCTGTCGAGTCGTTGTTGACTTTCGTTTTGGTCGACGACGAATACCATGGTAACGACGACGACCACAAATGAACGATGATTATTATTCACGTATAGAGAACGATAACCGCGATGGTGAAGCTGACGACGATGGCCGTTATCGTTCGTCGTGACGGCATCGTCGTCACCACGCGTCCCACGCCAATGCGTCAGCAGGGGAACGTTGTCTCTTTTTAGCGTCATGTCGTCTCCGCGCCGGCGTCGCTGGTGAACTAGCCGACGGCGTCAACGTCGCCGCCTCTTCTAATAGCCGCTTCTGCCGCTGCTCCATGTACGCCCGATAGCGCGGGTTGCCTACGAATTCCATAGGGTTGTTCATACTCTTCATGCGCAACCCGAACTCTTTCCATCCTACGGGCGCTGTCGTCTTCGTTTTCGTTCGCATGAGATCGTTCACTAGATCGACCTTGTTACTCCCCGCGATCGTTTTACCGGCGTACACGAATTCGCCGCGGTCGTTCCATCGACACAACGGATCGGCTTTCATTTTCGCGATAAGCAGACCCGTCTTCCCTTTCAGCGTTTTCGGCATGCTGGCTATGATTTCGCGCTCTACGTCCTCCGACGATGGTGGCGCCGCCGCCGCTGCCGCCGCCGCCGCAGGCGTCTCGCCGCCGCTGACCACCGACACGCGTACCGGTTGCGCCGCTCGAGCCGCCTCTATCGTGTTGTAGCGACTCAGCAGTTGATTGTACGACGCCACCTTATCGCGTTCGGATCAATCCGACCGTTCTAGAATGTCCTTCATGTCGCTGTCCAGGCTACTCAGCACACGTAATCGGGGCGTGCTCGGCGGCTGATCGATACGTGGCAGGAGGCTTTCCACCAATCGCGGGTCGACCAACGCCATCTTCTTTGCGTACTGCATCAATCACCCGCTGCCGATCACCTCTCTGAGCAGCGGGAGGAGAACGGTGCTCGCTAACAGCGCTAGCAGGGCCGTCAGAAAACCACCCGCACCCTTTTGCAAGACGACTCGCTTCTGCTTAACCGGAACTTGTTTGTCGGCGAGTTTACGCAGGTGATTCCTGTATTTTGCCAACTCGCGTTTCTGCTTCGGCGACAACTTCACGTTCCCTTTCAGAATGTTGTACGCGCAATCGCACAGACTACAAATGAGACCGGCGTCCGCGTGGCCGATCACGGCTTTTCGCAGATCGATGTTCCGCCTATGCCTCTCCAACAGCTGCAGGGCGAAAATGTGTCTCTTCACTCGGTTCGTCGGTCCCGCCACCTTCGGTCGTCGCTTCGCTTACACCGCGCGTCCCGTCATAGCGACTAATAAACGTACGCGGCCACGTCCCTCTCTTCTTATAGGCTGCCGCCGCAGCCGCCACCACCCTTCCGTACGTAGACGTACTGAAGGCGATCGTCCGGAAATATGCACGAACGCAGGCGCATGTCCTCTTCCGTTTCCTGTTTCAGATCCACGAAGAGATAGCCGTACGCCAACGATGTCGCGTCTTTGAAAGCCTCTATCATGTAGTTGACCTTTCCCGGGTACATCTGTTTCGCTAGGTGTCCTACTTGACCGGCGTCTCGGAGGCTCTTGAATAGCACTATGTATTGGGCGTTCAGGCTGATTGTACGGTTTTCTTTTCCTTTCGGAAACATGTTCTGCCGCAGTTGTACGACCGACGTATTACAATGATGACTTTTTTTAGTAAATAGTACCGTCACCCGGCTATCAGTCTCCTGCATGAAGTCGTGGAGTACTAGAAGCGTCCTCGCTTTACCGTCTAAACGTTTCGGATCCGGCAGGCCGTCTACGAACTATATTTTCGAAGACATAGGCGCGTTGCCGGTCTGCCACTGCCCGTAGCACCACATGATTTTCTCGGGCGGCGGATCGATCATAGCGTGCCGTATCAGACGGTCGACGAACGTCGTCTTACCGCACCCCGTAGGACCGGCTACTATACATGTAAAAGGATGCTTCAACGACTGAGCGAACACTTTTTATGCGTCCTTATAAGCGTCGCGCACCTCCATCAACAGTTTACCGAGCATGTTCTCCCCCGCATCGCCCCCGATCCTGGCACCCCAGAAACCCTCCCTACTCGGTACCCATTCCACCAATTCGACGTCCCCGGTGGCCAACAGGGCGGCCTTCAACGAGGTCGTCCCGTCAAACTTCCTCCTCAACAACATCTTCATACACGCGACCCTAACGGCGCGCCATTCGGTTTCCGTTCTCGTTTTTCGAATTTCGTAACCGCGTCGTTTCGCTAGATAAGGCGATCGCGTTCTTTTGATACGCTCGGCGCATTCCGCGTCTTCGTTGAATATTGCTTTCCTATACTGATAGGCGTGCTCGACGGATCGGAAGCCCCGACCGAACGCCGTCAATCGACACGTATACATATTCGACAAGACGGAGCGTGATCCGCCAAACCTTATAGGCGGCGACGACATACTGACTACCGATAACCCGCTACCGCCACCGCTTATATACAGCCGCCGCTAGATCTAAAAAAGTGGCGACGACCCGAGATACCATAAACGCCTTATTGCTTATGTCAGTACGCGCTAGGTACGGCGTTGATCGGTAGGGACACAACTAAAATGATCTCTGCGCTCACCGCTAGGTGGCACCTCCAATGGACCGCCGCTACGAATCTAAAAAGGGCCGACGATCTGATTCGGACCCGAGATCTTTCTATCCCTAGTCGAACACTCTCCCAGGAGAGCTAATCCGTCGTCGACGTTTATGAAGTGGTTTTATCGCGGTTATATAGCCGCGTCACAAACGCATTATTGCTTAGGTAAGCATCATTATTGCTTAGGTCAGCACGCGCTAGGTACGGCGTTGATCGCTAGGGGACAAACTAAAATAATCTCTACACTCACCGCTAGGTGGCACCTCAAATGTACTTAGAGGGGGTAATCCATCACGTTTTTTATAAGTAGGTTGCCGAAAACGACTAGTGTCAAAAAAGCCTTTGATCTTTTTTATAAGAAGATTGCCGAAAACGATTAGGGGTAATTAAAACGTTTTTTATTAGTAAAGTTTTGCCCAAAGGTCACCAAAGGTGTCGTGCACGGGCCCAATAACCTCCCCTATTCTACTAACGAGTCCTTGTAGGCTGCACCCAAGAAATGTCATTGGTAGTCAATGCTTGCCACAATGGTCTGCTGACTGGCCTTCCCACTACACTGCCAGCCAGCTGGAGGAGGGCCTTAGCTGAAACGTTCACCGTACCTTCATAGTGCATTGTACAAAAAATGGCAAGTAATAATGGCCTTAAAACATCAAATCACATGCTGAATATCTGAGACTGTCCAATAGGCTGTCATGAAGGCGCACAAGCAGTATAAGTACATGTATATAATATTTCCACTAGCTGTGTTATTAAAAGGCCGTATTGAATACGATTTAACAAGATTGTTGTATAGAGCAGAAACCATGCACAGACGACAAATGGACAGTGGATCATTTTGGTTATTAAATGTCCAACAGTTATTTTTGGCTCTGTAAAACTTGCCCTTCTGTTTTAACTTATTTATTCATTTTTCTTTTTAAACATATTGATATTTGTGGTTAGTATATATTGATTTGTAATCATTTAAATATTCGTGTTATTAAGAAAGCAAGTTTTACGTATGGTTTCCTTCATTTTTCTAACTGATATCCAGTCCAGCATTAGGCAGTATTGTATCGTAGAAGAGAATTCGTCAGGAAATATTATGGTAAAGAGAAAAGTGGTGCAAACTCCATAGAAACACATTGGGTGTATCTTCATAATTACAAAGATACACATGCTTTTACATACAGTTTATCTGATGTAATGGAAAAGGTATGATAACAAATACCGTATTTAACCAATTTGGACCATATTGCCATCCAAACATGCCATCCAAAGCGGCGAGTTGCAGGTAACCAAGAAACCATTGGCTCATCCAGGGTCTCGCAATTTGTCCATACATGTGTATGCAGCACGACATTACCAGAACCCTGACAATTTTACTTTTAAACAATCAAATGTAGGTGATGTGTTCCAGTCATCTATAATCGTAAAGCATAATTTGTACCGTTTGTGACGCCCACTCCTGGCATGTCCGGCCTGACTCCGTGATGTTGACGTGTCCATTGTAGTCCTGACCTTTAGGGGTCAACAAACACTCTAGTGGGACATCTGCAACAACGATGACAACATCGTCAACAACAACGACAACGACAGCAGCAGAGACCGCAACTGCACAGCGTGTAGTTTTTGAGGTTAGTAAGCACCCTGGTGGTACACATACGACAACGCGGATAATTTCAACAAACAGTCCTGGTTGTTTGGGCATCCTTTTAAGAGATTGATTGACGCTTTTCTGCAGTAATTAGCAAAATGAAGAAAGTGGCAGACGTCAATCTACCCTCTTCCTATTTCATGATCCAACAACGGAGGGGTGCTAAAGCTCCGGCAGTCCCCCAATATTAATTTCGTCCCCCCACCCACTGAGTGCTGTCTATTTTGAGTACGTAATAACTGAACTGATTTTTTCATCGCGCTTGTTACGAGAACCCACAGATGAGATCATTCTAATTATATAATGCATAACACCAGTTCTGTTCAGTTTACGCTGCTAGTTGATAGCCTGCTCGACAGCAATTCCAGTTCAAGCTTCTTATACTTCTGTATTGCACTGTGTGTCACCTCGTCCCAGGGAATGGGTCATCCGTAGTGGCACTTTACACACCGATCCGAACATTGAGATCTGCTGGTGAAGGTCTATTGATGATACGACGGAATGGTCGGCGTACATTCAGCGATCGGCAGCATGCGGCCCACAATTAAATAGTCTGGTGGCCAAGTTAAGAATTGTTTACTTTTTTTTAGTAGGGCACCCCCTAAACGGTTTGACTTACCACAACTGTTGTCTATAACATAAGGTTTCCAGTTCAGGTGGATGTCACTTATGAAAATGTGTTTCTTGGCTTGGCGGCCATCTTGCAAAATGACAACCACATCTAATTTACTCATATCAAGATTTAACAAGATTTTAACAAGATTGCCACCCAGAGAATTAACTCTAGGTGGCAGGTGGACAAGGAAGCCCTTTGGCTTATCGAGAGTCCAACCCTTTTATATACATGTATCCCGCCCTTCTGAGGTATGTGTCGATTTTATTTTTAAACATATTCACACTACTAGCACCCACACAAACAGCAGATAATCTGTTCCATTCATTTACAGTCCTTTATAAAAATGAGAACTTTCTTATATCTAATCTACACTGCTCCTTTACTAATGTAACTTCATGTCCTGTAGTCTTTCTTTCTTAACTCAAACAACATATTTATGTCAATATTTTCATGACCATTCAATATTTTAAAAACTTCTATCTGATCTCCTCTCATTCTCCCGGTCTCTAGTGTTGCTAAACCACATTCTCTTAGGCGTTTTTCATAACTAAGATCCCTACGTTTTGGTATCATTTAAGTCGCTCTCCTCTGTACTCTTTCTAGCATATATATGTCCTTCCTGCGGTATGGCCTCCACGCTTGTATACACTATTCTAAATGAGGCCTATTGTTTTGTACAGCGGTATTATTAGTTCTTTTTCGTTATACGCTATATTTTGCGAAATTAATCCAAGGATTCGATTTCCCTTTGAAGCTGCAATTCCGCACTGCTCTGAAACCTTCATATCAGCACTAATAGTAATCCTAAGTCCTTTTCTTTTAAAGCAGTTCATTGTATATTGTACATCTTCGTTCCCATGTCCTGTGTGGAGGCATTTATATTTCCCAAAATTGAACAACATTTGCCAGTTTTCAGACCATGTTATCAACCTGTCAAAATCATCTTGTAAATGCTGTCTATCTCCATCACTTTTAATTCTTCTAAACACTTTTGTATCATCCGCAAATTTCAACACCTTGCTTATTATATCATCGTCCAAATCGTTGATATATATATTAAGAATAATATAGGCCCCAGTACTGATCCCTGTGGTACCCCACTCAAAACTGATTTCCAGTTTGAAGCCATCCCATCAACTGCTACCCGTTGTCTTCTGTCAATCAGCCATTTTCTACCCAGTTAAGTACACCATTTCCTATGCCATGGGCCTTTAGTTTAAGCAGTAATCTTTGATGTGGCACTTTGTCGAAAGTGTTTTGAAAATCTAAGTAGATCATAATCTACTTGTGATCCCTCGTCTACCCACTTAGAGATATCTTCCAAAAAACATAATATATTTGTCAAACATGACCTCGCTTTTAGAAACCCATGTTGACATGGTTAACAAGAAAATCCACCATGTGATCTTTAATTAGTCTTTCTAATAATTTGCAAATCACCGATGTTAAACTCACTTTTCTGTAATTCTCTTACTTGATTCTAGAACCTTTTTTTGAATAACGGTATAATGTTTTCTTCTTTCCATTTAAAAGGAACCACTCCCTCTTCTAACGACACATTGAAAACAGTAGCAAGCGGTATGCTAATTTGTTCTGCAATTTCCAATAGTAGCTTGGGCGGAATCCCATCCACTCCAGGTGATTTAGTATCCTTCATAGCCCTTATTTTCTTAGCTACTATTTCCGGGGTTACAATTAACTGTCGTAAATAATCTGATTCTGCCCCCTTGAACTTAGTCTCTGGTACTGGCAGTGAACTAATATCTTCTCTTCGAACTAAAACACTCATTCAGGTCTTCTGCCATTAAGAATCCCTCTGATACTATATTTCGTGCACTATCTTCTAGAGGGCCGACCTTATCCTGAACTTTCCGTTTGCTTCGAACATACGCATAAAAACTCTTGCTGTCATGTTTTAAATTACAAGGTAAGTTTTGTTCATAGCTTCTCTTTGAATTTCTAAGTTCAGCTATAGCTTGGTTTAATGCTTCTTTATAAATGTTGTAGTCTTCCTCATTTCCAGTACATCTGTATGATCTTCCACATCATTTGTTTGTACTTGATTTTTGTAATGGCTTCTTTCGATAAGTGTTTCGTTTTGGACCGTTTTCCTTGTTTTTTCAAGGGAACAAATTTATGCACTCAATTTCACTCTTTAAGATATTCCAGCATTATGTTGCTGTCTTATTCTTCAGTGTGTTATTCCAGTCTATCTTTGCTAAATATTTCCTCATGTCCTTATATCTTCCTTTGTGGAAATGTCTCCTGTACTGCTGTTTTACTATTCCTTTCTGATTTCACTTTGATGGTAAAATGTATCTGGTTGTGATCACTACTCCCCTGTGGCTCACATATCTTGACATTGTCAACTAATTCATTCTGTGAGGACAACACTATGTCTAACGCATTCTCACCCCTGGTTCGTTCTAGCACATGTTGAGAAAGGAAACTATCTTGAACTAAAACAAAAAACTTGTGGTCCTCACTGCCCATACTCTATAGAGATTTCCATTGTATATGCCCATGGTTAAAATCCTCCATAATAATACAGTCCCGTTTGCTCACTTCCCTCATAGCGTTTTGTACTTTTTCATTCTCTTCTATGCTTATGTTTGCACTTCGATATCGTAAGAACTGCGTCACCTAGAACCAAACCTTTGGTGTCAATAAAGTTTTTGGGGTCAAAGAATTCAAATATTTTAAATCTGAACTTCTGGGACATTCACATCCGCCATTTTTGAAGATTGTGGTCGTCAATACAAATATCACCATAGCTTAGCATATACATCATGTAGCGAAGTCATTTGTATATCTATGTATAAATTGTGGACAGAGGTGTCAAAAATGCAAATATGACCAACGCTGACAATGATATGTCGTAATTTTTAAAGATGGTGCCCATGCGCAGTTCTGCATTGTTGAATTCTTCGTGGCATTTCTACTGAAACTCCTTCACTTTGGAGTACAACGCTTTGTCACGTGTAAGTACTACATGGGACTAATTTTACGTAGCTTAGAAACGTCAGCAGTGGCTCGGGAGATCTATTTGTGGCTGTAAAATCGCCAAAGCCTGTCAACAATTATAATCAACAAAAACGCTTTAACAAAGTTGTGTGATCGTGCATAACTAGTTAGGCAACGTACACGAGGTTCACTTTTACACTTGGCTGGGCATATGCCTATTAGTCTGGTAGCCAAGTCCAGAAATGAATACTTTCGTAGGGCACCCCCTACGGCAAACGTTTGACCTGCCAGACACTTGGTTTTAGAAATCACAGCATTTCATCCAACAGTATTCCAAGATGAATATCGTGAAATGCAAGACGAGATCGCACTTGACCGACGAACACTTGAATTACACACTGAGGTTTGCAGAAACAAGTTTGCAGCCAGACATGTGGTCCTTCGTGCTGCACCAAAAACAACTCCCTTCCCAGGTAGCACATCTACAGCGGGCCGACAGCGGGCCGAGAGCGGCAAATTTATCGGCCCGCTGTTGGCATCCGCCTGCGGGCCGAGGGATTTTGTTCGGCGGCTCGCTTTTGGGCCAAGAGCGGCACATTGTCGGCTAACGATATTGTGCCGATGGTTAGCCGCCATTAGGCCGACTGTGCCTAATTTTGCTAAATGTGTGTATATGTGTGTGTTTTTCTAGTTATAAGACCAAATTAAACACATACACTCGATACACATTTGTCAATGTCTTGGGATTAACTGGAATTTGGAAGTTCAAACAATAACAATAATATAGTAACAATTTCTTGTAAGAAATACACTCAGTAGTCGACTCTAACTAGACATCTTAAGTTGTTGATTGTTGACGATGAGTGGCTTTGATAGTCGATAGGTTAACAGGATCAACGTACACACATTTACATAAAAAAATCGCATCCCTCATTGACTTGTTGACAAAGTTCTAATGAGAAAGCAGGAATGATTTTATATGGCCTAAAAATAAAATAAATGGCAGAAATTATGCAGCTCGTGGGCCATAAAATGACAGAAGGCGCTTAGTGTAAGTTCTTCTTCCGTTACACATTCACACTGTCAGTGTCATGCTCACAAACAGAAACACACAGCACTGCAACGGCCCACAGGCCACGGCACAGGGACAATCATCAGGTTACTCTGCAGCGCTTTCTACTATATGTTTTACGAATAAATAACAATTTTCTGCAGAATAAAATGTCTGCTTATAAGTCATGCCAAAATTAATGTATTTGTATAATCTAGAACTATACAGATTTACAACAAAATGTCTTAAAACGTACCTTTTCTCGGAGGTCTGCTTTTTCTGTTTCCCTCTAAGTTGTACATGTCACTCTATTCAAAAATGGCGGTACAGACTCGCAGTAAATAATAACATGTCAGTGAATATTAAAAATATTGTCAACACCCCGCTTTGGATCAATAAATATTGTTGTTGTTTAATTATATGAATAATTTCACGGATCATCCTTATTTTTGTTTATTTTAAAGCGATGCTTTGTAAGCTAATAAACATTCCAGATTTACTTTATCAAAACGTGATAATGTCCCATAAGTGTTTTCTCTGCTACTTATGCCTTGCATGTTTATTCATAATTTGGGTGTAATCTGCGCAAAAAGCCGATAAACAATAGTGTTTACGCGAATCTTTTTGAGCTTGCTGCCACGTGGATGATTAATTATGCAGCCAGAGTATAATGAATATTCATGCATGCGCAGTGAACCACGCAAACACCGTTGACGTCACACACACATGTCAGATTCGGAGGTGAGTTGATTCAAGCAATGACATTGTAAATAAGCAATTTGTAAACATATGTATATTGACAGCTATTTTATAAGTGTATGAAGCGTTTGCATTGTTAGTTATCCTGCATCCCAATGCCGTCGATCAGCCGAGTAATGTTTCGATTAAATAGAATTATAACGTCCGCCGGCTGCAGTCGGTGTTAGCAGGGACTGGATCTGTCAAGCTTCTACTATTAGGCAAAGTAGTAGAGGCTCTACTCGGTCTCACCTTTCTAGTTAGTAAAATTGCCAAGTATTTGACATGCAGTGAGCAAAAATGAACACTAAATATCAGTATATGCAACCATAACCACAGGATTAACCTGGTCATGGATGTTATTTTTTTGGCCTAAATCTGGGACTTGGGTCAGTGTGTCTACGGGTCTTGCCTTTCCAAATTCCAGTCAGCCGTTTTTGAAAAGTTCTCGTTTCCCCACTTATTTGAACCGAAACATGATTGATTCTAATGCTACAGCTTCAAAAGTTAGTAAACCTGGCTGGCATGATTGTCATCATTCAATGTAAAGGTTTTAGGTTTGTTAAAAAGTACACAATACCGTGTTGCCACGGAATTTTGTGATGCACGAATTTTGGACACCAGCAGATCTGCACTCTAGTAAACATAAGTTGTTATCCATGAATATATATATTTTAATCTAATAATAGATCAAATCAATTTGCGCTACTTCATGTGAATAGCACATTTGATATTCATAGTATTCGCTAAAAACATACAAATTACACATTTATTTTTGACATGTTACTATACCGTTACTGTACACTTTTCGCGAGAATGACCCATATGTATCATAATACACAAAATTAATTATTAGAGGAAGAATAAAGGAAAACATACTCTGGATAACTTCCAGGGACCCATGACAATACTGATAAGTAGAATTTCTGATAACTAGAAAG
Organism: Paraescarpia echinospica; assembly: GCA_020002185.1. NCBI lineage: Eukaryota > Metazoa > Annelida > Polychaeta > Sabellida > Siboglinidae > Paraescarpia > Paraescarpia echinospica. The sequence continues at coordinate 54,509,964 of CM034531.1, forward strand.
TTATCAGAAGGTCCCCTTGTTGGGTGGGACCTTTTCCTTGGACCGAGGAAAAGATTTACTTAACTTAGCAAAAATCAACTTATGTGAGTTCGAGTTATCTGGAGTGCACTGTATATGACCAATGCATACAGGTAAATAAGTAGAAGCAAATTAAAAGTTGGCCAAAGTAATGCATTGGGATTTTAGTTTGACTGAACCAGCATAACAAGATTCTCTTGTATTTCTATTCCATTTAGCGAGCTGTACACTTTGTGATAAGTCCCATAATCTATTATATAAACTGAATTAATCCGCATAGTGTTGAATTGGTTAAGTCATATTTTGGCTTAGTTTCCTAAATTCAACATTGTTTATTTGCAGGAACATTGGAAATAGCCGAGCTGATGGAAATAGGAAATTGAAGAGCTCTACTCAACAATGCCATTAATTGGACAATGTGTGCTTGACTTTGTTCTGTCCCATTCTGTTCTGTGCGACATCTGCTGGGAAGTCGTTTTTATATCTGATAGCTTTGTGTATCAAAATGCATAGCAGTGATATTAATTTGACAAAGTGTTAACTGACACAGTAGTGAAGAAAATGTTCTTGTTCTGCCATATTAGTTATGTGTGGCTTCTGTTGGGAATATGTACATGACTACATGTTTCAAACGGATTTGTGCAATCACTTGATTTGTGCATCCAAATGCACAACATCCCGTCATTATGTTGCAAAATAGGAGTACATAATAAAATCTATGCTTTCTTGTACTCATCATGTTTTGATTGTGTTCTACAGCATATTCTTCAAGATTTGTTTAAACAAGTTTGTGTTATGTGAAATATACTGGGAGTAGTGTAAAAAAAGGCGTCACCAAAGTTGCTTTTACAATAATTTTGAAAATTCATAAAATATAAATGTTCCACAACATTCAAAATGTGTTAGGGATCTTCTTGAGTTAAATACACCAATGATGAATGAAAACAGTGTTTTAAAAAATGCGTTACTTTTAAAGTTTTAGTATTATATAACTTTGTTTCAATCATACAATGGACATTTTATTTGTCATCGAAACAGGAGTTCGATAGAAACAAATGCAATATCTTTTACTCTAAATGAATGGGCAGAACAAATAATTATTGCACTCCCAGTACAAAATAAAACATGTTACACTGATGCAATATATTTTAATATTAATTTTTGGTCGATAGTAATGTTATTATGCTCTTTATATATCTACATTTTTCAAACTAAAATTAAAGCTTTATTAAATTAACCACCTACGCTATTTTAATATTGTACATTAATTCATGTAGTGTATGTTGTATTTACATTGCTTATGGAAATAGCAGCTGGATTTATGATGCAAACAAAGTGGTTTCATTACTGAATGTTTCTCGGCTTCAATAAATTTATGTTATCTAAACGTTTCATTAAAACTAAACTTTAAAATGTATAACCAGATGTACCTAGTGAAAAAGGAACATGATAGTACCATAGGTGAGATTTTATATTCCAACAAAAACAATGCCAATCATTCAATATGTCATCGACGGCTTCGTGCGTGGAGAGCTGGTGTTTTTTCTTTTAAATCAATCCGTCTGTCAGATATATTATCACGTTCATTAGTGATTAATAAAACATAATTCTAATGAAATAAAGGCATAAATTACAAGAAATAATAATATTAACATGATTATTTAATAACTGCGTACATTACAAAGAGATTAAAATTCTCAAAGAATCGCTCTAATACTACTAGTTACTACAAATGCGCTGTAAACATGATGTCCACTACTGGCCAATAAAAGCCGTACTATCGAGTGCCACATTAGCGTCAAATATCACTACCCGAGTGCTCCAGACGGTTGGAAGCCTGAGTCTGATAAACGACCAAAGGAAGCTGCCCCTGTGGTATATCAGCTGCCGGGGAGAGGTTGACAGGCGGCTGTCGTGTGCCGCGGTTACGGCTATAATATAGCAAAGCCCACCGCTCCACCGCTCCATCCCATCGCCCATGGCATCGCGCATCATACCATCGCATCGCACTTCGCTCCAAGGCGTTGCGAATGTCCACACACAATACTGATGACGCTTCTTAAATACTGATGACACTTCTTATAATATTACGACACGTTGCCAACCATTACAAAGCATTGAGATGTTTTGGAAGTATACACCTTTTTATACTAACCTGTCGCTGACGAAAGGACACAAAAAATGCTCCACACCACCAGAACCACCGACGGCCAATGGTCAAACGTGTCTGACCTCTTCCTAACCGACGGCCACATTGCCACAGGATGTCGCGCGTCAAGAACCTCTGTATCCACAATTGTCGACGCTGCCTAAGTCGCATTGGTAACAAGCAACACAATTAACAACGAGTCGATCAATAAAATACCGTTACTATATTACTATAGGCACAACAGGTCCAGAAAAACTGCGAGTTGATCGACAATATCTCGAATACGGCTTCAAAACAATTCCAAACATGTTAGCAGCTAACACACTCACCATTTCGACGCCGTTTGACATTCTCTAATGCAAGCAAACTCTAACCTTTGTGTATCCACTTAATTAACCTTTGCAAATCTATTTTAACCTTTTATATTATTAAACTCTTTGTAACATTGACCTTTTTCTGCGGCCGATTGGAATGATCAAGCTTTTCAGAAAATGCCACATCATTAGTAGTATTACACTTCGTGCATCTTTATATTGTTCCCAAAACACTTCGCTAATGTGCCGATCGCATTTCACAGTATGATGAAAGAGGAACGCATAACTCGAAGTTGTCTATTCACGCGTGTATACAGATGTCACATTTTTACGACTATTTATCAACAGATCGGCGTATTTCAAAGTTTCATGTATGTGGAAGAGGGTCTGGCACTTTAACGACTTCAGTTTGTGTAGTACTGTATATAAAATTTACAATCGCTTTCCTCGCCATTTTATATTTACATTATAATCTAATTATAATCGAGGAAACGTATGTATGCAGGTACGTCCATGGTTTCCTGTTAAACGGCTTGAACCTCGAACGCCAAACTTTCAGGGATTAATCTTCGACACCACGGGTTGGACGTAAGACCTATATTTGCATAAAATACACCATATACTTCAAGAGTTAGTGATGTTTTAAGGGTATATATCATTTGTTGATTACGTAGCACGTAAGGCAAGCAGAAAAGCGCCGGTGAACAGTGCGAAATAGTATTTTGTTTACGTTTGTGTGTACACCAGAACGGTTTCTTAATTCTACCTACCAGTTTCTGCCTACCAGTTTCTGTTGCCTTTTGACATTTGGCTGAATCTCACATTAGATACGATCAAACCATCATATGACCATCAGTCAGATATATGACAAAATGGACTCCATCATTTTCTGATCGTGTGCCAGGAAATGTTTCCCTTTTTCTAAATTCATAAGAATTTAATTAAAACAAATTTGCAAAATGAATTATCTTAATATCTGTTATGATCATGACTCGTATGTAGCATATATTTTAACAAAACTGTGTTTATTGCAATACAAATCAGATGTTAAATTTATTGTGAAGTTTTAAATGTAAAAGTGTTGTTATGACTCAAGGGACCCCCACATGGTGGCTCAAGGATCGAACCCCATGGTTGGGGTATCTTGACTAGAGCCACTTCATTGCTTCCACAAATTTGCATATATTCATACTTAAAAACTGACATATCCCAGAAATGAGTCGTATGTCCCCACATTCCCCTATGTAAAGAAAAAGCTCTTCAGAATGGCGACAGAAAGTGGCGCCACCTCGCGGAGTTCGGGTAATCACAGGGTAAATGACGAAGTGGGCATACGTTTGCGAATTTAACAAGATTTAGCAAGATTTAACAAGATTCCCATCCAGAGAATTAACTCTAGATGGCAGGTGGACAAGGAAGCCCTTTGGTTTATCGAGAGTCCAACCCTTTTATCTACATATATCCAGCCCTTCTGAGGTATGTGTCGATTTTATTTTTAAACATATTCACATTACTAGCACCCACACAATCTGGAGATAATCTGTTCCATTCATTCACAGCCCTTTGTGAAAATGAGAACTTTCTTACGTCTAATCTACACTGCTCCTTTACTATTGTAACTTCATGTCCTCTAGTCTTTCTATCTTTCTTAACTGAAAAAAACATATTTCTATGAATATTTTCATAACCATTCAATATATTAAACACTTCTATCTGATCTCCTCGTAATCTCCTGGTCTCTAGTGTTGTTAAACCACATTCTTTTAGGCGTTTTTCATAACTAAGATCCCTCAGTTTTGGTATCATTTTAGTCGCTCTCCTCTGTACTATTTCTAGCATATCTATGTCCTTCTTGCGGTATGGCCTCCACGCTTGTATACAATATTCTAAATGAGGCCTAACTATTGTTTTGCACAGCGGTATTATTAGTTTTTTTTCTTTATATGCTACATTTCGCCTAATCAATCCAAGGATTTGATTTCCTTTTGAAGCTGCAATTCCACACTGCTCTGAAACCTTCATGTCAGCACTTATTGTCAGCCCTAAGTCTTTTTCTTTTACAGTAGTACTTAGTACAGTTCCCCCCCCCCATTGTATATTCTACATATTCGTTCCCATGTCCTGTGTGAAGGCATTTACATTTCCCAAAATTGAACAACATTTGCCACTTTTCAGACCATTTGATCAACCTGTCAAGAGCATCTTGTAAATGCTGTCTATCTCCATCACTTTTAATCCTTCAAAACACTTTTGTATCATCTGCAAATTTCAACACCTTGCTAGCTATATCATCGTCCAAATCGTTTATATATATTAAGAATAATATAGGTCCCAGTACTGATCCCTGTGGAACCCCACTCAAAACTGATTTCCAGTTTGAAGCCTCCCCATCAACAACTACCCGTTGTCTTCTGTCAATCAGCCATTTTTCTATCCAGTTAATTATACCATTTCCTATGCGATGAGCCTTTAGTTTAAGCAGTAATCTTTGATGTGGCACTTTGTCGAAAGCTTTTTGAAAATCTAAGTAGATGATATCTACTGGTGATTCCTCGTCTACCCACTTAGTGATATCTTCCAAAAAACATAACATATTTGTTAAGCATGACCTCGCTTTTAGAAACCCATGTCGAGATGGGTTTATCAAGTTTTGTTTAGTATGAAAATCCACCATGTGATCTTTAATTAGACTTTCTAATAATTTACAAATCGCCGATGTTAAACTCACTGGTCTATAATTTGTTGACTTGTTTCTCGAACCTTGTTTAAATGACGGTATAACGTTTGCTTCTTTCCATTCTAAAGGAACCACTCCCTCTTCTAATGACAAGTTGAAAAATGTTGCAAGCGGTATGCTAATTTGTTCTACAATTTCCAATAGTAGTTTGGGTGGAATACCATCCACTCCTGGTGATTTAATATCCTTCATAGCCCTAATTTTGTTAGCTACCATTTCTGGGGTTACAATTAACTGTCTAAAATAGTCTGATTCTGCCCCCTTGAACTTAGCCTCTGATATTGGCAGTGAACTAATGTCTTATCTGGTAAACACTGAACTAAATATTCATTCAGGTCTTCTGCCATTAAGAATCCCTCTGATATTATATTTCCAGCACTATCTTCTAGAGGACCGACCTTCTCCTGAACTTTCTGTTTGCTTCGAACATACGCATAAAACTCTTGCTGTCATGTTTTATATTACAAGCTAATTTATGTTCATAGCTTCTCTTTGAATTTCTAATTTCAGCTGTAGCTTGGTTTAGTGCTTCTTTATAAATGTTGTAGTCTTCGTCATTTCCAGTACGTCTATATGACTTCCTGCGTTGGGTCATCCAAAGATTAGCTAGGCACTTGTTTGCTAGTTATAGTAACCGAATCGGTTTACCAGTAAAGGTATGGTGTGTTTGCATCATGCTGAGATAGTTGTCAATGACGAGTTATTTCAATGACAATGGGAATCATGTGTCGGTGTGATCAGTCACCAATTTTATGTTAGTTGCCGGTGACAGTGTCACACCTCACAGTGGATTCTAGCCGAGACTGCGTTCCAATCACCTCGTGTGTGTCGTGAATACGACTTGGCGAACTAGAATGTTCACGGGCTCCTCGAGTTTACTACTTGTAAATGTATGCAAGTAGGGGTTACGAAGTCGTACTCACGGCATACACGAGGTGACTGGAACGGAGCATCAGATCCAGAATACATGTATGTACAGCCTACAGTACAGGTGACTCCGGCCTACCGTCATTTCGGTCCGCAATAGATACTACAAAAATTGAAATGTAGCATTGCTGCATTGTGAAACACCTAACTGCCTATCAGCAGTTAACCAATAAAATGTGTTTTAAATAAAACCGTACACAAATATAAAACGGCCAAATTTACTATGTGTAATAACCAGCTAGGTCTTTGCCGACTTTGAGTCAACTGGGGGCACTTGTGTAGAATCTGGTTCCATATCGATTTCGCCGTTATAACTTGAATTTTGCCTAACTTTGATACCTCAGTGCGTTAGTTCCATTTTTCAAAATTATCCTAGGCATAGTTTACGTTTAAGAATATTGCGTCTCAATTTAGCGCACTTTTTAGGTATAAATAGCGCCCTGGTTTGCACAATATACGCCGCTGTATCGCTCATTTTATGAACACTGTGCAGTAACGCACGACCGCAGCGGTGCAGACTAACACAAACCAGGTCGCTATTAGGGCTTCAAAAGTGTGCTAAGACAACATTTTCGTAGAATCATGGAACTAACGCACTTAGGTATCAACGTTTGGCAAAACTCGAAATTGAGGTGGGTTCGGATTCTACACAAGTGCCCAACTTGGGAGTTGATCACTTGGCCACTTAATTATCTTATACATATGTAGAGAAAAAAATTGGCTCTCAAGAAAAGCTGGGCATATCAAAAATATGTCGGTAAAAAACTCAAAATACCAGTGTACATGTTTTATGAAATACATTGCTAATTGGTCGATCAGAGACCAATGGTTGAAGGAAGCAAATGAACATAGAAAGAGGCGAGTGAACCTTGGCGCCTTGGAGGAGATGCACTTACAATGCCCCAAAGTTAGTACATGTTATATATAGATATCCAATGATTCATTCATATAGGGTCAACTTTCATTGTCGTCTATGCTGTCATCTTCCTATCAGCCTGCCAGAGCTATGAGGGTCTTGAGGAGGCAGTGTCCCCAGATGAGGCTATCGACTGGGGGTGATGAGGTGCTACAACCACGGGAGGCTGCATGCTGGATCGCTGAAAGAAGCAAGGATGTGAAGATCTGCGAGGAAGGCATCAAGAAAACAGCCCAGCTGGTAGGGCTGTCTCAGTGAGACCCGCTATATCTTGTACTCTTCGGATGTATCTGAAATTCCAACGAGGTATCAGGTTGGTAATTGGAAAGATAGTAATGGGCAAAAAGTACCCAACAAAACATAACAGATTTTTCTATGTATTTTTATCTTGAGACCCATCCACCTATCTTTTGGACGGGCTCAGTTCATTTTGGATGGGGTGAAATTTGAGCAGATAGTCTGTCAGATGAGGTGTCCCAGTGTTAGTGAAAATTAATATTAAGGACACTCACTCTTATTTACATATATGTCCATTATGCTTTTAAAATGTGTGTTTGGACTGGATTGTATGTTTGCGTGTGTGAACACACGTATTTACCTGTACGACCGGGATATTTTTTGACTAATAAAATGTGATCTTGCATAAAGGTCTGTTTCTCTACATTTTACTAGGGACGAAAAGACAGAAAGTAAGAGAAAAACCGGTTTTCAGAACGTTTGTAATTACTTGATGCAGTGTTATAAAGCTTTCTTGACTGGACAATGTTACTGAACAGAGTCAATTGATATGACATCATGGCTGCCAAGACATTATCCACAACGCTGTCTGATTCTGATATCCATATTAGCATTAATTTGCATTAACGCATGTTTAAATCGCCAGGTGTCGCCGCTGTAGCAATTTATTTTCTCCGCGATATGTGGCAATGGCCAAGCCCTGCCATATTTTGGGAATTTTTGCAACTCCTCTTGGTCATCATCGTCATCATTGTGCAGCCATAGTGTCTCGTGGTTGGGTGAAGGCCTCAGCATGTCGTTTCCAAATCTGCCTGTCTTGCGCTATCCTCTGCCAGACGTTTAGTTCGTTTCTCCACCGTCTTGCAGGTCTTCCTCTAGATTGTTTCCCTTTGTATAGTCTCCAGGTTGTGATACGTGATGTCCATCGGTTATTTCGTAGTCTGCCGATGTGCCCTGCCCAGGTCCACTTCTGTCTCCAGATTTGTTATATCACGTCTATGACCTTTGTCTTCTCTCTTAGCCAGATGTTTGTTCCCTTAGTAACGTTTTAAAATAAATGTAATACATGAATTTTCGTTTTTTATATCTTGCAGATTGAAGATGGAATCACATGTCCAAAGCCTTCCATTAGCCTGGGCAGTTGGAAGCAGCACCAGTTGAACCCAAAGACCACAGACAAGGCGGCCATTGACTGGTACGTGTGTTACTTCATGTATAAATGTGCCTGTGCCGACATATACTTTACAATCAGCATGTGACCCACACTTTTCAAAGTGATAAAGAAAACGATCGAATAGAACAAGTTTGCCGTGTCAAGCCCTCAAATTAGGAAAAACACGCTGAAATGTTTGCAATCAGCAGGAACATTTTAAAAAGAATTCTGAAAAAAAAACATAAAAGTGGCCTATTTCGCTTGCACTACCTGCTATGAGACCACTTTTAACATTCTAAATATTTTATTTTTTAGCTTAATTTAATGAGTATTTGAACATTTAATCTACATTTAATTTTATTATGTGATGCGCCTTGATTGGCAATAATTTACTAAAAAGCGCTGTATGAAGAAACAAAATTATATATTATTATTATTATGGTATGTAAATGTACTTGTTTTGTTAATAGTTATTGGTTTTATTTTTATAATGATGTGACTACATGGCTCCCCAGAATGCTGTATGTGTTTAACCTAGTCCACTTTTCCATGCGAATGTCAAGAACCATTCCATTTTGCTGGATTTTGTTCATACTAACTGGTAAAAGCATAATGTTAAGGTAATTATGTTAAAAAGTAATATTTTTGCATAGCATTTACATATGGAGTAGAAACGTCAAATTGTGTGCAAGAAAGTGTTGATTGTGGTGAACTAATATCTGGCAAGATGATAACTGCAGATTATAGTGATGGGAGCCAACTGGCCATGCAAAAACAAGCTGACACCTTATATTTGTTTTAAAATATAAACAGTGTACACTGTACATGAAATTGGTCCCTTGTTAAACAATAATATCACTCATTTGTTGTAAAACAAATGTTGTTGGAACTGTTCACCTCTACCGGTAGTTTTACAGTTTATTTTTACATCTCTTATATTATATATAAAACAGACATAAAAATAAAGTGTACAACTAGTGGTGAAAAATGTGGACTGAGGTTTTTATAACAAATGAGTGATATCATTTTTTAAAGAGGCGCCATAGTGATAGTATTTTATGAATGCAATACCAGGCCAATCAGTGTTTCAACCAATTATAATTATACCCCTAAATATGACATATTTTGGAGCAGGATATTCCTCTGCGATAGTCTGAACGTTTCCCTCTGGACTGCCCCTGGTACAGAAAAGTACACAGTCAAGTATGTTGGTCAGTCTTGGACAGGCTACTGGTCACTGTGTACGGATATCAACAGGCCACTGGACGTATGTTCTAATACATTTGCATTTTTAAGCATATTTCTTGTCTGTTTTCTTACTAAATACAACCTTATCCTACACGTCATATGATTCTTATCAATCCTCGAGTAATTATACAGCTCTAATATATTCATTCACACTCGCTTTGAACTTTGCATTTTACATTATGTTATTTTATGATGATAATATATATATGTTTTCTTCAAATTCCAATATTAAAAATCGCAACTGATTACCTATACATTAATACTCTACTACGTAACTGTTCATACGAAAATTCTGCCCTTTCTAGATTTCTCTTTACACTTACTTTCCATCTCAACTTTCGTTTTCTCCTTCTACAACCCTTTTCTGTTTTTCACGCTCTCTTTGTCAATCTTTTCTCTCTCTCTCTCTCTCTCTCTCTCTCTCTCTCTCTCTCTCTCTCTCTCTCTCTCTCTCTCTCTCTCTCTCTCTCTCTCTCTCAAGTGCAAATTGGCACATATGACCTGCCAAATCGAACTGGGTATTACGTCGCACAGCCTATTCTGCACACAAGCCCAACATAATTGTGTAGGTAATGTTCCATCAGTTTGTGATTTTGGCAGAAACACACACCTTGTAATCTCATCTTTCGATGTCCAGTTTAGTTTCCTCGACAAATAAAACAAATTTATAAAACGCATGCATTCACGAACCCGTAGGTAGTAAAACAATAGACAACTTGAGTCCAAATTACCTCCTTCCTCAAAATGTCGCTTTTAAAATGTTCTTAAAATTTTCGTAATAAATCAAAAACTCCTAAATATATTTCAACAAATGAAGCATCATTTTAAAGCTCATGATCGGTGGAATACCAGTAGGGACAAAGCTCCCTTTCACAGCTGTGTGACTTTATACCCACTACCCTGTGGCAGGTCACACATATCCAGTCAGAGGCCTCTCCGTATCACATTTGTCGACTTTCAGGAGGGTATTCCAATCACAGATCCCAAGTACTATGCGACCTTGAGTGAAGAGAAACTGGCGACCATTTTCAGGTCTGACTCGGCCACTGAGATGTCGCTTCTGAAAGAGGCTGGCAACTCTACATGAGGCTGGCCAAGTTCTTGTTGAGGTAGATAACTTTAACTGGCATCACTAGTTTGTTTTCACTACTACTGGTTTAACTGAGTGATGCAATTAGTATTGGCATTTTTAAGTGCTATTTAATTGTAATTTAATTTGGGTGGTTTAAGTTTCAAAATACAATTGTCTATACATAATTTACTCACTTTGGACTTGATATATGCCATCTTGTGTGTGTTGCCTTGGATGGTGATCTTGTTCTGTTATCGTCCGTGGCAATACATTGCATAAGAAAAAAGAACATTGTTGGAGCCCTGTGTGGACAGAGACACGTCATTTAAATGTTTGTAGAAGATTACTTTTGCTTGGTTTGCATCTCTGAATGTTTTTTTTCCAGAAATATGATGGAAGTTTTGTGAACATGCTGAGAAAGAGCAACTAGAGCGCAGTGACGTTAGTGGTATGTGCGGTCCCTTGGCGTAGGTACGTGTGCGGGGTAGAAGGAAATCCATGTTAAAAGATAGGGATTTCCTTCGGTGCGCTCCCATGTTAAAAGATAGGAAATTTTTCCCTATGTTAAAAGATAGGAAGTTTTCTTCGTGTTAAAGCATAGGAAGTTTTCTCCATGTTAGAATATAGGAAGTGGAAAAGTAGTTCCGATCCCATGTTAAAAGATAGGAAGTTTTCCCCATGTTAAAGGATAGGAAGTTTTCCCCATGTTAGAAGATAGGAAGTGGAAAAGTAGTTCCGGTCCCATGTTAAAAGGTAGGAAGTTTTCCCCATTTTAGAAGATAAGACATTTTCCCAATATTAATAGATAGGTTCGTTTAAAATAAAATATACCGAATAGCATTTGAATATGTCACAAACGAGATTGGTTGGACCGTAGGCCGAGACTCCGCCAAGGGACCGAGCCCTTATTTGATTGACGATGACGTGTCTAAAATGTGGTGTTATAATCAGGCGTAATTTATAATAACAGGATTATAAATTCAGCGGAGGTCTTTTTATTTGAAGTAATGTATACGAAATGTAGACTACATATAGGATGATGTTATATCAGAACCAATAGCCTCGTTTTTTTCGAACAGAGCGACCATCTTGGAATTAGACTTTTGGTATCATTTCCGTACGGTAGTGCCTACATTCGTGTCTCTTATAAAACTCGAGACGTATTTGGACTTGTTTGTTTGTTGCGAGCGTGAGCGCGCGCACCCTGTATGACGTCATTAAATTGCTACTTGCAGTATTCTGTATGCAAGGTGAGTTGGTCAAACAGGTAGTGCTTTGGTTAGTCAACATTTTGAACTTTCGCGCAGAAAGGTATCCCCATCGTGGGACTTCATGGTCAGTGACGTCATGGTACGCCCAGTAATTTTGTGCGCGAGGGGACTTGGTCAAACAGGTAGTGCTTTGGTTAGTCAACATTTTGAACTTTCGCACAGAAAGGTAATCCCATCATGTGGCGTCATGGTCAGTGACGTCATGGTCAGTGACGTCATGGTCAGTGACGTCATGGTACGCGCGGTAATTTTGTGCGCGAGGTGAATTGGTCAAACAGGAAGTGCTTTGGTTAGTCAACATTTTGAACTTTCGCCCTTGAATTTTGTAAGAACTATATAGAACCCATGCTATAATCAAACTGGTATAAACGGGTAACGAATGCTCTGTATGTTGGAAGAACATCCGGGTATTTGTCCCATTTTAAAGGATAGGACCTAAAACCTACGTTAAAAGATAAGAAATGATGTACTTGCCAGACTTTGTATCAATACTGACATAGTTAATACTCTTTTGTGAGAAGGTGGTTGGCTCTGAAAAGAACCGTTTTATATTCTGCACCCGCCTGGGTTGTATACATATCTGGTAAATTACTCAAACTACCATCTATCTATGTAATATTTTGGTCAAACCCTTTGTCATGTAACAGTATTTGTTATACTATATTTGTACTTACCAAGTTTATCGCAGTTGATAACCTGCTTGCAAACCGTTTGCAAACTGGTCCCAAACTGTTTTGAAGTGGTATTCCCTGTTCAAGTCTCATCTGTGTCTCATCTCCACCTAGAGATCAACAGTATTGTTTCAACCTTTTATTATACTATCATTCTTAACCCACACGTATGTTCGTGTGTATATAATTTTCTTCATCGTTATTATTAAACAAGTAAACGCAAGCGTTGCGCTATGTGCGATGTGCTATGCGCGAGACGCGAGGTCAATTCTTCGGCCTTGACATTAAACTTATCGAGTAAAGAATTGGTTGTAAACCTCTTTTTCGAATCAGGCGCGTAACAAAGTGAAGCGTTATGATAGAACAGTACAGGAACATAATAAGCATCCAGATAAGATGTACCAGTGATTTTGTCCTATAGTGAGTACATGTTTTTTTCTCCAATTCCCTACTTTGGGGTCGTTTACTTCCCCTGGCATAGACACCAGTTATACCGGGTCAACGGTTAATAGTGTCGCTTCCGAAAGGCAAGTTTGGACACGGCGACCTAAACCGGTGCCGAATCAGCGATCGGTCGGCACCAGGATTCGAACACCGGTTTCTCCGATCGAAAATCCGGCATTCTAACCGCTAGACCACTGCGCCCCACTTGCATTGATACACTCACTTGACAGTATTAGGCACGCACTTCTTTTGACACCTACCTTAACTATTAACAAAAGATAATGCTACAAGTTTGGTATTGGCAGCTAGACGAGCTATCACGTTTCCATTGTTCGTGGTTATGTGACGAACAGCAAGACGCGCCATCACCAACGCCTACTAACGTTTACCCAGAAACCCCCTCCCTAAGTGTAATGTAGGCCTACTAGACGGACGGCCCCTTAGTTGAATTAAGCCGATTGAGGATTTGATGAGCACAGTCCACAGGCATATATCAAAAAAATTTCAAACCTGGCGATTATTGGAAATGGGCGGCGCCATTACTATCCAGCGGCCAGTGGTTTGAATCGCGGAATACCAGCACAGTTGCATTTAGTAATTCAATAGACAATGCAGCATAACTCCCAGAAAAACCGACGACATGCATACAAAATGTACAAATAGACAACTATAATGCACTGTATGGCTACTGGATACACCGTAAGTGGTAGGAAACAACCGTTCACATACATCCCGGATAGAAACGCAGGCGACAGATGAATAATTTGGTGTGTCTGTCGGCGGCAAGCTCTGCAAGAATCTACATTGATCACTTTTGGCCGCTGATCGCACGGCTAAGTACGACTGCGACGAGCATGGAAAGACGGTGAACGTCAAAACATAATTGTTGGTCAAAGATACAGGTTCCTCTTCGATCGATATTTCTGCATATAAATATGCATTTCTGAAGAAATATTATTAAGTGTGACGTACCGCATTGAGTATAACCTACTCGTCATTGTGTTTGCGCCCTTCACGATCGGACGCCGACCTGCGCGTTACAGTGCTGTTCCCTAGCTTGAGGTTAGTGTAAGATGTCTGCAGTAATGCTGGAAATGTTACCTTTGGAGTTGGTATTGTGATTTTAGACGTACGCATCCAAGTTTATACGACACCAGAATAAGTGTGCGTTTTCGTGTGCGTGTGTGTGCGTGTTTATGCAGAGCGTCGGACTCTCAATCGAGAGATTCCGGTTTCGAATCCTCTTGCCGCCGTTTCCACAATGGGGCAAGTATGTTCACTCCACCATGGCCCAACTCAATCTGCTGTATACACGAGTACTTGACTATATTCCGATTACGATTGATTTTAATTGTAATTGTACCGCTGATCATAGTTTCATGAATCGTTGTATGAATGCATAAATGATGCATAGATGCTCCATCATAGATGTAACGCTTTTGTGATTATATAACATCACTATTATTACAAACTATTTGTATGTATGTATGTATGTATGTATGTATGTATGTATGTATGTATGTATGTATGTATATATGCATGTTTGACCTCGCGTCGCTCATCACGCTGTACGTGCCGCGCCGCGCCCTACGATCTGCCGACCGCGCGTTGCTAGCCGTTCCGCGCCACAACCTCGAACGATATGAGTAGTATGTGCGGTCCCTTAGCGCGTATGTTGGAGTTAGATTGGTGCAACTGCAATGTCGTCATATCTATGTCAAGATCAAAGGTCAATATCTAGGTAAATGTCAAATATAAAGGTAAACTGTCGAGTGACGCCACCTGGCGGTTAGGCCATGAACTACACATAGCGCCATCTGGCGGATAGGTAATGAACTACAAGTGGTGTCACCTGGTGGACACGTGGTGAACTATTTATATGAGAACTGCCTAAATTCGTGTCTCTTAGTTTTGACAAATAGCGGCACTTGGCGGATAGGTCGTGAACTATTAATACCGACTCCTGGCGGACAAGTGGTGAACTTTATATGAGTACCGCCTAAATTCTTGTGTCTTAGTTTTGACAAAATAGCGCCACCTGACGGCTATATCATGAACTACAAATACCACCCTGGCAGACAAGTGGTGAACTACATATAGGTCCTGCCTAAATTGGTTTGTCTTATTTATGAAAATTGGCGCCCTTTGGTAGAAAGGTCAAGAACTGAAAAAGAAGTACAAACAACTCCCCCTGACGCATAGTCGGTGAACTAAATGGCAATATTTCTAAAATTCGTGCCTCTTGTTTCTTTTTATTGTTTTTACTATAAAAATAGGTCAGTGACATCTTTAAATAGGTTTTTACACAAGCGCAATGGTGTCTTTTCTTATGTGCCATAGGTTGTCGACCATTATTCAGGTATAGCGCCCTCCTAGCCTATAAATTTACAACTATAAAATAAGTCCAAACCTGACGAATGGGTAGAGAACTTGTAAAATAGGTAAAATCATGTCATTTCTGGTTACCATACAGATCTACGACCTTCCCATCACCCTGTTTGTAAATATTTGCCTATCAATGTCTCTTAATACTAGCATACGTCGACTGCTACGTGTATTAACAAATAGGTGTTTGTCAATTTTTGCCTACCTATGTATGTTGTTGATAGCAGACATGAAGTGATTCCTGGACATGTAACATTTTATGGAACATCTTTATCAACAAAATCAAGGTCTCCCTATCATTTAACATCGTCAAGTGCTATAGTTTTTAATCAATGCTATAGTTTTACATAGGACATTTGGTCGCCTGTTTGCAAACTGTTTTGAACTGGTATTCGATGCATAAGTCTGATCTTTTCTGCAATTCGTTCGCGTACTTTCTACTCTGAGGTCCGTGCTTGTTCGTCACGACCACGTGACCTTTCGGCACATTCACTAACTATATAAACGCGGTGCTCTGCCAGTCGGACCGTCATTCGTATCACGACGATATCATGGCTAATAACATCACGTTGAAGGTACCCTATTAGTGCCCTCGCGATGCAGCAGACTCGAGCGACGAAGACGAGTCGACGAGTCAACTCATCATGTCGGTGATCAACCGCCCTTCCGTGAGGTCGAAACCAGAGGTGGTGGATGTCCCAACTCTAGAATAAACGGTAAGCGCCGACCATGTTATCAAGGTCAGAGGTCCCCTTATCGACAAAGTACACAAGCATATGCCCTTCTGCATCGGGTGCAGATACTGCAAGAAGCGTATGATTGTCAACGATAGGGGACATTTGCAATGCGAACGACACGGTTCCGTAGACTCTGACATGTATATTATGGTTCGAACGGATGCTCCCCACGAGAAAGCCCTACCACCAGCGAGACCATCACATCCCTCCCGGGCAGGCTTACAGTGCCCGGACTGTAAGACCTATTTCACACGGCGCGACAATTGGAAGCGACACATAGTCTGGGGATGTTGTGTCTGCCGGAAGAGGACGGCCGCCGAAGCCAAGTTGGATATATCGGTGGTAAGTCATACTCTATATTGTTTTACTATATACTTTCACCTAAAATGGTCTTTCTGTGTCTATACTTCCTCTAAAATGGCGTCCCCATAGCTTCCGCTATAACGGCGTCCACTGTGTCTTTACTGCCGCTAAAATTTCGCCTCCCTTCTATTATTTTCTATTTGGTTGGACTCGTTTATTACTTGTTAACATACGGGTACACAATATTCTGTTACGTCTTTGCTTCCAAGATTATGGCCCCCCTACGTTGTCCTTCATAACAACATCTGGCAACATCTTAACTCCCTATATGGTCGCGTCCACGAGTGATTTTTGTCGATAAATTATCTTTATGGTCATACAACTTGTCACCTTACTTCCTATCACGTAACTTCTTATCATTGTTTCTTACCTGTCCTTGTATCACTCTAGCAATGGTGTACTATTCCCATGCAATCTTTAATATTCTAAATATTATTGAAATATTCTTGCAGAACTACATTGAAGACCCGCTACCACCAAAGCGACAACGAATGGTCTCTCTGTCGATAGAGACGACTAACGACAACAGAACATCATCGATACCAACTTCCGTTCCTAACGACGTCACAACTACCCACGTTGCCAATGTCACAACTTCTTGCACTTTTCATTTTATTCAGGAGTCGTCGTGCTTTCTGCTTCCTAGTTTTTTGAACGCTGTCGATGATTTCGTTTTCGATGCTATCCGTTTCGACGATTTCATTTTCGTTAGCAGGTTGTACTTTGTTTTCCCCTTCACTGGGAATTTTGTCGATGACCACAAGCAAGGGTTCTTGGATACGTTTGTCGGAAAGATCGTTGTACCGACTCAGTACCTGGGTATACAACACAAACTTTTCCCTCTCGTGTATATCACTTCGTTCTAATATGTCTTGCATTTCATTGTCGAGTCGTCGCAAGACACTTTCGATAGGATTAGCAGTCGAAGGACGTTGCGGTTGAATGTTTTCCAAAATACGGGGATCGACCAGCGCCATCTTCTTTGTATGCTCCATGTTCACCTGAGATGAAGACAAGAATGTCGAGCTTGTCGCCGGGGCCAGAGGCGAAAGTGTCGTAGTGGGCGCCTGAACAAGTGAATTGAGCAACGTAGTGCTTGTCGACGTAGTATTTGTCGATGGCCTACAGCGTTTGTGGGCAATGTGCCTTTTCCAGTTGTTCCGACATGTGAAATATCTCTTGCAATCTGGGCCCCGGAAAGGTGCCAAGGAGGGTGACGGTGTGTGATTGTTGGCAGCCAGTAGAACAGTCGATAAGCTCATGATGCAGATGTTTATTGTTCAAATGCAAACAACGAAATGGACCGCGAGTTGAATGTTACGCACTAAAACATCAACTCGTGCTCCCTTTTTACCTGTCTATTTGCTCCATTGCTCCCTTTTTACCTGTCTGTTTCCTCCATTGCTCCCATTTTAACTGTCTATTTGCTCCCTTTTTACGTGTATATTTGCTCCCTTTTTAACTGTCTATTTGCTCCATTGCTCCCGTTTACCTGTCTATTTGCTCCATTGCTCCCTTTTTAGTATCTATTTGCTCCGTTTTTACGTGTCTATTTGCTCCGTTTTTACGTGTCTATTTGCTTACGTTTTACGTGTCTATTTGCTTGATTGCTCCATTTTTACGTGTCTGTTTGCTCCATTGCTCCGTTTTTACTTGCAGAAGTATGTTTCTTTGCACGTTTGTCAGCGAATGTTTGCAAGTTTGTAAGTCTAAAAGTGTGTTGGTACGTTTGTTTGGACGTTTGTTAGTGAAAGTTTGCAATCTGGTTCTCTATGTTTGGTTAAGTTTGATTCATGGAAGTCATTGGTCTAGGTTTGTTTGATGTACCTCGTTGATCTATGTTTGGTTCGTGGAAGTTGTTGGTCTTAATTTGGTTAAGATTGATCCGTGGTATTGTTCCTGTGTCTTCCATATCGTACTCGAACCTGTTTTATGCAAATCGATGACCTTGGTATTAACAATGCGGATAGTCTCCCGATGTAGAAGGGGGTATGCTTGTGTACTTTGTCGATAAGGAGACCTCTGACCTTGATAACAGAGTCGGCGCTTACCGTTGATTCTAGAGTTGGGACGTCCACCACCTCTGGTTTCGACCGCACGAAAGGGCAGTTGATCACCGACATCGTCGGGTCGTCCTCGTCGCTCGAGTCTACTGCATCGCGAGGGCAGGAATAGGGTATCTTCAATGTGATGTTATTAGCCATGATATCGTCGTGATACGAATGATGGTCCGACTGGCAGAGCACCGCGCATATATAGTTAGTGAATGTGACGAAAGGTCACGTGGGCGTGCCGAACAAGCACGGACCACAGAGTAGAAAGTACACGAACGAATTGCAGAAAAGATCAGACTTGTGCATCGAATACCAGTTCAAAACAGTTTGCAAACAAGCGACCAAATGTCCTATGTAAAACTATAGCATTGATTAAAAACTATAGCATTTGACCATGTTAAATGATAGGGAGACCTCGACTTTGGTGATAGAGATGTTCCAAAGAATGTTACACGTTCAGGAATCACTTCTCGTCTGCTATTAACAACATACATAGGTAGGCAAAAATTGACAAACACCTATTTGTTAATACACGAAGCAGTCGACGTATGCTAGTAACAAGAGACATTGATAGGCAAAAATTTACAAACAGGGTGATGGGAAGGTCGTAGATCTGTATGGTAACCAGAAATTACATGATTTTAAAAGTTCTCTACCAATTCGTCAGGTTTGGACCTATTTTATAGTTGTAAATGTATAGGATAGGAGAGCGGTATACCTGATAAATGGTCGACAACCTATGGCACATAAGAAAAGACACCATTGCGCATGCGCAAAGACCTATTTAAAGACGTCACTGACCTATTTTTTATAGTAAAAAGAATAGAAAAGAAACAAGAGGCACGAATTTCAGCAACATTGTCATTTAGTTCACCGAATATTCGTCAGGGAGAGTTCTTTGTACTTCTCTTTCAGTTCGTGACCTTTCCACCAAAGGGCGCCAATTTTCATAAATAAGACACACCAATTTAGGCAGGACCTATATGTAGTTCACCACTTGTCTGCCAGGGTGGTATTTGTAGATCATGATATAGCCGTCAGGTGGCGGTATTTTGTTAAAACTGAGAGACACGAATTTGAGCAGTACTGAACTTTGGACCACATATTTAGTTAATCAAAATTTCGCCAGGTGGCGCTATTTGTCAAACTAAGAGATACGAATTTAGGCGGTACTCATGTGTGGTCCACCACTTGTCCGCCAGGTGGCGCTATTAATAGTTCACGACCTATCCGCCAAGTGCCGCTATTTATCAAATTAAGAGACACGAATTTAGTCAGTACTCATATAAACAGTTCAGCGCTTGTCCACCAGGTGGCACCACGTGTAGTTCACGACACATCCGCCAGATGACGCTATATGTAGTTCATGACTTATCCGCCAGGTGGAGTAACTCGACCTTTGATCTTGATATTTGATATTGACCTAGATCTTGACCTTTGACCTTGACCTAGATATGACGTCCTTGCACTTGCTCCAATCCAACTGCAACGTACTCGCTAAGGGATCGCACATACTACTGATATGGCCGCCGTTCCTTCTCTCGCGCGGGGCCGACTCTGTGGAACGCGCTACCTGAGGATCTGCGTCTGACCGAGTACATGGACACATTTAAATCGCTTCTTAAGACTCATTATTTCAAGCTTTCTTTTAATGTCTAGTCCTCTATACCATTCACTCTCCACATCGTAGTATTTATTATTACTATTATTTTGTACTATTACACTAGCTAATTATTTTAATTATTTACTCATTAATTTTTCAGTGTGTACGCATTTATTATTATCTGTTATGTAGGTCTTGATATTTTTAGCTTACGTTTGTTTAGTACATTTTATATTTTAATGCGGTTCTAGCCTTTTTATATGCTTAATTAGCATAACTAGCCTACCATTTTAACTGAGTTAGTGATTAATATTTTATTGTCTATTTATTTATTTTTTATTATTATTTTGATGTATGTCTTGATACTTTTAGCTTAGGTACGTTTAGTAATGTTTTTATTTAATGCAATTCTACTCTTTTTATACGTTTAATTCTATTATCTACATCTTAGTAGCTATTAGTTGTCAACACCATTGAATAGAGTCCTACTCTGGATATGAGTTTATAAATAAAGTATATTATTATTATTATTAAGACTGGAGCAGATCGATTTACAATACACGTTAACACAATAACGCGTTAGCGTATTCATAATTATGTAGATATAGTGAGCGTTTTCGATAATGCAAATACATTTCTAACATTTTTACAGAAACTAAAAGATATCGTAAAATAAAAGTGTACGACAACGTTTACTATTGTAAGAATTGAACCCTCTACCAAAAACGTTACCGTACGTAAGCCTACGTCCTTTTTATTTTATTGTAGGTAGTATTTTATTTTTGTGTATATTTTATTGGTAATGTAATCGAAGATTAAACTTGGTTCGATCGCTTCGCATAAACGGAAAACAGTGATAGTTTGAGAGTCAGTTTCAGGGTAACTATCATCGTCGTTACACTGAATCGAGGCTCTCTTCTGCACGACTAACGGTGGCGCCACAACAAGGATCGTGGATAATTGGGGGCTAGTGAGGGCAGCTTTAGTTCTGCATAAAGATTACGCATAACTGGTAGAACTATGTAAATAGTGACACAGGAATGAAGGTAGTGAAATAGCAGTTTTATAATAACAATGATGATATGATCATCTCGTCAAAAAAATTACTGATGTACAATCAATTGATGATGATAAGTCGCATTGTTGCTTCGTGTCTAGACGGCCTATTGAAAAAAGGCAAGGCTGTCTGTCTTCGCAAGAACGAAACATACGTCTTTGCTAAACTCGCTAATTCAGAGAGTCAGTTGTGTAAACAAGTCTGTCATCAGTTTAGTTGTCACTGACCTTTATTGATCAGCACATCCCAACACTAGCGTTTGGCGTTGCCTATCTGTATCATCTACTGTACACTGTGACGTCTCACGTCGCCTTCAGCATTGAAGTGTTCAATGACCTTTCTGGCAAAGTTCCTCTCGTTGTTTCCGTGGCTGATGTACACCAACGACGGGAATGGTTTCGCACTCTCGCTGCAAAGCATACCAGAACACGTTAACATATCAACGGGTAGACCATGGCACGTACAAAACAATTACATACATACATACAAACATACATACATTCAGACATACATAAATACATACATAGGTACATCAATCGTAATCGGAATATAGTCAAGTACTCATGTATATAGCTGATTAAATTGGGGCATGGTGGAGTGAACAAACTGGTCCCAGTGTAGAAACGGCGGCAAGAGGATTCGAAACCGGAGTCTCTCGATTGAAAATCTGATGCTCTGTATAAACACGCACACACACGCACACGCAAACGTACACTTATTATGGTGTCGTATAAACTTGGATGCGTACGTCTAAAATCACACTACCAACTCCAAAGGTAACATTTCCAGCATTACTGCAGACATCTTACACTAACCTCGAATATTATGGAACAGCACTGTAACGTGCAGGTCGCTTCAGCTGCTGTTTCTGCATTAATTCAATCACAATATCCACCAACAGCATCTTGACATCACGGCTGGGGATGTGAAACGCGATCAAAGTGCTCGTCGGTTTTCGATTAACTAACTGAAACAAGTAACTAGAGAAATGGTGCCATTAAAAACACATGTCAACGTATCGGCTGTGACGAATATTCGCTTGATTTGAGAGAAAGAAAAAAGAAAGAAAAGAGGAGGTTGACATTCATGGCATTCCGGAAATGTAAAGTGCGAAGGGCATAACTACAAGCGTACTAACAACCACAATACAGTAACAAACTGCTAATCACGTTCAGCTACTGTAGTCGCCTCAGGTGCGGTAGTCGTCTCAGGTGCGGTAGTCGTCTCAGGTGCGGTAGTCGCTTCATGTGCGCTAGTCGTCTCAGGTGCGGTAGTCGCTTGAGGTGCCTTGGTCGCCTCAGGTGCGGTAGTCACCTCAGGTGCGATAGTCGCCTCAGGCGCGATAGTCGCCTCAGGTGCGGTAGTCGTCTCATATGCGGTATTCGCCTCGTGTCCGGTAGTCGCCTCGGGTGCGGTAGTCGCCTCGGGTGCGATAGTCGCTTTAGGCGCGATAGTCGCCTCAGGCGTGGTAGTCGTCTCAGGTGAGGTAGTCGCCTCAGCTGCGGTAGTCGCCTTAGCTGCGGTAGTCGCCTCGGGTGCGGTAGTTGCCTCAGGTGCGGTAGTGGCCTCAGGCGCGATAGTCGTCTTAGGCGCGGTAGTCGCCTCGGGTGCGGTAGTCGCCTCAGCTGCGGTAGTCGCCTCGGTTGCGGTAGTCGCCTCGGGCGCGGTAGTCGCCTCAGGTGTGGTAGTCGCGTCAGCCGCGGTAGTCGCCTGAGGTGCGGTAGTCGCTTTAGATGCTGTAGTCGCCTCGGGTGTGGTAGTCGCCTCGGGTGCTGTAGTCGCCTCGGGTGCGGTAGTCGCCTTGGGCGCGGTAGTCGCCTCAGGCGCGATCGTCGTCTCAGGCGCGGTATTCGTCTTAGGCGCTGTTGTCGCCTCAGGTTCGGCAGTCGCCTCAGGCGCAGTAGTGGCCTCAGGTGCGATAGTGGCCTCAGGCGCGGTAGTCGTCTCAGGCACGGTAGTCGCCTCAAATGCGTTAGTCGCCTCGGGTGCGGTAGTCGCCTCGGGTGCTGTAGTTGCTTCGGGTGCCGTAGTCGCCTCTTGTGCGGTAGTCGCCTCGGGTGCAATAGTGGCCTCATCTGCGGTATTCGCCTCAGGTGCGGTAATCGCATTAGGTGCGGTTGTCACCTCAAGCTCGATAGTCCCCTCAGGCGCGATAGTCGCCTCAGGCGCGGTAGTCGCCTGATGTGCGGTGGTCGCCTCATGCGCGATAGTCGCCTCAGGCGCGGTATTCGTCTTAGGCGCGGTTGTCGCCTCAGGTTCGGCAGTCGCCTCAGGCGCAGTAGTGGCCTCAGGTGCGATAGTGGCCTCAGGCGCGGTAGTCGTCTCAGGCACGGTAGTCGCCTCAAATGCGTTAGTCGCCTCGGGTGCGGTAGTCGCCTCGGGTGCTGTAGTTGCTTCGGGTGCCGTAGTCGCCTCTTGTGCGGTAGTCACCTCGGGTGCAATAGTGGACTCATCTGCGGTAGTCGCCTCAGGTGCGGTAATCGCATTAGGTGCGGTTGTCAGCTCATGCTCGATAGTCCCCTCAGGCGCGATAGTCGCCTCAGGCGCGGTAGTCGCCTGTTGTGCGGTGGTCGCCTCATGCACGATAGTCGCCTCAGGCGCGGTAGTCGCCTCGGGTGCGAAAGTGGCCTTTGGTGTGGTAGTCGCCTCGGGTGCGATAGTGGCCTCGGTTGCGGTAGTTGTTTCGGGCGCGGTAGTCGCCTCGGGCGCGATAGTGACCTCAAGTGCGGTACTCGCCTCAAGTGTGGTAGTCGCCTCAGCCGCGTTAGTCGCCTCATGTTCGAAAGTCGCCTCAGGTGCGGTAGTCGCCTCAGGTGCGGTAGTCGCCTCAGGTGCGATAGTCGCCTCGTGTGCAGTAGTCGTCTCAGTCGCGGTAATCGCCTCAGGTGCGATAATCGCCTCAGGTGCGGTAGTCGCCTCAGCCGCGGTAGTCGCCTCAGGTGCGATAGTCGCCTCAGGGGCGGTAGTCGCCTCAGGTGCGATAGTCGTCTCAGGTGCGGTAGTCGCCTGAAGTTCGTCACATATCGGGATGTCGCACAATTCCCAGCGTTGTTCGGGGTCCGTTGTGTAGCACCAAGGTTTTGATTTATTGCAGTTAAGGTCCAAGTGAAAGTAATTGTTGCTGCAGTAGTTTCTTGTGGTTCCCGCGGCACAGGTATGATCATGTGGCTGTAAGGAAAGGGGCGAGTCATTATGCACCAGGAAAACAAGGTGTCAAAAGTATGTACACCTGTATGTAATGTTTCCACTAGCTGTGTTATGACAAGTCCGTATTGAATAATATTTAACAAGATTGCTGTATAGAGCAGAAACCATGGACAGACGACAACTGGATAGTGAATTATTTTGGTTATTAAATGTCCAACAGTTATTTTGACTCTGTAAAACGTGTCCTTCTTGTGTATCTTATTTATTAATTTTTCTTTTTAAACATATTGACATTTGTTATTAGTAGATGTTGATTTTTAATCATTTAAATATTCGTGTTATTAAGAAAGCAAGTCCTACGTATGGTTTCCTTCATTTTTCTAACTGATATCCAGTCGAGCACTCGGCATGAAATATTATTGTAAAGAGAAAAGTCTTGCAAACTCGATAGAAACACAACGGATGTATCATCATAATTATCATAATTATAAAGATGCACATGTTTTACATACAGTTTATTTGAAGTAATGGAAAAGGTATAATAAATAATGCCGTATTTAACCAATTTGGACCGACTTTGTCACCCAAACATGCCATCCAAAGCGGCGAGTTGCAGGTAACCAAGAAACCATTGGCTCATCCAGGGTCTCGCAATTTGTCCATACACGTGTGTGCAGCACGACATTATCAGAACCCTGACAATCAAACGTAGATGATGTGTTCCAGTCATCTATAATCGTAAAGCATAATTGGTACCGTTTGTGACGCCCACTCCTGGCATGTCCGGCCTGACTCCGTGATGTTGACGTGTCCATTGTAGTCCTGACCTTTAGGGGTCAACAAACACTCTAGTGGGACATCTGCAACAACGATGACAACATCGTCAACAACAACGACAACGACAGCAGTAGAGACCGCAACTGCACAGCGTGTAGTTTTTGAGGTTAGTAAGCACCCTCGTGGTACACATACGACAACGCGGATAATTTCAACAAACCGTCCTGGTTGTTTGGGCATCCGTTTAAGGGTCCCTGACAAATATTGATTCACGCTTTTCTGCAATAATTAGCAAAACGAAGAAAGTGGCAGACGTCGATCTACCCTCTTCCTATTTCATGATCCAACAGCGGAGGGGTGCTGAAGCTCCGGCTGTCCCCCAATATTAATTTCGTCCCCCCACCCACTGAGTGCTGATGAGATGCCCACAGATGAGATCATTCTAATTATATAATGCATAGCACCAGTTCTGTTCAGTTTATGTTGCCAGTTGATAGCCTGCTCGACAGCAATTCGAGTTTTAGCTTCTTATACTTCTGTATTGCGCTGTGTGTTACCTCGTCCCAGGGATTGGGTCATCCGTAGTGGCACTTTACACACCGATCCGAACATTGAGATATACTGGTGAAGGTCTATTGATGATACGACGGAATGGTCGGCGTACATTCAGCGATCGGCAGCATGCGGCCCACAATTAAATAGTCTGGTGGCCAAGTTTAGAATTGTTTACTTTCTTTTCGTAGGGCACCCCCTACAGCAAAGGATTGACCTAAACTGTTGTCTATAACATAAGGTTTCCTGTTCAGGTGGATGTCACTTATGAAAATGTGTTTCTTGGCTTGGCGGCCATCTTGCAAAATGACCACCAAATCTAATTTACTCATATAAAGATTTAACAAGATTTTAACAAGATTGCCACCCAGATAATTAACTCTAGGTGGCAGGTGGACAAGGAAGCCCTTTGGCTTATCGAGAGTCCAACCCTTTTATTTACATATCCCTCCCTTCTGAGGTATGTGGCGATTTTATTTTTAAACATATTCACACAACTAGCACCCACACAATCAGCATATAATCATTTACAGTCTTATATCTAATTTACACTGCTCCTTTACTAATGTGACTCCATGTCCTCTAGTCTTTCTATATTTCTGATAAAATGATAACAAATATTTCTGTCAATATTTTCATGACCATTCAATATGTTAAACACTTCTATCTGATCTCCTCTCAATCTCCTGGTCTCTTGTGTTGCTAAACCACATTCTCTTAAGAGTTTTTCATAAATAAGATTCCTCAGTTTTGGTATCATTTTAGTCGGTCTCCTCTGTACTCTTTCTAGCATAAATATGTCCTTCTTGCAGTATGGCCTCCACGCTTGTATACAATATTCTAAATGAGGCCTATTGTTTTGTACAGCGGTATTATTAGTTCTTTTTCGTTATACGCTATATTTTGCCTAATTAATCCAAGGATTTGATTTCCTTTTGAAGCTGCAATTCCGCATTGCTCTGAAACCTTCATATCAGCACTGATGTTAATCCTAAGTCCTTTTCTTTTAAAGCAGTACTTTGTATATTCTACATCTTCGTTCCCATGTTCTGTGTGGAGGAATTTACATTTCCCAAATTTGAACAACATTTGCCACTTTTCAGACCATTTGATCATCCTATCAAGATCATCTTGTAAATGCTGTTTATCTCCATCACCTTTAATTCTTCTAAACACTTTTGTATCATTCGCAAATTTCAATAACTTGCTTGTTATAGCATCGTCCAAATCGTTGATATATATATATATTAAGAATAATATAGGTCCCAGTACTGATCCCTGTGGTACCCCGCTCAAAACTGGTTTCCCATCAACTACTACCCGTTGTCTTCTGTTAATCAGCTATTTTCTACCCAGTTAATTATACCATTTCCTATGCCGTGGGCCTTTAGTTTAAGCAGTAATCTTTGATGTGGCACTATGTTGAAAGTTTTTGAAAATCTAAGTAGATGATATCTACTAGTGACCCCTCGTCTAACCACTTAGAGATATATTTTCTAAAAAACATAATATATTTGTCAAACATGACCTCGCTTTTAGAAACCCATGTTGAGAAGGGATGATCAAGTTATGGTTAACAAGAAAATCCACCATGTGATCTTTAATTATTCTTTCTAATAATTTGCAAATCATCGATGTTAAACTCACTGGTCTATAGTTCTCTGACTTGTTTCTCGAACGTTTTTTGAATAACGGTATAATGTTTGCTTCTTTCTATTTAAAAGGAACCACTCCCTCTTCTAATGACAAATTGAAAACTGTTGCAAGCGGTACGTTAATTTGTTCTGCAATTTCCAATAGTAGCTTGGGCGGAATCCCATCCACTCCAGGTGATTTATTATCCTACATAGCCATAATTTTCTTAGCTGCCATTTCCGGGGTTACAATTAACTGTCCTAAATAATCTGATTCTACCCCCATGAACGTAGTCTCTGGTACTGGCAGTGAACTAATATATTCTCTGGTAAACACCGAACTAAAACACTCATTCAGGTCTTCTGCCATTAAAATCCCTCTGATATTATATTTCCTGCACTATCTTCCAGAGGACCGACCTTATCCTGAACTTTCTGTTTGCTTCGAACATACACATAAAAACTCTTGCTGTCATGTTTTAAATTACAAGGTAATTTTTGTTCATAGCTTCTCCTTGAATTTCTAATTTAAGCTGTAGCTTGGTTTAATGCTTCTTTATAAATGTGGTAGTCTTCATCATTTCCAGTACGTATATATGATCTTCCACATCATTTGTTTGTGCTTGATTTTTCGAATGGCTTCTTTCTATAAGTGTTTCGTTTTGGACCGTTTTCCTTGTTTTTTTCTAGGGAACAAATTTATCGACGATGCACTCAATTTCACTATTGAATATATTCCAGCATTCTGTTGCTGTCTTATTCTTCAATGTGTTATTCCAGTCTATCGTTACTAAATATTTCCTCGTGTCCTTATATCTTCCTTTGTGGAAATTTCTCCTGTACTGCTGTTTTAGTATTCCGTTGTGATTTTACTTTGATGGTAAAATGTATCTGGTTGTGATCACTACTCCCCAGTGGCTCACATATCTTGACATTGTCAACTAATTAATTATGTTAGGACAAAACTATGTCTAACACATTCTCACCTCTGTTGGTTCTAGCACATGTTGAGAAAGGGAACTATCTTGAACTAAAACAAAACACTTGTGGTCCTCACTGCCCATACATACTCTGTAGAGATTTCCAATGTATATGCCGTTTCCCGTTTGCTCACTTCCCTCATAACGTTTCGTACTTTTTCATTCTCTTCTATGCTTGTGTTTGGATTTCGATATCGTAAGAACTGCGTTACCTAGAACCAAACCTTTGGTGTCAATAAAGTTTTTGGGGTCAAAGAATTCAAATATTTTAAATTTGAACTTCTGGGACATTCACATCCGCCATTTTTGAAGATTGCGGTCGTCAATACAAACCTCACCATAGCTTAGCATATACATCATGTAGCGTAGTCATTTGTATATATATATATATATATATATATATATATGTATAAATTGTGGACAGAGGTGTCAAAAATGTCAATATGACCAACGCTGACATTGATATATCGCCATTTTTAAAGATGGCGCCCATGCGCAGTTCTGCATTGTTGAATTCTTCGTGGCATTTCTGCTGAAACTCCTTCACTTTGGAGTACAACGCTTTGTCACGTGTAATTACTACATGTCTGGGACTGATTTTACGTAGTTTAGAATCGTCGGAACTAAACAATGCAAAAGACAGTCTGGGCGATATTTTAATAGTAACTGATGTTTGTTTTTTTACTGTTACGGTGACAAGAAAGCTGGGATGGTGCTGCGCTTTCGCCATTGTCAGCAGTGGCTCGGGAGATATATTTGTGGCTGTAATATCGCCAAAGCCTGTCAATAATTATAATCAACAAAAACGCTTTAACAAAGTTTTGTGATCGTGCATAACTAGTTAGGCAACGTACACGAGGTTCACTGTTACGCTTGACTGGGCATATATTAGTCTGGTAGCCAAGTGAAATAAATTAATCTTTCGTAGGGCACCCCCTACGGCAAACGTCTGCCAGAGACTTGGTTTCAGAAATCACAGCATTTCAACGAACAGTATTCCAAGATGAATATCTTGAAATGCAAGACGAGATTGCACTTGACCGACGTACATTTGAATTACGCACTAAGGCTTGCAGAAACAAGTTTGCAGCCAGACACGTGGCCCTTCGTGGTGCACCAAAAACAAGTCCCTTCCCATGTAGCACATCTACAGCGGGCCGAGAGCGGCAAATTTATCGGCCCGCTGTTGGTATCCGCCTGCGGGCCGATGGAATTTTGTTCGGCAGCTCGCTTTTGGGCCGAGAGCGGCACATTATCGGCTAACCATATTGTGCCGATGGTTAGTCGCCATTTTGCTAAATGTGTGTATATGTGTGTGTTTTTTAAGTTATACAACCAAATTAAACACATAATACTTATGTGTATTGGTCTTATAACTCGAACATTTCAATACACATTTGTTAATGTTTTGGGATTAACTGGAATTTGGAAGTTCAAACAATAACAATAATACAGTAACAATTTCTTGTAAGAAATACACTCAGTAGTCTAAGTAGACATCTTATGTTGTTGATTGTGGACGATGAGTGGCTTTGATAGTCAATAGGTTAACAGGAACAACGTACACATATTTACATAAAAAATCGCATCCCTCATTGACTTGTTGACAACGTTCTGATGAGAAAGCAGGAATTACTTTATGTGACCTAAACATAAAATAAATGGCAGTAATTATGCAGCTCGTGGGCCATACAATGACAGAAGGCGCTTAGTGTAAGTTCTTCTTCCGTTACACATTCACACTGTCAGTGTCATGCTCACAAACAGAAACACACAGCACTGCAACGGCCCACAGGCCACGGCACAGGGACAATCATCAGGTTACTCTGCCACACGTTCTACTACATGTTTTACGAATAAATAACTATTTTATGCAGAATAAAATGTATGCTTATAAAGTCATGCCAAAATTAATGTAGTAGTAGTAGTAGTAGTATTTTATTACAGTCTCACTCCACGTATACATGCATTAAAATACAAGACAAATAAATATATTACATTCAAAGTTAGCACTGTATACAAAGACCACTCAAAAAGAGTTATGAGAGACTTGTAAAAACAAAAATGTACAAATAAAAACAGCAGTAATAATTTAATAAACATGTGCTATTATTTTGTTGTATTGTGTAATCTTGTGTGCAGTATTTTTTGGAGGATGCTGGCAGTTTTACTTATTATATTGTCATTACTCAATAAATATACAAATTTATCTTGATCATTCATACTGGAAAAGCAGGATCATTAATTGTTGCATAGCCTATTAGTTATTTTCGTTCGTTAACATATAAAGGGCATTTCATTAAAACGTGAAACTCATTTTCTATTTCATTCGTGCAATTATAACACGTCCTAGCTTCAGGTGGGGGGTAATTTCGTTCAAAACGTCCAGTTTCAATTCTGATTGGTGCCACGCCACATCGAAATTTTGCAAGTGCTGATCGATTACTTCTAGTCATGATTTTCTTAACATAATGCTCAGTTACAAATTTTGTTTTGAACTGTTTATAAGTTCTTAGTTTATTTCTACTACCATTTCTGCCCTCTTCTCTATTTATAATATGAAACCATTGCTGTTCCTGTAATACAGACAGGCAAACATCTGTGTGTTCTATTATAGCCTTTACATTAACATGGTCTCTTATATTAGTAAGATTATGCATATTTAAGTCATTATAACGATGGTATAATTCGTAGCCCCAATTTCGTTTCCACTTACAGCCATTTCCATCATCCATAGAAACACACGTTTTGTCACTCTAGATACATCCATATTGATCAAACGACACCAGAGCCTAGTAACAGATAGCCATTGTTGGTTAGTCGGGGTTTTCCACCCCATTTCACCCTGTACTGCTGCTGATGGGGTATATTTACCCACACCTAGGAAAAATCGACAGGCTCTATTATGTATGCTATTTATTCCTCTGTACCCCACACAGTAGAACCATAGTTAATAATGGAGAGCACCATACCATCGTATAGTTTTGTGAACAGTTAAAAGGCATTCCTCCATTATATTTTATCTTAGCCATTAACAAACCCAGAGCTCTGTTCGCCGTAGTAGCTACAGTTTTTACCATCACCTTATAATCAAGATATTCAGTTAAAATCAAACCTAAATATTTATACTTATTTACGATGCATATGCTTTGGTCACCTAGTAGAAAATCGCAAGTAGTCTCAGATATCGATGGATTACGAAAATGTACAATTTGAGTTTTGTCTTTGTTAATAGACATGCCCCAGTCATTGCACCATTTCCAGATAACATTTACCAATGTCTGCAGTTCTTCTGCTGATTCGGCCAGCACCACAATGTCATCTGCGTATGCTAACATTGTAACAATTTCGTCTCCGATCTTAACACCTTTACCTGTGCCTTTCAATTCAGTTAATAAATCGTTTATAAACATATTAAACATGATAGGTGATATAACACATCCCTGCTTAAGCCCGCATTCAACATTGAACCAATCACACTTTACGTTGTTGACCCTAACACAACATTTGTAATCAACATATAATGATTTCAAAGCCTCATGCATTTTCCCTTGTATGTTGAAGTTCGTAATTTTGTTCCAGAGGAAATTTCTATTGATACGGTCATAAGCTTTACTAAAATCTACGAAACATGCAAACGTTTGCTGGCGGCATTTCTTTCTAGTATTGATTATGTTTGTAATGGTAGATAGGTGGTCGAGACAACTGCGACCTGGTCTAAACCCATTTTGTTCATCACACAAAAGGTTGTTGCCCTCTACCCACGATATAAGACGATCATTTAAAATAGAGCAGTATATTTTATACACATGGGAACTAAGCGTAATTCCCCTATAGTTCAATGGCACTCGTGGATCAGACGTACAACACTTGGGTATCGGGGTTACAATGCCCCGACGCCATGCTTCAGGAACCATGCTGTTGTTAAAACAGTGATTAAATAGTTCGTAAAGGAAGTCTATGGCATTTTCGTTGACCAGCGTTTCGACTGGGATGTTATCATCACCCAACGCTTTGTGTTTCTTGGCCTTGTTTAAGGCCAGGCGAATGTCCTCCTTAGAGATAGGCCCATCAAGGTGTTCATTGTGACCCAGTGAGTGGGTCTCCACCAGCGGTTGATAGTCAATTGTTTGTTCGTAATTGAACGGGTTCAGCAAACTGTGAAAGTCAGTTCTCCATT
Source organism: Paraescarpia echinospica (assembly GCA_020002185.1). Classification (NCBI taxonomy): domain Eukaryota; kingdom Metazoa; phylum Annelida; class Polychaeta; order Sabellida; family Siboglinidae; genus Paraescarpia; species Paraescarpia echinospica. The sequence continues at coordinate 54,542,590 of CM034531.1, forward strand.
TATGTAATATCACGCTTTGATCAGTGGATGTGGGGCCGTCCTCTAGCATCACTTCCATTGGTATATCATGGATGCGTTCTTGTTTTATCCCAAATTGTTCAATATGCTTCCAGAAAGCATTTGGATCATATGACGGCAGATCAAGTAGTTTGTCTTGTTGTTGACGCCAGAATTTGCGTTTGGCAGCTTGCACATGCCTATCAAACAGTTTCTGGGCTACCTTCATTTCCGCTTTCAGGTGCGGTTTATTTTGTTCGTCGCCCTTAATCCACAATGGTTCACTTGTTGTGAAGTTATTCCATAGGTGAGTAAGTTCATTTGTCCACCATTGTTTCTTGATCCGTCTTCGCTTATTACTGAGCACTGAGTGGTTTACATGGACCACTTTTTGAAGTTTATCTTCCATCACCGTTTTAACATGTTCGCAGAAACTATCATATACATTGTTTAGATTTTGTTGTGTTAAATTAGATCTTTGAATGAACTGCATGAGCGTAGCACAATGTTCTTGTGTTGTGTCGTCATCGAGAAATGACTGGTCAATGCCTTCTAATTTATATCTCGTTGTACATGGAATTTTGGGGTACGGATCTGTATTATCGTACCATTCCATGTAATCCAGGAGTAAAACCCATGTCAATATTGAGTGGTCTGGGATGGTCTTGTGTGGGTCAATAATCGATACACATCCAGAGTCATTAAATATCTTTCGCTGCTGAAGTTATTTTAAAGTCGGTAAACGACGCCAAACGTTCATGCGGTACAAGGCAATAATCAACGACAGCCAAACCTTTGGTTGAAACAGATGTGAAGTCGTTTATCGACGAACCGCGACCATTCAGCATGCAACAGTTTGATGATATTAAAAGGTCGATGAGGTATTGTCCATGTGAATTCACTTTAAAATCAATAACTTTTCTCTCAGGAATGTCATCCACACCTTCAATGTAATCAGGCTCACTGCCACAACGGCCATTGAAATCGCCACATATGAAGAATATTCCAAGTTTCTGGTATCGGTATATATATGATAATAGTTCGTTGTAATAGGTTTCGGGGTCAATGTAACGTGATGATCCGTCAGGAGGAAGGTAACACACACACATCCTAAAACTAGTATCCGAGCTCTTGCTTGTGAAAGTTATCCACATTATTCCTTCCACAGATGTGTCTAGAATTTTCACATTAAAATCATGCAGCAGAGCATCTTTTACAAAAATGCCTACTCCGTCTGACCCTGACTTGGCCCGACAGTTCAGGTTTGTGCGATTATGCCCCCACCACTTATATCCATTCATTTCCAGCGTGTTCACATCTGTAAGATGTGTTTCCACCACGGCGATTACATCCGTGTTGAGGTGTTTAACACATTCTGCCCTCACTTGGTAGTTGTCGGTGTTTTTGTTTAGCTTCCACCCGTTAACATTCCAACATCCCACGGACACCTAGCGACGACCGCGCACATCTGATCTATTGTCGCGCTCCCGACGTGTCCCTCGATTTCTTGGGTTTCGACCACGACTGTTTCCATGTTCATTGTTCCTGGTGGTTGATGGGGAATTGTGAGCGCGGTTGTTGGCGTTACGAGATCCGGCGTCACATCTCGTGATTTTGGAGCCGCGTAGTTCCAGGTTGTTGTTGTCAAGAGCTTTCACGAGGATTCTGAAGTTCGATTCGATTACACGTTGCTCTTTTGGCTTGTCGTGGACTATTATGATGTCACGATATTTCGCACGTTGTCGTAAGTCTTTTTTTTTTTTCATTACTTTCGCTTTGTCATTTGTCACGGTTTTAAACGTCGTTATTGCGACGCCAGGGTAGCCGTTTCTGCTGGATGTTCTATGAGCTTGAGCCCGTCTCTCAGTATTTGGTTGATTTTTTCCACTACGTTTTCGTTCTCCGATTCGGGTAGGTTAAGAACGACACTGTTTAGAGCGCAACCGTCGTGTGCACCCACTAAGTCTGCGTACGAGGGCACCCTGTTCTCCAAAGCTGTAAGACGGCCCTCCAGGTTCTCGTCCGTATCTACACAGGCATATCTTTGTTCGAGATTTAGTATCCTTTCTTCTAGAGCTGCTGTTCGTGTGTTAATGTCGTCACGGAATGCTTTCATCTGATCTTCGATCATATCCGCAATTTGTTTAGATAGTGTTTTCTCGAAAGTTGAGAATCTATTTTCAATGATGTCCCTAAATGACTTGATGTCAGCAGCGATAGATGCGAGGCTTGGTTCATTGTTCGTTGTGTTGTTAGTCGCCCCGCTCGCTCTGGTCATTGGCTTGTTGGTTGTAACACTCGCCATGACGCAATAGTGTACCTTGTGGGTGTCACGGTGAAAGGGCCACACGCAACACGGGTATGCTACAGGTAGCCACAAATGTAGGTTGTTGTTGTAGTTTTCAACTGGTGGTGAGACATATGTTGGTCACTGGTTGGGCGATAATGGGCTTGTATGTTCAGTTGAAAAGCAAAATCATTAAAGTCACTCACACAGGTTCATCACACGTACGATTCATCTTCCCGGCGAAATCCAGAAGTGGTGTACAAACATATATTACAAAACGTGCCGATTAAAAATAAAATAAAATTGGTATAAACAGACGACTGATCATAGGCAGTGTAAACGTACGTCGAGTCTGTATGTGTACCAAATAGTTGGTACACACATGTATTTGTACAGTATAGAACTATACAAAGATTTACAACAAAATGTCTTAAAACGTACCTTTTATGTTTCCTTCTAAGTTGTACATGTAATTCTATTCAAAAATGGCGGTACAGACTCGCCGTAAATAATAACATGTCAGTGAATATAAAAAATACTGTCAACACTTAGCTTTGGATCAATAAATATTGTATTTGTTTAATTATATGAATACTTTCACGGATCATCCTTATTTTTCTTTATTTTAAAGCGATACTTTGTAAGCTAATAAATATTCCAGATTTGACTGAACCACCATAACAAGGTTCTCTTGTATTTCTTTTCCATTTAGCCAGCTGTACACTTTGTGATAAGTCCCATAATCTAATATATAAACTGAATTCATCTGCACAGTGTTGAATTGGTTAACTCATATTTTGGCTTAGTTTCCTAACTTCAACTTTGTTTATTTGCAGGAACATTGGAAATAGCCGAGCTGATGGAAATGGGAAATTGAAGAGGTCTACCCAACAATGCTATTAATTGGACAATGGGTCACCTGACATAAGATGGTGCTTGACTTTGTTCTGCCCCATTCTGTTCTGTGCGACATCTGCTGGGAAGTTTTTTTTTTATATCTGATAGCTTTGTGTATCAAAATGCATAGCAGTGCTATTAATTTGACAATGTGTTAACTGACACGGTAGTGAAGAAAATGTCTGACTTTGTTCTGCCACATTAGTTCCGTGTGGCTTCTGACGGAAATATGTACATGACTACATGTTTCAAATGGATTTGTGCAATCACTTGATTTGTGCATCCAAATGCACAACATCCCGTCACTATGTTGCAAAATAGGAGTACATAATAAAATCTATGCTTTATTGTGCTCATCATGTTTTGATTGTGTTCTACAGCATATTCTTTAAGATTTGTTGAAACAAGTTTGTGTTATGTCAACTATACTGGGAGTAGTGTATAAAAAAGTGTCAACAAAATTGCTTTTAGAATAATTTTGAAAAATCATAAAATATAAATGTTCCACAACATTCAAAATGTCTTAGTGATCTTCTTGAGTTAAATACACCAATGATGACTGAAAACAATGTTTTAGAAAATGCGTTACTTTTAAAGTTGTGTAATTATATAATGTGTTTCCATCATACAATGGACATTTTATTTGTCATCGAAACGGGAGTTCGACAGACACAAATGCAATATCTTTTACTCTAGATGATGGGCAGAACAAATAATTACTGCACTCCCAGTACAAAATAAAACATGTTACACTGATGCAATATATTTTAATATTAATTTATGGTCGATAGAATGTTATTATGCTCTTTATATATGTATATTTTTCAAACTAAAATTAAACCTTTATTACATTAACCACCTACGCTATTTTAATATTGTGCATTACTTCACGTAATGTATACTGTTGTATTTATATTGCTTATGGAAATAGCAGCTGGATTTATGGTGCAAACCAAATGATTTTATTATTGAATGTTTCTTGGTTTCAATAAATTTATGTTATCTAAACGTTTCATTAAAACTAAACTTTAAAATGTATAGCCACATGTACCTAGTGAAAAAGGAACATGATAGTACCATAGGTGAGATTTTATATTCCAACAAAAACAATACCAGTCATTCAATATGTCATCGACGGCTTCGTGCGTGGAGTGCTGGTGTTTTTTCTTTTAAATCAATCCGTATGTCAGTTATTGTTTCGATATATTATCACGTTCATTTGTGATTAATAAAACATAATTATAATGAAATTACATGAAATAATAATATTAATATGATTATTTAATAACTGCGTACATTACAAAGAGATTAAAATTCTCAAAGAATCGCTTTAATACTACTAGTTACTACAAATGCGCTGTAAACATGATGTCCACTACTGGTCAATAAAAGCCGTACTATCGTGTGCCTCATTAATGTCGAATGTCACTACCCGAGTGCTAAAGGAAGCTGCCCCTGGGGTATATCAGCTGCCGGGGAGCGGTTGACAGGCGGCTGTCGTGCGCCGCGGTTACGGCTCCTCCAGTCAGCCGCTCAGATCCGCCCTCGGGCTGAGGGTGCCGTGCTGGCTGGGTTAGAACAAAATTCTACAGGATTTTTGCGGGTGGTTTTCTATAGAAAATTATGTAATACAGATCTAAACAGAATTTCTGTCGAATTCTATGAAAATTTATGTTTTTGGCATTGACACACAGACTGCAATAGCATGAAAAATATTCATCGCCCATAGCATCGCGCATCGTCCATCGCATCGCACATTATCATCGCTTATTATCATAGCATCGCACATACCATCGCTCATAGCATCGCACATACCTTCGCCCGTAGCATAGCCCAACGGAAAGCCCAACGCTCCACCACTCCACAGCTCCATCCCATCGCCCATGGCATCGCGCATCATACAATCGCATCGCACGTCGCTCCATATTGCGTTGCGAATGTCCACACAAAATACTGATGACGCTTCTTATAATATTACGACATATTGCCAACCATTACAAAGCATTGAGATGTTTTGGAAGTATACACCTTTTTATACTAACCTGTCGCTGATGAAAGGACAACGAAAATGCTCCACACCACCAGAACCACCGACGGCCAATGGTCAAACGTGTCTGACCTCTTCTTAACCGACGGCCACATTGCCACTGGATGTCGCGCGTCAAGAAGCTCTGTATCCACAATTGTCGACGCAACGAAGTGCAAGCTGCCTAAGTCGCATTGGTAACAAGCAACAACATTAACAACGAGTCCATCAATAAAGTATCGTTACTACATTACTATCGCCACAACACGTCAAGAAAAACGGCGAGTTGATTAACAATATATCCAATACGGCTTCAAGGCAATTCCAAATATGTTAGCAGGTAACACACTCACCATTTCGACGTCGTTTGACATTCTCTAATGCAAGCAAGCTCTGACCTTTGTGTATCCACTTAATTACCCTTTGCAAACCTTGTTTAACCTTTTATATTATTAAACTCTTTGTAACATTGACCTTCATCTGTGGCCGATTGAAATGGTTAAGCTTTTCAGAAAATGCCACAACATTCGCAGTATTACTCTTCGTGCATCGTTATATTGTTCCCCAAACACTCCGGTAATGTGCCGATAGCATTTCACGGTATGATGAAAGAGGAACGCATAACTCGAAGTTGTCTTTTCACGCGTGTATAGTATACCGATATCACATTTTAAAGACTATTTATCAACAGATCGGCATATTTCAAAGTTTCGTATATGTGGAAGAGGGTCTGGCACTTAAACGACTTCAGTTTGTGTAGTACTGTATATAAAATTTACAATCGCTTTCCTCGCCATTTTATATTTACATTATAATCTAATTATAATCGAGAAAACGTATGTATGCAGGTACGTCCATGGTTTCCTGTTAAACGGCTTGAACCTCGAACGCCAAACTTTCAGGGATTAATCTTCGACACCACGGGTTGGACGTAAGACCTATATTTGTATAAAATACACCATATACTTCAAGAGTTAGTGATGTTTTAAGGGTATATATCATTTGTTGATTACGTAGCACGTGCGAAATAGTATTTTGTTTACGTTTGTGTGTACACCAGAACGGTTTCTTAATTCTACCTACCAGTTTCTGTCTACCAGTTTCTGTTGCCTTTTGACATTTGGCTGAATCTCACATTAGATACGACCAAACCATCATATGACCATCATTCAGATATATGACAAAATGGACTCCATCATTTTCTGATTAAACTGGTAAAATTCGTGTGCCAGGAAATGTTTCCCTTTTTCTAAATTCATAAGAATTTAATTAAAACAAATTTGCAAAATGAATTATCTTAATATCTGTTATGATCATGACTCGTATGTAGCATATATTTTAACAAAACTGTGTTTATTGCAATACAAATCAGAATTTACATAATTATATTCATACTTAAAAACTGACATATCCCAGAAATGAGTCGTATGTCCCCACATTCCCCTATGCAATGAAAGAGCTCTTCAGAATGGCGACAGAAAGTGGCGCCACCTCGCGGAGTTCGGGTAATTCCATGGTAAATGACGAAGTGGGTATACGTTTGCGAATGCGTTGGGTCATCCAAGGATTAGCTAGGCACGTGTTTGCTAGTTATAGTAACCGAATCGGTTTACCAGTTAAGGTATGGTGTGTTTGCATCATGCTTAGATAGTTGTCATGGACGAGTTATTTTAATGACAATGGGAATCATGTGTCGGTGTGATCGGTCTCCAATTTTATGTCAGTTGCTGGTGACACTGACAGTGTCACACCTCACACTGTCACAATGGATTCTAGCCGAGACTCGGACTCATGCTGCGTTCCAGTCACCTCATGTGTGTCGTGAATACGACTAGGCGAACTGGAAAGTTCACGGGCTCTTCGAGTTTACACTTGTAAATGTATGCAACTGGGTCAAGTAGGGGTTACGAAGTCGTGTTCACGACATATACGAGGTGATTGGAACGGAGCATCAGATTCAGAATACATGTATGTACAGCCTACAGTAGGGTGGTCGGACCAAAATTTGTTTTCGTAAAAAAAAATGTTTTATAATTTTTCCCTGATAGTAGTCACTATAAGAAGTATAATGGTAGTTGTTTCATGTATCTAAGTGAAATATTAAAAAACTACAGCTTGGTAAAGTTTCGAATTTCATGACATTTTCTGACGGTTTTCTGAAAGATCTAATTTTGCATATAAATCACAAGAATTTTTGTTATAATTTATTTCCCCTGATAATAGCCACTACTGGAAGTGCAATAGTGCTTGTTTCATGTACATAAATGAAATATTAAAGAAACTGCAGTTTTGTAAAGTTTCTAATTTCATGCTTTTTCCGACAATTTTCCGGTGGATTTGATTTTGCATATAAATCACAAGGACAATTTTTATAAAAAATGTTCCCACTTAGTGGTCACTATAAGAAGTACAATGGTATTCATTTCATATAGCTAAGTACAACATTAAGAAAACTACAGTTTTGCAAAATTCTAAATTTCATGAATTTTTCCAAATGTTTTCTGACGGATCTGATTTTGTACATAAATCACAAGAAAATTACTTTTTGTCATGTTCAGTCTTTTGCAGTCTATAAAGAAGGCCAATACAAAATTACATATAACAATAAATACACACATAAAAAAGTAAATATACACACACACACCATGCATTACAATAGCATTACATCATGAACACGACACAGCAACTGAGCACAGATGATCAGTGTGGTTCCATCTTCATAACATTAAAACAACTGTATGAAGTTGCAACCACATGAAAGGCTTTGTTGATTGGGCTTGTGGATTAAAACCACAAAATTACAATACTAGTATCCCATTACACAACACTTGTTATATTGGGCAAAGCCAATAACTGCTATGATTGTGACAAGCCAATTAGCTTGTAATACACTGTGGAACAAAATGCCAATAATAGTCCCCCATTACACAACACTTGTTATATTGGACAAAGCCCATAACTACTATGATTGCCAAACCAATTCACTTGTAATATACTGTGGTTAAACCGATTGTTATCATCAACAATAGGGCCTACTATTATACTTATTTGTCTATGATTATATACAATTAATAGATACAATAAATCATAATGTTTATTTAATGTATAGTATTTTATGTATACTATATAGTGACAAATACAAAGATATAATCTTATTCTGTAATTTTAAATATAAAAAAGAAAACTGGTATATACATATCAAATACAAAAATAGTAGGCCCTACATCAAAATCATTTATAACAATACAACATTTTATAAACAAATAATAATACAATAAATGAATTGAAACATAAATTATCATAAATTGTAATAATGTAACCAAAACACAATATTATGTATATGCTAAGTAGCTCAAAAATGGTATAATTGAACTAAAGTAATACCAAGAATACCAATAAATAAACTAATAATATATTAATATAAACATCAATCAGTTACATTAAACATGGCAGCAATGAATTACTCAGATGTAGTCATAGGTATTTGGCAGTATTAATCAAAATCACCCGCTGTCAATCACATCGCTATCCGAGTCACGAATGCATTGTATACCATGATGCACTGCGTGCGTACAGGGAAGAAGGCAAAATGGCGATTTCTTTTGAGACGGGGGTTCCATAAACGGACGTTGTGCATGTTTGTGCTATCAATTGGTAAGCCGTCGCTGTAATCACGTTATCGTTGACACAATTCTTTATCCTTCTGCATATGCTTTCCGTTGAAGCCGACTAACTAAATACTCACAAAACATCGTCAAACATAGGCCATTTTAAATCCATAATTACCATAATTTTTTATCGACGGATTACAATTATATTTTCAGATTCATTTTCCTTTGAATTTCCTCTTTCTTCGTCACTATTCAATATGGATGTACTCATTAACATAATCTCGCAAATCATTTTGATGGGTGAGGCCTGTCAACGTGATCCAAGATGGCCGCACGCATAAATCAAGAAAACCAAAATACGACACTGAGAATAAAAAAATCATTACCGCTAATAAACACCGCCAAAAAATATTTGTTCAGCGCAGGTACACATATTGACATTATTACAACATAAGAAAATTCACAAACCAACAGGTAGAATGCATGATAATAAACTACGGCCACTAAACTGGGACCCCTGTCTCCCATGTTGTCAGAAGGGGAGGTAAATCGGTCTGACCTCCCTACCTACAGAACAGGTGACTCCGGCCTACCGTCATTTCGGTCCGCAATAGATACTACAAAAATTTTAATGTAGCATTGCTGCATTGTGAAACATCTAACTACCAAAGCAGTTAACCAATAAAATGTGTTTTAAATAAAACCGTACACAAATATAAAACGGCCAAATTTACTATGTGTAATAACCAGCTAGGTCTTTGCCGACTTAGAGTCAACTGAGGGCACTTGTGTAGAATCTGGTCCCACATCGATTTCGCTGTTATAACTTGAATTTTGCCTAACTTTGATACCTCAGTGCGTTAGTTCCATTTTTCAAAATTATCCTAGGCATATTTACGTTTAAGAATATTGCGTCTTAATTTAGCGCACTTTTGAGGTATAAGTAGTGCCCTGGTTTGCACAATATACGCCGCTGTATCGCTCATTTTATGAGCACTATGCAGTAACGCACGACCGCAGCGGTGCAGACTAACACAAACCAGGTCGCTATTAGGGCTTCAAAAGTGTGCTAAGACAACATTTTCGTAGAATCATGGAACTAACGCACTGAGGTATCAACGTTTGGCAAAACTCGAAATTGAGGTGGGTTCAGATTCTACACAAGTGCTCCACTTGGGAATTGATCACTTGGCCACTTAATTATCTTATACATATGTAGAGAAGAAATTGGCTCTCAAGAAAAGCTGGGCATATCAAAAACATGTTGGTAAAGAACTCAAAATACCATTGTACATGTTTTATGAAATACATTGCTAATTGGTCGATCAGAGACCAATGGTTGAAGGAAGCAAATGAACTTAGAAAGAGGCGAATGAACCTTGGCGCCTTGGAGGAGATGCACTTACAATGCCCCAAAGTTAGTACATGTTATATATAGATATCCAATGACTCATTCATATAGGGTCTGCTTTCATTGTCGTCTATGCTGTCATCTTCCTATCAGCCTGCCAGAGCTATGAGGGTCTTGAGGAGGCAGTGTCCCCAGATGAGGCTTTCTACTGAGGATGATGAGGTGCTACAACCACGGGAGGCTGCATGCTGGATCGCTGAAAGAAGCAAGGATGTGAAGATCTGCGAGGAAGGCATCAAGAAAACAGCCCAGCTGGTAGGGCTGTCTCAGTGAGATCCGCTATATCTTGTACTCTTCGGATGTATCTGAAATTCCAGCGAGGTATCAGGTTGGTAATTGGAAAGATACTAATGGGCAAAAAGTACCGGACAAAACATAACAGATTTGTCTGCGTACTTTTATTTTGAGACCCATCCACCTACCTTTTGGACGGGCTCAGTTCATTTTGGAAGGGGTGAAATTTGAGCAGATAGTCTGTCAGATGAGGTGTCCCAGTGTTGGTGAAAATTAATATTATGGACACTCACTGTTATTTATATATATGTGTGGCGCTCTACGAAAACCAGTCGCTGAATGCAATTCCTACAGACACAAACAGTTCTTTTCAGAGCTAACCACACATTTGTGAAAGAGTTTGCTCTCACTGAGGTATTTGTTTAATATGGGCAGTGCAAATAAGTAATTTCCTGCAATCTTTCTCTCAATTATAAAGTAGTCCTTTCACACTGACAACAATTTCTCACCAGTAAGATGCTTATGATGTGCGATAATTTTCCTCTTTTGTTTTTAAACTTTAGTTTCTAGTTGACAAACAGAATATTTTTGTAAAAAAAAGTGGTTGAAAACTGCCGTGGTGTTAACTTGAACAATATAATTTTTTGCCAAACAATTTTTTACAGGTTTAGTTGAATATTTTAATAATTTAAACTAAATTGAAAGTAATTTGAAAGTGCAGTGTTTAAATTGTTACTGATCATACTCTTCGCCTGGAAAAAGATTGACAACTGTAAAAGTGATTTTTCTCCTTAACCAGGTTTTGACGGGTACCCTGTTTAACGTGTTGTAACTTCAATTGTACTTGGAATATTTGGATAATGTAAACTGTTTTGGATTAAGAAATGGTGTTGCTTTTTGTTTCAACAATAAAACAACATAGCATTTTTTGGCCATGTGACTGGTTTTCCCAGAGCATCACACATATGTCCAATGTGTGTTTGGACTGGATTGTATGTTTGCCTGTGTGAACACACATATTTACGTGTAGTACTGGGATATTTTTTGACAGATAAAATGTGATCTTGCATAAAGGTCTGTTTCTCTACATTTTACTAGGGACGAAATGACAGAAAGTAAGAGAACAAACCAGTTTTCAGAACGTTTGTAATTATTTGATGCAGTGTTATAAAGCAGTCTTGACTGGACAGTGTTGCCGAACAGAGTCAACTGACATGACATCATGGCTGCCAAGACATTATCCACCACGCTGCCTGGTTCTGATATCCATATTAGCATTAATTTGCATTAACGCATGTTTAAATTACCAGGTGTCGCCACTGTAGCAATTTATTTTCTCAACGATATGTAGCAATGGCCAAGCCTCGTCATATTTTGGGACTGCAAATTTTGGCAACTCCTCTTAGTCATCATCGTCATCATTGTGCAGCCGTAGTGTCCCATGGTTGGGTGAAGGCCTCAGCATATCATTTCCAAATCTGCGCTATCCTCTGCCAGATGGTGCCCTTTCAGTACTCGTTTAGTTCGTTTCTCCACTGTCTTGCTGGTCTTCTTCTAGATCGTTTCCCTTTGTCCGTCCGTTATCTCTATGCTGATGTCCACTTCTGTCTCCTGATTTGTTCTATCACGTCTATGACCTTTGTCTTCTCTCTTAGCCAAATGTTTGTCCCCTTAATAAAGTTTTAAAATAAATTTAATAAATGAATTTTCGTTTTATTATATCTTGCAGATTGAAGATGGAATCACATGTCCAAAGCCTTCCATTAGCCTGGGCAGTTGGAAGCAGCACCAGTTGAACCCAAAGACCACAGACAAGGCGGCCATTGACTGGTACGTGTGTTACTTCATGTATAAATGTGCCTGTGCCGACACATGCTTTACGATCAGCATGTGACCCACACTTCTCAAAGTAATAAAGAAAATGATCGAATAGAGCAAGTTTGCCGTGCCAAGCCCACAAATTTGGAATAACATGCTGAAATGTTTGCAATCAGCAGGAACATTTTTAATAGAATTCTGAGAAAAACATAAAAGAGGCCTATTACGTCTGCACTACCTGCTGTGATACAAACACTTCCTCTCACATTGAAATTATACTAGTTTTCTATTTTATAGGATTGGTTATTAATGCCTTTCTTTTAAACTGTATTTTAACATTCTAAATATTTTATTTAGCTTTATTTAATGACTATTTGAACATTTAATCTACATTTAATTTTATTATGTGATGCGCCTTTATTGGCAATAATTTACTAAAAAGCGCTGTATGAAGAAACAAAATGATATAATGAATGCTGTATGTGTTGAACCTAGTCCACCTTTCCATGCAAGTGTCAACAACCATTCCATTCTGCTGGATTTTGTTCGTACTAACTGGTAAACGCATAATGTTAAGGTAATTATGTTAAAAAGTATAATTTTTGCATAGCATTTATATATGGAGTAGAAACATCAAATTGTGTGCAAGAAAGTGTTGAATGTGTTGAACTAATATCTGGCAAGATGATAACTGCAGACTATAGTGATGGGTGCCAACTGGCCATGCAAAAAGAAGCTGACACATTATATTTGTTTTAAATATAAACAGTGTACAACACTGTACATGAAATTGGTCCCTCGTTAAACAATAATATCACTCATTTATTGTGAAAAATGTTGTTGGAACTGTTCACCACTAGTTTTATAGTTTATTTTTACATCTCTTATATTATATATAAAACAGACATAAAAATAAAATGTACAATTAATGGTGAACAATGTGGACAGAAGTTTTCATAATAAATGAGTGATATTATTTTGTAAAGAGTGATAGTATTTTATGAACCAGTACCAGGCCAATCAGTGTTTCATCCAATTATAACTATACCCCTAAATATGACATATTTTGGAGCAGGATATTCCTCTGCGATAGTCTGAACTTTTCCTTCTGGACTGCCCCTGGTACAGAAAAGTACACAGTCAAGTATGGTGGTCAGTCCTGGACAGGCTACTGGTCACTGTGTGCGGCTATCAACAGGGCACTGGACGTATGTTCTAATACATTTGCATTTTTATGCATATTTCTTGCCTGTTTACTTACTAAATACAACCTTATCCTACACGTCATATGATTCTTAGCAATCCTCGAGTAATTATACAGCTCTAATATATTCATTCACACTCGCTTTGAACTTTGCATTTTACATGACGTTATTTTATGATGATAATATATATAAGGTTTCTTCTAATTCCAATCTTAAAAATCGCAACTGATTACCTATACATTAATACTCTACTACGTAACTGTTCATACGGAAATTCTGCCCTTTCTAGATATCTCTTTACACTGACTTTCCATCTTAACTTTCATCTTCTCCTTCTACAACCCTTTTCTGTTTTCCACGCTCTCTTTGTCAATCTTTCCTCACTCTCTCTCTCTCTACATGCTCTGCCCATCTCGGTCTGCTACCAACAACTTTAATTTTCACGTGTTGTTTTTATTACATGGCACTGACAGATGTAATGCAGTTATTTAACTTTGCAAGCTGGCACATGTGACCTGCCAAATCGAACTGGGTATTAAGTCGCACAGCCTATTCTGCACACAAGCCCAAAATAGTTGTCTAGGTAATGTTCCATCAGTTTGTGATTTTGGCAGAAACACACACCTTGTAATCTCATCTTTCGATATCCAGTTTAGTTTCCTCGACAAATAAAACAAATTTATAAAACGCATGCATTCACGAACCCGTAGTTAAAAACAATAGACAACTTGAGTCAAGATGACCTCCTTCCTCAAAATGACCTCCTTCCTCAAAATGTCGCTTTTAAAAGTTTCCTTAGATTTTCGTAATAAATAAAAAAACTCCTAAATATATTTCAACAAATGAAGCATAATTTTAAAGCTCATGATCGGTGGAATACCAGTAGAGACAAAGCTCATGATCGGTGGAATACCAATAGGGACAAAGCTCCCTTTCACAGCTGTGTGACTTTATACCCACTATCCTGTGGCAGGTCACACATATCCAGTCGGAGGCCTCTCTGTATCACATTTGTCGACTTTCAGGAGGGTATTCCAATCACAGATCCCAAGTACTATGCGACCTTGAGTGAAGAAAAACTGGCGGCCATTTTCAGGTCTGACTCGGCCACTGAGATGCCGCTTCTGAAAGAGAGGCTGGCAGCACTACATGAGGCTGGCCAAGTTCTTGTTGAGGTAGATAACTTTATCTGGCATCACTAGTTTGTTTCACTACTCCTGGTTTAATTGAGTGATGCAATTAGTATTGGCATTTTAAGTGCTATTTAATTGTAATTTAATTTGGGTGGTTTAAGTTTCAAAATACAATTGACTATACATAAATTACACACTTTGGACTTGATAGCATATGCCATCTTGTGTGTGTTGCCATGGAAGGTGATCTTGTTCTGTTATCATCTGTGGCAATACACTGCATAAGAGAGAGGAACATTGTTGGAGCCCTGTGTGGACAGAGACACTTCATTTAAATGTTTGTAGAAGATTACTTTTGCTTGGTTTGCATCTCTGAATGTTTTTTCTCCAGAAATATGATGGAAGTTTTGTGAACATGCTGAGAAAGAGCAACAAGAGCGCAGTGACGTTGCTTCAGATGGTCGTTGCCGAGTTCCCTTCTTACAGGGACGAAGCCGACTACATGGGCAAGAGAGGTGGGCAAAAGTAAACGTGTTTTATGTTCTTGAGAGTCCTGAGTTTAACTGTCTAAAATTACGTGTATGTCAGCTTTGTGGTCCAGTGGTAGCTAGTAGCTAGCCTAAAACTTGCAAATTAATATAAATTATGTTCCTCATGATTTTATAATAATTGATTAACTTATTTTGTTAGAAAACGTATCCTTTGCTGGATGTGTGTAACTTGTTATTACAAGTCGACACATGAACTTGCATCACTTGCCCTATTGTTGCAAAACGACATGTATCGTTCCCTGATCTTTTGCCTGTCCTCAATAAATATTATCTTACTACACTTAAGATTGATATCATAATGAATTTTTGCAAATGCATCACCAGATTGGTAGATCAAAGGCCAATGGTCCAAGGAAGCAAACAAACACAGAAAGGACCTAATCACCTGTGGTGGTATATACTTACAATGCACTAAAATTATCGTATTAATATGTAGATTAATTGTAAGCTGATTAAACTTTTAGAGATATTCGGTGTCTGAACAGATTTTCTCTGTACCTTCCAGTGGCTTGCTACAAGCGTGCCCAGATTCTCATTGCTGATGTTTGGGCTTGCTGTGAGGGTGAGGGCCTTGGGACCTTCAACGACATCGACAACATCACCATGTTTGCTGATTACAGGTGGGTGACCATGACGAGAATAGACGTGATCTTTAGTAGATTACAATAATAATAAAGGTACTTGTATAGCATCCAATCAATTGAATTCTTGGGTGCTTTATATGCAGGCATTTATCAACTACTTCAGAGAAATGGAACTGCTTAGCTGGAATCTTGGGAGTAGCTAAGGCTGATGAGTTGGCTGAGATAACTGATGCATGCTTGCATACATCATGCAAGCATGCATACATACATTTGTACGTACGTATGTACATACATACTAGTATTTTACAAGCTCTAAAACTGCTAAGAGAATAATTATACTGAGAATAGTCTACATAAATGCTGAACGTAAAAAGGAATGCTAACAAAATACACAATGAAATTGAACAATATTATTTTTAAGTGACGATACCCATCAGAATGATTTTTACATAGCATGTTTTGACTGTTAGTACATTTAAATGTGTAATGCCTGTTTCCAAAACAATTTCCCGACAATGATGTTCTAGATAGTTGTAAGTTAATTCACGTTTAGGATGTTGAAAATATTAAACAGATAAAACATATTTGAGGTTATTTACAATTAGCCATGTAATGGCTGATTGTATTGTGATGTTCTGATGTGTCATACATCATGTATTGTTGTTTCAGGATACCTCAGGTATTAGTGTGGCTAGGTGCACTGAAGTATTCAGACAGCCTAAACGAGACACTGGCAAAAGGTTGGTAATGACTTGGATGTATCTGATTTATTTTCATATACATACAGAGATTATGGATACAGAAAGTTTTGTAATCTTGTCACTCAGTACATTACTAGTACACCGTTCTTGAGAATTTGTCTAAGCAAACTTGTGTCAAAAAGATACTCTGTGTTTTATTGAAATGACAGATGCACAGAATGTCTGCGTATATTTGATAGCAACATAGGTATATAAGCGAAACAGTTTATTTTATGAAAGAATTAGCTTTGTGAATGTATAGAAATTCTGGTTTCTTAGTCTCTGTCATTGTATATCTTTTTCATCATAGGTAACTTGATTTTCATCTCAGATATTTTGGACCTGTTTCGTTCTTAATCAAGCAGTGGTGAAGCCAGTCCACTGACAAAGACCATGACACGTGACCAAAATATCTAGAGCTGAAAATAAGTTTCTGTTGAAGTAAACATCCAATAAAACCAGTTGTCATTCTCTTTTGCACCAGCATCAAATTTGAAATACAAATACTGTCCATGTTATCCTTCAGGGGTTGATGCAGGAGCAACTGGACTTATGAGGGATCATAGATCTGTGTTTGTTGTTTCAGGCACAATGTTTGAGAGTGGACACCCTCTGGAGGTAGAGATCCGTGGATGCTCAATATGGGCGGTCGAGGTGAGAAAACATTTGTCTTAAAGTTGCATTTTTAGTTAAACTACCATTTTAACTGTTTTTTTTAGGAAACTATGTACAGTGTGAAAGTATTTCTATCTCAGCTGATTCTACAAATTGTCCCGTTTTAAGAGATTGTGTAATTGTACAGTTGACCTACTCAGATGATTGTGTAATTGTACAGTTGACCCACTCAGATGATTGTGTAATTGTACAGTTGACCCACTCAGATGATTGTATAATTATACCGTTGACCCACTCAGATGTTTGTGTAATTATACAGTTGACCCACTCAGACGATTGTGTAATTGTACAGTTGTTCCACTCAAATGATTGTGTAATTGTACAGTTGACCAACTCAGATGATTGTGTAATTGTACAGTTGTTCCACTCAAATGATTGTGTAATTGTACAGTTGACCAACTCAGATGATTGTGTAATTGTACAGTTGACCCACTCAGATGATTGTGTAATTGTACAGTTGACCAACTCAGATGATTGTGTAATTGTACAGTTGACCCATTCAGATGATTGTGTAATTGTACAGTTGACCCACTCAGATGATTGTGTAATTGTACAGTTGACCAACTCAGATGATTGTGTAATTGTACAGTTGACCCACTCAGATGATTGTGTAATTGTACAGTTGACCACTCAGATGATTGTGTAATTGTACAGTTGACCCACTCAGATGATTGTGTAATTGTACAGTTGACCCACTCAGATGATTGTGTAATTGTACAGTTGACCACTCAGATGATTGTGTAATTGTACAGTTGATCCACTCAGATTATTGTGTAATTGTACAGTTGACCCACTCAGATGATTGTGTAATTGTACAGTTGTCCCACTCAGATGATTGTGTAATTGTACAGTTGTCCCACTAAGATGATTGTGTAATTGTACAGTTGTTCCACTAAGATGATTGTGTAATTGTACAGTTGACCCACTCAGATGATTGTGTAATTGTACAGTTGTCCCACTAAGATGATTGTGTAATTGTACAGTTGTCCCACTAAGGTGATTGTGTAATTGTACAGTTGTCCCACTAAGGTGATTGTGTAATTGTACAGTTGTCCCACTAAGGTGATTGTGTAATTGTACAGTTGTCCCACTAAGGTGATTGTGTAATTGTACAGTTGTCCCACTAAGGTGATTGTGTAATTGTACAGTTGTCCCACTAAGGTGATTGTGTAATTGTACAGTTGTCCCACTAAGGTGATTGTGTAATTGTACAGTTGTCCCACTAAGGTGATTGTGTAATTGTACAGTTGTCCCACTAAGGTGATTGTGTAATTGTAGTTGTTCCACTCAGATGATTGTGTAATTGTACAGTTGTTTCACTCAGATGATTGTGTAATTGTACAGTTGTTTCACTCAGATGATTGTGTAATTGTACAGTTGACCAACTCATATGATTGTGTAATTGTACAGTTATCCCACTAAGATGATTGTGTAATTGTACAGTTGTCCCACTCAGATGATTGTGTAATTGTACAGTTGACCAACTCATATGATTGTGTAATTGTACAGTTATCCCACTCGGATGATTGTGTAATTGTACAGTTGTCCCACTAAGATGATTGTGTAATTGTACAGTTGTCCCACTCAGATGATTGTGTAATTGTAGTTGTTTCACTCAGATGATTGTGTAATTATACAGTTGACCGACTCATATGATTGTGTAATTGTAGTTATCCCACTCGGATGATTGTGTAATTGTACAGTTGTTCCACTCAGATGATTGTGTAATTGTGCAGTTGTCCCAATCAGATGATTGTTCCATTTAATGAATTCTACAAAATTGTTCCATTGCTGCACACTGTACAATTGTTCTGTTTCAGCTGATTGTAGAAGAGGTTAGGAAATCACTGACATCAAAGAAACTGACCCCATCAGTGGCGATCAATGCTATCCTGGTTGACCATTACCTTTGGGACTACAGATGTGACCACGCAACCGAAACTGATCACATACCCATCCACAAGATACGATGTATCTATTACTGACCACTACACTGAATTTACGTAATTTAAAATGTACTACCAGGTACATAAAATATACTACATTCATATAATTTATTAATGACTAATTTTGTTTCCGTCATGTGTGAAGATTAGCTTTGGCTGTATATTAGTGTTTTTGAACTACAGGCTTTTGTCACATCAGTCATTGTACGGTAGGATATCTCGGTGGTTGTGTTTGAACAGGTCTTGCATGTTATATTTCAGAGAATTCACCTTGGGGATTCATTCAATATGGATTCGGGGAGATATACATATATCACTTGCTTCAAATTTACAAAATATTTAAACAGTGGATTCAGTTTGAAGTACCTTTTATAGACCTAATAGATGGTGATCTTCAACTAAATATGATTAACCAATGAACATTTCTATACAGATTTATGCAAAATTTCTAGTTGAATAAAACATGACTGTTGTTTAGATTTATTGATTAATCAGGTTATTGATCGAGATAATTTTAATATACTAGATTAGTCATCCGAGTTATTTTGATCAAATTATGTTCTCGTATCTTAATTAGTTCAAGTCTGATAGGTCATGCCAACTGAACTTAGGTCAACCGAGGCATTTTTATTGTTCATATTATAAATGTATACTGGCAAGTGTAGGATCGTCTGCTTGTTTGAACTGATAACTGAACCACATTTTTCATGTTTTATTACATTAATAATGTATACATAAACAGTAGAATATGCCCGAACAATATCTGGTACATACACTTTTCTGTATGTTATGCATCTGCTCATTTGTACACGTGAACAGTGAACAAAAACAACTTTCCATGTCAGAACCTTGTCTCCTTATAATAACATGTTCCAGCGGCAGACTTGAAATGCTATATATAAATTCATTGTACGCACGTTTTCTGCTGGCAACCAGTACGTTTCATTCGTAATACTTATACATTTTGGTAATAAAAATATATATCTACTGGTTATTCTCACAAACTGTATGTGATGTGTGTGCCATATAGGTGGGGGGGGGGGGCAGAGTGAACCTATCAATGTAGGACACCAAAATATAAATTCAGTGTTCCTTGGTTTCCGGTTTCAGTAGTTGAATGGCAGCAGTGAGTGTTTCTTCCAGACTATAGATAGTTTGTTATGTGACAAAAGTCTAAACCAAAAAATCCATTCATTCATATAAATATCAAATCAAATGATCAGTACATGTATAGACAATTTACCAGTGCTGGAAAGTATGTAGAAATTGTGAAAATGACTTATTTAGCTTCCTGTAAATTTACCAGTTTACTCAAAATTGTACATCAAATTAAGCATCCTTACAACAGTTCTTTCTAAATTAGTTTCTTCGATTGCAATTTACACACTAATGGAGGTACTTCAAACTGAAACATTCAGTCATGTTTTAAAGTATAATTTACAGTATACAAACAGGCAGTAAATGCTCTAGAAACTTGTTTGTAATGTTTCTGCAGTGCTGCTAGTTTGTTTTCTCCAGACTTCTGGTACAGCATTGAACACACTGCCACTGCCAAACCATCACAACACAATCCTACAGCTTGCTGTAACTCATGTCATTTTCCAGACGAAAATACACATATGCATGAAACAAAGAAAAATTCTACTTGGGATTTTCTTCAAATAAATGTTTGATGTTCGACTGCCTTTTTGACAAAATTCACATCAGGAAATTAACTGCAAATATGCACAAACATGGATACTTATCACTTGATCATGATATGATAAAACACTAATTTTAGTAACAGCCGTATCTTACATAAAACTTTCTTGCTAAAACCACAGGTAATCCTAATTCAATACACTTCACAGGTTTCTCGGCATGAATCCAAGGACAATTTATTGGCCACCAGTGTTATTTATTAACAGGACAATATAAAATATAAGCGCATTTCAAATAAATCCATCTTGAAAACATCCGACTTCCCAAATTTAACAAAATCATATGACAAAACAAAACATTGAGGTTCCAAACTTGAGAGAATATAATTTCATTGTGTGTCAGATTTGCTAGTCGATATCAAACTGCTTAACATACTGCAGACAGACAAATAAAAATGTTTTGTTTTCACATTCAAGTTTGTATTCAAGATTTGTTTCACCATATTTGAGAGAAGCAAGGTTCACACCATTGATCATGAAAATAAAACATCTAGCACCTGTGTGATTGACCTCACTACTTGAGACATACTTTGCCTTATTACATACTTTTGTTCTCCTGCTTTCATTAATACACTTCAGCAGTGTTTGTTTTACAAGTCTTTACCGTAACACCCAACACTCTGCTGTCAGCATGTGTAATCTACATTGTAAAATTTGATAACATCAACGAAAGTAACGGTTATAATAAAACATAACAGACTCTAACAATCACGGTTTAATGACCGTTACTGAATAAGACTAGGCACAGTAAACGCTGACGGGGTTACAACTATATACACTATTTACATGCTTCAAAACCCGACAGTCCAGGGTACACAAGAGGCTTGCAGTTGCAGTGAAACGGAAGAAATGAGCTCGACTCAAGAATTTAACAATTACTATTAATTTGTTACACGACAGGTTTCTCAATGTGCAGTGCCCAACAGACTGACCAAGAACAACATAGTGACACAGCGAAACAAGTTTGCAAAATTTCATTGACAGATGAGTATATATATATATAAAAGGGTAAAATCTGTCAAGCTGTACGTAACGGCCTGATCTCACATTAGTGACATAATTAGCTGAATACGTTGGAGACGGAGTGAAAGCATCTGACATGGCTGACTTTGTTTAGGTAACAACACTGCTGTTTTTTGACAGTTTGTGCGCAGAATTAGTTTAACTCAGATGGTGAATATAAAGTTGCTAAAATAATAAGTTCTAACTGGACAACCTTAGCTTTAGGCTTTCAACATTATACTTGAAACCATACAATTAAAATATAGCAAAAGCATCAATTGTTATGCTTTATCCAAAGCACGATATGTCACCATTTCAAGTACTCAAAGATTGCACAATACATTTCCCCGACGAATAAATCAGGATAATAAAACAGATGTGGAGAACATATTTTACAAAAAGAATGTAAATTTCTTTAGAGGCCACAATGCTTGTCCTTGCAATGAACCTCATTTACGTTTCGTCACAATGGAGAAGGTACGCCTATCGTACATAGAAATGGAAGTAGACAAGACATCTGTACAAGAAACTTCAATGAAAAATTACAATGTTACCACAACCTTAATTTGTAAAGCTTACGAACTTCTTGTACACATAGTTTGACAGTGAATTTGTTATGTCATAACTAGTGTATAAGGTTTTTGTCCCTGTTAAATTTTTTTTCCATATGTACCGAAAATGAAAAGTATGTGGTCGAAAATTGTGGCAATTTGCCTCTGAAACCTCTAATGAGACTGAATACCTGTCAATTGAAATATACAGCAGTACTCGGCAAACTATAACACAGGTAGACCAAAGTGCATAAATGCCACTGTCCATACATCAAATATCACAATTAACTGTCTTGACAGCAAACACGTTTCTCTCAAATTGTTCAACAGTCGATGTTACTGTAAACTCTATTCAAGATAATAATACAGCAACTGGATATTACAGAAGCTTTGCTTGCATATAACAACATTAGCATCATGATGAATAAACCAACCCCAGAAATACTCTCAAACGTTATGTACAATAAACAGCAAGTACGGAACTCTTTGCCCAACACATAATGATTGTAGCTTTAAACAGGCCTTTACAACATCTGATTTAAACAGTGTCTGTTATTGCAACAATCACAATTGAGACATTTGAACACTTTAACTTGACAATATTAGGTATCCTTAAAACAATGATTCCGATATTCTTTTTTAATTCACTACACTTTACCTTTTCTCCAAACTGATCTCAATCCATTGCATTTATGTACACACTCCCTTTTCGCAGTTTACTTCCTCATGTACTTATTTCAAGTTCTATTATATTTATCAATTTTGTTGTAATTCATGACCCTTATGCATATTTTTTAGTTGTGGCTTAACAGTTAATAAAGTGGTGGCTATTTTTGACACGGACCTTTCTGGGCTGATTCTTGTAAAAACATAAAATGTATAATTTAGTCATTATTTGTGGTATGAGTCACACAGAAATCACATAAGTGAAATCTACATTCTTCATATCAATAACTCAAAAAGTCTCGTTATTATCGTGGTTTCAGTGCTTGTGGTGTTTAATCATGGGCCTGGCATAACTCAGCTACTTATAACGGTACTGATAAAAGCATAAATGAAAGACACTTTGCAGTCAGATTGTTCGCTCGCTCTGATTGCTGTGGTTACCACTGGTCGACTAGCACCACTGTCGCCGTCTATGTCATGACTTCGCACGAGTGAAGAATTGCTGAAACAATCAAAACACGTGTGAAACCTTCCATTCTCATGTGACACTGCCATCTGTCTCATAGGCATTGGAACCAGGGGGTTTGGGGGAGGGGCTGAACCCCTCCCCCCACAATATATGGGGAAGGGGTGTCGATTATGGGATGCAATTTGAGGTTTTTGGTCAGCCTAAAGGGTTTCTTGAAGACCCTCAGGAGGGGGCAATTGGATGTTTTTTTAAAGTTTCAAGGTGTTATTTTGGGGGACAGCCACAAGAGGGGGTGCAACTGGAGGTTTCTGGTGAGCCTCAGCACTCCAAATATAATTAGCAATCCAATGCCAATGCATCTATAATCAGTCATTGACTTAGTTATACTGAGCTGGGGAGAATAGTTTTCATAAATGTTACAGGTAGTTAATGTGATACAATTTGAAAAATACAATGTGTGTGTGTCAGTGAGTTTATTCAGTAAAAAACGTGTGATAATTTGTTTTGTAAATCTTGTTTCATAGTATTAATTAAACTATATTCTAACAACTTGACTGCCCAAATGTGACCAGAACTTTTTGATACGATTTGACCATTACCCGTTTGTGAGTTTCGACATTACTTTTTAACTTGCAACAAATTCATTCGAATCAAACAGTTTGTGGCCAAATGATACGTAAAAGATACACTTTGGCAGTCAATATGCTGAATATTGCATAACATGAGTTTATGCAAAAACAATAACACAATCATTGCAACTACAAGAACAGCAAAGGCTGTAAATTCAGCTTGGACACTTGCATTGCCGTCAGTCTTCCACCAATAAACTACACCAACTACACTCAGCCCCATACTTGATGTGGGCGCCATACACACTATTTATGCGTGTATGTACAGATGCATACAGACACTAGGTCTATTAGATATAAGTACACCTGTGACCACCGTAAGTTACGCTTCTGCATCGTCTCCCGACTAAAAGCACTCACCTTCAAATAGTTTCTAAATATCTTCGGATCAGACTTGAGAGCTTGGCAGAATTCCTGCAATTGAATATCAATCTTTAGAAATCACATCTTATGACGCAATTTTTCTTTGCGCAATATCTTTTTTCAGCAACTCATCTGTTTCTTATCCTCTGTAGGCGTAATTACAATACCTACTATTACCTGGTAAAATACACCATGACTGGTTTGTAAAAAAAGTTCTTAACATGTGGTTAAAACAAGCCAATATTGACAGAAAATAGACATTGTGAAATAGTAGAGGCAACCAAATGTGAATCGCATTATAAACTACATTTTTACAAGAGAAGGAAGAATGGCAATTATCGCATTAAACCAATTCCTCAGAATCTCACCTGAATAAGTTCAGCAGACAGATTCAAAGTTGGCAGGTAGGTCGACAGAAGAAACTGAGTCAACTCATCACCCTGTAAACAGCGTACAATGTTCAAACTCAAGCCACAATCTGAGGAATTACTCATTTGCAGGAACACCCAACAAACTATCTTCCAACTAGTTTCCCCCAAATGTTGACACTGATTAATTGGTTATAAATTACTGGTCCATACATTTTTTACTTTACAAATTACACAAAGTATCGGACATAAACTAATCTGAAGATACCGAGTCGACTTTTCTCTTATGCGCATGCACTGAAAGGACAAACAAAAATTGCCTCCTGCATAATTTTTTATGAATAACCCTATAAATATTCATAATGGGAAACACAATAACTGACAATTCTACTACAAGTTACTAACTTCCCAGCATTGTTGTAACACAATAAAACACAAGTGGTGCGACATTTGTAATGAATATAACAGGCTAATGTCTTGTGAGTCACATGGCTGGTGCTTTGCAACTTTATTATGTGTCCCGACATCAATTTGATACATGTGTACATGAGGTGACGTGACCTACCCTCTGGTCCTGTATCGTCTTCAAGCATGACGCACATTCGTTCAGGGTCTGAAATAGAGCCAATGACTCACCATGTTTCATTTCTAAAAGTCTTAAATGCGTTTGTTTCGCTCAGCTTGTCATTTCGCCAAACATTTAACACATCGATCTGCTAAGCTATTTTAGCTACGTTACATACATTTGTTATCTAGTTGGCGAACAAACAGCTCTATACGGTGTAGCTGTTTCACATGTTAGCGATCTAACAATCAGTCAATGATTTTCACAAAGTATGCAATCTTTTATTAGCAGTTACATAGAATACCCTTCAAACTGTTACATGCACACATACATATGCCATTTCAAATACCCTTCAAACTGTTACATGCACACATACATGTGCCATTTCAAATACCCTTCAAACTGTTACATGCACACATACATGTGCCATTTCAAATACCCTTCAAACTGTTACATGCACACATACATGTGCCATTTCAAATACCCTTCAAACTGTTACATGCACACATACATATGCCATTTCAAATAACAACATTTCACAAATTCATATTTATCACACTATTCATGCAAAGGCAAACATTAATTCGGATACGCATCCATCCATCCATGCTTGTTACTCCACTACTAGATTCGAAACTTACCAACACAGTTTGAGCATCAGCGAGGTCGAATGTTGGCTTCATGGGTGCCAGGAAGCAGGCCGGGACTATATTCTTATACATGAATTCGTTGAATCCAGCCAGTGGAGACTTCTCATTGGCTGCAGCAGAGAAATAGTGCTGACAATTGATAAGATGACAGGGAAACTGCGTGTACATTCTATCATGATCTTTCCAGTTCTGTACAAACTACAATAGGGGTCATTCACAATTACTCACGTCTGTATTTGTACCGAGTGTATGAAAGGGGGGACAAGACCAGAGAACTAATTAAAAAAATCTTGGTTGCATATGAATTACATAAACATAGTGATTGTAGTTGTTTTTAAACGTAAAAATGATGGTTGTTATTACATGTCCTTTGCATCTACCATATCGTAACACTGTTATATATACCTACACGAGGGAGGGGGGCTGAGAATTAGTACACTTTTTACGAGTATATAAATGTTGACAATTATGAACGGCCGCTTGTCACACAACATGTTGTACATATTCCCTGCGCAAGAGTAGATATTCAAAGAAGACGAGAACAAATCAGAAAACGTTGAAGTTATTACGACTCGCATTCACATGTACTATATTAATTTATTAAGAAAACATCACAGGGCGTTTCAGAAGAGTTGCGGGGTGTAGTATGCGAGACACACCCCAGACTTCGACGAGTCTCTTGAGGATGTTGAAGCAGGTCTTCTGGCCCTGGGGGTCGGGGATGTCAACCGCCCCCTGAATCAACGTCAGCAGTACCTGCTGGAAGTTGGCAGTATCTGCAAACACAACAACACTGTCAAAGTAGTATCATACTTTTAATTACATAGAATATATTTACACTATTATGGTATGTGAATGAACACATTACTAATATTACAAAATTTACACTATTATGGTATGTGAATGAACACATTACTAATATTACAAAATCTATCATTTACTCCACAAAACAATATGACATCCTCTTTAAATACATTTTTTTGCAAACTTTCCAGGATAATACTTGCAAAAATGGACCATTTTATGGTAATACATAAAGGAGCGGACAAGCAAAGAATGGAGGAACTGGGCGAAGAGATTGGTGTGGAAGAAAGTTTCAAGACATCAGTTAATGTTAACGTGGGTTGGACGAGTAGAACAAATGGGAGATTAGCCAGGGATGAGAGCGGATGTCCTCAAAGTGTAAGATACAACTTAATGAGGAACGTGAGAAGAAATTTGGCGGGACTGGAAGAGAGCGAGGAATAGGGAAAGTGGAGACGGGTGATATAGACAGCAGTGCAGGGGCATTGAGGGGAAAAGAAGAAAAACAAAAACTGTGGTACCAGTATCGAGGCTAATCTCACCCAGGACTCAGGCCCTTAGTTTTGAATTTATCCAAAGTGTGCATTTCAGGACGTGAATGGCTTGTGTTGAAGCCATTCACATAAAACACAACCATTATTGGCCTGTTTAAGTTTTTTCAATGACAAACCTGCATCATTTGAGCCATTTATTTAATTAAAGCTGATCCAGTTGATTTGTTTCACTACCAGTTGTGCCAACGAGTCATTAAGGGTAGCCACTACCCAAAAACTGCCATATTAAATTAACTGTAGTTGATATGTGGAATATGGGCTCAGTTACTTGTGTATTACCATGGCAATGAACGTTTCTAGTGTGACAGAGGGGCATGCATCCTTGAAAATTATTCTAAGCTAACAACTGTATGTGTGATCATGCAGTTGTCAAGAATCGTCAGATAGAATACTCCTTTGTGCAATAAGGTGGTTTTGGGCAAGTAAATCTGACTGCAATGACTTTTGTGAGATGGGACTTTAGGTTTGAGCATTTTTCAAAGCGTCTTGAAAAATGCTAATACCTGAACAACAGTCAGTGAAGTCAGATAACCTTGCCCAAAACCACCTCTTATTGCACTAAGGAGTTTTCTAGCTGATGATTCTTGACAACGGCATGATCACACGTACAGTTGTTAGCTCAGAATAATTTTCAAGGATGTAAAAATCAGTCTCACTAGAAACATTCATTGCCATGATAATACACAAGCAAATGAGCCCATATTTCAAACATCATATACCATTCATTTATCTAACTAGTACACCACATTTTTTAAGATATGTTCAGTATTAATAGAGATATAGCATATTGATTATAAGACTGTTTTTGGGTAGTGGCTACCCTTAATGTGGGCCTCTAGACTTAAAACTGTTAGACAACCTAGTGGCCAGCTGGCCCCCTCTAAATTCCACCAGTCTTATCAGTTGTAATTACCCTTCTTGGCCAGTAATCTGCTAGTCTTTAAAACTGGCAGACGGGTCTCTGGCTAAGCCCCTGCCCGGAATACAGGGAGAAAGACGCGAGGAACAACAAAACAAAAACATGTAGACTGCGACATAAGATCTACCTTGGTTACTGAGGACCTCGGTGACGTTGTTGTTGACGAGGGTGGCGATGAAACTGAAGTATCCCCGCTGAAGCATGCGCTTCTCCACCGCGGCCACCTGGTCTCGCTCGTCTGCCGGTGTCGACAGCACCCGGAAGATGGCGCTCACGATCGGCATGAAGACTTCCTGGAGGAATGGCACGATGTGCTTCTGAAACCAGAAAACAATAATTGTTAATACAAATGTTCAGCAGGTCACTCAAGAAAACAATATGACAAATTTGGATACGTATTCATATCATAAGAACAGTTGTAATTTACTCCAACGCCGAAACATCTACGAATTACAAGTAGAAGTCAAAGCGAAATGACTGCAACAGATACTGGATCAACGATGACCGCTCCATCAGCACATTTTTTCACGAACACTGCTGACCTTGAACTTGCTGACGACCTGGTTGATGAGAGGGATGAAGTCGTGGAGTTCGCGTACGTCGGTGTTCTTCAGCAGACTCTCCATAGCGATGGGGATGAAGGGCAACACCTCGGTGCCGAGACACACAACCATCCGGTGCAGGAACTGGCGGACGCCTGCATGCATCAGTTGGCGCTGGGTCGGTGCGTTGAGAGCGTGTAGGAAGACGCCCAGTGTTTCCGTGTACGCCTCCACACACCCGCATTGCTTCATCGTCTGCTGGCTTGAGAAACCCTTGCTCGCTCGGCTGCAACAATACAACAGGTACAAATACAATACAACAGTTCACATTTCTAATGTGTCGTATGTTCTGGAACCAGAGTTCAGAGGTCCATCAACACAAAGGGTTAGGCACATTCAATAACCTGTAATAAATTCAACAACAGTTGGTTCAGAATGCTTAAGAAAAGTTTATCAAGTAGAACAAAAACGTCCATCCTCTGGATGACACTAGATACACACAGATGCAGAAGATGGTGTGCAGGAGTATTTGTAAATTTAAGATGTTTCTCGGATTAACGTAAAACATCTCTGATTGCAAATCTTCAGAAAAATGGCAGAAAAATATGCGTAATGTTATCAGCAATCGATTAACATCCATCTAATGTAAGTACAGTATGAATCCTAAAAATGGTAAGATACCTTAACAGAAAATAAAAAATAATTGAATACTTTTCGTTCTATGGGTCGTGAATGAACCCCTGCAAGTTTGGCGGTCGGCTTACAAAGCATCAAGGAGGAAAAGCTCAACACACTTGTTAGCTTGTTTACAGTTAGATTCTATGTTGACAGACACTGGTAGAATTTCAATCACTTTTCTAAGCATAACGTTTTAACAAGCAACAACAATGTGGCTTATCTCTCAAACATATTCACGACACGTTTTCTCCTTTCAAGATGTTGCAACAATGTACAATGGTGACTTCAGGTCACACAGGGAAACATATCAAATTATCTGGTGTGTGCATGGGGAGGGGAGACTAGCTACTGAAGAGACTAAGTCAGTCACCTCGCAAATGCCATGGCATGTGACAGACAGTTAGCGTACTCAAGCTGTTTCGTCTCGTCCACCTCCGTAGACATGCTCCGCAGCAAATCACTGAACTTGCTCACGATTGGTGCCAGCATCTGCTTCATCAGCGCCTGTTTCTTCTGTCGCACAAAAATAAAACCCACAACATTACTTCGTTATAAAAATATTGAATTATTAACTACAAAGTGTAATTAGCAGAAAACATTTTATGCAAGCACCAACACAAGTCATGAATACATTAGTCCCTCTCTTCAGCGGACACATCTGTATCCAAGCATAAGTGTCCCGACATGGCAGATGTTTGCTCATCGGAGGGACAGCCATCTTAGTGCCAAAGTTCAGACCAGTACAACCGACGCATGGTAAAGATGTGGCATTATGTCAACGCATTGACTGATAGGAATTAAGCAGTATATCTATATATTTATTATTACTGTGATGTATTAAAAAATAAACAGTTGGTCATGAAGTCATATCGCCCGCCCGGCATCGTCCTCCTGACTCCCTCTGTTGATCTGAGATTTTCCTCAACCGCGTCCGCGCACTGGTCACTCACTCACTGCCACTAGCCTACACAACGGTATCGGCCCGGCGTTGCAGTAGAATTTGCTGTGTGTATGGCAGCATTCAACCAAAAATGTCGAACAAAACATCTCCATTACAACATTTAATAAATTGGTATTCTCGAACGATTTAGATATTCTGTAGCTAAAATACTTAGTAAGTAATTCGCAAGTTGACGATTTTTGCTGCCCCCTACCGCCTAAAATAATAACCTGGAAATAATCAACCGAATATTTAAATCAGCTGCTACATGCAGCGTGAACGTTAATTAAATATTAAAAACGGTAACAGGTACAATCGTTAATTGTCTCACTTCATTTTTCATCCAATTTCGAAACATTCATTAATGCAAAAACTGTGCGTCAGTTGATAATGCGTTCCACCGTTTCATACGCAGGTAACCAGTTCATCTTTTCAAGGCACTGGTAATATTTGCCGTTTGGCGTAGCGCAGCATAATTTGATGATGCCTGTTTATTATTTCACTTCAGTTTAGGCTTAATGTTGGGACTACATTGGAAACAATTGAGGTGAACCTTTTATACACACACCAAGCTGTGTCTGCCATTTTCTAAACAAATTCGGCAAAAAATCTTCGAATTAATGAATACTGTCCGTCTTAGGAGGGACATATAACCAAAATATCCTGTCCGCTGTCCGCGTACACGAGAGGGACATTAACATGGCAGAATGGTCCGTACATTGACAAACTGTCCCGACATAGCAGGTGTCCCCTCGTCAGAGGGTCCGCTGAAGAGAGGGACTACTGTAGTGATGAAATAAGACCAAATGAATGACGTTTATTAGAGATTAAGTTAAAGAGAGAGAAATGTGGGCTCATGTGGGCTCTACATCCCAAGGCCAGGCCTGTGACTGAGCCCATACTAGTCTCCTGTACCTCTGGATGACAGAGCCCACATTTCGGCATATACAACATTAGCAGTATTGGTATTGTTATAGATATATACAACAACAGCGTTACTACTGTAATCACAGTAGACCTTATGCACTGTACCGTACTAACCAAGCACACCATTCATTCACACTAACTATAATCCCAACTACATGCTGAAGAGACATTATTCATCAATGGGTATTATTTTTCATGAACAAGAGACATATTTTCACTTAAACCATTTTCAAACCAACTTTACATTTAGGTAATATCTTCCAAATATGACAGCCATGCATCCAAGGTGCCTTACTGAGGGAGACGGAGCTAGAAGGAGATGGTTACCTCTGCGGGGAACTGGCTCTGCACAATGAGGATACTGGCAGTCTCGTAGATAAACAACTGGTCGTCTGGATTCAGGTACTGCTTCAGTCCATTGCCAGGCGAGTTCAGGATGAGCAGATCCTGTATGCGACTCAGAACATCGTCCAAGTAGTTCTGTAGGTGAGGCCTACAGTGGAGAGATTGTAAAAACGGGAATAAAAATCACATCAACATCAAAACGATAGCTTGGTTTCTCTATAAGTACAATGATAATTCATTGCAATTATGTCAGTTGTTATCAACTTATCATATAATGACATCAGTTGTACTGAAGGAGTCATCAGTCTGTCATCTTGAGAAAAGTTTCTACTGATCATATAAAAGACTGAACATGTTAATAAGAAACATGCCATAGTTATAGGCACATCACTTGTAATTGTATCTGGTCAACACTGCAGTTATCTACAAAGAAATAATGTATAAATAATTACATAATAATATCACCAAGAAGTTCATGTTGCAGAATACATTTTTGTTAACAGTCTGAATGTGATTTATAAAGTCTGCCATAATTTGCTAGATATGGTGAGATGGGACGGGGAGAAGTAGACAGACAACTTACTTGTTGATGGCCTTGACAAACTTGGAGAAGAGATACGCTGCCCTGCTACAGAGGTGAGCACTCTGACTGCGTAGTCCACGCTCGTCGAGGAATGCAATCTAAACACACACACGACAAACTCTCACATGCTTGTGGATTTACTTAAAATATGAATCTTGACTGTTTTTATAAGTTCTATTTTTTTTATTCCAAAGCAAGTTATGTACAATCACTTTGAGACAATTCATTTATATCAATTTGGTGACTTCTGTGTAATCATATTTTTGAGCAAAGTTATTCATAAAAATCTGTAGGCATGAGCTTAATAATAACTGGAGGCATGTAAGTAATAACAGAGGCAAGTCATTTATATTAACTTTGAAGTTTGCGTCTAATTTGGAGGTAGTCGAACAATATAATTGAGAACAGTCACTTATTTCAACAACACGGTACTGTGAGTCATTCCGCATGCTACTACAGCACAAACACATTAAATACGTCCGCTTTTAACAACAAATATATAATGTTATCCATTTAAGCAGTCTGAACACTGATGGTGGGAAGATATCAAAACGACTCGAGGAATGGACTCACCAAAACGTCGGGTATATACTGTGACTCGAGGTTAAAGAATCTGTCGTATCGAACAATTGTCTCAAAGAACTGTAGAGTGACAGCCGAGTGCTGGTATCGACTCACTTGACTGTCCAACATCTACAAGATGAAACGAAGACATGCAGCTGCAATTGATCGCATGCACATCACGGAGAAAGCATCATACAGAACGCAAAGCTGTAATACAAAAGCTTTCTTTCCAATTAATTCAACAATGTTCAGAATTATAAATACGACGACTACAGCTGAACAAAGTTATATTTTGTTTATGGGATTAGAGCCTAGTTAGTGATTCTTTCAGATGGGGTAAGTCATATTGGCAATGATGTTAATATATATATACTATTACAAACTTCACTGGCAAAAAATACAAAGAAAGTGACCACACCAGATGGAGTGTCACCAAAAGTTTTTTTAAATATCCTGTGATGTAAAGAGGCCTTGATTTTAGAGTAGTGTAATTGTGTCTTCACATCTAATTTAAATACTTGGAAACATTTCTGGAATAAATTATATTTAACTAGTGAGGTCCTGAATGTTGTAGCGCCTCTGTGCACAAACTTACGATTCTAAGCATCTGTTGTAGAGCAGACACCTTTGATGGATCACCACTGAAATGTTGTCCGTGCGATGCCTGGAAGAAGGTGCAAACCGTGCTACACTATTATCTGGCAGGACAGTGCCAATATTTCAATCATACCAAGAAATCCACAGTATTAAATCCCAGCTAATTAACAGTTCTAACCACAAGCTGTCTTTGATATAGTAGAAGCATACGTTCTGTAAACACCTCTTCTCTCACACTGGTGCCATAAGATCATTTGTGTACAGGCATTCAGCAACGTGTAAATTACCTTAAACCTGTTGAAAAAATAAACCATATATTTTGCTAAGTTCTAGATTCAGATTCAATAACTTTATTGTCTGTTCAAAACATTGCATTAAAACCGGAAATTTTAGTTCAGGTACACATTGAAATGCTCGTAATAAAATTAGTGCATCACATAAAATTGGTAAAACACAGTATGATCAGCACAAAAAATTTGTCAAACACCACATAGCACACAAAAAATGTAAAAAATATCACACTCACAATATTTCATACATATTTCATATGTTTTGTTGTAAACAGAATACTTAAAAACAGTATTTAAGATTTACATGGGAATAAATGATTTACTAAAAAGATGTTTTTCTTGCCAACAGTACATTCAAATGTTTCCTTGACAGAAGTTTCTGGAAAGCTGCGTTCAGAGCATGGACAGGATCATATATTTGAGTAACTTAAACATACAACAATGATTACAAATGCTAAAAACCAAGGAATTATGTGCCCCTACAGTAATGTGGACACTTACAGGAATGGCTTCTCCGAGGTTGTAGAGAAGCGAGATGGCGACCTCGACGTCATAGAACTTGGCAGTCTGCCATTGTTGCATGGTCTGAGAGATCACCTCATGCACCATCAACAGGACCAGGTGGGGATCCTGGCAAACACATAAGTTTCGAGAGATACAAGCAGCTTTTCATACATTCCACCTTACAGGTGTTACTACAAAACGTGTCACTAAATTATATAATCAACGTTTTGAACGCCTTCAGTGGCCTTCATCAGGAACTAATTCAACAATTCCTGATGAACGGCACCAATATGTTGTCCTTCCAACTTGATGAGCCAACTAAGTATGCCACTGCTCACACTTGTAAATATAGTCTGACATCAACATTTTAAAAGTTATCTCAAGATCATTGTGGTGCATGTTGGACTGCGTAACTAGTTTGACATAACATAACATAACGTTTATTTGACCCCATATAGGTACACAATTAATTGGTTTTTGAACATCACTTATGCTGTAATAAACAACAAATATAAACATTATGCAGACATACATAAACGTATATCATTGTATGTTCAACATACTATTCGGAAAATACATACAAACGCATGTTCAGCTATTATGGTATTGGTGTACCATAGATATTAATCATATAGCTTATTCAATCAGGGTCGGTGACTCCTATTAAGACACAATTGTCGCTATCATAGGAGCCACCCATAGAAACTGACAAGTAGTTTCAACAATCTTAAGAGGCAAGTTATATATATTGTCACTTTATTTCCTGTTACGTAAATTTCAACGAGGTTTTAAGAGAAAGAAATTGTGTAATCAGCACAAGTTACTTTATTCAACAATTCTCAATGTGAACAGCTGTAAATAACAAAACTAATTTCCTTGTGTCTAACTGGCAATCTTCAATGACAGTACCGTGGCTTGTACATTTGGGTGAACTATAATGACAAGTAACCATGAAATAAAATGGGCAGATGCTATGATGAATACATACAAGGGCCCCGATGTTGTTGAAGATGACTTTCAGCTCTTTCCTGTATTCTTGAAATGCTGCCTCGTCCTCTCTCTACACAAATGAATGATGGTGTCTTTCATTAATCATGGAAAGTAAGCACAAACGAAAACAGTTATACCTTGAAGACGCAAATGGCCAACTTCAATTTACCCTAGTAAACAATCATCCGACAACAGCCAAATTATACTACCTGACATCAGCTTCACAATATATATTATGACAAAACTATTATTTTACATAGCTAACATTATCCAAATTTTTTATTATTATTAAAGTTATCAGAACTTGCTCTGCTGTTGCTGCAATAAACTGTCATGTTTCATGTCTATACATTGATATTCTTTATAGAGTGAGTCCAAAGGAAGATGTTCATTCTATGTTTAACATTCTATGGACAATAAAGGTCTTTCAATTCAATTCAATTCGTCTTATACATCTACAAATGGAACATTCAAAAAGCAGCTGTTGAAGTTAATTCCTTCAGTTAATTCTGGGCTAAAGTGACAAACCAAAACAAGCACTGTATTTCAACGATGTGGAAAGTGTACTTCACAAGAGAAACTGACGACCTACTTCGCGTTCAAAATTATACGACTCGTCGTACTTCATCTTCTTGATAACAACACACAGCAACTCCTGAAGTGGAAAAGTCAGAAACATCTTGAAACGAATACACAAAATAAAATAATGTAAAGAGAACGATGTTGTGGTTCTTGTCGTATGGCATTCATGGCAAAAAATAAAATATATTGTCAACTAGTCAATAGAACCTGTGTTATGTTTCCGGAAACAGACATGTCTTTGGCAAATACAGTTGTCATTTAGGTTTCTAGATTACACTCGTTTAACTTGAACTACTACAAAACAGGGTTGAAAACGACCGTTTGAGCTCAGTAGATCATCAAAAGGCGAGAGGTTATCTGTAGCAGTATAAATGCAACAAAACCATATCAACAATTCCCCGAGTGCCTTAAACAAAAACCCAAGCATCACGCATGGTTACCTTGATGGTTTCCTTCTGTCGACAGTCCGGTGGCGCCATCTGTTTGAGGACGCCGATGTAGGAGTGTGAGAACTCGGCCACCATGCCGGACACGTCATCGTCGTCATTACCGAGGAACTTCACAAGTAGCACGACCTTGTCCTCTAGTGCTACTAGCGACATCTTCGCCCCAGCAGCATCACCCAGCTTCACTTGTCTGGGGTAAACACAAGAACTACGCATCAGTGTCTGTGGCAGGTAGAATAGAAATAACAGGCTGCCTATCTTAACACAGCAACAAGATCATCACTTCCAACACAAAGAACAACTGGGCACCGTTTCACCAAAATAATGAGCTGATGAGGAAAATCCAACATTAAACAAAATCTGATGTCAAATATATGATGCGTTTTCAAAATGCAAAAAGCCGCTGCTGTATGCCAGAATACACTATTTCTGTGACACTCCAGCAAGTGTCCCAGTGGCGCACCCTGGTGTTGGCGTGTCAAGTTACGAAATCAACTTAACTTATGAAAAGGAACGTTTTAAAATAACCATTCTGGATTCCAATGTTTTGTGCACCCATGGACACAAGGAACAGATTTATGTTTTCCTTTTACTTTACACAATAAAGATAGACTTACTTCTGCCAACAAAGCACCAACTGGAGGCCGATGATGTTCACAAGTTTAGCCAGTTTCACCAGGAAGTCGTATTCATCATCCTGCTGTTGAAAAAACATGATGTTTTTAATTTTCCAGTAAATTGGAGTAACGAAGTATCAACTGAGCTGCATGTTACTTCTTTGTTTCTTCACCTAATTCGTGGTTATTTATAGTTATAAATGACTGCATACACTGATACAGGTATTTTTGTAACGTGCAACACTTGGTACAACAATTTTTCTATGCGCAATATCTTTTTTCAGCAACTCATCTGTTTTTATCCTCTGTAGGCCTAATTACAATACCTACCATTACCTGGTAAAATACACCACGACTGGTTTGTAAAAAAGTTCAAAATCACACTGCAATCCTACCTATTACATACAAAGATGCTCAAAATGAACCATGTTAAATAAATGAAACCTAAATCACACCAATTTAACACCAAATTAATTATAAATATGACTAAGAATCGACCTCATCAGGTGCCCTATTTAATCATTATAAACAAGTTTTAAAAAATCAATTTAGAAATAAAGATAATTGGAAAATAATAAGGAAAATCAGAGTTGTTCGCAAATGCCACACCTCTGTAACGTTGAAGACGCCTGCACCGGAGAGCATGGAAGTGAACGACTCGATGAGTTTGACCTTGGCAAAGGGCTCCATGCCCTTGCTGATGATCTCAGCGATGCAGTCACATGCGCTCTCACGCAGCAGTGGTCGCGTCATGAAGTGCAGCAGCACCGTCACGAACCGTTCATTTGCGATCAAGTTGATGTCGATCCATGACACGTACGCCCCGATCACCTCCAGACACAAACACGTGAGGACTGGTCGACTCGACTGGTAGGTTGTCTGTCAACAGTGCCACAGTATTACCTCTCATTTAAGTGCCACTACATTATGTTATGGTATATTGCATTTGCATTGTTTTTCATACATTGTCACCAGATTACAGTTGTGGGAGCTCTAACTCGATATGTTTGCCATCTTATTATCATCCACAAAAGAACATTCTAAAGGTACAACATATTGTTTTTTATAAACAAATTTGTGTTATTTTTTCAAATCATTCGGTTATTAAATATTTTTTTTATTTTAACGTTTTGTCTCAGATTTTACACTGTATGTTGAACATTAAGAACGATATTAATAAACAGAAACTGGTCAAATTATATTTTTAAATTATAGTCCAATAAAACATTATTGGGCAGTTGTGATGTTAGAATAGTTTTTATTATTGTACTACAGAAAAAAATAATCAGACTTTGTACCACTAATTATTTCAGAATTTCCAGTATGAGATGCTAATACACTGGCAGCATGGTCTATGATGCCATAGTATGACAGGATTGTCACGATATTTAGGAGCTTTGATTAGGCCGATTTTGTTTATTAATATTTACTTTCAATTATCACACCTTATATACTACAATACTTCCATTACAAAAATACCTTACCATATAAATTATCCATACAAGTAATTGTGGATTATTGTTTCATACACTGCTATGATTTTGTACCACAATTCATTTTTCAACAACAGAAGCTCAGCTGTTTTTTTGCTGAAAAGCTACAATGATTTGATACAAGGAGCCAAGTTCAGGGTCTGTACACAATGACAGATACCAAATTCAAGGCTATATCTATATTTTCAAGATTAATGGAACAAAAATTTAACAGAGAATGAACTGACACTAGACAGCTGACCGTTACCTACCAGTGGTCAACAAAAGATGGAGTAACATCAAAATGCTGACAAATAACAGATCTGGGTGGAATACGTTGATTGCCTCATGATCTACAGATGCAAGAATCTAAGTATGTAACATCCATACTCATAAAAAGTGATTGGTCAAGGAAGATCAATTTGAATGAACAGGAAGACCTGCGTCATAAAAGGCTGACAAATAACAGATCTGGGTGGAATACGTTGATTGCCTCATGATCTACAGATGCAACTATTGTTCAAGGAAGATCAATTTGAATGAACAGGAAGACCTGCGTCATAAAAGGAGTCCATGGGCAACTATTGTGCCATATAAGCTGATGGGCAGCAAAAGTGCTCCCCAGCCAGGGGGGGGGGGCTACTGATGAACAAAGGTTACCAGGGTCAGTGGGCAACTGTAGCCAAAAGCAGGGCCACAGATTATGCAAAAAAAGCAGATAAGGCAACCTGGGTCTCAGGCTGTGATCAGCAAGGCTATTGGCTGCAAGTGAACAAAGGCCTAAATGAACAGAGCCTAATCAAGGCTTTTCAAGGCTGCAAGCCTGAATTCAAGGATATCAAGGCCTTCAATTGGGAGTGATGTAACTCAAGGTTTTCAAGGCCCTGTATGGACCCTGCAAGTTTAAAAAACATCTTATTATTTAATTACAAAAACATCTGGGCTGTTTTTGGATGAAACGTACAATGATCTGGTACCAAGAGTCGACCAGCTGAGCTACGTCTTGCAGGCGCATTGCGTCCTTCAACATCGTGTTGAGTTCAGTCTCCTGCAAAACAAACAACACTCTGTGGTGATAGGTTGAACGTGTCAGTTCTTCAAAGACAACAATATATAGATAGCGGCAGTTTTAGTCAGACCTGTGTTCTGTGGTGTAGATACTATCAGTGTGAAAGTGTCAAAACAAAACTGAGGGATTTATAAATAAAAATAAATAATATTAATTTTTTTATAAAGTGCAATTACTAGAAAATGCTCAAAGTGCTGTACAAAATCTAATTACATATAAAATGTTAAATATACAATAAATAAATGCACAATTGCAAATATAATGTAAATAGAGTAAACTCATCTAATAATTACAAGAACAGTTAAATATATGGTTATAAATAATATTATTTTTAAAAGAAAATAATATATAAAAATGGAATCATTATTAAAATAATTCATGGATCATACAGAAGAATACTTGTTGTAACCAACACGTCATCTCTTCCTTGTCCACTTGACACCTGTAGCAACATCAGAGATCAATGGTACAAGGAAGCTAACAAACAGAGAAAGAGGCGAGTGTACATCAGCACCTGAGAGGTATACCACCAGACTGCCCCCAAAGTCAGCGTATTCATATATAGAAGTGTTTCCCCTGGTATATGATGAGCGAGGCGGGCCGCCTCGCCGGTTTTTATGCAGCCTCAACCAAAACATGCCGAAATTTCTGCCACGTAGTTATTTCGTGCACCCATTTTTTCTATTCTTTCACGATATATTCAATGTCGGTGAATGACATGAAATGACACCACAGAGTCACTTATATTCCTGCAAAATCGCAGATTTGTAGCAACATCGTTTAGTTGTCTTAATGTCGCTCAGAGCCGGTTAGGGTTTACCTCTTGGAATTAACTCCATTGGACAACGTGAATGACATCACTTGTCAGTTGTCCAATCACGGAATATTCCTGCAGGATTCCCGGTGTCTCCAATGCTGGCACCTTGCGGAGTTTCGACATACTAGAAATCAAGATATTCATGTAACATAGCGCTAAAACGGTAACTGCGTTTGGGAGATGTGAAAAAAAACCAAGAAAACGGTAGCTGAACTAAGATGTCTTTTGTGCTCAATTGTACTATTATAGTATGTGCCTACATTAAATCAGAAAGCTGGTGTAGCTGATGTTGAATTTCTGGTTTATGATGTTGGTGGGAGTAAAAACCGTGCACTAGCGTGCAGGCTAATGTCAAGTTATGACACATCACGACACTAGTCAGCACTTTTGAGGTTGTGTCGAATCCGGACCCTTTTGAAGCCAAAATAAAAAATGCTGTATCCTATTCACTAGTCGGCATTGTATCAAATCCGGACCGTTTTGAAGCCCAAATAGCGACCCAGTTTGCGCTAGTCTGCACCGTTGCAGCTATGCGTTACTGCACCGTGCGCGTGAAATTAGCGATATAGCAGCATATGTTGATACAAACCAGGGCGCTATTTACACCTCAAAAGGGTGCTAAGGTGCAATAGTCTATTTAACTAATGTTCTATGCTGTTTTAACAAAATAAGGAATTTGATTCGTAAGATATCTTTGTGCTAAATATATAATACATATTCCGACAAAGTTGTGCAAACAAGTTGATCTGAGTGAAGTACTTACTAATATAAACCACCGTAGGTCAATATCTCGTAAAAAAACACCTATTGACCAAAACCATGTATACTAACGGATTATCAGTACCTTGGGCTAGGCAATGACATGTTTGCATGTGGACTGTGGATACACTAAACTTACACTGTTTTATAAAAATGGGCCAAGTGGCCCTGAAGTCCTTTGGACTAATACGTCTATATGTGACCCTGGCTGACCAAATGAGTGATAAGTCAGAAAAATTGTAACATTGTTTTCTTACATCCTTGTAAAGGTTTGGTAGGGTGCTTTACACGGTTTCAAAAAATATTACTGCTACAAAAATTGGCAAAGTTATGGAGCATTGAACATGGTAGGGATCAAAAAGTGAAAATTAAGAAAACGGCTGTTGAAGTTTTACATTATATATATGCAAATGGATTGCATGAAAATATTACATGCACAACATTCAAATGTGGCACACAGTATGTAATATGTATGTTATGTTGCAATGATACACTGGAAGTACAAATGTGCTGCTACAAAGACTTATCAAGTTATGCCAGATTATGTCTTCCAGGCTGCGAAATAAGGCCAGTCCGATCGTCCCGGACGAGTAGTTTCAGTGATCGGACTAGTCCATGTTTAGTGGAGCAGTCCCATCGGACTAGCTGTTATTATGTAAATTAATTTACGCTATGTATACGCTAGTTGGGTGTTGTGATGGAATAAAACAAAATCAGACAGTAAGGTAGCATTTTAACACAGGCAGCTAAATATTCCGTACGACTGTCAGATGGGAAACTTGCTGAACGCAGTGAATGTAAATGGCGGCTGTTTACATCCGGTTAGCGTAGGATAGGTAGTGCCACCTAGCGACCATGAGTGATGAGCGATATGGACAAATATACATGCGCGGGTTACAGACATCGTTACGTGCTATCCCGTCGTGATGGTAGTTGCGTTATTCCTGCATTGGGTGATTATTTTAGCAAGTTCCCAAACGCCAGCAATGTTACTGATTGATTAGTTGGCTTCGGGAAAGAAAACGCTAATGAAAAGTATAGGGCAAATGATGCAACTTAGTCCGACAATGTCGGTCCTTTGTCGCCGTCAGGCTTCAAATTCTGCTGGCATCGCCTTGTCCACGACTCCTGTTTGCTGCCCCTGATTAAACTAGTCATTTCTTCTGTTAACTTTGCAATTGGATCTACGAAATCACATGTATTTGTTTTTATTAATGACACATTTTGTTGAACATTTAATTGAAATGGGAAACGGCTTGTTTTCTTTATGAAAAAAAAAAACTTTTATTATGTGCCATAACTGTCACACATATATGATACAACAGTATGATTTATTTTTAAGGACTAGTAAAACAATATGAGGACTAGTTGTTTCTGAGTCAGCTAGTCCGACGGACTACCTGTTAACTAAATCCACCGTGCACCCTGGTCTTCATGTGTAAAACTAAGAGGACAGATTATCTGAGAGCAAAAGGTAGACTCACTGTTTGACACAGTTTAAAACCTACAGGCAACTGTCCAGTTTAACAGGGGTCTAGTGGCTTAATCCTGTCTGTTGACACAAGCTACTGCCAGTGACCAATTACAGATTAGTCACAGTTTTCATCAAACAATAGCAGGCAGAGAATCTTAGCTCCACAGCTGGGTGTAATACACAACCAGAGCCACCACTGATTCATGGTCAAGTAGATTAACTCAATGCACCAACTAAGACAATACACAACACTGTGAGTGACAGTGTTCAGAGTGAGGCCTAAGCAGTGTCATCATTGCTGAATAGATCAATTAAACCTGCCAAGTGGGTGACATTCTGCACAAGTGTTCATTA
This sequence comes from Paraescarpia echinospica, assembly GCA_020002185.1. Lineage (NCBI taxonomy): Eukaryota > Metazoa > Annelida > Polychaeta > Sabellida > Siboglinidae > Paraescarpia > Paraescarpia echinospica. The sequence continues at coordinate 54,585,495 of CM034531.1, forward strand.
ATCCTTAGTGATTGTTCAGACTGACCACATACCTAAACAAAGCGAATGTAATAGGTGAAGAACAGGCAGTGTTCAAATAGGGGTATTGGTTGAATTGTATTTGTCTCGACGCAAAAGGCTTTATTGTGCCTTCATCGATTATAAGAAAGCATTTGATTTAGTAGACCGGTCCTCCCTGTGGTCTAAGATAATTTCATGCGGTATTAATGGTATTGTGTTGAAAGTTGTATACAACATGTACAAAAATGCTAAATCATGTATAAATGAGGGCCAGGCGGTGTCAGCCTTCTTCTCATGTGTAGAGGTATGGCAAGGAGAAAACTTGTGTCCTTTGTTATTTGCTATTTACCTGAATAATTTTGAACACTGTTAGTCACAATTATAACGGACTTGACATGGCAGCTGGTTAAATTTATAACAACCTTAGTGATGATGACGTAGAAAATGTATGTTCTACTATATGCTGATGACACTAGAATGATTCAATCAAATACAGATTTCTTGCTTGTGTATAGCGGAACTATGTCAACTCTTCTAATGGTTGACATTTGATTGTTTCAGGTGTCAACTATATTGTGAATCTGTAATTATTAGTCTATATTGATGCAATTGATTTACACAGTACCATGTCTACACAAGGCATGGCAAGCGTAAACAGAACAGTAGAATGCATTTGATATAAATAAAGTGTAGGATATTTCACTCTATAGTTGTCCAAAATATATATTTTCTATGTTTGTCACCTACAGGTTTCTACAGACAATACATCTTTAACCAATAGACACCACAGTAACACCACTTTATAATAATTAAATAAACATCAAAATAAACACAACTTGCAATTATAGAAAATCATTAGTTTTGAAGATACAGTTTAAAAGTGTTTGGCAACTGTTCAGTCTAACAGGGGTCAAGTGTGTCTACTCTGCCTGGGTGCTGTGACCAATTAAAGATTAGTCAAGGTCTCAATGGACTGGGCTGTAGAGATTAGTCACAGCTGTTGATTTTGTGACACAATACACAACATCTAATGTTAGGGGTGGTCTCAAGGGCCCTTCTCAAACCACATCACTAGATAATGTAAACCTTTTGCACTTTGGGGGCCCCTTAGAATGATTCAATCAAACACAGATTTCTTGTATATAGTGGCAGCACCCTAAGATACATCTATACAAAATTAGAAAAAAAGTTGCTGAACAGTTTTTGAAAAAATAGGCCAAATGTTACATTTTTACCAGTTTTGGGGTCCTTGGAGGCCCTAGGATGCCCTTAAAAGGATTCAATCAAATACAGATTTCTCGTGCATAGTGGCAGTGCCCCAAGATATGTCTATGCAAAATTTGAGAAAAAGTTGCTGAACGGTTTCTGAGATACGGCAGCTAACGGCGGACGCAGAGTGATGGCAATAGTCCCTTGGACCTTCGGCCAAAGGACTAAAAAGGACACAATTTGAGAAAAGTTCTTGCGATTAATAGAAACATATTTTTGTGGCATTCCAGAAACGACTGTTTAATTAATGGCATAGCACACTAGCAATAGTCTTTGGAACAGAAACCACCAATTTAACATCATAATATTATGGTGATAATAATTTAAAGGTGATGGGGGGTCTTCAGAAGATGTTACTGTAACCGACTCTGTCAGCGTAATAACAAGGCCTAGTGTTAGGGCCAGAAAACATCACCTTAACCAAATACCAGTGGTCAAATGGAAACCACATTTCAACATGATGAAACAATCATGACTAACTTTTATAAATCATGATTACTACATTTACAAGTAGTGTAAACATGTTTATATGCTCTCTTGTTGTTTTATATCTTCCCCTCTCTATTCAAGAGTAAAGGTTAAAACATACCTCAGAATGCACCATTTTTAAGGTAGTTTAAAAAAATCTCTAGGGGAGCATGCCCCTGGATTTCCTTAGCAACGCTTTGCACATGCCGCACTCACATAGCCCACCCCTGCCACCTAGCCCATCATTTTATCCAGGGAAAACACTATATAGATTCCGGTCAACATTCAAACAAACCTGCAATGTGTGCACAATCTCGCGGTCGACAACATCGCTGTCGATGGCCATGAGGATGTGCACATACACGTCGACGACTCGTTCGCCCAGACTGAGGCTCTGAAGGAGGTCGACGAAGAAGCTCGGCCATCGGTGCGTGTAGTCAGCACGGAACGCCAGGGCAAACAACTGAGCCAACTTGTTGCGGAGAAACGGCTTGTCCTTCACCACACTGCTAGCCTGTTGTAATCCGTATTTGTGAACTTTCTTGCATTTACATATAACAAATCTAGATCAAACTACATGCTACCAGGCATGAAATTTAATGGCAACCATTAGCCACAGTTCTGTGGCAACTGGCCATCATGCCTCGGAAATAATAACAATGTTCCTTGGCCAAATTGGCCGTGACTTATGATGGTTCCCAAAAATGCGAAAAAATCAATTCCAAATGACCTTATTGTTAATTTGGCCAAATTCGACGTCTGGCTACCCTGTATGAGTCAAGGACACTTGATAAAGTTTGCCAAGTAAAACGTTACACATCAAACTGTAACTAATATAAATTCAGTTATGGGTAAACATTGCAGCTGGAAAGCGTGCACATGATGGGTTGAACAGCAGCTCGTTCCACTTGTATTTCATAATGTCTGTTTACATTAACGAGTAATGCAAGAGTCACACAACTTACCTGAGTTTGGAGTGAGGCAAGCAGAAAGGCCTTGACGTTCTCCGGAGCCGGTGTGGAATCGGATGCATACCTACATACAGCAAATATATGTTGTACATAATACCTAGTAGCTACGCAAGTGGTACATATAAATGGAAAAAATGGGCCAAGTGGCCCTGAAGTCCTTTGGACTAATACGTCTATATGTGACCCCGGCTGACCAAATGAGTGATAAGTCAGAAAAATTGTAACATTGTTTTCTTACATCCTTGTAAAGGTTTGGTAGGGTGCTTTACACGGTTTCAAAAAATATGACTGCTACTTTGGCAAAGTTATGGAGCATTGAACATGGTAGGATCAAAAAGTGAAAATGAAGAAAACGGCTGTTGAAGTTTTACATTATATATGCAAATGGATTGCATGGAAATATTACATGCACAACATTCAAATGTGGCACACAGTATGTAATATGTATGTTATGTTGCAATGATACACTGGAAGTACAAATGTGCTGCTACAAAGACTTATCAAGTTATGCCAGATTATGTCTTCATGTGTAAAACTAAGAGGACAGATTATTTGAGAGCAAAAGGTAGACTCACTGTTTGACACTGTTTAAAACCTACAGGCAACTGTCCAGTTTAACAGGGGTCTAGTGGCTTAATGCTGTCTGTTGACACAAGCTACTGCCAGTGACCAATTACAGATTAGTCAGTTTCCATCAAACAATAGCAGGCAGAGAATCTTAGCTCCACAGCTGGGTGTAATACACAACCAGAGCCACCACTGATTCATGGTCAAGTAGACTAGCTCAATGCACCAACTAAAACAATACACAACACTGAGTGACAGTGTCCAGAGTGAGGCCTAAGCAGTGTCATCATTGCTGAATAGATCAATTAAACCTGCCAAGTGGGTGACATTCTGCACAAGTGTTCATTAATCCTTAGTGATTGTTCAGAACACCAGACTGACCACATACCTAAACAAAGCGAATGTAATAGGTGAAGAACAGGCAGTATTCAAATAGGGGTATTGGTTGAATTGTATTTGTCTCAAAGCAAAAGGCATTATTGTGCCTTCATCGATTATAGGAAAGCATTTGATTTAGTAGACCGGTCCTCCCTGTGGTCTAAGATAATTTCATGCGGTATTAATGGTATTGTGTTGAAAGTTGTATACAACATGTACAAAAATGCTAAATCATGTATAAATGAGGGCCAGGCTGTGTCAGCCTTCTTCTCATGTGTAGAGGTACAGGGTGCACGGTGGATTTAGTTGACAGGTAGTCCGTCGGACTAGCTGACTCAGAAACAACTAGTCCTCATATTGTTTTACTAGTCATCAAAAATCAATCATACTGTTGTATCATAAATGTGTGACAGTTATGGCACATAAAAGTGGCTTTATTTCATAAAGAAAACAAGCCGTTTCCCATTTCAATTAAATGTTCAACTAAATGTATCATTAATAGAAACAACTACATGTGATTTCGTAGATCAAATTGCAAAGTCATCAGAAGAAATGACTAGTTTAATCAGGGGCAGCAAACAGGAGTCATGGACAAGGCGATGCCAGCAGAATCTGAAGCCTGACGGCGACAAAGGACCCGACATTGTCGGACTAAGTTGCATCATTTGTCCTATACTTTTTATTAGCGTTTTCTTTCCCGAAGCCGACTAAACAAGTCACATTGCTGGCGTTTGGTAACTTGCCAAAATAATCACCCAATGCAGGAATAACGCAACTACCATCACAACGGGATAGCACGTAACGATGTCTGTAACCCGCACATGTACATTTGTCCATGTAGCTCATCACTCATGGTCGCTAGGTGGCACTACCTATCCTACGCTAACCGGATGTAAACAGCCGCCATTTACATTCACTGCGTTCAGCAAGTTTCCCATCTGACGGTCGTACGGAATATTTAGCTGCCTGTGATAAAATGCTACCTTACTGTCTGATTTTGTTTTATTCCATCACAACACCCAACTAGCATATACATAGCGTAAATTAATTTACATAATAACAACTAGTCCGATGGGACTGCTCCACTAAACATGGACTAGTCCGATCACTGAAACTACTCGTCCGAGACGATCGGACCGGCCTTATTTCGCAGCCTGGAGGTATGGCAAGGAGAAAACTGGTGTCCTTTGTTATTTGCTATTTACCTGAATAATTTTGAACACTGTTAGTCACAATTATAACGGACTTGACATGGCAGCTGGTTAAATTTACAACAACCTTAGTGATGATGATGTAGAAAATGTATGTTCTACTATATGCTGATGACACTAGAATGATTCAATCAAATACAGATTTCTTGCTTGTGTATAGCGGAACTATGTCAACTCTTCTAATGGTTGACATTTGGTTGTTTCAGGTGTCAACTATATTGTGAATCTGTAATTATTAGTCTATATTGATACAATTGATTTACACAGTACCATGTCTACACAAGGCATGGCAAGCGTAAACAGAACAGTAGAATGCATTTGATATAAATAAAGTGTAGGATATTTCACTCTATAGTTGTCCAGAATATTAATTTTGCATGTTTGTCAACTACAGATGACAGAATATTAATTTTCTATGTTTGTCACCTACAGGTTTCTACAGACAATACATCTTTAACCAATAGAAACCAGTCACACCATTTTATAATAATTAAGTGAACATCAAAATAAACACAACTTACAATTATAGAAAATCAATAGTTTTGAAGATACAGTTTAAAAGTGTTAGGCAACTGTTCAGTCTAACAGGGGTCAAGTGTGTCTACTCTGCCTGGGTGCTGTGACCAATTAAAGATTAGTCAAGGTCTCAATGGACTGGGCTGTAGAGATTAGCCACAGCTGTTGATTTTGTGACACAATACACAACATCTAATGTTGGGGGTGGTCTCAAGGGCCCTTCTCAAAACCACATCACTAGATAATGTAAACCTTTTGCACTTTGGGGGCCCCTTAGAATGATTCAATCAAATACAGATTTCTTGTATATAGTGGCAGCACCCTAAGATACATCTATGCAAAATTAGAAAAAAAGTTGCTGAACAGTTTTTGAAAAAATAGACCAAATGTTACATTTTTACCAGTTTTGGGGTCCGTGGAGGCCCTAGGGAGCCCTTAAAATGATTCAATCAAATACAGATTTCTCGTGCATAGTGGCAGTGCCCCAAGATATGTCTATGCAAAATTAGAGAAAAAGTTGCTGAACGGTTTCTGAGATACGGTAGCTAACGGCAGACGGCGGACGCAGAGTGATGGCAATAGTCCCTTGGACCTTCGGCCAAAGGACTAAAAACAAATTATCTGTTGTGATCACAAATTAATAGACTTACAAACTAAAAATTCTTACAAGATAAAAAGAAAGTAACTGTAACTGAATGGAAGGTGAGGGGGGTCAACAATCTTTACCAAAATAGTGACAATATTCATTGAACCTGACCACACTATTTATGGGGAAATTGAGCAGTGTTTATTTCACAGATGTTTAATACCATGAATGAAATAAACTCACCTGGTCTTTAGGTAATGCTCAATCACTTGAAGACAGAAGAATTTCACATGATCGTTACTGAAAATAACCAGAAAACACAATTAAAATTAGTCAGGGTTGGCACGTTTTTTCCACCCTGGTAAATACCGGGCGGTTAATACCGGTAAAACCCGCCCTGGGAAAACCCCCAAATAAAGGTAAAAACCGGGACAACTGGGTAAAACTCGTAAAAGGATTATATTTGAAGCTCCATTGCAATAAAAGCTACTGTACCATCAACAGAATGAATTAATATATATTGTATATATATATAATATATTCCAACAGCCCCAGACTTAGATGTCACACATGATGCTAACTGACCAGTGCTTCAAGAACAAAATGCCTGACAGAATGTGTACATCTAGTCTGGTCTACTGATACTGGGGTACATGGCTTCCCAGTAGAGGATCCCTGCAACTACAAGTTCAAACATTAAGTTGCAGCTGATTTTGGGCTTATAGAGACAATGGCTACAGCTGTTTGTAGGGCCTTAGCCAGTTAGCATGGTGTGGCTGGCAATGTCACAACTAATGTTTGCTGAGAGAGTGCAGTAGAACCTGTCCAGAGCTCAACATTTGCTTTGTTCCTTAAACAGATTACAAATTGGTACCTGATAATACTGGTCAGGCTGTCTGACTTCAATCACCATACTTCTTTAGCAGTACTTGGAACTGTCAGTTGGGGAAGTGACAATTATATTTATTTACTAACTGATGAATAACTCTTTTATCTCATTGACTTCATGCTTTAAACAAATACAAGGATACACCTGAACTAGTAACTAGTCAACCTGTTTGCGTTAGATGGATATTAACTATCTTTCTAAATGGACTAGGTTTAATTACAGGAACTAGCCATTGGTAATCTCAATTATGGACTTATTCCCGGATAGTACCGGTAAATACCAGATTTACCAGTAAATACTGGATTTTCCCACTGCCCTGTCTAAAACCGTTTTTTTCCAGAAATGTGCCAACCCTGAAATTAGTTGTACCAACACTCAGGTTCTTGTAGTGGCAAGTTAAAAACTGGCAACAATTTGAAGAGCCATTTATTCAAGGCATCTCATTCACGAAACTGGCGAGAGAACTCACATGGAAAATAACATCAGTGAAGGAAACAAGTAAGCTAGATACTCTAAAGTTAACCAAGAAATTTGAATTATCTGTAAAAAAACTCTTGTTATCATTTGATTGTGTACCCCAAAAATTAACAAACTTTTGACTTGCAGAAGGAACCTCCATCACCCTTTTAGGTTTACCCCAGTACTTGTATAACCAACTCCAAACACCCCTGCATATTAACCCATGTGGTCTTCCAAAGACTACTCACTCCTCGTAGGTGCCTGATGCAAGAGCAGTGCAACACATCTGCCACCCATCACACGTGTTCTTCAGCTGCTCAAAGTATTGCAATGCCTGTCAAATTAAAATTTATAAGACTGTCTGTGATGACTGTCACGAATAACCTAGCTGTCAATACATGTATATTTATATGAATTGTATTCAATACTGGAATTTAACAGAACACACAAATATATATATATAAAGATATGTATTTTCTTTGCTTTTAAAACTCTTGTTTAACCCTCTGAATTCCTCCACAGAGACTAATTTGTATTATAAAAATAAATGTATACGTTCACTTGTAATAATCTTACAAAGCCATTGTGGCCAGTTACTTGTGTAGTCACAGGTTTTATGGAAGCCTACTGAACACACAGATTTTAGTTATCAGAGAACAATTTTATAATATAAATTGTAATGAAGGTTTTAGTGATTAATGAAAATGTAAAGTACTTCAATAGCAACAACTGGCAGACTAGGAGAAATTAGCTGTTTCAGTTAAAATCTTTGTCTACTTTATATTTAAAGCTCCAAGTGAGACTGTAGTGACTATACCTGTTGGTGTGCAAAGCCATCTGCCTGTGGACCTAGTCCCAGCAGTGCTCTATCATCCATCATTTGTGCTGCCAGATTCCTCGTGTGAACATCCCCTGTAGACAAAACCAAATTTACAATGAAGCTTTCTTTTGTGACAACAGTATTTTATGGCTGCTCATGCTAAAATTCAGACTTTTAGGCTTTAGCCAAATTTGAAATAGCAGAATTATTATTTCTTTACTACTTTAGCCTAAAGAAATAATAATTCATTTGTCTTAGCCATGCAGATGATGGAACATAATGTCAAATAGATGTAGATGTTGTCAGCCAAACTGGCCAATATCATATTAGGGTGTGATGTGTCAAAATATCATAGTTTAATGTTATCATATTGTTAATGCGATGACTAGGTTACACACATAAATTGATGAAACATGAATCGTAATACCAAATGGGCACTTGTGGATATTTACGTTTAAGAATATTGCGTCTCTTAGCACACTTTTGAGGCGTACTTAACGCTCCGATTTGAATCAACATACGCTGCTATATCGCTAATTTTAAGAGCGTAATGCGGTAATGAATGACCGCAGTGGTGCAGCTAGTGCAAACCGGGTTGTTATTTGGGCTTCAAAAGTTAATAATGTAAATATGCCTGTGATGATGTTGAATGATGGAACTAACGCTCTGAGGTATCAAAGTAAGACAAAACTCAAGTTATAACAGTGAAATTGAAGTGGGTCCATCCTTGCAAGCCAAGGCAGTTTGCCATGCAAAACTAGTCCTGGCTGATCCCTACACGAAGTGCGGAAGTTAGGCGAGTCAAGCTAGTAATTAATTTTGCCAGTCGCGACTGCATCACCCGTGAGAACAGCACAAATACCCACCCCAATTTGCAGACGGATAAACGACTTCTGGGAATCCCAATATATGACTCGTTCGCCCATTAGCACGAGCAGCTGAGCGGTATTGTGTATTCAAATAATTGCTTCTACTTCCGAAACATTGCATGTAACAAGAGCCACAGTTGGTTGAAATTAGTTTTATTATGACCACCTGATCTACCGACATCCACTGATCTAGTGAGCTATTTCATAGGCTGAGCTTAAATTCAGAGTTTCGCAAAGCGATCAGCCAGGGGGTACTGCTGGCTGGCACTGACGTAATCAGCAGAAGCGACCCCTAGCGCGCGAGGATGAGTGGGTCCGGATTCTACACAAGTGCCGTAAAATGGCAAGCGATTAAAAGGCAGGCCAAAACATTGGTCACAGTATCATGCATGATGAAATGTAATGAGTTATGTAAATCGCATGCCATATCGAAGGAAAGTGAAACGACCCATGAGGCATGACCAAATCATGTCAAATGCCAAATGACACGTGCTGAAAATTGAAATCGGAAATGTGTACCTGTCAAATATCTCAAAAGTAACATAAATCAAACAAATAGTATTCCCGACTAATATGCCCTTGGTTGTTGTCAACATGAAAACAACAGCAGAACCACAATAGCATTGGTTAATAACACAATCACTTATTTTAAGTGTTAGAACGCATCCAAACCAAAATTAACATCGCAGCACGTTCGCAACGCTACTTCGACCGTGTCCGACTCCATGGGCATGACAAAATAAAATCTGAACATAAGTTGTTCCGCTACTCAGGAAATCATTCAAACCAACAACTATTGATCACACTGCATATTGTGTTTCTCGTGATGTAAAATTACATCTTACATTGATCGTATATTCGGTGTACAGTTATTTATACCCGGTCGATTGCAATTTACACGGCCACGTTTCGTCAGCACCGTCCATTGGCTTCGGGCAACAACGCTAAGCCTAAGGCCTAGGCTAAGGCTAAGCCTAGGCTAAGGCGGGTAAATCTCGTTTAAACACATCATTGATTCCAAGTGTCAATTTGGTAATATTATTACAAATATATTATTTATTTGTAATCTCATTATAAAAATCGAACGTTGTATCAACATTTTCACATGATACTAAAAACGTGTAAAATCTCGCTAAAGCGCGGCCTCATGTGACGAGAACCACGTGGTTCGATCTCTTTCCTCGTGTTCCGCCATCATGAAAGCTAGGGGTGAGGTAAGATCCATCAGAAAACGCTAAATTGTTGTAATGTATCTTACTATTTGTTTGAGTTTGGTTGTGTGCATGTATAAGAGTTTAATGTATCAGCTTGTTGCAATGACGTATTTAATAAGTAGCGTAATTATACCTTTCCAGGCGATGAAGCGACTGTCGACGTGAACGATTGACGTGAATGACGACGCCAGGGTTTTGCTGTTGTTTTGGCACATTTTTTCCGACTTATAATAAATTACACCGATGTTTTAAAGATGACGTAAATTTAGCACATTTTAGGAAATGCATATGTAGATCACACATGCGACATAGGCGAGTATTGTTCACTATTTTAGTATTTACCGGCGAAAAAAGTGTTACGCATGCGCAAACTCTATGGAAGGGCTGGTGCTTAGCGGAGAACCGTTTAGTCTATTTAAAAACAGCAACAGTCCCTAGTTACTCTCAAAAGACTGAACGACCATCCCATCGCATCAGCATCACCCATACACACAAGACTGAGTAAGCCAACAAAAGGGAGACTCAAAGGGTCCAGCTTCATACACCAGAGCAGGATGCTTGAGAGAAAAGACCCACACCTGCTGGATCACATGCTAGGCCATCAACTGCATCTGGTCCGTTATAGAAGAGGGGACATTTCTCTGGCATCAAAAACCACACCCCAGGAATCCACAAGAAGGGAACGCAGTCTGAAGAGGAGAGAAAAGGCATCCATGGAGTTCATACACTCTAGGTACCCTCGTTAGCAGTGGACGCATTTCTGCACCGATGTGTCCGCCGGTGAAGCAATCCGAGATGGAGGTGGAGGAGTGTACATCAAGTACAGAGAAGAAGTCCAACTGCAGAACAACCTGAGGAAAACACATGAAAACAGTAATCTTTGCAGATGCCCTGTCAGTGCTCCATGCCCTTCATAACCCCCGAAAGAAGGAATTGAATTAACTCGCTACTACTCAGTCCGAGATGTGCTGCTGTGAAACCTCCCCGACAACCAGTGAGCACCTACTTCAGCATTGCCCACTACAGGATGGCCACAAACGACAAGCGTAGCCACATGACGCCCCCCCCCCAAATGAAAAACTACATGGTGATATCAAGGCTTTGAGTACAACGGCATCATTCTTGAAGGCGACAGGCATTCCCTTCTCAGTGAACAACAACAGAGAAATTACACAGATAAATCAAGACAAAATTTATTTGAAGTTTTTATTGTGTGTTTCCCTTTTATCCTGATTAACTTTTGTGTGACTACGTTAGATGAAACTAGCAAGTAATTTATCGCACAGATATATAATATAAAAGTGATTAGTTATTTGCAAGTTTGGTTTTATCTGTTGTTGGAAAAAAATTATGACCGGACATTAGTTTACTAACTTTGTCTCAGGAACATAATATTCTAATGATCATTATAGCAGACCAGCCTACCATTCCGGATTGTCCGTAACTACACCTAAAATTACGGTATTATGGCGAGGGATGAAAATATTATGGATTCTTCCTTTGTCATAATGATCGCCCCGTGCTCCTCAAATTTAGCTTCCACTACATTCAACAGGTCTGGTGGCAACATATATATGCTGCTTGTTGTGACATGGTTTTTCACTCGCTACATATGGTCGTAATCTGACCAATAGGACACTGCGTTACAACAAATTTGCATTTCCACTTTCAAACAAAAATAAGTCATGTGGCATGATATGATGGCGGGGATAGAAACAGCACCAGCCAAGAAGAAACATATGCTGCAAATGTTTATAACAGCAGACATGGCCCATGCTGCCAAGTTCAGAGAAGGGGGTCAGCTTTACGTCCTGCCTTATGCACAAAATTAGTTTTTCTATTTCGCATGGTGGCCGGGACAATTGGAGGTATTGACTACGTCGTTAGACTAGTTAGTACTAGTGACAAGAGTAGTGGGTTTTGTACTTGTAGTGTCAGGTCAACTGAGTGTACTAAGACTAAGTTGGTGTATCATTTACAGGGATAGACTTATATAGTAGAGTTGAGTAGACTAGACGATGACTAGCGTAACGTAATGGTATTGCCGTCACCCAGCACGACTCTGATCTGGTCAACTACTGTTACGTACCGGGGGGAGGGGTGATGTTTGTTGAATGAATATGAAAGTACACAAAAAACAAGTCAAATGTGTCCCAAAATGTATAAAACACAATTTTCATATTAAAAAGAAAACACTAAAAATACTTTTAAATGACATTGTAGTAGAATTATGTTCAAGTATGGAGGAAGGCACCAGCATGGGGGGATCTGACTCTAAGGTTGTGGGTCTATATTAATATTCGTACAAACCCCCTCTCACCCCCCCCCCCCATACATACACCATAATAAATAAAGATATACATATTGATAATTTTCACTGGATGTAGGTTAGCCTAAGGCTAAGTTAACATGGCTAAGGACGGGCTCAGCGTATCCCTATATCTGGAATTATCGTCCATGGGCTACTGCAGCAGCAATCATTAGTTTGTAGTATTTGTTTTGATAGTTTCACCTATTTGTCGACAGGAATGTCTGTCAAAGTTGTTGAAAATAAGTACTGGGGTAAACAAATATGTATATGGCTTACTTCATGATGTAATATATCTGTTTAATGTAATCTGATTATCATTTCGTTCATTTTCGTATGTGCTACAATATTTTCCCAACTTCTACCGACTACCAGCTGCATCTTTTCTACGACCGATTTCCAAATATTCTATTATAGTTTATACATCATGTTGTACATTTAAATTTCAAATGTTAACGTTGGATGATGTTTTATAAACATACTGCCAAAGTTTCTTACCAATTATAGGAAGAATATCTTGCATTTGTGGCGGATTTGTGCTGGCACAGCACCCAGCGCTTCGACTGTCCGTCATTGTGCCTTGTTGCTCTTGTATTCAATTTCGTACACGTTATGTTACATAGTTGCGCATAATGACCTTGCACAGCAGTTCCTCGTAAAGTACATAATTATTAGTACATAATTATCACTTTTAAGTGACATCATCCCCTGAAGATGAAGGGCCAGGTGTACACAGCTTGTGTCAGAAGATGCCTGTTGTATGGGTGTGAGACGTGGGCCATGAGGACCGATCATGACACGAGGATGGAAAGGGTTGAGATGAGGATGGTGAGATGGATGTGTGGCGCATCACTCAGCGACAGACAGCCCAGTGCAGAGCTTAGAAGAAGAGTAGGAGTGGAGGCGATTGGGGATGTGATCAGAAGAAGCAGGCTGAGGTGGTACGGGCATGTAGAGCGAAAGGACGATGAGGACTGGGTGAAGGGCTGTACAAAGTTAGTGGTGGAGGGGACAGCTCCCATCGGCAGACCAAGGAAGACCTGGCAGAAATCTGTGTCTGCAGACTTGAATCTGATGGGTATCGGGATGCACGGGACCGTGTCAAGTGGAAGAGGGCAATTGGAAGAAAGGCGAACCCGGCAGAGCCTGGAAACACCGCCTCTAAACGACGATGATGATGATCATCTTTTGGGGGTCTGAATATTTCTAGCTTGCTCATTAACATAAAATGCGAAACTAAATAAAGCATGACGCATATCATTACAAAGTTTAAAATGTTGGCTATCTTATTCACCAGATGTCACCTCCGCACAGAGCATGTCCACAGAACTCCATTCATTTTGGCGAAGCACATGGAAAACATGTCTTGTCAAAATACCGATTCCAATCGATCGTGCGTGCAGACCCCCACCACATAATGTATTGATTGCTATTGGCCCAATAACATATTTGACGACACCAGGTGAAACAGAACACTTCAACAATTTCATTCGTATATTTATTTTATTTTTAATATCACCTGTGATATAACAAAACGAATGTATAAAACTAGGATTTGGCACAGAATGGCACAAGATAATCCATTCCCACACACAAGCAACTGCTTGTCCCGGTAACTACAGTACCTAGCCTACTGCCTAGGTATACCGGCTACTAATTTTAATCCTAATGACATCACAAATAGACAGTGACGTGACGCATTGTTATAATTTTGTCATGTTTTTGTAGTCAGCATGCTGTTTTTGAAATTTACATAAATCGGAATTACAATGTGTATATACGCATTTGCATTACAGTTACACTTCTTCATGTTTTATTTTCACCAGTATTGAACAACTACCTTACCTTGTTAACTGAACGCTTCAAGACACCTCATCGTTTATTAGAGACATGTTTTGGGTGCATCTATTGTCATAGTCACAATATTAAAGTATTCTTTTACTGACAGGAAGTTTTTTTGGTAGGCAGGTCTGTTATAAACAGTATACAACAGCCATGCACTCATCCCTAGCATGTCACTTTACTGTGTGGCAATGTTTAAGAAGAAGTGCACAGAGCAACTCAGTTTGTCGCCTTTGGCAGATCTTCTGTATCTGCTAAAGTGAATTCAAATTTTGAGACATCAATATGATTTTTGGGTCAAAAACATTATGTGCAAATCTGTCCCGTTTTGCAGTCTTTGTTGGCATAGTTACCTTTCCCTATAATGGTATCTTTGACAATCTATAAAAGCCAACCCCTACTGGCTCCAACCTAAATTTGGCAAAATGCTGGGTCTGACACTGGTCTCATTTATTCCTTCTGAACATACGGTACTGTTGGTTGATTTGCCGTTTCATGTGTTTCAGTTGAAGGAATACAATGTGATCGGGCGGCTGCTGCCGACCCAGAAACTGCGTGTGCCGCCGCTCTACCAGATGCGCATCTTTGCGCCGGACCGCGTCACCGCCAAGTCTCGATACTGGTACTTCGTCAGTATGTTGAAGAAGATGAAAAAGATGGCCGGTGAAATTGTCCTCATTCAGCAGGTACTGTCACCTGGTGACATTGCTCATTTATTTATAAACATACTGAGCTATAATTATAAAACCCTAGTGCACATTCATCCTATTCCATAATGGAATTATATGTCAAGGGAATTTGTTATATTGTCAAAGGTCTGATACCGATAGTGTTATAAAAGACCATGGCTGCATCAGTGGGTCTGGTAAATGTAATATAGCCTAAGTCTTTGGCGGAATGAGAGCAATGATTCCACATTGGCATTATCGCACACAGGCTCGTTGTTTACATCGCCAGTAGAAAAGTGAAACGTGGTATTGGCATTCAAATGCACCTTTATCATGGTAGCTATCAATCAGGTATTCCTGATCCTGACAATACCGGCCTTAGCATTGATCCTCGGGCTCAAATCCAAGAAATAAATATGTTCAAATAAGAACTTGGGAAAAGTCTGCAGGACGTTGCTCCTAGCAAAGCATTTTTATGTGTTTAAGGTGTGGTTGTGTGGCTAAATTAGTCATGATGCGCTAGGTATGGAAGTTTTTTCCATCTGTTTTGATTGGGTTTTGCATTACATTCAGCATGTTGAGTTACAAGTGCTTTGCTTTTTATAGATATACGAGAAGAAGCCGTTGGTGATCAAGAACTTCGGCATTTGGCTGCGCTACAGTTCCCGTAGTGGTACACACAACATGTACCGCGAGTACCGTGACCTCACGACTAGTGGCGCTGTGACCCAGTGCTGTAAGTAACCTTCTTGTCACCCAGTTTTATGTTTTAAAAGTTTAAATCCTTCTGATACATTACTAGTGTTTTGTTAAGAAGTTGTTGCTAAAAACACTGTCTCACCCTATATTCAAAACAACGGAATAGGACGGGGAAAGTGGCTGACTTGAAGTAATGTGTAATAGTAATGATAAATATTCAAATAATATGTTGAACAAACAGTAACTTAGTTGCATAATGGTGTTTGACCTTATACTACAAATTGTGGACATGCTGATGATGATGACTTTGACCGATTTAAATGAGTGTTTCGCTGAAATTGAATTTACAAGTCTGAAGCATGTTCACTGCTATCTTGATATCTAGAATTAAGTTGAAGAATGTTGAAAGCTCGGGTGTGGTTCTCACTGAAAATGTAATAGTAATATATTACACTGTTATGTAATTGGCCTTGTGCTAGACATGATGGTTTTGTTACTAATTACATTTTTATGTGCGTTTTTGTGATGGGTCCTGTACAAATTGCTGCCATGTGTGGTCAGGATTGTTGTGAACATGTTGATTCAGTCAGTGTGTTATTCTGATCGGTAGATCGTGACATGGGAGCTAGACATCGTGCGCGTGCCAGCTCTATCCAGATCATGCGTGTGGAGAGGATCCCGTCATCCAAGTGCAGACGGACAAACATCAAACAGTTTCACGTATGTGTTATTACTGCAATGTCTTGTTGTGTTATTGACTGCATAATTACTGTCTATCATGTAGTGACAACCATTTTGAATGTAACTTTTTTCGATGGCACATTAATTGTGTTCATGGTGATAAAACTCCAGTTGTCATCGCTGCAAACATTGCTGTAAAAGGGACTAGACTTACAAATATGTCTCACTTGGATCATGTTAGGTTTTCAAATGAATGTGACGAATAAGAAAGCACTTATCCCTTAGACACGTCACTGTTGTGTGGCGATGAGCTAGAAGATGTGCTGAGAGTAACTCCATTTGTCGCCTTTCACATGTCATTCCATGGCTGTGAAAGTGAATTCAAGTGTGAGACAGTTCTTAGTCTATATTTGTTAGCTGATGGCGATGATCAGAATAATAATGCTGATTATAAAGTCCGACACAAACCCGATACTACGGTGTCAGTAACTTCGGTTGGATTGCTGTTTACTGTGAAATTGAAAACTAAAATTGTCTGGTTTGTTTTACTTGTTGATTAATCTACTTTGATTCTGTTCTTATTTGGGACTAATTTTTTTAGTTGAAGTGATGCAGGTAATATTTTCACAATTTCACTGGGAATGCAGTGATCAAGGCCATATGATATTGAAATGGGCATATTTTCCAACACAACATTACATGTAACTACGTTCCTGTTAATGTGGTTAATAAAAAGCACTTATCCCTTAGACACGTCACTGTTGTGTGGCGATGAGCTAGAAGAAGTGCTGAGAGTAACTCCATTTGTCGCCTTTCACATGTCATTCCATGGCTGTGAAAGTGAATTCAAGTGTGAGACACCTCTGTAACCTCAATTGTTAAGAGACTGTATATTTCAAGTCTAACCCAACTCTTGTGCACGTGGTATACTGTATGCAATCACTGTCACCCTTCTTGTGTATGTAATTTGTAGATGGGCTCTTAACATAATTCCCAGTCTAGTGATGAGGCATAAACAAAAAATTGTGTACTTATAACTCTGTTTTTGTCGTGTTTGTGTTGACAGGACAGCAAGATCAAGTTCCCACTGCCACACCGCGTGTCGAGGAGGCTGCACCACCCTCGCTTCACCACCAACCGCCCGCACACGTCCTTCTAGATGAACACGCACTCTCTTTGTTGTGCCCTCATTGGCTGGAATTAGTATCAATAAATACGATACAGCGTCGAATTGCGTTTGTTTTGTTCCTGTTCTCTGGGGGGTATGCTGTTGGTTTGACTATGGTGCATCCCAGCACAATTTGCTGTTCCTCTGTAGCCGAGAAGGTACAACGTCTGGTTGTTTTCATTGTATAATCATATAACTTGTCATTGTCTGACATTTTTTTTTAAAGTTAGTTTGTTAGTCATCAAAACAGGAAGCCTTTCCACTGCACGACGAGCTATGATTTATTAGGGACGAAGTGAGGAATGCTGAATAATAGCCACAATGGTGTCTTTTAAGAAATTCATGGGTGTTTTAATTTTTTTCAGTCAAAAAAACAAATTTAGTATTGATTCTAACTTCCCCCAATACCTGGTGTGGGACTTGATGATAACACAAGAGTCGGATTATTTTTACGGCAATAATGAAGTTAGGAGCTGGAAAGGAGTAAAGCAATAGGCGGCTGGTCCTCACTGTGATGAATTATGAACTAACTGCCACACTGGTTTGCTCGTTACGATAACATTTGTGTGTACATATATATATACATAACTGATGTTCACATTGTATAAGAACAGTGATAACATATTAGTCTTTTAAGTAATGTTATGGCTACTTACCTCTATTGGTTGCCGAGTTCTTGTTTGATAAAGGCAAGAGGTCCAAACTACTAAGAAATTTCCCCAAAATGGCCGACGTTTAATGAGATAACATCGCACGTTACCATGAAATAGACATTACACGGAGCTGAAATATTGCACAGTTAGAGTTTTAAGATCAGTGAAACCGATTAAGCCACATTGCGCCATCTAGCGAAAACCTCACAATTACATTACTTCGTTCCCCGAGTCAAGACAAAGGCTGGAATCCAAGCTTTTTCCATGTCACGCCGACTCTCATCCCTAGCTTCTTAGCACATCCATCCATTTGACTTGTTGGCGACTTTCGCAAATAAGTCACCCGAGTACTACACCTATTTAGTTTTGTTGCGTCATTGAGCTCGGATTCTCTGAGGATATTGGCGCTGAAGAAGTTAATTATTTATTAATATTAAGTTGGGCAGCTATTGACACCATTAGGCATTACAGTAATTTGAAACCATTCACCCCAATGTGTTTTTTCCGGCAAAAAGCGGGGCGGAGTTGTATAAGTGAGAACGGCATGCGCAAAACATTGTTCTGGCAGATGGCGCGCCGTCTTATTAATGTAAATAATGCACATGATGTGTGATAATCAGGCCATATTGGTATGACAAAGCTTCTAGTAATGTTTAAAACCAGTGTATTGTAAATACGCTCAAAACACTAAAAACGTCTGTTGGCATATTCTACTAAGAAATTCATACACATGTAGGGTTCACTTTTTCAAAAAATCGGTCCTGACTATTTAGCATACTTTCAAAACACTAGCGTATTGTTTTCGAGGGGGTAGTGTTTTCAACTTACGGCATCGGCATTAGTGGCAAAACACTAAATTAAGGCGTGTGGCTCCAACAATGGCCACATGTACACTGAATACCGCCGACATCTGCTACAGAGTCAGGATGACAATAGCGGCTACGCCCAGTGCTAACCCACATACAGACAACGGCGTTGAATGTACGCTTTAGCCACGCCCAGAGCTAATGTATCAAAGTTTCAGATGGTTGGGACATGATATCGATGTAATCTATTGATTACTCAGAAACTAGTTCGCTGAATTTTTTTAAGCCACCATGCACATGATAATGCCCAACTTCGCGAAAGATCGACAGTTGCGGCTAAACGTTAAATGATGACAGCAGCACATAAGTGGTGACAGTAGCATGCAGCTACATAATAAAGGGTGACAGCAGCTAATACATCCTAAGGGGTGACAACAGCGGATACACGCTACAGGGTGACAGCAGCGGTTACTCGCTGAATGGTGACAGCAGCGGCTACACGCTAAGGGGTAACCACAGCAGATACACGTTAAGGGGTGACGACAGCGGCTACACGCTAAGGGGTGACAGCAGCGGCCACACGTTAGGAGGCGACAGCAACGGATATACGATAAGGGTAAAAGCAACGGCAACACGTATTACTAACCCACCAACAGACAGCGGCTGTACTATCTAACTATGCCCACAGCTAACGCATCACATTTTCAAAAGGTCGGAACTTATGTTACAGAAATTATTACACAGAATCAACATCGGTCGACGAGTAACTGCATCATTTATGTCCTACTCCTTCCTCCACGACAAATCCTCTTCTCCAATTGAGCCAATGTTCGAGGTCAAAGAATCCGCGGCGATCAGTGGAAGCACTTTCCTTCAAAAGGCCTAATGTACCCCGACATTAAAAAGACATCATTTAGCGCCGCGAGGTACATCGTATAACGACCTGCTTACAATCAAAGCTGCAGAAAAGATAAGAGAATGCGAGAAACGAAGACCTACAAGTCTCACTTCCATCTGAAACATCTGCCCTAAGATTTGTAGATCAGATAACTGATTCCTAATTAAGTCACCTCAGGATTCATGCCATGTTATGCCGTCGTCATCTCCGTTCCAAGAGACCGCTAATGACGAGTGTCTTTCAGAACTCGTCCCGTTCAAATACACGTTGGTAGAACCTCCTCCATCTACCGGAAGCGTAACCAACGTATTTATCTGTGACGTCACTGATTTCGAGCGTTATTAGGCAAACGCACTGTTACGTGAAATTTGCAGTGGCCATGCACTGATTTATCAAACAATGTCGGAAGCTGAATCAGAGCTAACTCAGGTCTAATTAAACGATCTTCAGTTCTTGAAGCACGTCTAGTGGAAAGTGGGCGTCAGCGCCTCACACTTACACGTAATTCAAAGTTTTCGTAATATACTGAATGGTGTTTCAATCACAGAAAGTAATTTAATTTGGATAACTTGTTTCGATGTCAACGTAACGCATGTATTATGTCTCTCTTTAACAACATAGGCACCCGGGAGGTTAGAGGAGGAGGTAATATCAGTACGGCCAAGAAATCAATACGTTCACATGCAGAACTATACCTTATAGTTCAAAATGATCAGGAGTAATGCCAGTGAATCCCCAATAACACACCCTAAACACTATGTTATTTTTGGTTGGTTATATCAGTATTGCCTTCATATTGGCTTGGGGTGGCGTTATTGGACCGAGGCCACAGACCGAGGGCCAATATGACTACTAGAAAGCCAAACCGAAGGCAATACGAACACGATTTTTTATTAATTGGTAAATTTGCTATCACGATTCACTCTCTGACCAACCTTCGACACTTTGAACCGGCAGTGCCGTGGCTTTAAATTTCAGCGATTAAATGCCTTGCGCTAGAACATTGACGTGTCTGTCCCGCGTCAGTGCAGTATTGAGGGTTGTCACCGCCCGGGTGCAAAACATAATTTTGCGCCCCTCCTCGACATATGCAAATTTAAAATTACTTGCATGTAATTATAGCCCTCCATTGAAACTTTGTTTTATTGCAAATAAGCCTACACAGGGCTTGGTGAACATCGAAAGTACACATCACTTTTTATCGATATGATCTCCGAACTGTTCAATATTAAATAACAAATAATAAACAATGAACGCATTTATAAACACAAATAAGTATGCACATCAAAGAGGAACTTCACACCAAGACCGCTTTTCATACTTTGTTTGCCGTAAACTGGCCAATCATTTGCTCGACGTTTATTTGTACTACAGTCGCCATCTCTATGCTGCGGAGGGCTAATTCACTGACGCGATGTAGTTTTACAGACGCTTTCAGGTACGAAGGATTAACATCACCTTAGTGAATGCGTGTTCACGTGCATGCATCTAGCCGCGGTTGTGATCATCATTTGTAACGTGACAGCTAGGTTCCGGAATTACACCTTCAACGTAGGGGCCTACGACAAGATAAAGAAAAGCAACTGTCGTGGAGTATCGTTATAATCATTCTTCAATTGCAATTCCCTCCTTTATAATATCGCTAGCAAGGATATCACAACACTTCAGCGTGTCCAAAATTGTCTAGCAAGAGTAGTTACAAGATCTCCTCGTTTTTCTCGCTCTGTACCACTTTTGAAGTCTTTGCATTGGCATCCTGTACGATATCGTATAATATTTAAGATCTGTACCATTACATATCAGGCACTGTCCAATAAGCAACCATCTTATTTGCATTCATTGCTTACTCCTGTAAGAAAACCTATCCAGCTTGGATCATCTAGTTCAGACCTACTTTTTGTTCCTAGAGTCAACACTAACATTGGAACTAGGGCTTTTTCTGTTGCTGCACCAACTCTTTGGAATATGCTCCCTCTTAGTGTTAGATCCGTTGAAAATATTAAAAAATTCCGTCGTCATTTAAAAACGTATCTTTACAACCTTGCTTATCCACCGAAGCTCCGTAGCGCCTTGACCCATCTGCTGACAACTGGAAAACTACTTATGGATTTTGAGATTGACCAATCCTTTTGTTTTGATGCGCCTCTGAACTTGGTTTCCAAGGATTTAGGCGCAATAGAAGTTATCTTATTATTATTATTATATATCTGAATATGTGTTTTATACTCTTCCTAATTTCTTAGTGTTTTGACGGAGTGGGGAGCAATCGAATCTTTGTGGTCAACGTCCATGAAATATATTTTCCGTGTGATTTGGCATTCAGTTCCTGTTGCGACGAGTACAGATATGTCGACGACACATTTACCTAAATCCACAAATGCTACATGGAAGGCTTCTACGTACATTCAACAGCATGGACCAACATGAGATTATCTAAGGAACCCGAACGAGAAGGCAAACTACTATTCCTCGTTATTTGCGTACACGTGGATGACGACGGTAGTACACTATCGAGTGAGTTTACAGACCCCCCTCCACATGCACAATGTGACGATTTAGATGTACATGCAGGGAGTATGTTACGCAATATATAGCGCTTTGTGGCGTTTAGGTGTACACGCAAGCATATGTTGCGCAATGTAGTGCGAGCAGGCAAACAATTGTCCAGGATGCGGCGATCAGCCGAATGTGTAGTAGACAATCACTCGACGCTGGGTAAGTGACAGGACCACACTGTGCAGACTTGCCGCTGGATGTCAATGTCGGTCTTGGTGTGCAATGTAGTAATTATTATTTTTAATGTGTAGCTGCCCAGGCTGCGCCGGAGCGCAAGCAAAGTCACGCGCGTCGACGTCGGTCGGGGTGGTGCAGACGGTTGCGGTGTTGGTTGAGTGTCAGCCAGGCAAAGAGTCAGTCAGGCAACCGTCGGGCGAAGCGGCGACAGGTCGCGGATTCTGAACATGGACGGGCGACAAGCGTGTGCGTGTCGAACTGTGTATGTCGGGCTGTGGGCCCGTATGCGAATTGGCGAGTCTACAGATGTAGTTCGCGACAGAACCTTGTATATTGTATCATGTTTTTGTAAGATCACGGAGTGATAATTATATGTTTACGTTATATTAAATGGTGTTCTATTCATTGTTATTGCTCGATTGTTACGCGGCCCGATATATTATAATCATCCCCTAGGTGACGCACGCACATACACGCACACACACGCACGCGCACGCGTGCGATGTGATAGATAAATGTCCGGACTGTCATCAGACCAATTAAATTAGTAGATCAACGGGACTCGACAACCTTATCGTTTTAAACGATATTGATTTGCACCACACGACTCGATGTACAAATGATCATGATCTACCACAACAATTGTCGCCTCCGGACCATCTGCCAGGCTCAGCCTTGTCATCATTAATACATAAACAATGGCCGGTCGATGTATTTCAATTAGTTATTCATATCTCGCTCTGTTATATATTTTACTGCTAGACACAGTGGTGTAGCTTAGTAAACTGTTGATAGGTTTATGTTGGTTGTTTTCCTGGCCACCCTTGGCAAAAAAAACCTATAAATTTTCTATAGAAAACTACAGGATTTTTGCGCATAGTTTTCTATAGAAAACTATAGGAAATTTTCTATAGAAAACTACAGGATTTTTGCGCATAGTTTTCATAACACCGGATTCATAACAATATGCTTAGCTGAATGTTTCGGTATAAAATAATACAGTAGCATCGTTTTAGTTTACAACATACTGACATATATATGTATATGTAACATCCACCACATGTATATATAACAAAAAAATACATACATGTTTCTAAAACAGTGGTTAAAAGTTTCCAAAGAATTCTATAGAATATTCTATAGTTTTCTGTAGAATCCTACAACAAAAATTATAGGTTCTCTAAAATATATAGGATTGTATAGAATATTCTATAGTTTTCTATAAAATCCTACAAAAAACTATAGGTTCTCTAAAAACTATAGGATTGTATAGAATATTGTATAGTTTTCTGTAGAATCCTAGAAAAAACTATAGGTTCTCTAAAAACTATAGGATTCTATAGAATATTCTATAATTGTCTATAAAATCCTACAAAAAACTATAGGTTCTCTAAAAACTATAGGATTCTATAGAATATTTTATAGTTTTCTGTAGAATCCTACACAAGACTATAGGTTCTCTAAAAAACTATAGGTTTCTATAGAATATTCTATAGTTTTCTATAAAATCCTACAAAAATCTATAGGTTCTCTAAAAACTATAGGATTCTATAGAATATTCTATAGTTTTCTGTAAAATCCTACAGAAAACTATAGGTTCTCTAAAAACTATAGAATTCAATAGAATATTCTATAGTTTTATACAGATTCCTAAAAAAAAACCTATAGGTTGTCTTAAACTATAGGATTCTATAGATTATCCTATAGTTTTCTATATATTCCTACAAAAAACCTATAGGTTGCCTAAAAACTATAGGATTCTATAGAATATTCTATAGTTTTCTATAGAATCCTACAGAAAACTATAGGTTCTTTAAAAACTATAGCATATTCTATAGAATTCTATAAAATATTCTATAGAATTCTGTAGGAAATTAAGATTTCCATAGCCAATTTATAGTTTTCTATATAATACTTTAGAATACTATAGAAAAACTATAGAACACTATATAGTACTATAGAATACTACAGAATACTATAGGAAATTTATAGTTTTCTATAAAAAATTTTGCTAAGGGCAAAGCGGCTTGCCCTACACCTTGGACACATATTAGACAGAAGACAGAAGCTCAATATGTAATGTGCATAGAAGCTGTCTTAGTTTTCGCTGTCATTTGAGCCACAAACAGAGCAGTTGGCCTGCATTCTCAGGAACACTCTCCAAAATTCTTACACTTCGTTTTTTACATTCCACCTTGTGTTATTTTCTCATTTTTATCTCACATTATAAGTTATGCACATCGCTGGACTCATTTTGACGAGATGTTACTGGAAGTGTGTGTGTGTGTGCGTGCGTGCGTGTGTGGTGTGCGTGCGTGCGTGCGTGCGTGCGTGCGCGTGTGTGTACATTCCGTAAAGTAATTTAAAATTGTTAACACTATTGACGTGTGTTACTTTGATGTAACATTTACTTCGGATACCTAATAAAAATGACTAAATATTGGAAATTTTAAGGTTTATCTGGTATCTGGTGTTAACGTAAACTATGAGATCAACGTAACGCATTATAATATAGTCATATAGAATAAACAATTCCACTTTTAAAAATAATTGCTAATTGGCATTTTATGGTTACGCCCATACCAAGCTTCCTCACCAATGCGCCATTATTTCAAAATGGTTATTTCTAAAGGTACCCGTTGATAGTAGCATTCACTGTTTTCATGTAAATATTATTTCGTTACATAATGTGCATGTATGCATATCGGCATTCATCCATACATGTTAAGCTCTTCCTCCTAGACGCTTTGCGTCTCGAGCACCAAACTCAGGGACTGATCTACGACCACTCGCAAGATAATTATTCACGTGTTTCACGAAGATGCTGCTGATTGTTAAACCAGAGCTAGCCATTATTCATTTCTGTCATTGTTTGGATAAATCAGCGACCACTATTACCCGAAACAATGCGCAACTTCCAAGTATGCGTTCAACATTATTCGCAAGAACTCCGTCCCGCTTTGCCTTACCAACAATACTAACATATCATGTGCATTATTTTTAATAGTTCGGACAGCTAAGCATGCTATCTGTCATATCAATCTGCTTGACATTGTCCCACAACTATCCATGAAACAACTTTGTTCTATGTTTTTGCTACAAACAAAACATTGGGGGCCAAAAATTCAACAACAATTTAATATACGACGGCATTTCCGACAAATCCACATGTGCACTTTTGTATGCTTGCCGAACCTTGTTCCTGGTCAACGGGTCACGTGATGCATCAACAATAATTATTATTGTATTCACGGTTTTGAAGTTCATCCGGCGATTTGATTAAAGAACCAAACAGGTAATGATGAGCCACCACAAAGCTACGCTATGTAAGTACATCGTCGCAGATAAAAGACTATCCGTGGTGTCATCTATATGGCTACAGCGCGGCTGTTCTCATCCAAGTGTCCATCATGTCGTTCCAAGCCAAAGAGCACAGTGATTGGGTAGCGTGTTTGATTTTCCCAAACACACATATCTCATATCGTCAACGTTAACGTGCGGCTTGAGAGCATGGATCGGTGTAGCAAGGTAGTCACTCTTTTACATTCTATCTTCCCATACACAGCCTAAATATATTTGTAGAGCTTGCTAATACAGATAGCGAGTTCTGCGAACAAGTTTGCGTCAGCTTTCGGAAACTCCTCTCGTTGACGGAAATGGTGTCCACTCTCTTGCTGCAACATAGATCAGAACATATTATATGTCATGGCTTACAACATGACACGTGAAAACAGATACAACATAATGTATTAACTTATTGGTGCCGGGGCGTGCTCAGTGGTATACGTGTCTCTTACTCACGTTTGTATTAGGAGATGACCGTCAAATATGGCTGCTGGCCTAAATAAGCCCTGTTTCATATCGGACTACATAAATATCAAAATGTTAAATCTAGAAGTGCCGATTAAAAACACAATAAATGCCGATGGCGTCAGCTGCTGTTTCCGCCTTCAGTCACCGTGTCCATCAATGACTTTGTGGCATCATGGTTGGTGATAAGAATCATGATCAAGGGGTGCTCGACGATTTTTGATGTGAATTAACGCACCAGCAGTGCATTTAAAATGAGAGAAAGAAAAGAAGATGGAGAAGAAGCCAATAAACATGATGTCCTGGAAAATTGTAGTCCTGAAGTCCATCTTGAATGAAGTATGATATCTACAACCAAGCCAACAAACTGTTGCTGCTCATTTCGTTCAGATGTGGTAATCGTCTCAGGTGCGATAGTTTTCTGAGGTGCGGTTGTCATCTGAAGTTCGTAACACATCGGGTTGCGCCTTTGCTATTCACTTATGAAAAACTAACAGGTGCTTTTAAACCACGCACCATTTGCTGATCATTGGCCCGTCTAAAAATAAAAACGAATGAGTAGTATATCGCGTCAATCAGCGCGTATGCTGGCGGGGAGCAAGAGCAATGACGTCACTATCTAGGTAAAGGTCAAACATCTAGGTCAAGATCAAATGTCAAGGTCAAATATCTAGGTCAATGTGAACTGTCAATATCAAATAACTAGGTCAATGTCAACGGTCAAGTGGCGCCCCTGGCGGATATATCATGAACAACAAATAGCGCCACCTCGCTATAAGTGGTGAACTAAATATAAGTAGTAGTATATCGCGTCAATCAACGCGTATGCTGGCGCGGCGCGGAGGAAGAGCAATTACGTCACTATCTAGGTCAAGGTCAAACATCTAGTTCAACGCCAAACATCTATGTCAAGGTCGATGTCAAAGTTCAAATAACTAAGTCAATGTCAAAGGTCTTTCCTTTTACTATAAAGTCAAAAGCATTCCCGGTTGCGGCTCGCAAATCTTTTGATGCCTTGAACTTTGCAAGCAGAAAACGTTGCATTCAGTGAACACGGACATCGTTCCAACATGTCATCTCTACAATCTGTTTGCTTTGTTTGTTCGCTTTGCCAAGTGGGCGTGTTTTGTAGCTTTGATGCGCTCTGCGCATTCGAAGTTGCCGTGATACAATGTCTTCCTGTATTGATGGGCATGCTCGACCGAATTAAAGATCCGACCGACTACTTCGACCCTGCATGGGTAAAGGTTTGACAAGGGAGAGTCGGCCCCAGAAAATTCAATGAGTTTTGGTTTCACAGCAACCTCCGGTTGGGATTTGAGTTCCGGTTCCGGTGCGTAGACGGTACGACTGCTCGGTCGACAGACGGTGAGTGTGGGCGGCTGCCAGGTGCCGCGAACGGTCGGCAATACGGTTCGTCTACGTTGCTGTCTCTGAAGGTCGCAGAAGTGTGGTAGTTGGGTATTTTCAACATGATATTAGCCATGGTGACATCGTTATGCTAACAACGATCCGACTGACAGAGCGCCACGTTTATATTGTTAATTAGTGTGCCGAAAGGTCACGTGGGCGTGCCGAACAAGCACGGACCTCAGAGTAGAAAGCAAAGACCCGGACTGCAGAGTAGATTAGGTTTGCACGGCGAATACCGGTTCAAACCAGTTTGCAACCAGGCAACCATGTACGTCTCGCTAAGTTTCTGGACCGGCAACCTCAAGATGCGTCGTTTCTTCTTGTGCTGGTTGGGTGTGTTCCGCAGAGGAGACAGTCGCTTGGCGGGCCGATATTTGCCGCGGGTGGGGTTGGGGGAGGAGAAGAGGCAGAAGTAGCGACGGCTGCGGCAATGCGCTCCTTTTCTTGTCGCTGAAACAGTGACGAGATGAGCTTAATAATATATCGTCAACTGGTATGTATAAGAGAAATATAATATTATGTTCTTTGTATCAGGCTTTGGACATTTTCTAACAAAACATGACATGACTTAGAACAAGACCTGAATAGCATTTGAACACTATAAGAAATTTCGAATACCAGTTCAAAACAATTTCGAAACAAGCGACAAACTGGGGTACGCGTAACTCTCCTATGTAAAGACTATAGGTTCGTCGTCGAGTTTTTCTTATGATGATGATGATGATGATGAGGGACACACGAGTTCCCATCGTAGTTCGCGCTTTATCCCCAACAGTGTTTTCTTTACGAGGATGGAGCGCCGGAGACAAGACTCCGAGTCATGCGTCTTGCGCATCTCGCGCAGTTTCTGGACCGACAACCACAAGATGCGTCATGCCTCCTTGCGCTGCTTGGATGTGGTCAGCGGCGGAGACAGTCGCTTTGCAGGCTGATAGTTAAACATGTCGGTCGCCGGGTGTCATCGCTTGTTGCTTCCCGCAACATCTCAGACATTGTTGGCAGATGAAATGGAACCCATTTTCAAAATGTAAAATATAATGATCACAAAAGCAGAAGCGGGTCTTTTGATAACAAATTGACAGAACATAAAGGTTATGTGGTCGTGTTGAATAAGAACGAATGTCAGAGTAGAAAATACATGCGCGGAATACAGAGTAGAACATACACGCACGGACTGCAGAATAGAAAGTACACACGCGCGGACTGCAGAGTAGAAAGTACACACGCGCCAACTGCATAGTACAAACTACACGCGCGGACTTTTGAGTAGATCAGACTTGCACAGCGAATACCAGCTCATACCAGGTTGCAACTAGACAATCAGATAAGTGCAAATATCCTATGTTAAAAATATAGCATTGGTAAATGCTAAAGGAGAGCTTGATTTTATTGATAAAGATGTCCCAAAGGATGTTACATGTCCAGGAATCATTTCACGTGTGCTACTAATAACAGACATAAGTACGCAAACATTGACAAACGCCTCTTTGTTAGTAAAGGAACCAGATGACGTAGGCTATTAATAAGACATATACGTAGCAAAAAATTACAAACAAGGTGATGGAAAGGTCATAGATCTGTATGATAACCAGAAATGATATAATTTTGCCTATTTTTCTAGTTCTCTGCCTATGCGTCAGGATTAGACACATTTTATAGTTGTAAATGTATAGGTTAGGGGAGCGCTGTACCTAAAATGGTCGCCAACTTATGCGACATAAGAAAACATAACATTGCGCATGCGCAATGACATATTTAATGACGTCACTGACATATTTGATGTCACAATTCGACCTAATTTATGTATTTTATAGTTCTAAATGTATAGACTAGGGGACTCTATACCTTGAACATGGTCCACCATCTATGCGACATAAGAAAAGACACAATCGCGCATACGTAATGACCTATTTATTAACGTCTTTGACTTACTTTTTATAGAAAAAGAATTCGAACAAGATTGATGTTTAGTTCATGGTTTATACGTTAGGGGCAATTTTGGTTCATGATCTATTCACCACGGGGAGCCACTAGACAAAAGTAAGATGCACGAATTTAAGCAGTACCATAATTTAGTTCCTCACTTCTCCCCCAGGGGCGCCATTTGACCAATAACTTTGATCTAGAATTTTGGTCTAGAACATTGGCCTAGATAGTGACGTCATTGCTCTGACTCCGCGCCGCGCCACAGTATGTACGTCATTGCTCTTGCTAGACGCCGCGCCACGGTACGTGCGTGATTGCTCTTGCTCCGCGCCGCGCTACGGCATAACAAAAATAAGAGGCACGAATTTAAGCAGTATTCATAACTAATTCATGATTTATACGTTAGGGGCAATTTATTTAAATATATATCCACAAGGGGGAGCCACTTGACAAAAATAAGATCCTTGATATTTTACCTTGACCTAGATATTTGACTTTTACCTTGACCTAGACGTTTAACCTTGATCTAGATAGTGCACTGCGCCGCGCCAGCATACGCGCTGATTGACGCGAAATAATACTGAACGTACGGATTTGTATCCCTGATGCATAAATTTTATAGTCTTACCTATCATTCATGTCATAGTTTGACCTATTAGCCTAGCCAGAAGCACCAACTAGTGATTTATGTGTCAGTTTGAGACTGACAACGCTTAGACTGACGAATTTAAAGAACCAAACCACCATCGCATCTGTGTGTGTGTGTGTGTGTGTGTGTGTGTGTGTGTGTGTGTGTGTGTGTGTGTGTGTGTGTGTGTGTGTGTGTGAGTGTGTGTGTGTGTGGTGTGTAGTGTTTGTGTGTGTGGTGCGGTGTGTGGTGTGTGGTGTCTGGTGTGTGGTGTGCGGTGTGCGGTGTGCGGTGTGCATTGTGTGGTGTGTGTGCAATGGAGGGTGATCTGTAAATAATTTTTGTCTTCTTTCGTAACCCAATAAAACGTACAAAACTTTTCTTGTGTCATTTTTCTCGTAGTATAAGTACAGTGCACCCTAGTCCTTTTGGTAATTAGTGTGGTAACTCATCATTCATGTCATAGTTTAACCTATTGACCTATCAAGAAAAGCCACCTAATGACTTTACGTATTAGTTTAGGTTAACCAGATCGTATAAGTAACATGTTTGCCTATTGAATAGTGGGCGCGATCATGAGACATAGGGGGGAGTTCCAGCGCCACCCAACGGACACCAATATAACTATTTAGAGTAACGCCATCTGCCGCGGACGCCGGATGTCTATTCGTCGACACATTTTCGGGAATTGTAGAACTGTAGAGGCAGCCATTACAGTCACATGATTTCAGGTGTGCACACCTAGTGTATAACTGGAGTATTACGTTACGTGGTGGCGCCATCTGACGGATAAAAAAATAACTAGTCGGAACATATACTTAGACCAGCGAGTTTCAAGAACCAAACGTAGACCAACGAGTGTCACGAACCAAACTTAGACCAGCGAGTTTCAAACTGTAACATATATAGGTATTACTTGCCTATATTCATATCGCTGATGGAACTTCTGTGTGTGTGTTTTCATCGTTTCAACACCTTAGACTTGTACAACTTTCTTACATTAATGGAGAGAGGGAGGAAGGGAGGGAGGGAGAGAGAGGAGGAAGAGGCGGATGGAGGAGACAAAAATAGAGAGATATATATATAGAGAGAGGGGGAAGGAAAGAGGGAGGGAGAGGGGGATAGAGAGAGAAGAGGAAGTAACATTTTTCATATTTTAGGGCGTAACACTAATTTCGCGCATCAATCCGTTATATACATTTGTACCGTAAACACGTACATCATGAGCTTATTGACTATTCTATCGGCTGCCAACAAGCCCACACCATCACCGTTCCAGTATCCAGATTGCAATAGGCATTTCACACGTCGGAACAACTTGAAAAGACACAGTGCCCACAGTCGTTGTGGACGATAGACAAACACCACGTTACTGAATTCGCTTGTCCTGGCGCCAACTATGACACCTGGGCCTCTGGCCTTAACGA